>CM052702.1:50421866-50464041 GCA_028551405.1 Uromys caudimaculatus
AAGGGTGTTAATTTCTTTCTTAAAGTCTTCTATCATCAACATGAGAAATGATTTTAAATCTGAGTCTTGCTTTTCTGGTGTGTTGGGGTATCCAGGGCTTGCTGTGGTGGGAGAGCTGGGTTCTGATGATGCCAAGTAACCTTGGTTTCTGTTCCTTATGTTCTTACCCTTGCCTTTTGCCATCTTGTTAACTCTGATGTTAGCTGGTCTTACTCTGTCTGGCTATGGCTTGCCCCTCCTGCAGGCCTCTGTGTCAATACTCCTTGAAGACCAGCTCTCTATGAGAGGTACTTTGGCCTGGAGAACCGTGGCACAGGGTCAGCTCTGGGGTGCAGACAGAAACCAGAAGGATCCTGTCCCCAGCTGTCCCTTGGCTCCTATGTCCTGATGGCTCTGCAAGGGTCCCTCTTGATCCCGTGAGCTTGAACAAAAGCGGTGGCCCTGCCTGTGCTCAAAGGTGTGCTCAAAAGCACTCCTGGGATCTCAGCTCTCCCCTGGAGCCCCACGGCCCAGGCTGAGGTCCCCAGGCACAGATGGAAAACAGAAAATTCCTGTCCCTGACTTTACCTCAGTCCCTGTGACCCGAGGTGTTCCAGGCGGGTCCTGGTCAGCAGTGGTGCTCGCCCTATCCCCACTCGCAGCTTTTCCAGGCTCCTGGGAGGGTAACCTTCTCCTGGCACTCCTTGGCTATGGACTCCTGGCGGCCCAGGCAGAGGTCTCCACCCACAGATGGAAACCAGAAGGTTCAGAGGTTTCCTGTCCCCGAGTTTTCCTCAGGCCCCGTATCCCGCCGGTGCTCGCCCTAACCCCACTCACGGCTTTTCCACGCTCCTGGGAGGTTAGCCTTCTCCTGGCGCTCCTTGGCTATGGACCCCTGGTGGCCCAGGCAGAGGTCTCTACCCACAGATGGAAACCCACACATGTCTTCTTTATCATTAGTGTTCTCTTATATGTTTCTAACATCAGCCATTACAAAATAAAGCAATTTAAAATCTAACACTATAAATATGAATAAATTAAATTTTAAAACTATTTTTCAAAATTTGCCATCATGATTTTGGCTCTAATTCCCTTTAATCCAGTTCATTTGCCTGATATGTTTAGAAACTAGGTTAGATGTGTATACATTTAGTCTTCAGATAGCTTCCTCTCTGTCACCTTCAATGCTATAAATACCTTATTTCTTTTCTGCAGTGTTTCTTGCCTTCTTTAGCTTTCTTTTTTAGTTTACATTTAATTATTTATGTTTATATGCACGTGCACATATGTATACACACACACACACACACACACACACACACACACATGCCTGGGTCCCATGATCTTGGGATCAAAGTCACCAGGCTTGGTGGCAAGCAGCTTTTTTTGTTCTTTTGTGACACTGAAAATCTTAAATACAGCTATTTGTATTAGTCAGGGTTCTCTAGAGGAACAGAACTGATCAAATGAATATATATTTATTTATTCATTCAGTTTTCCATATACATACACATATATGGGGATTCATTAGAGTAGCTTACAGACAGTGGCTCAGCTAGTCCAACAATAGCTGTCTATCAATAGAAAGTCCCAGAATCAAGTAGTTGTTCAGTCCACATGGCTGGATGTCTCAGCTGGTCTTCAGTGTACACCAGAATCCTGAAGAAGCAGGCTGTGATCCAGTAATAGAATGAACTTGCCAGTGGGGGTAAGGGCAAGCAGATAGAGAGTAAGTTTCCTTCTTTGTCCTTTATATATGCTGCCAGCAGAAGCCCAGATTTAAGGTGGATCCTCCCATTTCAAATGATTTAATTACGATGAATCCCTCACAGTACCTAGCCACTTGTGTTTATGTTAATTCCGGGTGTAGTTGAGTTGTCAACCAAGAATAACAACCACACCATTTATTTTATTGAATCTGACTCAAATTGGGTTTGCCTCCTGCTTTCTGGTAGTGAAAGTCAAGGTTTGCACTCTTGGTTGGAATGTACCACGAGCAATGTCAAATCTTGTCGGATCTCATCATGGGCGTGCACGATGCCCTTTCACCAGCATGCTAATTGTGATTACTCTAGTTAAGAACCATCTGTCTTCTCTGTTACGTACTTCATAGCATCCCTTCCTTATTGTGGATCGATCTGAGGAAACTTGTTTCTTCTGAGTTATAGCTGTGTGTCTGAAACTGCCTACTCCAGTACAGTGATTTGTTCATGCTTGCAGGGACGGACAGCTTTGCACTGGTCCTGTAATAATGGCTACCTTGATGCCATTAAACTCCTGCTAGACTTTGCTGCTTTCCCTAATCAGATGGAGAACAATGAGGAGAGGTAAGCCATGGCTGGGAAGGGGAGTGAGTATAGTATGGCTCATCTCACATCCTTCCTGTCAGATGAACAGAAATAGTAAGTACACTCATTAGGAAACATCATACCAAGCCGTCCTGAGCCAGAGGGAAGAGCCAAACCATGGGAGCTGTGCTCCTGCTCAAAACTTTGGGTACTCCTTATGGCAGGTTCACATTTGCAGCTGGGAAAAAGGACCCTCTGCAAACTTGTAGTTAACATATGGCCCGTGAAATTCTGGCTGGCCTGGCCCAGGAATGCATCTAGGCCAGAGGAATGAGTTATATATGCAAGTTGTTTCTATTACTGGTGAGGATAACAAACAAACTGGTGAGGAGCAAACAAAAGGCTGCCATGGGATGTCTGAAAGCATGAAGAAGCTGAGATGAAAGCTGAACATCTACAAATACCCAGAAACATTGCCTTCTTCAATAACATGGTTCACAGAGATGTGACAGGGTTGTCACTTGAGGACTCCACCCTGTGAGGAGATTCAGTCATGGTTGGGAGTGGAGCTGTTTCAGGTGCCTGGATCCACCCCCAGCATGGTTAGAAACAGACAGTGCAAAGTGAAGTCAAAGCAGGAGGGGTTCTGCGGCTCTTGGTCTGGGAAGATTCTCGTAAACTTTACGTAATAATTAAGCTTATGGTCAGCCTTCACATCTTCTTCTAGTCTGTCTTTGTTACGAAAAAACTGAAGGTGCTTCTCTTTAAGCTCCAAGTGAAAAACAGAAGGGAAAGATAAGAATCTCCCAAGTTAGTAATTTCTTTAAAGACCTTCTAGTCCCAAAGGGTGGCTCTGCAGGTAAAAGCACTACACAAGCCTCAGGGCCTGAGCCGTCCCCAGAGCCTACGGTAGGGGAGGAAGGACTCCTGAAAGTTGTTCTCCACTCTCTGTGTGTGCCATGCACTTGCTCCCACATTCTCTCCCTCTCCCCCTCCCCCTCGCCCTCCCCCTCCCCTTCTCCCTCTCCTTCCCCTCTTACATTCACACACACACACACACACCACAGCAGCAGCATCGTCAATCAATTAATTAAAAAGAAGGGTTTACTATAACAGTGTTACTTCCTAGCTGTCCTCTTTGTAAAGAAACAATGAAAGAGTTCTGGAGAGAGTGGTGGCGCCCTGGCCTGCTTCCGTTCCATAGCAGTGCACATGGGTGTACACATGTAAGAAGCTGGCATTGCTGCTTATGCTTACTGACATCCTGGCTTGGGCATTCTCCTGAACCCATCAGCCCGTTCCCATGTGGCAGGTCCAATTGTATGTTATCTCTCATCAGTGTCTACATCGTTTCTTGGCTGGTTACCATCAATGTAGTGCTAATTTATACTTCTTGTGCATAGACATTAACCAAGTGATGTACCCCAAATAGACATCATTTCTGCCAACTTCTTCTGGCTCTCAGTCAATAGCTATCTGACAGCCACTCTCTCGTGTCAATGGGAATATTCACAGGGCTTCGATGTTTCTAAGTGGAATGTGGGATGGAATAGTAAGAACAACACAGCTGCTGAGACAATAGATAGACACTTCAGCCTTAAAGCCTGGCTAGATACTTACATTCTATCTGTCTGACGCTAAGATCAACCCTGCTAATTTTTGTTAGCATATCCTTGTGGCTGTGCCTGTGTTATATGTAGGTGAATGCCGAGACACAGAGAGATGGACTGACAGGACTCCACAATTTGCTTTAAAATATTTCAGCAAAAATTCAAAGGAAGAAAGTGAAAGAAGTAAACATAGCAACAAAACCTTACTATACACATATTATATGCAAATTGATCTCACAAGCACTTCTGTTCTACCAGAATGTATTCAAGAGTTGATAGAAAAGGAGGTTATATTAAACTGGGAGTTACTTGCAATTAATTATAGTCTACATTCTGTACAAACTGGTTGCATAATTGTCAACAAGCTGCTTAACTTTCCTGGGTCTCTATTTATTTATGAAATGAAGATGTTGCATTTAGTGACTTGTAAAGGTGAGTTCACATTGCTATCCTGTGTTCAGTGCCTCTCTGATAATCTCATTAGTGGATATGCAGCCAGAAGAGACACTGTCCAATTCTTAGTTCTTCGGAATTTACAAAATAACATCTCTTTATAAGTATCAGTTGAGGCTACTTATTTACGGTCCTCTCTTCCCCAAACAGTAGTGGCATGTTCTGAATTGAGGTGTTCTGAAATGACCAGTTATTTTTTTCAGTCATTGGGGTTTCAAGAGAGGAAACTATACATGAATCTGTTACTCGCCCAACACAATCTCTGAATTCAGTTTCCTTCTTGAAGCAACCAAACCACCCTTATTCTGAAAACCTCTTCCCTTTATGCCTTCTGTAACTATTAGGTAAGTTTTGCAGAGAGATTTTCTTTTCAGTAGCCATTATGAGGTTTTCTGAGTCTAACCTTGCATCCTTATAACCATCTCCTTTTCCCACTCCATGTGGTGATCCGTGGTTGTGTGACTACCTCAGTCACCCTACAGACTCTGCCTCCCTGTGCAGTTGTCACTGGGTAAACATGAGCTTGGGTCCTATGGAAATGTTAAGGGCAGGCAGCTACAGCATCCCAACCCCTGCTGTAGTGTGGGCCTGTGCTCATAGGGCAGCAGCTGATACACAGGGACTGCTGCGTGCCGGGCACAGGGCAAGCCCTTTCCATTCCCCACTCACTTTCCCAGTCACTTTAACAGAGACAGTAAGACCCCAAAAGATCACATCTGTGCTTGGAAGTGACATTACTGCCATCATTGGGAGAATATTTTTACTTCAGTTTTTATACTTTAATCCCATTCCAAGTCTTAAAATATGTATCATTTAAATGACGTTTTTCCCTGTAATTTTTTTATTAGTCTCATTTACTGTTCTTTTTTTATGATTTTCAAGTTCCATATCACTTTTTCAGAAAGGACTTCCTGTTTACTATTTGAAGAGTCTTCGATGGAATCTTCTAGTACCTGCATGGTCTTTTTTCTTATATGTAGCTCTTTGCTCCATCTGCACTAGTTCAGTATATGATGCATTTATACAAGACTAGTTAGCTGGGTGTGGCTGCACATCTCTTTTTTTTTTTTTTTTTTTGGTTTTTCGAGACAGGGTTTCTCTGTGTAGCCCTGGCTGTCCTGGCACTCACTCTGTAGACCAGGCTGGCCTCCAACTCAGAAATCCGCCTGCCTAGGATTAAAGGCGTGCGCCACCACTGCCCGGCTGCACATATCTTTAATGGCTGTGTCTTAGTTAGGGTTTTACTGCTGTGAACAGACACAATGACCAAGACAACTCTTACAAGGACCACATTTAATTGGGGCTGGCTTACAGGTTCAGAGATTCAGTCCATTATCATCAAGGCAGGAGCATGGCAGCATCCAGGCAGGCATGGTGCAGGAGGAGCTGAGAGTTCTACATCTTCATCTGCAGGCGGCTAGGAGAAGACTGACTTCCAGGCAGCTAGGACTAGGGTATTAAAGCCCACGCCCACAGTGACACACCTACTCCAACAAGGCCACACCTCCTAATAGTGCCACTCCCTGGCCCAAGCATATACAAACCATCACAGGCTACATAGAGAAATCCTGCTTCAAAAACAAGCAAACAAGAAAGTCTCTTTTACCCAGGTGGCTACCTGGTTGCACCGACACCATTCAGTCAACAGTTTGGCTCACTGCAGTGACTTGTAGGGACCCTCTGTTTCATGGAGTCAATCTCCCCTATCTGAAAACAGGCTTCTTTTTGTAAGCATTAACTATAGTAATTGCAGAAAAATAATTTGGAGAACCTTTTCAAACAGATGTAGGGAATCACTTGGCACAGGACAAAAAGGGAAGTGTTCATGTGTTCTCATAGCTGCTACCTTAGTGGTTCTCAACCTGTGGGTCTCTACCCCTTTGGGGCCAAACAACCCTTTAACAGGGGCTGCATAGCAGATATCCTGCATAGCAAATATTTACATTAGGATTCACAATAGTAGCAAAATTACAGTTTATGAAGTAGCAACAAAAATAATTTTATGGCTGGGGGTCACCACAACTTGGGGAACTGCATTAAAGGGTCACAACATTAGGAAGGTTGAGAACCACTGCTCCAGCTTGTGAGCCAGCTACCAGAGCTCAGCTGCACAAAGGCTGAGCCTGCAGCCTCTTGTTTTGTATTCCTTAGAGAAAAAAGGCAAACAGACTAGATTTTGCCTGGGAAATAGCCCGTGGTAAAACAAGGGTCTTTGTTTGTTTGTTCATTTTCTGAGACAGGGTTTCTTTTTGTAGCACTGGCTGTCCTGGAACTCACTCTGTAGACCAGGCTGGCCTCGAACTTAGAGATTTGTCTCTGCCTCTTGAGTGGTGGGACTAAAGGTGTCCAGCGCCACCTCCTGGCTGAACAAGGGTCTTTCTGTTAGATGCTAACACATCAGCTTCACTGTGCCTTGAATCACAATCCATTCCACATCAGTCTTCCTCTAACTTCAGGTACACACCCCTGGATTATGCATTGCTTGGTGAGCGCCATGAGGTGATCCAGTTCATGCTGGAACATGGTGCCCTGTCCATCGCAGCTATCCAAGACATCGCTGCCTTCAAGATCCAAGCAGTCTACAAAGGATACAAGGTCAGAAAAGCCTTCCAAGACCGGAAGAACCTCCTCATGAAGCATGAACAGCTGAGGAAAGACGCTGCAGCTAAGTAAGTGTGAGCCACTGAGATAGCTCTAAGCCGAGACGGGCGGCTGGCTGGAAGTGTGAGGGGCCAGAGCTCTGGATGGGTCAGTGCCTCTGTCACCTTGCTCTGCCCTCCCTCTATCTTCAGAGGACTGAGGCATTGGGGAAGGAGGAAGACCCAGCATAGAGTAAGCTACCGAGAGAGAACTTGTCTTCTTGCCCCTCCTGGCATGTGTGTGTGTGTGTGTGTGTGTGTGTGTGTGTGTGTGTGTGTGTGCACGCGCGTGCAGGTACACATTTGTATGTACTTGTGGGCCAGAGGACCACAAGTGTCATTATTAGGGTGCTGATTTTGAGACAGGTTCTCTCACTGACCTGAAGCTTGCTAAGTAAGCTAGCCTGGCTGGTGAGAAATTCCCCAGGATCTGCCTGTCTCTACCACCCCAGCACTGATTTACAAGTATGTAATGTACCATGTGCAGCCTTTTTTTTTTTTTTTTTTGATATAGAGTCTCCTTATGTAGAATAGGTAGGCCTTGAACTCACAGAGAACTGCCTGCCTCTGCCTCATGTGTGCCGAGAATAAAAGTGTGCACAACCATACCCTGCCAACTTTCTAAAAAACATGAGTTCTAGGGGTTAAACTCAGGCAGTCATTCTGGAGCTGCAAGCACTTTAACAGCTATCCACCTCCCTAGCCACCTCTTGGGTGTTTTGAAAGAAACTAATATCTAACCTACTTTTACTAAATGGATATTAAGTCTAGTTTTGATTTAACTACGGTAACCACATGTGTAATTGACTGGCCCTTCCTCCCTATTTCCTAACAAACCTGTGTAAATACAGTTGCCCCATGTGCAAGTGGAGGGGCAAAGTAGTCAGGACTTCCTGCAAATTCTAAGATCAATGGATGCCCAAAATTCTTACATAAAATGGCAGAGTATTTGCATATGACCTACACCCATCCTCCCATATACATTAAGCCATCTATAAATTACTTACAATGCCTAAATAATATTAATGTCATGTAAATTGTTACAAAGTATCATTTAGGGAACAATGACAATCGAAAGTGTCTACAATGTTCATCACACAAATGGTGTTTTTTTCTAAATTTCCAATCGGTGATTGGTTAATAACTGCTACAGAAGTACTGTAAATATCTGAACCTCATTATGTTAATAAGTTCTCTGCATGGAGCTGTAGATGAGTGTTCCTGAGGCTAACTCCCTGGCTGTATCTTGACATTCTCCTAGTCTCCAGTCCTCAACTCTTGAATATTTCTGTCTCTCCCACAATAGAGAAGTATAAGTGTGATAAAGAACTGTTAAAAAAGCCGGGCAGTGGTGGTGCACGCCTTTAATCCCAGCACTTGGGAGGCAGAGGCAGGTGGATTTCTGAGTTCGAGGCCAGCCTGGTCTACAGAGTGAGTTCCAGGACAGCCATGGCTACACAGAGAGACCCTGTCTCGAAAAACCAAAAAAAAAAAAAAAAAGAACTGTTGAAAAGATGAAAGAGACACCTGGAGGGAAGTGAAAGGCTGCTGTGTACTGGGATGCTGACTGTAGTGTCATCCCTCCACTGGTAAGCTTGCAGGAAACACAGAAAGTGTTAGTGACTCTGAAGACATCTTAGTTTGGGCTGCTGTTGCTATAATAAGATTTATTTATTTTATGTATATGAGTATACTGTAGCTATCTTCAGACATATCAGGAAAGGGCATCGGATCCCATTAGAGATGGTTGTGAGCCACCATGTGGGTGCTGGGAATTGAACTCGGGACCTCTGGAAGAGCAGAGGTGCTCTTAACCACTGAGCCATCTCTCCAGCCCTGAAGAAAGGTTTTTTTATTCTACTTGCATTCCCACATCATGATCCATCATCAAAGGAAGTCAGAACAGGAACTCAAACAGGGCAGGAACCTGGAGGCAGGAGCCGATGCAAGATGCTGCTGGCTTGCTTGCTCAGTCCATTAGGCTGGATGTCTGAGCTGGTCTTCAGTAGACCTTAGAATCCCAAAGAAGTAGGCTCTAGTGCCAGTGAGGGAATGAACTTGCTAGCAAATCAAAGTCAAAGAGCAGGCAAAGAGCAAAAGCCTCCTTCTCCCAAATCTGAATAGAGGCTTCTAGCAGAAGGTGTAGATCTGAATTAAAGACCTGTATTAAGGCATGTCCTTTCCCAGCTCAAAAGGTACAGATTAAAGGTTTGTCTTCCTACTTCCAAGATCCAGATGAGGAGTGGATCTTCCTATAAGCAAAAATCCCTCTCAGGTGTGCCCTCCATCTTTGGGTTTTAGTTCCAGATGTAGTCAAATTGACAACAAGGTATGGCCATCATAGCTGCCAGCCCAGGGAACAGCATGTTACAATCATTTTTATGTAACACACACATATATATACACTGTATATATATGTTCATGTGGGCATACATACCGTAAGTGGAAGACTGAGGACATCCGTGAGTTTCAGTCTCAGGAACATTGATTACCTCCTTTGATGAAGGATTTCTCTTAGCCTGGTGCTCAACAATTAAGCTAGATTAGCTAGCCACGGAGTCTCAAAGACCTTTTGGTCTCCACATACTCACCACTGGATTTTTACATAAATTCTGGGAACCTAAATTAGGGCCTCATGTTTGTAAGGCAAGCATAAGGCAAATGCTCTACAGACTAAGCATCCCTCAGCCCACCCCAAACCGCCTTTCTAAATAGATCCTCATATGTAACCCAGACTGGTCTTAAGCTCCTGACACTCCTGCTTCATCCCCACCGAGTGGCAGGATGCACAGGTGTGCCCTGCCACTCTCAGCTTGCAGTCTCTCCTCTCTCCACGAGGCTGACTTCACTGTTAGCCAAAAACCGCTGCACACCTCTTTGTTTTAACTTCAGTAAAAGTACTCTGCATGTGGGAGACAGGTGTAAGAAAACAGTTCACATGACAAAGTGTCCTTTAGCTGTAAGTGAATGCTGTCTCTATATGGGATGTAATGTTGTACCAGAAGGGGGGTCCATTAAGGGGATTATTGAAAGACTCCCTGTAAATGCCTGACACATTGGATCCACCAGAACCTGTGCAGATGCCTCCCAGAGTATGATAGTTTTACTTACAGATTTGAACCTAAGATGCTGTGAATGATAAGAATTCAGAATTCAAAGGTGTTACCTTGAAATTTGGTATTTCCCCAGTGTGAGAACTCTTACATTACTGAGCAACAGTTCCCTGTCCTACTCAGCCTCAGTCCTGAGTAAGCAACTGATGCCTCGTGTCACTAAACTCTGATATTCATTGCATGAGCTTTCCAGAGCTGCCATAAGCTGAGCAGTGTCTGGACACTCTGTCTTTTCTCGTTCATATGTGCCCATGATAAGTTTGTTTGTTTTTAACATATGACACACAGTAAGGGATTAAGATGCACCCTAACAATAGAGCATAGGAAAGTTACAAGAGTGTGGTCTCTTTCTCTTTCAAAATATCCTGTGCACTTTTAAAAAAACCTTTCATTTGAGGAAAGCCCCTTTTGACAGATCTGAATTTTTGGCATTTCTGCTCCTGTACTTCAGAGGCATTGCTAAGTGTGAAGGTTGTTTGAACACAGCACTGTGGCACCACAGCTGTGATCCTCAAGACAAGATTGCTCTGAATGGCACAACATTAAAACTCCAGAACTGGTTAGTTCTAGAGTTTTCTATTTACTATTTTAGTCCCAGGTTTACAGTTGGAGACAGAAACGAAAGGAAGCACAAGTATATATACCTTGGCTACTGTATTTCCTTCTACTGATGGTTCCATACACGTCAGCTTACGTAAGAATCTTTCAGAATCCGGTCAACTCCCCAAAGGCAGCATGGCTGACATCGTAAGGAACATATTCATCCAAACCCATTCCGCATCATTTGTACAGACTGGAGATGAACTCTTTCCTGTCCCTTCCGGGCAGAGTGAGACGGGCAGGAGAGTAGGAAGACTGGATGCAAAGCCAGCTTTCGAGATTTACTGTGATGCCCTGATCAAAGACAGTGTCCCTCTCTGGGAGACTACCTGATCTGGTAGTGGCATTCTTCAGGTCTGTGGAGACTCCCAAGTCTACACTGGGAGCCTCTTCTTCCTCTCCCAAAGGAACCACAAGTTTGGATGAACATCCCATTGAGTCAGTGCAGAGCTGGGGACTGAGAACTGACTTGTGATGTGTCCTGTGCAGAAAACGGGGTCTAAAACATCTGCACCCTTAAGCAGCATTGTGCTTTGCAGTTTTATCTTTTCCTAACGTGTACTTTGGTTTCCTAGGCCCAAGGCTTTAAACAGCAAGGAGATTTAGAAAATGCCAGACCAACCCTCCCTCATTGTAACTGCAGTGAGGTCCTCCACAACAGAAGAAAGAGCCTCTTTGTTTTTAATGTTTGCTTCTGAAGCTGACATTTGGGAACTCTTTAAATGGCAACTGGGCTTGCTTGTGATCATACTGCAACTTAAACTTGAAAAGCTGCATTGTCTCCTATTGTTCAATTACAGACAGACATTCCTTTACGGGTGTCAGTGTCGAAACTAGAGTCCATAACATTGAACCATCACGTCCCCCCTCATCCTGTGTGGACCCCGCCTCCTGCACTCATCACTACGTAGGCTTCAGGAGAAGCTCTTACAGCCCGCTCTCGGCTGCCTCACTTTAACCCTTGAATGCTATTGCTTAAAGTCTCAGTCATTGTTTAATTTGTCTTTGCGGTTCTCCTTTAAGAAATAAAACCCAGAATTATGTTGTTGCATCTTTGATGAAGGTATGCTAGGCATGTGGCATTATCTCAATGTCCATTTCTCATTTAACCATGTTTGGACATCAGAAATCACCTCTGTAAAGTGAGCAAATGAAAGGGATTCATTAAACATGAAGGAAAGTGATCTCTAAGTCATGGTGGAGAAGTTGGGAGAAACAAGATTACAGGTATATTTTCCAAGAGGTATTTTAGAAAGTCCTATTTAAGAAATACCCATACTTACTTAAAAGCACTTTCTAACTCATAGGGCACTGCTTATATTGCTGCCAGAATAAACATAGTATAATTTACATGCCATAAATTTAGAGTCCTAAATCAGACTTAGGCAGAACTTGTTTATGTCAATCACTTGTCTTACTTGAAGCCTCCCATTTACAGAATTCACTCTCCTCTCTCTTACTCTTCCTTCCTCTGGCTTTTGAATTACACTATCTCCACACTGAGCTCACCCCTGATCTTCATACTTCTTTCTACACATGCTATCTTGTTTTCTACTGTAAATGTACCCATTCTTAAAGTTAAATTAGAACCAGAACGCAGGTGCACATTTGTACTTCTAGCTCCTCTGGCGGCTGAGGCAGAAGGATCATAAGAATCTAGAGCTCTTGCCCTAGCCTTCGCTCCTCTGGATGGTCCTTGGAGCTAGGAGATAAGAAGGTGCGGAGTCAACCACACAGACTCTGGGAGTCCGATGAGAGGCAGAAGCAGACTCATTTATTGTGGGATTGGGGTGTACCTTTATGCCCTCCACCTGTGCCCCATTGGTCCATGACATCTTACTCCCTGTAGCTGGCACCATCTGATTGGCTGGCCAAGTCATGTGCACTGTCATCATTTGTCTCCATGTGCCAGGCAGATCTGAAGGTTGTAAGATGCAGATGCAGTTGTTGCACATGTGTGTGCCATTATGGGCTTTCTCCTGGCTAGTATGAGACTGCGAAGGCCTTGAAGACTTACACAGTAAGCAGGCTGGCTGCCCAGTTCAAGCTGAAGTCTATAAGGAGTCCTATAAGTCCTATAAGTTCTGTGTTCTCCAGTCAAATGATGGGGATTTTGTTTCTCCAAAGACAGCACATTCCACCAGTGGAGGTTTCTGACACTTCTTTTCTTTTTTGTTAAGTCATGTTTAGTGTGTGTGTGTGTGTGCGCGCGCGTGTGTGTGTGTATGTGTGTGTGTGTGTGCGTGTGTGTGTCTGTGTGTGCGCGTGCGTGTGTGTGTGTGTGCGTGTGTGTGTGCGTGTGTGTGTGCGTGCGTGCGTGTGTGTGTGTGTGCGTGTGTGTGTGTGTGTGCGTGTGTGTGTGTGCCTGTGTCTGAATATGTACATGTGAGTACAAGTGCCTGTGGCGACCAGAGTCATAGGATCCCCCTAGGTTTGGAGTTACAGGCAGCTGTCCGGCTGCCTGATTGGATGCTGGGGGCCAAACTCAGGTGCTCTGCCGTAGCAGTACATGCTTTTGGCTGCTGACCCATCTCTCTAGCCCCCAGGGGTATTTTACTTTTGACTGCTGACCCATCTCTCTAGCCCCCAGGAGTATTTTCCTTGAATCTGTCCCTCAAAGCCAAAGATAGATGTCTACATATTTTCTCACAAACCAACTCTGATGGGTGCTTATGACACTCCCGTTTCCACCGAACATCCTTTGGTTCTATAATAGATCTTGTTGCAGCCTGCTTCCCTGGACATGCCCAGTTTTTCAGGGGTGAGCATTTCACTATCTTGCTCACAAAGTCATCTAACCCCCAAGGAGTTACTTCTGTGGTCTCCTCTGTGCAACCTAACTCCTCAGAGCCTCCGTCTCCCATCAGAAAGTAAAAGGAAGTTTCCTTAACCACACGGCCTTCAAGGCTCTGGGGATGCCCTAGCACCATATAGAGCTTTTCATATGTCAAGAGCATATATCCATTTTAGTGAAAGAGAAGCTACAGCTTTTTTTTTTTTTAACTCTTGTCATCAAAGTGGCTGGTGAGTTACAAAAGATTTTCTTGTAACTAGACTGAATGATTTCTGAGATCCTTCCAGCACTAACATTCTATAAGCCAAAGGTCCCAGACGCACAATGTTTTCTTATTCCCTGGGGAGGAAGTTAAAGACCAAATACTACTCTACCTGTTTCTCGGAGACAATGAAGAGATAGAATCTGACAGACGCCGGGATCCCAGCAACTGCAACAGGAAAGGTTACAGCCAAGCTTCCATCTCAGGCAGTAATCAGCTCCTCTCACTAGCAACATTCCAGCAGGAGCTCAGTTGTCGTCTCTACAGGGCATTATCAAAGAGAATTTAAAATCACAGAAAGCTCTGGCCTCTGAAATGTCTTCTAAGTTAAAGACCAGGTGAGAGCTGGATTGCAAGCCTTTGCTCACGGTCTTTCCCCCAGCCCACACCCCTGCCTGGAATAACCTCTTCCTTCCCTCCTCTCCTGTTTTGACATTCTTCATAAGGAGTCCTTTCCTATCTCTGTCTAATTAGTGTCTGCCTCCTGCATCCCCTGTCTCTGTATAGACACCTCAGATGTAGCACGCATTCCATCCCGATCTCCCTCCCTGTCTGCAGGAGGATGTGGATCTGGTTCCCCAACTGAACTGTCAGCTCCTTAAGAGCAGGGACTGTGTATTATGTCACATCTCCAGCACCTTACAGTATGTGGTGTATGGTACAAATTCAATAAATAAATATTCAGTAACTTCCTGAGACCTCCCCCTAGAAGTTATTTGGCACTCTATAGAAGTGTAGTCCTTTCCCCCCATATCCTGTGTGTACAGGGTATGTGTGTGTAGGTGCAAACACCTTGGCACATATGTGGCGACAGAGGATAACTTTGTGGGGTCAGTCCTGTCTTCCTACCTTCATGTGGGTTTGTGGGATTCAACTCAGGTGATCAGGCTTACATAGTCTGCACCTCCACCCACTGAGCTATCTCCCAGCCCCCAGCCTTTTTATATTGTGGCATGATGTTGTCAGACACATGTGTGTTTGACCACATTCATAGCCATCCTGGGACACAGCCCAGTGGCTACACTTTGGATATTCCTTCTATGCCTTAATTTCCCCCTTTGTCATATGGAAGCACTGAACTGTGAGTTAGTTACTTCTATGCTACCAAAATGACTGACAGAAACAACTTAAAGGAAGAAAGATTTTGGCTCATGGTTTCAGTGGTACCTATCCTTCCTGGTGGGGAGGATGTGGTAGCGCAAAGCAGCTCACATTGTGGCAGCCAAAGAGCAAGGAAAGAGAACAGGAAGGGGAAGGGCAAAATATACTTCAAAAGCCCACCTCCAGTGACCTACTTCCTCCAGCCAGGCCCCACCTCTGCCTCTGACCTCTTTACAGTAAGATCACCAAGAGATTCATCCATTTGTTACTAGAAGCCTCAGGATCTGTCTCAAAACCACTATCATAGACATACTCTGAGGTGTGCTTTATTGACATGGGTTATTTTTAAACTAGTCAGGCTGAGAGTTTAGATGAACTATCACAGAGTAGACACTCACGGACATTTTCCATCCCAATCTGTGAGTCTCTGTAGCACTTTAACTTGCTTGTCCTATTCAAGGCAGCCCATGCAGTTGCACGCCCCTTATCTTCACAGTATATTGGGGTGCTTATATATTTGTGCATTTGGTTCTCCAGCCCCTGAATGTTAATCATGAGCAAATCAGTCCCTGACAGGGTTAAAAAGCAACAAGATGTGGCCCTGTGATGTGCTGGGAGATGGAAATTGTCGTTCCCCCTCAGACCCAAGGTGCTGACAAGTCTTACCCCTGCCAGGTCCAAGGGACTAGGAAGGGCAGAGATTCCATACCTTTGTTATCTGTGACATCTGGAAGTTTTAATTTTAAAAAAGCATCATTTCATTAAAAAAAAATTCATATTCTTGTTCCTGAGGCTGAGTTAAATACCCTCATGAATATGTCATGTCTTCTAGTTCTGGTTATTTAGTTCTACAGAAATAAAAATAAAACAAATCTCTTCTCCAAAGAAGTCTCCAGAAAGCAGCCTAATTGATGTTTACATATTTCATCCCTTTGTCAGGTTACCTGCCATTTTGTCAATGTAACTGACCTTACTGGAGGCCCAGGAAGGCCTGTGGTAACAGAGCTCACCTCCTGGCTGCATTGTGGCTACTTAAATTACATAGAGATGTTTGGTTTCTTAAAAGAAATAAATGACTGCTCAAAAAATAAAATCTTATCTATCAATTGTGGGCCCCTCTTATTGTCATGAAGACCCATGGAGGTGCCATACTGATGCGTCTGTGGAAATATCCAGCACCATTTCCTGCACTACATGAAGAGCAAGACTCCCTCGCCCTGCCTAGATCACTTAGCAGAACTGCACCCACCCAGATGTTTCCACCTTCTGAAATGTATCCCATGTCCCAGACTGTCCAGTTGATAGCACCTGTCAATCACCTTGAGTGGCATTTACTAGCATTTATGTGGACCCCAGCACTCAATTATGACAACTGTCAAGCTAGTCTACAGCAGCAGTAGAGCATACTCAAGTGTCAGCAATTGGCAGAGGTATAGCAAAACCAGAGCCAATCAAAGCAGGACTTATCCCAACCTACCTGGCCATGTTCTCTGTGATGAGACCCAGTAGGCTCCCAATTAGAGGCATTCCATACAGAAGAGGAGTTTAGCAGGTTTCCAACCCCCCCGCCCCAGCATGGCTTCTTTCGACATCTCCCCATCATTCCACTTTTAGTGGACTTGTAAGTCGTGACCAGATTGTCTCACTGAGGTGAGGAGCAGTCTAGTCTGGGAAGCCGATACAGTCTGGTGTCAGCACAGCAGGCCAGGCCGGGCCAGGCTCCTCCCCCTCTGCCCACCAGGCACCTGCTCACTTTAGCACTAGCAGCTAGGCCGAGAGGTTTCTCCACACAAAATTCACCACTTTTCTGTAGGCACACTACTATAATATTTCCTCTATGATAGGCTAGGTTTCTCTTCTCTCAGCTGTCCCCTCCTGGGTAGAAAATTCTACCCAAGGTGGACGTGAGGCCTACAGTCTTCATTCTGTGTCCTCAGTGCCCGAAGAGAAGAACCTCAGAAAACGGTAGGATCTTCCTTCTTCTTTCTCTTGGGGTCCCTGCAGTTAGTTGCACTGATCAAACAGGTCCCGTCCACAGCCCCGCTCTGTTCCTGGCCTAAGCCAGCTCTCTGGGACTGTTGACTGACTTGCCTTCCCTGGCCTCTTCTGCTACACTTTTTCACACTGTTGCCCACAGACTGAGCTGAGCCACCGGTGCACTGCTGGTGTCTGGCTTTTGAGGATCGTCACAGAGGCCTCACTTGCAAAAGGTTTCTGCTTGACTCCTTGGCTGGAGCTGGGAGGTGCCTGCAGTTTTCCACGTCATTGTTTCTGTTTGTGATGGTCTGTAGAGCAGATTCAAGGCAGTCCCTGTGACTTTGGTCCTTAGTGACATTCTGCTGTGCCTTACGGATCAGAAGAGGAAGGGGTGCGGTTTCTGTTAGCTCCAGGAAAAGCAGAATCTGTAAATCACACAGACCTGGCTAGGTATATATATATATATATATATATATATATATATATATATATATATATATATATATATATATACACACATATATATACATGTGTGTGTGTGTGTGTATGTGTGTGTGTATCTTGGTAGTACAGACTGATCTGTGATGGTTTTAGGCTACATTCTATAAGGCCTGGTCCAAGGCAGTGGTTGCTATTATATTTAGAGAAGAAGCCCACCCCAGAAAGTGCACTCTATACCCATCCTGTGGCGTGGTAGCTCCTCTCAACATTTCAGCTCACCTGGATGACTCAAGCAGACGGGGCTTTTTTGACTTTTTCCTCTTCTTTGGCTCTGTTTCCAGAAAACGGGAGGAGGAAAACAAGAGGAAAGAAGCTGAACAGCACAAAGGACAGCTGGACACAGATCCTCCCAGATTCCAAGTCGTGTCCTGTCCACCCAGCCCCCAGCGTGAGCCCAGCAAGCAGAGTGCAGCCCCTAGCAAACAGCCACCCGCGAGCCACACAGTCCCAAGCGTCGACCCAGAACACAGTGGACCTCCAGGCCAGTGTCCAGGCAGAGCCTCCCACAGGGATTGCTCCTCAGACCTTCAGGGAACAGCCTCCAGGAAGCCAAGTGGTAGGTTGGACAGTGCTCTCCGACGACAGCCTGTGGACTGGGCTTTTGGCCTGGCAGTTATTACAGTGGCACTGAGGTCGCCATGCTGTGCTCTGTGTTGTCTCCCTTGGTTCTCAGTCTTGCGCTTCCCTTTCTCGCCTCGCTAGAACATTTTTAGGCTTCTATCTTAACTAATTTGTGGTGTGTTTGAGTGTACTGCTTTTGTCTAGTTCTGTGGCTCT
The DNA here is from genome assembly GCA_028551405.1 of Uromys caudimaculatus. Classification (NCBI taxonomy): domain Eukaryota; kingdom Metazoa; phylum Chordata; class Mammalia; order Rodentia; family Muridae; genus Uromys; species Uromys caudimaculatus. The sequence continues at coordinate 50,439,961 of CM052702.1, forward strand.
GGTATTACTCAGGTGACTTGTTTCAGTCCACTGACATCACGTTACCACTGAACAAAGTGTTGAAACTACTCTCTTGCTTAGGTTGCTGTGCCACTTTTAACTGTCCTTGCTGGGACTGCCCACATCAGGTTGCTAACAATCGCCTATAACTCCATCTGCAGAAGAGCTGACTCTGTCTTCTGGACTCTGTGGGGACTTGCACTCACATTTACATACCCCCACCCCACAGACATAAATACACTTAATCTTTAAATAAATCTTTAAATAGATATCACTGGTGAAGATCAGCTGTTACCATCTTCATTTCAGTCATCAAATATAATTTATAAAACTCATGAAGAAAGGCCGTTTTAGATGCTCGTATTTCTGTCCTTCTGTTGTTCTCTCTTCTTCCTGATGTCTGAGATCCCTAGCCTTCTCATTCTCCTTTTCTTCAGGTCTACCCACAGCATAGTCTTGGTATTTTTCTTTTCTTTTCTTTTCTTTTCTTTTCTTTCTTTCTTTTTTTTTTTTTTTTTTGAGTTTGCTGTTAGCACATCCCTGAGGAGTCAGTCAGCCAGACCTAGCCCCCATGCTTGGCTGTCGTTTTTATCTATTGTGGCACTTCCTTCCAGACTCCCAGATGAGAAAGCCATTCACGTGGTCTTCCTCAGGGACACTCCTGGGTAGCACGCCCTTCCTCTGCTTTCAAGATGTTCATTATCTTTCTTTTTCAATGGTCGGTGTGTCTTACTGTGGATTTCTGATTTATCCTATTTTAGTTCATTTGGTGTCAAGAGTCCTGGGGACTCTTCAGTTCAGTCAGTTGGAGGGAGAAACTCACAACAATTCAGGAGTATAGTTGTACTCAGAGCTATGATATACCATTATAACACCCAATGCAAAACCAGCAAAGTTTCTCCACACAGAGGCCAGAGGAAACCAGAAGCCGGCTCCTAGGAGAGTCACATGTACACACACACACACACACAGAGAGAGAGAGAGAGAGAGAGAGAGAGAGAGAGAGAGAGAGAGAGAGAGAGAGAGAGAGAGGGAGAGTGTTACTTCAGCAGTAAATTGTAATGACCAGTTTCACAATCTTTTGTCTTCCAGAAAAGCTTCCTTGAGCCTAGGACTCCATGCTTTTCCACAGGAGAACCCTTGCTTAGTGTATACACAAGTCCTGATTCCCAGAAGGAAAATGGGTATTCACCACAGACTGTGCACAAAGCAATTTCAGCACTTTGAACTGTTCTCCTAAATTAGAGTGACAAGAGGCTCCCCAAATCTACAGGCAACTACTGATAGGGTTTTTAAAAACAAACAGATCTTAGTATAAGTTATTATGAAGAGTTCTCTGCGATCTCACTGTTGCTTAGGAGTTGGACGATCCAGTTTGTCTCTCCGGACCTCAGTAAACTCAGCTGTAAGATAGGAGGATACTGTTTGCCCTACAAGGCAGTTATGGATAAAAACAAAACAAGCTAGGATTCATTTTAACCCATGACCCACAGATCTTTAGTACCCAGCATTTGTATTAAGCCAAGTTCTAATGTAACCATACATACCTGCCTAAACGCTTCTGGGATTCCATTGTCCACCGCAGTGTGGACTGACTGATTCTTTCAGCTGCCACTGACCAGGTGCCTGTGGTATGGCAGCCATGTTGAATTCTTTCAGTTCTTTCTTGGGGCCTTGCAGGTGACATTTCTCTGTTTCTGTGTGAATAAGAAGTGCTTCTTTAGCACAGCCACGTCACCTCTCTAAACAAGGCCGTGCTTCTGTATCCTGTGCTCATCCCTCTCCTAGCCACCCCCATTCTGAAATGCATCCTCACTGTTATTACTGGCATTCTTGTCTGCCTTTCCCAGCAGACTTCAAGGTCTGTAAATATGGGATCGCTGACGTCATCCTCTGCTGTGTGACACACCACAATAAAACTAAGATGCTTAGAACGCCAAGTCATCATTTCCCAGGATTCTGTGGTTTACCGGTTCCTTAGTAGGCTTCCGCACACCTTGCCCTTGCGCCTTCCTCGGGTGGAGAGCAGGTTGAATTGCATTGTCTCAGACGGGCGCCTCAGGTGTCTGGCAGCCAGTGCTGCTATCACTTGGGATTCCATGACTCTGTTATGTCCCTCCATCCACCAGCAAGCTAGACTGACACCCTACACATTGTTCTCGGGAAACAAAGGCAGAAACCACAAGACCTTTGAGAAGTGGGCTGTAGAACGCACATGCCACACTCTGTTGCTCAACAAGAGTTAGGAGACATCCGGACTAAACAGTGTGACAAGAGACTCCCACTTTGTCCATCCTGGGATGAGAGGAACTTCTGGCTATTGAGCAGTCACGTCCCCACGTGGGTCACAGCTTGTTCATGTGTTTCTGACATGAGAAGCAGTCTTAATCCTATCTCATCCCAGCGATCTCCTCAGGCATGAAGTCCAGGTGTGTTGAAGGTTCCCATGTGGGACTCTTTCCTTTCAAATATTATCTAACCAATAACGATGCGTTGTCCATGTCCTCACACGCCTGAGTCACGCCAGTGGTGTGAGAACAGACCAGCAGAGCTGATGGTCTTGTTCAGGTGGAGCAGGAGACACAGCTAGCCACAGCCCATAGCACTGCAGAAAGCCTGCTTGCTTGTCGGATCACAAGGCCCTGCCCTGACTCCTCAGTGGTTCCCTGTGCCCTACTCTTGAGAAGTCCTTCCTTTTCCTAGAAACAGCCCAAGTCTGAAGCAGAGTGGCTTTCTCAGCCTGCTTCCTGCCTATAGAAAATGGACTCCCTGGGCTTCTCTGTACTTTTCAAATGTCTTCCCATTTCAAGCTCGTGGGGACCTCTGTGATGTATCTCAGGAAGTCACTCTATGCAAAGTCCACTTCATGTGCTGAAAACTGAGTCCATAATTCTTTCCCTAACAGGCTTCCTGTGTGTCTCATAATTCTGAGAGGATGTTCTAAGAGTCTTAGAAATCTCAAATGTTCTGCTTTACATATTTTTGAGGTCCCAATAAAGGACAGAGCAGCCATTCTTTGGGCTTGACCTTCATCCCAAGACCATCTCTCTGAGACTCCATGTCTCCGGATAAAATATTCAAGCTTTATTTTCTTACCCAGCACATCCTGAGATCTTTGGTTTTGTTTTTTTGTTTTGTTTTCTGTAAATTCTGTTTGACGTTCATTCTTTATATTCTTCTCCCCACACCTCAACATCTGCAGCTTTGTTTGTTCGTTTGTTGCATTTATTTCTCTTTAATGAGACTTTTCTCCAAATATAATTTCGTTTTTAACGTTCAGTAAGTAAATCCATGCTTGTTATATGCATTTCATGATTAAATAAACTTAGATTTATTTAGAGTGTGTGCGCGTGCATATGTGTGTGTGCGTGCGTGTGCGTGTGTGTGCATGCGCGTGCGTGTGCATGTGTGTGTGTGTGCGTGCACGCGCGTGTGTGTGTGTGCGTGCGTGTGCATGTGTGTGTGTGTGTGTGCATGCGCGTGCGTGTGTGCGTGTGTGTGTGTGTGTGTGTGTGTGTGTGCATGCGTGTGCGTGTGCGTGTGTGCGTGTTATGGTGCACATGTAGAGGTGAGAGGACATTTTGTAGGGATCTCTTTTTCCTTCCACTCTGTATGCAGATGAACCAACAGAAAATAAAGACAAGGTCATACAAATTCCACCTATGCTCTTAGTGAAGCTGAGCAGAAAGGAAGGAACCCAACCCAACCAACAGCAATTACTTAATGTAACACAGAGGCCAGCCAGAGCTCCTAACCTTTGTAAGTCTTGCCTCCAAGCCTGAGGACCTGAGGGGCTCAATCCCAAAACACATCCGTGGCTTTGAAGGCAGTGAGTACTTCTTCCTGCCATCAGGAGACCACCTGAGCAGCATCTCCCAGTTCACCGGACAGTGTCCTAGCTCTTAAGTTACTGTAGGGAGCATGGTTTGCCCTTCTCCAGACTCCAGCAACAATTCGCCCCTGCTCCCCCTGCCTCACTACAGTCTCTTCCTTGCCCTAGCAGTTTCTGCTCAGCTAGTCCCAAAGTCAACGTCAAGGGCCTATTAGGGCAGCACCTTTCTGAGGGTTCCATTTCTATGTTGGTTATTGTTTGTGGCATAAAAGTCTACCCCAAAATCAAGTGACTTAAAAGAGCAATTCACTGTTTCTTGAAATGCTAAGGGTTAACTGGGCAGTCTCCAGCTGGGTCACCTTGCTAGGTGCTAGAGGCAGGATTGACTGGGCAGAAAGCCAAAATGACCTCCTTCGTATGTCTGGCCAGGGCTGCTGATGGCTGAGGGGTCTTGGATCTCTTCTGTATTGCCTGTCATTCCCACATATATCCATCTTCATTAGTGCTCAAAGAGAAGGCGGAAGGTGTATGGCCAGAACGCTCTCATCACTTCTGCTACATTCTGGTCTTGAGTCTTGAGCCAAGATCTAAGAAAGTGACAGTTCAAATCCTCCTCTGAGTAAATGACATTCCACAGTCAAATTGCACAGGCTTCTGCAATGTCAATACAGGGGAGGGGGGGTTGGCCCCACCCTACCCAAGCATATTCTCTCATAACAGGAACTGTGTCAATACTTTGTGTTTCTAGCACCTCACAGGGTGTCTGAAATACAAAATAATGGAAGAAGTAGTTGGGTAAACTATCGGGGTGGAGATCCAGAAGTAAGACACCAGTGTCCAGCCCTAAACAAAAGTCTTTACTGGGTGCATGCTCTAACCGATGAGCTTCTGCTCCAGTCACTCAGTCATTCACGAGTTCATTTATAGCCCACACTGTCCAAGCTGGGCTGAATGAGCAGCCAAGACTGAATGAGGACCACATCACCGTATTCTTTCCACCAGCTGTGAGCACCCACTCATTACCCAGGAGCCTCGGGTGCACAGTGCAGCTCTGCTGATGTGCTCCTCTGCAGACTCCGTGTGACTGCACGGGATAGGCAGGGCACGCCAGCCTTTTTCTAAAGCACTCTGCCATAATGATAGTGCACAGCCAGGCAGGTGTGCTGTGGACTGGACAGTTAGGATGGTGGCCTCTGCCTTGGACTTCCACAGTTTCTGAAAAGCATTTATTTTGTCCTTTAATCACATTGCTACTAGGTAGACTGCCCCGGGCACCCAATGCTGTGACACACTATGAATAGACTCCATCACCAAGGCAACTTAAACAACAGTTTACTAAGGCTTACAGTTTCAGACAGTGAGTCCATGGCCATTATGATGGGAGCATGACGGCAGGCAGGCAGGCAGGCAGGCATGGTGCCAGAGCAGAGAGAGAGAGCTAACTAGGAATGGGGTGGTCTTTTGAGGGCTCTAAGCCCACTCTCAGTGACATGCCTTCTCCAACAAGGCCACACCTATCCTTTCCCAAACTGGGTACCTAGTGTTCAAATATTTGAGCATATGGAAGCCATTCTCATTCAAACCATTACAATATATTCTTATGCAAATGATACATGATGTTTATATTATGTAATCTCATATATCTCTGTATATGTATATACTTGTTCTCACTTGCTCTGCTGACTTAACTCATGAGCCTATATATTTCTGGCTGAGAAGTGAACCCTGATATAAAAAGCCATGGAAGTAACTTGAAGCCTAAGCTGACAATGTGAGAACTAGCAATTCGAGATGCCCATGGTCCCGTCCCCAGAGCTCAGAGGCTGCATGTGTCAGGCTGCTGCCAGTCTCCCTTGTCTCCTTGAACATGGCTGTCCAGGGTCCCAATCCCAAAAGAACACTACTTAGGAGGTTCTAGGCTGAAAGACTGACCTCCAGACCTTGGAATCTGTGACCCCAAGGGATTTCTTCATCACTCTGTTCACAAGAGACTCCTGGATCTTGGTTTTCATTTCTGCCTGGTTAGCTCAACATGTCCTATGGATGCTATCATCTATTCTGAATTGCATGTCCTCAGTGGAGCATGTGTCAACTCTGCCTTTTCAAAAGCAGAAGTTCCCTCCTGATGCTTCCCCAGTGCTATTTTCATTGAGAATATGTTTTCTGTTTTCTGTGTGACATTCACTTTTTTCAAACATACCTTTTGCATATTTTTAAGCTCATGTCTGTTTACCCAGCTTCCAAGAGACCTAATCCTGCCATGTGTACATGAATTATTGTTCAAGGCAGACTTCTCCCTAGTGCGTTTTATAATTTTTGACTATGTTACTATCATCCTCAGAAGATACCCTCTGTGTATGTAGGCTTAGTTGAGGACATTGCATATGCTTTTGTGGGACACCCTGGGATAACTCATCCTGAGACCAGTTTGTACATTAATGTCTCATGTGGTTAAGAAATACACACCAAACCCACATGGAATACAAGACTGGTTTCAAGTTCACAGGAGAGACTTGACCCATTTGGAGTCTAGGTTGAGACACCTCTTCATCTCCTAGTGCTGGTGAGTGCACTTGAATGTGGATTGTTACTTCCAATAGGTAGAGACTTTCAGGAGCTTGTCTGCTTACAATGTCTCCACTCCTGTTAACATTCCACCCACAAGGCTTTGTGTTAACACAGCCAAGCATACAATAATACCACGCCATCCCTGCTCCACTGCAGGACAGTGATGGATTCGGTTTACACCCTTGTCCTTCTGCCTTTCAACTTTTATTTCCTGGAAGACAAGAGGATACCTCTAAAAGGACAGTCCTGCTATTCTAGGGAGTGTCGGAAGCTTTCAGGCTGCCTAGCCCATCAGGTTGTTAGAAAGAAGAGGTGAGTTTTTTCTGGTCACATTGCCATGGTTACTGTACGCTAATGGATGTAGCTGCATCTCTCATGTGAATAAAGAACAGAACTGTCCTCACCTGGGAGGCCCATACACTGACTGTTATTCTTTTTCCTTGTCTCCCCAAGAAACACCGAGGGAGCACTGCAGAGGCCCCTCTGCCTGTGTGCACCCCAGATCCTGCAAAGGTGGTGACAGCTACAGGCATCAGGGAACGTCCTCTGTGGAGAAGTGCAGAGGTGAGACCAATGGCAAACACCAGAGATGTGAGGAGGGGCCAAGCAGAGCCAGGCAGCCCTTGTCCACTGGGTCAGCCTGGCCTGCTGAGAAAGGAGAGGAATCCAGCCCTGCACTTGCAAGTGCTTCCCAGCAGGACCGCCCCAGGAAGCCCAGCAAGAGGCAGGACAGGGCACCCAGGCCCAGAGGCGCTTCCCAGAAAAGACACACTCATCAGCTCAGAGACAGGTTCTCCCCAGCTGGGTCCAGCCGGCCTGGCAGTGCCAAGGGGGAAGCTGCCCGTGCTGATCAGAGTTCTCTCCACCATCACACACCGAGAAACAAGGTGACCCAGGACAAGCTTATAGGAGGGGTCTCCTCACATTTGACACTCAACACAGAAGAGTTGAACTCAGGATGCAAGAAGCTTTATGAGGATGTCTGTGCATCTCCAGAGAATGATGGGGCTCATGGCCCCCCACTTGGACAGAGTGTGAATATTCACCTTCTTCCTGTAGAGCAGCGCCTGCTGATAATCCAGAGAGAACGAAGCAGGAAAGATCTGTTCCGAAGGAAAAACAAGGCAGCTGCAGTCATCCAGCGAGCTTGGCGAAGGTAGGAGAGCAAGGGGCTGCCATCTGCTGCCTTTCTGCTACTGGGACACCCTGGTGTGTCCCAGTGAGCTCAGGACAGTGAGCTCTGTCTTCAGGATAAAGGCAATTGGATGGAGCCTTTCCATGCCACGTATCCCCCTCCCTCCCAGCACTTTACATGCTGTAAGTAAAATAGAAGAGTGTTCTGTACAGGAAGTGCTCAGGACAGGGCAGTAAAGCCCTGGTTTGCAATCACACCACCCAGTTTTCCACTGCAACTCTGACAATTACCTGATTTGGGCAAATCTCTGGGCCTCCCTTGACCCTCAGTTTTCCCATTTTGGAGGTGGGATTTGTCAACCCTTGTACCTAATGTTTATGGTCAGCTGCTACGATGAGATAACGTATGCTTTGTGAACTCAGATGCACCATATACGAGATCTCTTTTTAAAATGTATATTTTAACATTTATCATGCGTGCGTGTGTGTGTGTGCGTGTGTGTGTGCATGTGTGTGTGTGTGTGTAAAACTTGCAGAAGCTGGTTCTCTCCTTCTATCATGTGGGTCATTGGGCTTTGTGGCAGGTGCCTTTACCCACCCAGTCACCGCACTGGTTCCACACAAGATTTTCTTTTTTTAATCTCTAACCCAGGAATTAGTCATTCTCAAACATCAAAAGCAGTGCTTGGATACACACAATCATTGTGTCTGCACTGTATAAACCTATTGGAGCCACCATCACACTCAGACTGAGTTGCGAGGCCTAGAAGCTCCACCCAAACTGGGTGGAGGCCATGCGACGGGACTGAGACAGTGTGTGCAGCCTGACACCTTTAGAGTAGGGACAAGTTTTCTTGTTTCTCAGTCTCCCTCACACTGCAGTGTCCACTCTATCCAAATGAAGCCTTTCATTGGTGACAACACAGGCAAGGGGCCCACTGGGCTCAGTGGGGTTACGTGGCCTCTAATGCTGGGGTCTAATGGTGGCCAAACAACAGGTCACTGGGAACTCTGCTGTGTGTAACACAGCCTCAGGAGAAAAAGAAGGGGCCAGAAAGAAACAGCAGAAGCAGGGAGCAGAGCAACCAAGCGAGGCAGAGGCCTCTGGGAACACCCCACCAAAGACTATGTGACCCAGGCCAAGCCATCTGGTTTGTGCTCGTCTGTCTGTTCCCATCTGTTCAAGTGGCTCTGCCACCCCAAGGAGGCTGACAAGGATCAGGAGTCCCATGTTCTTAGACACTCAGGGCTTTTCCTTGCATTGCTAGTGTTTGCTGCAGTCATAATGGCAGGAGATAGAGGCGGCCTGTGCTCCTGTCTGAGGTTAGGGAAGGGAAGCCTGGGTGGTACTCGTGTACCAGGCAACACTTGTACAGCAGCTGCTACCATCTCAGCCATCGTCAATAGCAGCCTGCATTTATCATAATTCCATGTTGGAGGTCTGTCCTCACCCCATCCCACAAATGAGGAAACCAAGGCACAGGGAGACTCATCAGCTTGCCAACATTTCGGGGCAGAAGGTGCCGGCACTGACTTTAAGGTGGTGGCCCCGCCAAGCCACAGGTGGGAATAGCCACTGCCCTTCCACTTGGGAAACCATGCCAGCACACACACTGGCCACCAGCCAGACAAGCTTGGCTTTAAGCATCTTGGCTGAAAACAGCAGGATTTACCCTGTCAGGCTCCACAGCTGCTCCCTAGCCCAAAGGTCTCTTCTCAGACTGTCTATTCTCAGACTCCTTTGAAGAGTCAGAGGTTGACAGGTCCTGTCACTAAGTGTCCAGAGTAAAGGAGCCCAGAGTCATTCCTTTGAGAACAGTGAATCATAGCACACACTCACCTGTGCAGGTGATTATGCAGGGCCTCTTGGGCTGCACTGTTGTGCAGATCTGCAGTGGGACATAACTCTCAAAGAGCCCATGGGAAGCCACACAGAGGGATTCTGTTTCAACTATTCTCTGCTTATCAACTGAAGCCCAAAGTCGTGTCCTTGCTAAGTGTCCTATACCATGCCTAAGGGACAGTGAAGGGCTAAGGGGACAGGACTTGGCACTCGTGTACTCATGAAATGCAGGATATCTTTGTAGAGAACATGTCCAGCTAGAGGACGGATGGCACGAGAAGACAGAGCCTTAGGCCCAGAAAAAAATGAGTCTTAGGGTTGTGATTTTTATTATACCTGACTGTTTTAGTTTTTTGTAGATGGGGAGGAGATGGTCCTTCCTCCATCATATCTACTTTGCTTGTTGAGCAGGGACTCTCAACTGAATCCAGAGCTAGCCAGCTTGCTTCAAGAATGCCTTCCCTGCCATTGGAGAGTGGGTGGGCTGCCAGGTGCTGGGGATCCAAACTGCAGTCCTCATGCTTGTGTGGCGAGTGCTTTACCTGCTGAGCCAGCTCCCCAGCCCTCCCCAACCCTGCTTTAAACTTGACTATTTTAAACATTAAAACTGCATAGTGGACAAGCTAAGTTGGAAAACAGCTGTGTAAAAAATACTTTATTTTTAACGACACACAGAGCCAACCATTTCTCTGGCATTTACTGATATAAATTAGCAACAGGCTAGACAGTAGGAAGAACCCACAGCCTGTGGTTGAAAGGGACTATTTTTGTGGTTAAACTACATTTTGAGGTTAAAAGGGAACAGAGCTAACCCCAAGCAGGGGTGCGTTCCTGAAAATGGGAGGTGGGGACCTGTTCCTCTGCCTGAGGACCACTAAGCTCCACCCAACCGTCCGCACCCTGTGCTCAAATGCAGACAGAAAGCTGAAGCTCCCACAGCACCAGCCAATGCCTGGGCTTCCTGTTGAGTTGAAGCAGAGAACAGGGAACCAAAGGAAACTCAGTTGTCAGAAGGTGGTACCACCCAGTCAAGAGAGCTCTATTTAGTTACTTGGTGTGAAGAATTATGAAGTTGGCCTTTGAGGAAGCAGGAAGGGCCTACACCAAGCCCAGTAGGGAGGTTTTTTGGTTTTGTTTGTTTTTGGAAGACTTAGGAAGGTTACCCTGTCTTTGGTGTATTGTCACACAGCCATGGGCCTGGTTGCTCTCCTGTAAGCCATGGTAATACAGATACAGATGAACACTAATGACACTCTTGTTACATGGTTCAAGACAGTCCTAGTCATTAAATTTGTAAGTACCTGTGGTCTAGAACCCACCACACACTAAATGTAAAGATTACCATCATTCATGACACAGGCTTCACTTCCCAACAGAGCCATCATAGTAAACTTCGCCACTCTTAAAATCCTCTGTGCACACCAACCGCAGGCAGAGCAGATCTGTCAGCAGTGCTAAGCCAAAACCCCAGGGTTTGATATCACTGTAAGATGCTCAGTCTTTATGAAGGCGACCCCAGGACTCAAGCCTTAGGAGGTGCCTGGAATGCAGTGTGATCAATGTTGGCTCCTTATAGTGTAGTACAGTCTCACCTCCTTTCCCTAACCAAACTCAGGGTGCTTTGACCACATCTTTTAGGCACAAATGCTCCATCACTGCTGCCTAGAGTGCCTTTCTCTGCTAGTCAGCACCTACTCCCCCTTAGAACCCAATGGAGTACCAAGCAGCCATGGAAAGCCTCCCAAACATCCAGCCTCTGGCTCTTGCATGATACCTCATGCAGTGCAGATACTGCTTTCCACCCCAGCCTGTCTCACCTGCCTGTGGCTGCAGGAGGGTCAGGACCTACCCAGTTCACGTCTCTCAGTATTCAGCATGAATGTTGAAACTGGGATGGGAGCTTGCCTGAGCGTCCCGTTAAGTAAGCAAGTCCCGTCCCTATAGCTGTCCGCACTGCAGCGTCTGAAAGCCTGTCCTCTATGACCCCACCAGCTACCAGCTCAGGAAGCACCTGTCTCGGCTTCTGCATTTGAAGCAGCTTGGAGCCAGAGATGTGCTCAGATGTACCCAAGTGTGCACAGCGCTGCTCCTCCAGGTTTGGAGGAAAGAACTGGAACTCAGATTCCCAAAGTCCATCTCAGTGAGCAGAACATCGAAGAGTTTATCCAAAGGCATGTCGGTCACAAAGTCTGCCAGGCACTCAGTGCTCAGGCAGATCTACGGTAAGTATTCTTCTGGGCACTTTGTAACAAACACCTCGGGATCCTGAGTGTCACGCCATAATCTGCAATAAGACTTAATTGGATAGCCCTCCAACCAGATTCTAGAAAATACCTTACTTGCAAGCACCAGCAGACGTTTTACTAGTCTTTAATGCTAAGAGCCCCTCTTCTAGGTCCCAAGACTAAAAGTCTCACCACTTAAATCTCTGACTTCTGCTTGGGCCTCCCCTCACATTGCCCACCTCCTGGATTCTCAGACCCTATGTCACTTTGGCCATTGTGTGCTGAGGTAGAATGGTGTTGCTCACCTATGCAAATGTCCACAACTCAAATCACCGTTTAACAGATGAGCTGTTGTAAACTAAAGAATTTCTAGCTCTGCAAAAGGCCCTCAAGATAAATGAGCAGTTCAGGTACCCTTGCATAGTCTGGCTAGTTCCTCAGTAAACACAGAGCCTGGTCCCTTTAGGAACGGCCCCGGGGGTCTGACAGCATTTCAACCTACCATAGGTTTGATCACTTAGGTTTCCAATTCTGAACAGTTTCAGCTTTTGGACTTTTGGATTAGGCATGCTCAGTCGGAAAGGTCATGTAAATATACCCAAACCAAATAAATCAACCACAAAACTAATAACAAAACCCCTCCAAAATTTGAAGCATTTCTGGTCCCAAACTTTTCAGATAACAGAAAAATAGTCAACCAGTATTTCCATGCCACGCCTAATTTATCCTGGCAGACACCTGCAAGTCCTCACCTCAGTAAGAACTCAAAACTGGGTCTGTTCTTGGCGGCTGTTAATCATATAGGTGACTATCTGTTGGTTGATTGCAGGTTGTTCTCAAGAAGGGAAAGTACATCATCCCGTCAAATCTTTAAAAGTCCCTCCTGTGCTTCATCTCAATTCAGGTAAGGAAGCCACTACAGTGGGAGAGTAGATGGGGAGACAGCATGGGATGAATTTTCCCATGATCCTTTGACTTCAGGTTATGTCTTTTCACCCCCTTTTCATGGGTTACTGCCATCAACATCTTTAAGACGCAAATGCTTCTCACAACTAAAAATTATTACCTCCAGTAGAATCAATAAATGCCAGCCACTTCTTATTGATCCCCATTATATTCTTCACATAATTATCTTTCTTCAAAGAAATATGTTGGAATCCTTGTCACATTTTTAATTACCTCCTCTTACCACAGATGGAAGACCACCACAAACATTAAAGCATATTCTGCCCAGATTCTGTAGCACACTTGCACTCATAGGAGCAGTACAGGGAACGTCTTTTCCCTCACAACATATGTGAGTTTTACTCAGGACCTCTTCCTTCACACCAGCATTAAGAGTGGGTGATAAGTTCAGGGCTGTCAGCAGCTAATGCCAGGTCTGGCCTATCTTCACAGGTGGCTATGGCAACACCCTCCCCCACCCTCCCTGCTCTCCAGGGCCATCCTGCAGAAACAGAGAGCAGCTGGAAGGTGAACAATGACTGTCAGCATGAACTTTAGCATTCATTTAGGTTTTGGTGGGGAAAAGCAGAGTAATTACTGCAAAATCTTTAATAAGAGTTGGCTAATTCATGTAACACAAGGCAGGCTGATCTCGAAGTAGCAGGTGGGGTGGTCAGAAACTTTCAAAGGAATCAAGAGTCACAGATGTGGTGAGACTGTCCTTATACTGGACCCGAGAAATATGTCAAAAGCAGAACTGTCACATATTATGAGATATATGGCATTTAGGTATAATTAAATACAAAGCAGGTGATCAGATCATTCTCCTCTCAAATCCAGATTTACCAGCAGTCCTTAAAAATGAAGATGTTTAGCAGCATAGAGATTTTTAGAAAAAGACTGAGTAAACACATTCACTATTACACTTAATGTAAGTATATACAATAATTTTTAAAACTTCATATAACAAGCAAATTGTCCTATAAATTTCTGACCTATTTGAAGTCAAATAAAACGGAATCTTTGTCTAGCCCCAAATTTGAGGGAATACAGGTTAGGCCCAACCACACCCAAAGTAAGCACAAAGCAGTTAATAAAGCCGGTCAGATAGATGGCAAAGTTTAACTGGGATATACGTGTTAAACAAAAACATGTCTACCAATCATTTCAATGAACTGAACGTACACAGAAGGTGCTAAAACATGGAATCAGATGATTGAACCATAAAGGAAAGCATTAACTTGACTGAATTATTAGTTTGCTTTTTTATTTAGGAATTCAGTGGGGCTAAGGGTTTTCTGATTTTGCCCAGCAGGCTTTTCAATTCTTTAAAAATTGCTTTGCACAGTGTACATGTTGCTGTTCCAATTTGAGGAAGTGCCCTCCTAAGGCTTTGCACATTGAAAGGCAGAGAATCATGGAAATCCCAAGATGCAGTCTCCCTGGAATACTGCTTTGTATGCATGAGACCCAAATAAGCAATCTCTGCTTTTTGTAATCTTCTACACCCACACCATCACGCACAGTATTTCAACCTCTTTACTGACACATAGCCACCTGTGCGCATCTCTTCAAAAATGACGAGCTCCCCACTAGCAAGAGGAATGACCACGGCTCGTGTGGCTACTGGTAATGGCACCTCTGTAGGAACCCAATATATGCCTCCACCTACGGAGGGGAATGCAGATGACAACTTAGTTCAAGACAGTTACAGTGCCCAAGGTCCAAAAGCAGCAATTTGAAATCAGGGAAAATGAAGGTATGTTCCTTTGCCCAAATGGTCCACATCTCATACTTAATCTTCCACATTACTGTCAGTAGTAAGCTACAGCAGTGTCTTCAGAAGGTTTCCCTGACATTTTTGTGGCCTGTCATTTGTTACTGTGTATGAAACTGTTTTCTCTTGCACCCTTATAGTGTTATTCCAAGGTCACAGGCCTCAAGAAATCTATGTTGACATGTAGGCATAGTGCCTGTAATCCCAATTATCAAGAGACTGAGGCAGGAGTGTTGTGAGTTCAAAGCTAGCCTAGGCTACAGAGTCTCCAAAAAAAAAAAAAAAAAAAAAAAACCAAACAACCCCCCCTGAGATTCCTATCTATATGTCATCCCTAAAACTCTTCAAATAAACAAACCTTTTTTTGGTTGACTTATGTGGCAAAAGAATTCTAAGATGTGTATAAATCATGTGTGCCATGTAAAAGGCATGCAGAGGATGTTGTATTACCATTCCCACCCACTCAAGACCTAGCTTCCACTTACAACGGCTCCCAGTCCAGTTCCTGCTTTAAAGAGAGAGACTATCAGTGAGGTGAGGAAGAACTAGTCATCTTTATCTAGGCACCTGGCTCATCACTCCGTTCCTTGGCACCTGGGATAGCCCCATCCCAAAACCTCTTATCTTACCTCAAACAACTCCTCTCTTCCATTAAGACCAATAATATAATAAAAAGCAATATTCCATTTGCTTTTAACAGTGAACAGTTTGCAGTCTATACATCTTGACAACAGTGGAAGATCAAAGAAGTTTTCTTACAACCTGCAACCAGCCAATCAATCAAAAAACCAGCCAAAGCTTTGACCCTGGAGGAAGGTCAGAACCAGTGTGGAATTCTGCTCTCTGTACTCTTACTCATGAGAAAGCTTTACTATCTGCACCTGAAGCCTTATTACTCAGCATATGTGGTCAAAGACAACGTTCACATGTTTTCTCCTGGATCCTCTTGGCATGCACTGAAAGGACCAGAGCAGAGCGCTCAGATGGACTGCCTAGTTGTGTGCTTCACCTCAGCCAGCATGGCTGGAAATGAGAACTGCCATACTCATCAGTGTAACTACCACCACCTGCACTAAAGGAGCTGCTGGGCTGGGCTTCCTAACAGCTAGCTGGCATGGGCCTAGGGTTTTTCACTCTAGAGAACCTACTTAAATGACAGGAAACCTGGGCCACAGCAGCCACTTTCAACTCTTTAATTCCCGGGAACATACTGTGACAAACATCACAATAGACATTGAAAATTTCAAATCAAAATCGTGGCTTAGCGTATGCATTTAGAAACTGCCCACTGTACTAAAGTGGAACTGAGAAGTACATTCTGTTGCTTCCTTATAGTTTTCAGTTTCCAAATTGGCCAGAAAGACAAGCAGCAGCTGTACTCTTTCTGACTGGGGCTTTCACTGCTGAGTGGCACCAATGATACCACAGCACCAAGAAGTCGGTAGGACAGCAGAATGCGCCATCTCAGGCTTCTCTTCCCTTTGCATCTTCTGACCAACTTGCAGAAATAAGTAGCATTCCCCAAATGCAATTTCTTTTGTGAAAGTAACCCACATCCTAGCTAAGAATACTTGGCTTAAATAAAGTCTAGTGATTATGGGCTTTTACAGAGGCAAAGACGACATCAGGTCACTCCTGTGCTAACACTAAAGGACAGGAAGCAAGTGTTTACTTCATTTAATTACCTAGACTTTTGTTTTAGTAAATTATATTCAAAATTATGAAGACAGGTTTATCTAAATGGGATCACAAAGATTCATTGGTAAGCGAATGAAGGTATCATAGCTCACCCTATGTGTTGTAAACATTTAGCTCTTATGAAATTAAAAATGTTCTATTGCCTGTCCTTGTGTGCTAGTCCAGGCAAACAATGTGAGATCACTAAGAACTCTTGAACCTTATTTTTCCCACTTCTGTATGAAGGAAGCTTATGAACAACTTCTTTAAAAGTTGAGGTTTAATGGCAAACATCTGTTACATCAGTCTTTCTTCAAAATAAAATGAATGTGCATGAACAATTAATTAATTTCAAACAGGAGGTACCATGGTGCTTCTTTAATACAATGCATTCAATATACTAGGCCCTTGAGGATGGCCACTGATGTACACGCTGAAGCAGTAATGTAAGTCTGTAAGCCACTGCTCCTGAACACTGCCACTCTTCAAAGTCTGCAGACAAAAACAAAAGGCACTTTAGTTTGAGAACCTGACATTTTTCATGGCCTCCAAAAAAGTTTCTTCCCCAACCACCAGCTGGAGAACATACATGGGCTGGACCTAGGCCTCCCTGAACATATGTAGCAAGTGTGCAGCTTGGTCTTCATGTGAGTCTTGAACAACTGGAGCAGAGGCTATCCCAAAGACTATTGCTTATTTGTAAGATATGTTCTTCTAGCTGGGCTGCCTTGTCTGGCCTCAGTGGAACTAGATGAGCCTAGCCTCGAAGAAACTTGAAGTGCCAGGGTGTGAGGATACCCAGGAGACCCCCCACCCTCTCAGAGGAGAAGGTAAGAAGTAAGTAAAGAATAAGTAAAGAAATAAAAATTAAAAAAACAAAACAAAAAAACCCAAACCTCTCCTTCTATAAACTAGAAGAAATCTGAAAATACAAAACAAACCAACTGTTTGGAGTTACTATAGCCAGTGAAAATTCCTACTCTCTACAAAATTTTGAAGTTATGAAATGGGCTCTAAAGGCTTAGATATTTGGATAATTGGTCCCCAGCTAGTGTTGCTGTTTTGGAAGGTTCTTTGGACACAGCCTACTTCTGGCCCAGGCTCTCTACTTTCTGACCTACTGAGATGTAAATCCACCCAGCAAACACCCACTGCCACGATGTACCCAGCCACAGTGCTTACTCCATGATAATGGAGTGCCCTCTCAAACTGTCAAATACAGTAAGTCCTTTCTTTTAAGTTGGACCTGTTATTTGGTTAATGTGATAAGAGAAACAGTATGTGCCCTTAAGAGTAACAAGTTCTTTGTGAATCTGTTCCCTCCTGGACATGCTGGAGACTAATAAAAATATTTATAGACAACCATCCATCCCTTAAGCCTTTATTCCTTCCACTTGGCATCGGTTTTCATGATCTTTACATTAATGCCAATAGATTAATTCTACAGGGCCAGCTATCAATCTTCTTTATCTTTTGTAGAGGTAGGTTGATTCTCTAATACAGGCATGATAATAGTCAAAGTTATTGACTTTCTTCTCTTTTACTGTTTTGAATTATCCGCTGTCCATTGCTTCTACAAAGACTTAGAAAAGTCAGAGCAAGCACCCAGTAACATGTTTAGAAAAGCTCTACGATGCTGAAGTACAACTATACTTCAATGAATAATCCCTAAACCATCTATACAACAATCTCTCTTTTACTCCCAAACCAGAACACCAAGGGAGACTTTCAGAACACTACTGCCCTCCCACCAGCCAGGTACAGAGGCAAAGGTGAAACCTTCACCTTTCTCCTTTTCCCTCTTCTCTCGCTGTCCTTTTCTTTTTGATACTGGCCAAAGCCTGGGTATGCTTTCCTGACACACTGGCCATCTCATCCATTCTCTGATCCAGCTTACCAGGCATGACTTTCTCTCGTCCCTTCCTTCAGAGAGTTACCAAGATTTACAGCTTGGCTGCAGTTGTTTACCTCTCAAACTTTAATAAAATTGTTCCTGAGCTTAAATTTTCTATTTGTTCAATGATACCAAAATAAATAGGTAGCACTTAATAAATGTCAGGTAAACTAAACAGATTACTTGAATATTCTCATTTAATAGTCACCAAAACCTGCATTAATCCTATTTTGACAGAAAAATAAGCTTAACTATAGAAGTGAAAGAGTTGCTATCACTGTTACTCAAAACAATGTCTCACAATGTCTCTAGTGCCTAAGCCTCTGACAGACCCTTGAGGTGGGCAGGCAGCTACTGCCCCTCCCCCCAACTTGTCTAACAGCCTTCTAGCCCCCAAAGTAGAGAGTGGCCAGGCCCTGCCCTAAAGAAAAAAAAGAGCCCAAGATCAAGCCACAAAATTCCTCCAACCCCAGGCCACCCTGGCCAACCGCATCCCAAGAAACCCTATATAAAGCTTGCTTGCATCCTGCTTAGTTTTTGCCGCTTCTCTCTAGAGCAGAGGCAGCCACTCTTAGGTCTTTCCCAATGAATCTAGTGTGAGGCTTGTGTGTGACTTTGTGGCAGTCTTTGGCTCCCAGAGGTTTCCCTCAGAGCTGCAGCATTTACACCAACTGAACTTCTGGTGCCACCTTCTTCTTGAGTATTTTAAGACTCTATTCTTAAAAAACTGGTTCTGAATCACGGACAAAGAAGGTGCTGGTGAACTGCAAAGAGTCAGTTGGTACACAGGAAATTCATTCTCTCTAAATAGCCCTTGGCCCTCCCTCTAACAAACAGGACAAAGCACTGGGTTCCATGATGCCTACCGTGATATTCTTGATAATCTGTTGCACTATGATGGCATTGGTCAGCATGTGTGACCTAAGAGGCACATGCTGAAGCAGCAGGCGAAGCAGCTGGCCTACAACAGGCAGTTCCTCAGGAGAAGCTCTGTTTACCCGTAGACTCTGCAGCATCAACCTGAGGACTCTAGGCAGGACAGCCAGGATGGAGACACAAACCTCCCACAGCTTGTCCCTATAGTAATAGAAAAACGAGTTGGTAAGCCGAAACACAAATGCCCTTTCCATGTTACCCAAAACTAAGACTTTCAAGAAATACAAATGTTTCTTGCCAGGTGTGACAGCTCAATGCCTATAATTCCAACATTTAGGAGCCAAACATAAATGCCATTGATTTTGAGCCCAGCTTAGGCTACATATGAGTTCAAGGCTAGCCTGGACTACAGAGATCCTACCTCAATAAACAAAACAAATAAACTTCAAACTAAACACAACAAATCATAAGTAGTAAAGCAACTAAGAATTAATTGCTAGAAAGTCTAGTAAATAGCATTTTCCTGGAAGCAACAGTGATTATATATAGCATAGAGCTTGCCAGAAAACAGAATGATTTACACATGCACACACAACACTGAAAACTGTTCAATTACTATACAATGTAGAAGATATCTGAAGACTACTGCTCTTAAGAAAGAACAGAAATCTATAGATGAAACTTCAAACCTATGACTGGATCCAGAGTCTAGTCATTATTACCAAACAAAGGAAAGAGCTGATTTCCAGAAAGAAAACCATGTTTGCCAGGAACCCAAGCAGACTTCAGAAAGTAGCCAATAATGGGCCCATTACTCCAACACTGGGTCATAGAATGATAAATGGTCATTTCCATGTCACTAAACAGGCTTATGGTAAGTATGATCTGAGTGTAATTAAATGACACAGTATCCATTTGGAGGGCAAGTACAGGAACTTATGGGGAGCAGTAAAGTTCTGAGTCAATGTGTGTTCCATGTCAAGAACTATAAAGTTGGGATTAATTGGCAAAGCCTTCCATAGGTGTAGAGTACAAATGATGACAGTATATTCAGAAAATGTCAGCCATAGTTGCTCCCCTGTTCCCTTGGCCCAAAAATGTTTAGGACCTGAAGACTATTCCCCTAACAGAGACTACTGCTCCTATCATTTTTAGCTAAGCCTATCTTTGTCCTGCTGTATGCAATAACCCCGCCTAGCTGTTTGTCTGTATATACTGAATAATAAGCATGCTGAGCTTCCTGAGTAGTGCAGCTTCTTCACCTGAGAATCTAGCCTACCCAATCCCAGCGTTCTCTAACTGTGCCTCTATTCTTCATTCCCTCATTTGCCCTGCTTATCTCAACCCTTGGAGCTGTGCCAGAGCACAGCAGAGATTGCTGAAGGTTCCAATCTTAGTCTTTGCTAGTTTCTGTAGCTAGAGTGAACAGCCTTCCGATGTCCCCAAATTTCAGCTTTTTAGCATGATCAACTCCTTGGACTCCACCTAAAGGGCTTTACGTGTGATGTACACGATGAATCTATTCTAGACCAACAAGGTCAAGGTCTTTAACTAGCCCATGTACTGACACAGAACCAGATTCGAATAGCCATGTACAAGGAGAAAAAAGTCAGCAGGCTCTTGAATAGTTAATAATAAGGCAGAGGCATAAATACTATAAAAATTCAGGACGTTGCTTTGGTTCCTAATAGATTTTTAAATACCTAGCTTTTGAGTCATCTGTAAGAGGGGATGCATTCTGAGAAAGGTTAGATGACTTCACCATGTGAATGCTGCAGTGCACAGCTTCATAGTACTATCAAGAGATGCAGTAAGCACAAGATATGAAGCTGTGTCAATAAAGACATCAAGTAGTATGTACTTAATGTTGTATTTTGTCATTTTTATCTCCTTTTAATGTCTGTCACTCTGCCAGGCTGGCCTCATACCTGTAGCATTCGTCTCTGCCTCACAATGCTGGGATTACAGTTATGTACCTCTCTTGTGCTGTACTCTGTACAACTAGCAGCACAGTTGGTCTGTCTGTACCAGTACTACCACATGAGTAACATACATATTACAGTGGCTACAATGCTACTAAGTGGTGCCAGTCTTTCAGCTCCACCCCACTCTTCTGTAACAGTCCTCACTGACTGAACATCTGTAGCACATGACTTCTCACTTGGTATTTGTTTAGGTGGATTTCAAATAACTAAAGACTGTTGGAACAAAGGCTTCAAAGTCCTAGATGTGAGAGGCAAGTAATCTGAACTGTACTTCACATACAAAGTGAGAAATCAGGAAAAGGAAAATGTGAAAATACACACTAAAAAAGGCATGCAACCAAGACAGAGAATCTGCTCAGCCCTGTGAAAGACAATTTTCAGAATCCCTCTTATTCTCCATGGAAGAGAAAATTTTCTGCACCAGAAAAGACTTTTGATCAACTGACAAGAACCTAAAAGTAACACCAACAAACCACAAACAAGAATGGCAAAATGCTAAAACAGGAGGCAAATCAAAGAAAACAAACAAAACTTGGTCAAGTTCATGCTCAATGGGAGGATTAACTCAAAGAGAATCAGATTGGAAGATGTTAAAGACAAAAATGAACAAATAGCTCCCTATGCTTTAAATGGAATTCTTATAAACTAAGAAGAAACAATGGAAGAAATAACAAAGGACTTCCTAGAATGAAGAAAGAGTCTTCAGGCAGAGATTTAAGGCCAAGCTATGGAAGAACACATACTGATTTACAACACAACTAACCTTTAAAGAACATAGCGACTTAGACTGCTACCTACAAACCAAGTGGCTAGGCCAGCAGCAGATTTTCATTATGCAAAAGCCAACTAGACAAAAGAACAGCATCTTCAGGGCTCAGTGGCACACTGTGACCCAGGCTTTGTCAAGCCTGACTTTTCAGCTAGTATCTGTGCAATCAAAGATCTCTGAGCTTGAAGCCAGTTTGGTCTACACAGCCAGTTCCAGGCCAGCCAAGGCACAATGTGAGACTTTCTAAAACAAAAAGGTGCTTTAAAAAGGAAAACAAGTTATTATACATACTCCGCTTTCTCCAGTCTAGTCACATAAAGCCAAAGACAGTCCTTTATTTAAAATCTCCAAAGATCTCTAAAACCTCAGATTTCTTTTTCTTTCTTTTTTTTTTTTTTTTAAAAATAAGGGATTTTGGCCGGGCAGTGGTGGCGCACGCCTTTAATCCCAGCACTTGGGAGGCAGAGGCAGGTGGATTTCTGAGTTCGAGGCCAGCCTGGTCTACAGAGTGAGTTCCAGGACAGCCAGGGCTACACAGAGAAACCCTGTCTCGGAAAAAAAAAAAAAAAAAGAAGAAAAGAAAAAGGGATTTTATTTCAAATGACAGAAAATAACAAATAGCAGTTATAAATGAAGTCCTACGTGGAGATGTTATAAAACCTTAAGTAACATCAAATCTATATTCACTATGCATTAGTTTTATGGTATTGCAGTGAAAATACCTATTTTAAAAAAATTGTGTCTTCATTGGAAAAAAACGTGAGCTTAAGTACAAATAGTATAATGGACAAGGTATGGCACATTCACAGAACAGAATTCTACAGATCACAGGAACTACAAAGCAAGCCAAACCCAGACCACAGCCTGTATTTGTAAACCATGTTCTACTGGAAATAGCCACATTCACTTATTTATGTTTTTTTTTTTTTTTTTTACTTTTTATTTTTTGCTACTTTATTTACATTTCCAATGTTTCCCCCTTTCTAGGTCCCTCTTTGGAAACCACCTATCCCCTCCCCCTCCCCCACCTCTATGAGGGAATTCCACCACCCACCGACTCACATATTCCCACCTTGACATTCCCCTTTACTGGGGCCTCTCCTCCCCCTGATGGTCAACAAGGCCCTCCTCTGCCACATATGTGGTCCGAACCACGGGTCCCTCGATGTGTATTCTTTGGTTGGTGGTTCAGCCTCCATGAGGACCCGGTGGGTGGGGGGGTGTCAGGCCAGTTGACACTGTTGCTCCCTCCATGGGGCTGCAAACTCCCTCAGCTCCTTCAGTCCCTTCTCCAATCCTCCATCTGGGACCTCACTCTCAGTCCAGCGGTTACTGTATATATTTATGTATTTTCTATTGCTGCTTTTACATTATACAGTAGTGTTGAGTAGCTATGGCAGAGAGCTTATGGCCCTGAAAACCTGAATTATTTACTATCTAACCCATTAAAGAACTTTGCTAAAGTTTACCTTCATACAGAGAATTGAAAGTGAGTAAGACAGAACTAAATGATCACAGACAATACTGATAGCCAACAGAAAAAATACAAAAAAGATAATTATCAAGTTCGCAAATAAGAACAGAAGAAATAAATATACACAGAACCACCTACTTAATAAGCCACAATGCCAATCAACACTAAAGTAACAGAGGTACACACAGAAAAGAACTCCAGTGTGTTGTGTGCTGGTAGTGTGGGTCCATACATATGCCCAGGAATGCATTACGTGGATGGCTCGGTTTGTTATTACTGTTTTAAGCCATGAAATGTATACAACCAGCATGCACACTACAGTTTCAGCACATATACAAGTTCAAGAAGAAGAAGCCATAGGGAATAAAAGTGCACACCTACAGTACCAGCAAGACTGTCTAAAAGAAAACAAACAAACAAAAAAGCCACAGCAAACAATAGTTCAAAGAAAGACTAGAAATGCACACATCAAAAGATTAACAGAAGGGAAAAGAATGTAATTTTTATTTTTTCCTATTTGCTAACATGAAAACACTTTTAAACCTACTATAGTGGAATCTTCCAAACATCTTCTAAGTTCTAGCTTAAATATTCCAAAGAAGTACAAGTACTAACTAAAATCACTAGCATTTTTAACACTTCTTAAATCCAACAATTTAAAATTCTACTCTGGCCATCTCTAATGAAGCCTAAAAATAAAATAAAATAAAATAAAATAAAACCACAACAAAACAAAACAAAAACAAACAAACAAAAAAAACCACTACTACCAATTGGATGCCTACATGTCGAAAACTAAAGGACACCTGGATGCTGAATTGGATGCCTACATGGCACAGACAGATCCTGAAACCAATGATTGAAGCCTACCTGCCTGCCCACCCACCTGTTAGACTCTTGTTAAAGTCACCACATCTATAAAACAACCTTGAGAAAATATGAGAAGAAACCTGATCGATGCTGGAAGGACCTGTCACAATAGGCTGTGGACTTACCTGCCACCAGTTGGTGCATTTAGTCTGTTCCGTCTACTTTTTGATACTGTGTTATATGAAACCCTATTTTCCTTTAATTTGGTTGAG
>CM052702.1:50477715-50522075 GCA_028551405.1 Uromys caudimaculatus
AGGTGGAATTCCCTCCTAGAGGCGGGTTCGGGAGGGGATGGGGAGTATACAAAGAGGAGACTCAGAAAAGGGGAAACATTGGAAATGTATATAAAGTATCAAAAATAAAAAAGGAGGAAGAAAAAAAAGACAATTATGAAGGGAAAATTTTAGTTTAGTGATACATTGTTTTTCATCATTATAAAAGTGAATTTTGTAACAATAGCATCTGTGTTTCAGGGAATAAAGCTTAGAATTTTCCCTGTTAAAAAAAAAAAAAAAAAAAACAAATAAGCCAATCAAAAAATAGGGTATAGAAGTAAACAGACAATTCACATCAGAGGGATCTTGAATGGCGAAGAAGCACTTAAAGAAATGTTCAAAGTCCTTAGTCATCAGGGAAATGCAAATCAAAATGCCCCTGAGATTCCACCTCACACCAATCAGAATGGCTAAGATCAAAAACCTCAGGTGACAGCAGATGCTGGTGAGGATGTGGAGAAAGAGGAACACTCCTCCATTGCTGCTGGAATTGCAAACTGGTACAACCACTCTGGAAATCAATCTGGAGGTGCCTCAGAAAATTGTAAAGATATCTAGGGGACCCAGCTATACCACTCCTGGGCATATAACCAAAAGATTCCCCACCATGCAATAAGGGCACATGCTCCACTATGTTCATATCAGCCTCATCTGTGATAGTCAGAAGCTGGAAACAACTCAGATGTCCCGCAACAGAAGAATGAATACAGAAAATACACTATTCAGCTATTAAGAATGAGGACATCATGAGCTTTGCAGGCAAATAGATGGAATATCATCCTGAGTGAGGTAACTCAGACCCAAAAGGACATGCACGGTATGTACTCAACTATTAAGTGGATATTAGCCAAAAAAGTACAGAATACCCAGGACATAATCCACAGAACTCAAGGTTAATAATAAGTCAAAGGTACCAAGTGAGGATGCTTTAATCCCACTTGGGAGGGAGGGACCTGGGTGGGAGAGGGGAGCGGAAGGGGCAGAGGAAAAGGGGAACATGATCAGGTATTGGAGGGGAGCCTGGGGGGGACCAGGAGTGAAGCCCCAAGAGCCAGCAGAATGAATGGAAACTCCCAACCTTGGGAGGTGGGAGGCTGGGTGACCCTCTAGAATGTACCAGAGACCTAGGAGGTGAAACAATCTCAAGATTCAAAGGGAAGGATGTTAGATGCAATGCCCAGCAGTGGGGAGGGGGAACTTGTAGAGCCCACCTCCAGTAGAAAGACAAGGGATCAAGTAGAGGGATGGGGTTGCCATCCCATAGTCAAAAACTCTGACCCAGAACTGTTCCTGTCTTAAAGAACTGCAGGGAAAAAAATGTCGAAGAGACTGAGGGAAAAGAGGTCCAGTGACAGGCCCAAACTGCAACCTATCTCAAGGGGAGACTCACCTATCTCAAGGGGAGGCTCCAAGGCCTGACACTATCACTGATGCTATAATGTACTTAGACAGGAGCCTAGCATGGCTGCTCTATGAGAGGCCCAACGAAGCAGCTGACTGAGACAGACATAGATACTTAAACCCAACCAATGGTCTGAAGTTGGGGATCCCTGTGGTTGACTTAGAGAAAGGCTGGAAGAAGTTGAGGAGGAGGGCAACCCCATAGGAAGACCAGCATTCTTAACAATTCTGGACCCCTAAGTTATCTGACACTGAGTCAACAATCAAGCAGCATACAGTAGCTGGTCCGAGGCCTGTGAGAAATACACAGCAGAGGACTGCCCGGTCTGGCCTCAATGAGTGAAGAGGTACCTAGGGCCCTAGGGAATGGGGAGGCCTGGTGGGGTATGGAAGTGTGTAGACATGGGGGAGGAGGAATGGGATGAGGAACTGTCAGAGGGTGGACTGGGAGGGTGATAACTGGACCGTTAAAAAAAAAAAGATTAAAGATTAATAATAATAATAAAAGATTTATTTAAAGTTACACGTTTTAGCCTTAGCCTTCCCAAGACATAGTTAATTAAACTCTGAGAGTGGGACTCAGCAATCATGAAATAATTCATCTGTGTATAAAATTAATGATAAAACAATTATTGAATAAACTGACAAATTAAAAGGCATGAATTTAAATACTTATTAAAGGAATGTTGGTTATCTTAAGATGTAAGTCCCTAGAAAATTATATTATTCTGATCAAGAGAAAACTAATTACTATATAATCCAGCTGCATCATACCCAGGAAACAATCCACAGGGACACAAGGCAGCATAGAATAGTGTTTTGCTTGCCTAAGCACGTTTATTGCAGCAGTGCCACAAATGAAACATTACAAAAATCACCATGTCTTGATTAATGCATAAATGGGTAGAGAAATTATCATGCACACGCGCGCATACACACATACACACAATAACATTATTTAAAAAAAAAAAGTAAAAATCCCATTTTCTTTCACATGTGGAATGAAAATCATTTTGTGCAAAAATACTATAGGGATAAACATTATTAATACAAGCTTGTAATAGAAGGGAAGGGAATTAGAAAATTTGGGATCAACCTATCAAAACGTTTCAATTACACATATTAAACCATTACATTGCATGAATACTATATAATAATAAAAATGGGAAAACTGTAAAAATACATAATTGCTTTGTGAACTAGTGTGTCGTGATGCTCTGGATACAAAATATTTTCTTCTGTTATTATTCATAAATATAGAAATAAAACAGAAATAATTGAAGAAAAAAAGAATAATGGCTGCCAATTTTTCCACAATAAATAATCTATAACCAATCAAACATCAAACTGAAAACAAAACAAAACAAACACCACCAACGCATAAGACAAACTACTAAAAAAGTGACTTTTAAAAATAAAAGCAGAAGATGGGCTGGAGATGCGACCATGGGTTGAAAGCACTAGCTGTTCTTCCAGAGGACCCATGTTCACTGCCCAGCACCCACTTGGCAGCTCACAACCAATTCTAGGGAAACTGACATCCTCTTCTGGTCTCCATAGACATCAGATATGCAAGTGATATACAGACACACATACAAGTAAAACACCCACATAAATAAAATAAAAATAAATTGTTGAAAAAAATATTGTATAGCCAAAAAAGAAAAAACCTTTTTAACAAAAGCCAAAAAGTTCAACATGTACAACTGAACAATAGGTAGGAGTTACTTAGTTATGATAAAACTATAAAGAAACAATATGATAAAAACTTAGGATATTATCCTACTATAAAAGGAGAAGATACATAAAGTGCATGAAAATCCTGAAACTGCCACACTTCTGTTTATCCATGAAACATAAACATAGTCTTTGGAGGCCGGGTCCAGTGCAGCTCAGTGATGCCATGTGCTTAACATGCTGAAGATCCGGGGCTGCAACCAACGCCAGCACTACTCAGCAACAACAAAAAGGCCTTTCCAACTACTCAGTATCTTAAAAACCAACAAATTAAAACAACATTAATGTTAAAAAAGTTACTGGATTTTTGAGAAAAGGGACTCTCATTTGAAAGTTATTACTGTGTAGACTTCTCTTCCTTTGAGCCTTTCCCTGTTAATCACTGCTACAAAGTACTACTTTTTAGTGGTCAGGAAGATACTACATGAAAAATACAAGGTCCAGACCAATGAATACAGTATTATTTCGTAAATGAAGAAAACCAAAAGCATGTGCCCGTGCATTCATGCACACACTGGGGATTAGGGTCAGGGGTAAGAAGGGATAAAGACTCTTCCCTATGTATTGTCTTTTCTAAATTTTATTTTGTAAATACTGTTCCCAAACAGCTTCATTGAAAACCTCATTTCCACTATCCCAAAACAACTAAAGAATTCTAATCTTCTGGTAACTTATCAAGATGAATTAGAAAAATAAAATTTGTACACTTAAGATAGCAAAATTATGTATACTTCAAATACATTCACATGAAAATGGACTTAAAATACAACAAAGTGTATCTAAAAGGAAATTGAGGAACTTTGCTTAAA
The DNA here is from genome assembly GCA_028551405.1 of Uromys caudimaculatus. NCBI lineage: Eukaryota > Metazoa > Chordata > Mammalia > Rodentia > Muridae > Uromys > Uromys caudimaculatus. Next base: position 50,481,684 of record CM052702.1, read on the forward strand.
AACTTCAAAAACTAAAATTGTAAGTCTAAGTTTTCCATAATTTATGACTTAACACTTATTCCATGTCTGTGCCCAATGTTCATTTCAGAAATAGTTGATCATGCTTTCATGACAACTGTACAGTGGCATATATATATACATACATATATATATATATATATATATATATATATATATATGTATGACACTAGACACACACATACAGCAGACACACACACACACACACACACACACACAGCAGACACACACTTAGAAACTAGAAGTGCAGGAAACACCTTTTAACTCAAAGCCTCCTGAAAAGAAAGCAAAAAAGGTTGAGTTGTCTAACCCCCAGACACTGCCAAACCCATGCCTAGAATCCCAGCCCACTAATCTCCATCAAATACTTTCGTGAAATGTCTAACGGTTTTTAAATATATCAAAATCATCCTTAAAATGACAATTACTACTACAAATTGTTAGCAAACCCAATCCTAAATGTAGGCCTAAATTCCTAAATTGAGGCCTTATGAACAATCTGAGAGATTTCTTAGCTCTTTTCATCTCTTATGAGGTAAATCTCAACTGTTAAGTATTAGGTTAGTTACCCTATTCTTTTTCAGTATTTTATTGCTGCTTTTCACTTTTTAAAATCCAGTATTTATGAAGAGTCCAAAATAAACACATTACCAGGCGCTGTGAGTCATAGAGGATAAATGTCACTGGTATGACCTTATTAGCCTTTTGACCAGTGTCAAATAAGGTCAAGACAGTAGTTTAAATATCTATAAAAGGCATAGCTCTAACCCTTTAGAGAAGAACATGAATAGAATCCAGAATAAAATAAAATGAAAATAACAGTTTAATAAAACTAGTTAGTATAACAACCAAACAGAAGAGTTGGGTAGTAACTTGAACACAGAGATGGCCCTGGTAAAGAACACTGACAAATCAAGACAGAACACGTATTGCCTAGACATTGCATGTTACAGAAAATAACAGGCAAGAGTCCCAGCCAAACAACTATTAGATCATTAAAGTTTTATCAGTCAGCAGAAAACATAGCCTTCTAAGACATAGGGAGAGAAACAAATGTTAATTAAGAAATGAAGAGTGACCCATGCCTGTGATCCCAACCTCAGGAGGTAGGGACTTGAGGTTAAGGGCAGCATGAGAGCTACATACAGTCAAGAGAACACCATTCATAAATAAATAAATAAATAAATAAATAAATAAATAAATAAATAAATAAATAAATAAATAAATAAGCGAGCGAGCAGGCGAATGAACGAATGTGAACAAGACACACACACACATAAAACTAAAACTCTTAGCAATAATATTTATGACTTTTGGAAGTTGTTCTATTAATAATCTTTTAAGATAATTTTGCCTTTTAGTGTAAAAGATGACCCTTAAAATTCCATGCTAAAACTTGGTTTAGACATATGGTTTCAATGTGTCTTTTCACTAATACTGAAGCACGCTAGTAAGATTTACACTTGAAAATTTATTAGGTATCTATAGAATTTAGTATTTCTGAAGGTTTAACAAATACTGAACATATTAAAAGTTTTTGAATAGTGTTTTTAAGATAAAAGATACTTTTAAGTAACTAAACAAGATCTGTATGCTTGCTTCAAAACCTAAAAAATAATTGGTCTTCCTTAAGTTTAATTTCAATAAATTACATATTAATTCTTAAAAATCAAAAAAACTAGTGAGCAATTTGTTGTTTAAAAATCCACTTTCAAAATTGCAAACTCCTACCTAACCTCTCTCAATAACTAAGTTAAATTCATCCTCTACCACTAAGCTCTTTGTACATATTCTCCCACTTCAGAATACATGGATTCACGGCTACAAACACAGCTGTCCTCTTCAGCAGGAGGAAGGCTCTCTACCCTGCTCTGTAGAGCAGCATCTCACGCCAGCGCACACTACACAGCAAGCACTGGTGACTCAAGCAGGACTGTAGAAATGAACAGTTTCCTTCTGGGTGTGCTATTACCTCTGTTATATCCCAATGGTGCAAGAACTGGTCTAAGTCTGTAAGGTAGAGAAGCACAGGGGAAAGTGATGTCTGGATGACATGAGGAACACCTCGAAGATTCTGAAGCCAGGCCAACTCCTCTTTTGAAAACCCTAATGCAGGTGACAAAGAGAGCCAGCTGAAAAATAAATTGCAGAGCAGTAATACATAACACTCACAACAGTTCTTCTTTGTTACCCTGCTGTGTTTCCCATCTAACAGTGTCTCAAGGAATTAAATCCTGGTAACAGAAACTGTAACATTCACATTAACTACACATGTAAAGGATGTGATCGGACCCAATTTAAAGCATAGCAAAAAACACTTTTACCATGTTCACTGGGAGTTTTACTACTCTTGATTTTCTTTAAGGGCATAATCATCCCAATAAAAAGTAAATTTTAACAAAGAAAATGAGTGGCCCACGCCTTTAATCCCAGCACTCTGGAGGCGGGGTATCTCCAAGTTCCAGACCAACCAAAGCTTCACAGGGGAGACCTATCTCAAAATACAAAAAGGCAAAGGAACAAATTAGAGCAACATGCTCCATTCCAAACACATTAAACATCGCATGTTCTTATACAACAGCCCTTCCAATGTTTTTCAGTTACTCTTATTTGCTCTAAGTTGTTTATTTGGGGAGAAAAGGATGGAGTGGGAGGTGGATTCAACTCCAAACTTTGAACACTGATGCCGTACCTAACATAATTCTGATGTCCTTCTTGGCTCTATTATACTTGATTCAACCCACACAGACAATCTGTCAATGACCTTCCTGATTAATAGCTCTCAAAATGATCAGACTGCCACAGATACTGCCCAACAAGCTAACTGTTTTCATATTCAGACCACTGTACTTTCGAGAGCATAGTCTAAGGAAGCTAGTATGTAATAGTCACACAGCCATGTATTCTCTTTTTAACGTGGCTACCTGTAAGTGTAGAAAATAAGAAGCTGAGATAATCCACATCAGTCATTAAGCAGTCATTAACCGAGTGGCTCCATCCAGAAAAAGATGATCTACAAGAAACAAAAGAACTATTACCAGTCTGGTTTTATTTTTAAAGAGTAGAGGGGTCGGGAAGCTAGAGAGATGGCTTGGCGGATCCTCTCACAGGAATCAGGTTAAATTTCCATCACCCACATTGCAGGCTGTAATTCTAGCTCTAGGGGATCCAACACCCTCACACAGCCATACATATAGGCAAAACACCAGTGCATGTGAAATAAATAAACCGTGATTTAAAAAAAAAAAAAAAAAAGATTGAGGACTTCAGAAACTAAACCCAGGACTTCCAAGTGCCCTACAAATGACCCTCTCTCAAGCCCAGCTCTGCACTTTCCTTTACTGCAAATATATCCATAGTATATATACTGTTTTAACTTCATTTATAAGGACTTTAGTATTGTAGTTATAAAAGTTAAGAGGCATTAATATTTATAGTTATGTAGTTCACTAAAAAGTATAACTGGCCCAACATATATGATGCAGCAAAACTTCCATTCCACGTTTCAAATTAGATCCAAAGAGGCAAGAAGTTTTTCACTTTCTTTTGTGGTAGGTTCTACCATTGTGTACTTACTTATCTAAAATGTCTAACTCTTAGCAAATAAGTGTAATGGAGTCTCAGCTTCACAGCTAACTAGAGCAAAAGCATCTTAATCAGGCTTTAAAAAGTTTATTGTTAAAGACATGATATGCTATATTCTGGCCTACCCTCACAAAAGCACAGTAAAGCAGAGGATTTGAAAGAAAAGCTGAATGAGCTGAGTGTGGTGGCACAGATCTGTAAACCCAGTACCTGTGAGGCAGAGGTGGGAAAATCAGGGCCTTCCTCAACTACACACTGAAGGAGACCAACCTAGTCTACCTATTTCAAAAGATCAAAATCCAAAATAAAAATAGAAAAGCTAACTGTACTGCAACTTTAAACGAGACAGACTTGGTTCCTACTGTAGGACAATTTACTAGCTAGTCTTTGAAAACTCCTTAAAGCCAGGCTTCCTTAGGAAAAGTTTGAATGCCAAAAAGCAAAAAGATAAAAAAATCAGACCTATCAAGCTGAGATTACAGATTTTATCAGACAACTGAGTAAATGCCAGCCAGAATTAGGCTTTTCTAATTTACCTATATGCCCTTATTTTAACCACTTCTACTGTGGTGTATACCTTAAATCCCAACCCCATTAAAAGGGAGGAAAAAGTCCCCATTTGGAATTATTAATAATTTTAAATAGGAAGAGAGGTACTAAGCATTCTCCTGTGTCATTCAAAGCAACATGTAGAATCCACAGAGGAGTATCACAGAAACTCAAAATCAATAACAGAAAGAAAGACAAAAGAGTTAATAGAAAAATCCTCTTATACCCAATATATACAGAAGCAACTGTGCCACCCAGTGGCTGGAAATAGAAGGTCCATTTAGTTTAACTTGGAAATAAAGTTTGGGTAACATAACCATGGTCTAGTAGGAAGAGGAGAGATACTAACAAAAAAACCAGAAGTACTTAAAGATATGTCTGAAGGAACCAGTCAGTCTGAAATTGAACCAGGATGGGTTTCAGGAAACATTCTACCACTGAGCTCCACCCCAGTCCCAACCTGCTTTTAATGATTATGAACCGCTACGTCAGTACTGTAGATAAATTCAAATTCCCAACTATCACTACAAATCTCCAGAGAAAAGTAAGTTAAACAAAGCAAGACTGCTAAATCCACCCTTGACAAAAGCTAACTGTAGAGAACTATAACTGAACATTAAATGTAGCTTCAAGGGACTCAATTTCAGCAAGTGTTCAAAAGCTAAACTGAATCTTAGACAATGTAGCTAAGGACTAAGTGCCCTCCAATGGAAGCCATTGATTACATAGTAGTATTGAACAGAAAAAAATTTTCAAAGGCTTTACACCAAAGTACAGAATTTTTTTCTATTTCTAAGAAAGAAAAGCATAGGAAACTATCAATGCTTCAAATTTTTAAAAATATAACCAATTCTGATGCACTAACACACATGAGAAGTAAATCTTGAATTATCAAATATAAACAACATTGGGGATAGCAGTTGCTAGAAAGGTGAAGCAGACAGTTATAAACCATGCTGCAACTCAAAATAGCCAAATGTAAGTTTATTAAAAGAAGCAACTGATAGCTGGGCATGGCGGCACACACTTTTAATCCCAGCTCTTGCACGCAGAGGCAGGCGAATCTCCAAGTTAAGAGTCCACCTTGGTCTACAGAGAATTCCAGGACAGCTAGGGCTACAGAGAAATCCTGTCTGTCAGGGCATGGGGGAGATGATCAATCAATGATTCAAACAAGCGATACAGGGTATTTAACACTAGCAATGCTATATTTTTTTAAAGCCAGGTGTGGTAGTGCATGCACACATTAAATCCAAGTGCTGGAAGGCAGAGGCAGAAAGATATCTATAAGTTCAAGTCCAGTCTGGTCTGTAGTGAGTGTACAAAGACCCTGTCTTAACACACACACAGTACATTCATGCATTCTTACCCAAAAAGATGTAAACTTGCTAAAAGGTCCACATCGCCTCATAAAACTTGAGTTCTCAGGTACAAAACTCTTACGTACATGCTATTATTCACTTAACTATAACCTCTATTCCAAACTATGCACATATATTACACAGCAAGAAACCTGCATTGGCCTTAGTATCAAACTGTCTTCGGCCAATAATGTTAGCAAAGTTCTAACAGCCACATTGTAAGTAAATGAAGATGTCCACAGTATGTTACTATAAAGGCGCTCGCATTCTTAAGGCAGAGGCAAGAGTTCAAAGCCAGTGTGATCTACACTGTGAGTTCCAGGAGAGCCAGGACTATGCAGAGAATCTCTGTTCTCAAAAAAATACAAAATAAAAAAGCCTTCTGTATTTCTGTCCCATGAGAAGAGCGGGGAGAAAGATGATGCATTTAAAATATAGCTCATTTCACAGCGATACCTCATGTACAGTATCCCAATAAGCGTGCCAGCCAAACTTGAACCTAGTCTTCCCATTATGCAGCACCGACTTAACCGAGAAAGCAAATCAGCAGGCAGAGTGGGTAGAAAATACAAAAGCTGAACCAAACGTTGCTGAGACTCTGCAGGAAGAACTACCACAGCGCCCTCTTGAGGATCTAGTGGGGTAGGAAAATATGAAAGTCAACTATAAAAGATATACAAACCACAGATTAAATTATTAAAGCAGCTTGATGACTTCCAATGAATTAAATGTTGACAAATTATGTTTAATCCCAACTTTAACATTTACATACAATAGTTTTTCACCAAGCATGGCTTACTATTTGTTTAAGAAAAATATTGCGCATAATCATTTATTTAGTCTTATTATACTATTAACTTTATAACATCCAAAGGTCTTCACAGAAATTTTTTTGAAAAAGAAAATCTGATGGGGATGAAAAAAGATTAAATACAAAGCACAATAGTAAACACAAACATTTTAACCAAAAATAATTACATGAACCTAATTTAACACAACTTGTTCCTCCACATGTGTATGCATCTACACACATGTACACAGCTGTGCTTACTACTTAGCAGCCCATAAAACATGAAAATGTCCATAAGCGGCACATTGATACAATGGAACACCACTAAGCAGTAATAAAGATCAAGGTATTAATATTTGCAGTAACATTTATAAACCCTGACACTATTATGCTAAGAGAAGGAAGCCAGGCACAAAGACCTTAGATTATAATCCTCATTTTAAAAGTGTCCAAAGGGTCTGGAGAGAAGGCTCAGCAGTGAAGAGCACATGCCTGCTCTCCCAGAGGACCAGATCAGGTAGCTCCAGGGAGATCTGATGCTTCTCGCCTCCAAGAGCACCTGTATTCTCAGGCATAAACCCAACACAGACACATAATTAAAAATAATTTTTAAAAACCCTTTTAAAAAGTCCAGAAAAGGCAAATCTATAGACAAAAAATGTAGCTGTTATCAGGAGCTTGAGTAAAGAAAGATTAAGGGATGGGATGACTAGTGAGAACAGGGTTTCCTTTGGGAGTGATGGAAATGTTCTAGGATTGTGTAGTAGTAAAAACAGTACCACCTTAGAGACATATTTAGGAATTACTGAATTATATGTTATAAAATTATAAAACTTACAATATGTGATATATATCTTAATAAATGTTATATATCCCTCATAAATATATGTGCCACTAAGCTTTTATTAATATTTTTCAAAACACTAAATAGTAAGTCAGTTCTAGAGATGAATAGAATATTAGTATGGGAGTCATCTAAGACACTCATTATGATTAAATAACGCAAGAACTATCTTGCCATCAAAGCATCAGAAAGATTTTCAAAGTACTTTATTAGTTAAATTTATGAAGTTTTAAAGATAACTTAAGAAGCAAAAGGTCGCCGGGCAGTGGTGGCGCACGCCTTTAATCCCAGCACTTGGGAGGCAGAGGCAGGCGGATTTCTGAGTTCGAGGCCAGCCTGGTCTACAGAGTGAGTTCCAGGCAGAGAGACAGGGAGATCAAGTGTGAGGGGCTTAAACTACATTGTGAGACCCTGTCCCAAACACGCCTTCCAAGCAACAACAAAACAAGTAGGGAGAATATACAAGGTAAAAACTATGCTAATACACTTAAAAGAAATTTACTGCTTAGTATTTTGAGTAACTTAACCTAATGAGAATCAAAAGAAAGGGAAATCTTAAAAACTCCAACTCCCGTTCACCATCCCTTTTCCTGTTGGACTAGACCAAAGCTGACTTCCACCACTCAGTGCTCACCATAAATTCGTAGAGCAGCAGCTTGTAAGTTTTTCAGTAAGTCCTTATTTGCTTGGGATGCAGCCATATGAATAATGTCAATCAGCTGTGTGGACAGCTCGGGGTTTCGGGAGCCAAGGTAAGACAGCTGCAATGGTAAGCCAGCCAGCCAACGGGATAGCACTCTGCTTCGGTATCTGAAGACCAAGGAAGAACACAACAAAATGGTAATATATAAACATGAGAAGATAAACTAAACCAATCTTTTTTCTATTTAAATGGAACCATTTAAAAACAGTGATGTAACACATTTATTTAAGCATTTGAAAGCAGGTAAGATGGTGGTGTCCCTTTTGTAGCAGTTCTGCTCACTAAAAAATTAACTATTTAATTTTTAAATGAAAAGGGACACCAGTTAGATCTATGCGAGCTGTTTAGCATGTGTTTGCTACTATACAATGTATGAAACAAACATGCATTTTAGTATGTTGCTTCCCCACAAAATTACTTCAGCCTTGCAATATTTTAGTCTGTTCAGATATAGGTATAGTTTCCTAGCAGGATGAAGAGCTCTTGATAAAATTTTATATTATTTCTTGAATACGACAAATACACTTTCTCCAAAGATTTAATCATATTGAAATACAGAAACTACAAAATAACTCAGCAAAAAATTAAGAGTAAATATAAAATCTTTACCTCAATCTGTAAGACCTCAGTTCTTCTTTCTGATAGATCTTACTGAAAAATTTGATTAACAAAGTCCTAACTGGAAGAAGCAGGCCCCTCTGTTGATACAGTGTATAAACCGCCTTAATGAGATTCTCTGTAGCATCTAAGGACAGAAAGCAAACAATTCTACATATGAACAGACACTCCTTCCACATACACAGTACTTACACTTTGTTCCTGGGGCAAAGCTGTCTTAGACACAAACTGATGATTAGCACATTAGCAACAGTGTGATACACAAAAGTCAAAGTAACCAGATATTACATTATCACTTTTCTCAGGAACAAACCTAAAAATTACAAAAAGCAAATAAAATGAGAAGAAAACCAAACAGGAAAGCTTTTATTTGAACAGGAAAAAAAAAAAAAGAGTAACTCACTTCAAAACCAACTTAATTTCAAGCTAGATAGTAGAGGTATAAGCACACTCAAGGTAGACATCTTCACCAGTTTGCTTCAGAATGGGCCCACAGCTCCATAATGCTTAGGCTACAGACCTTGTAACAGCTTGAATGTAATCAGCAAAATTACACAGAGGGATGGCAATCACCTCTATGCCAGACCCAGATCTCCCCTCCTGCACCACCTACCTCTGTTTGGTTGCATCTGGATTAGCCTCCATGAGACTCCAAGCAATCTGTTCAGCTGTTTACTGTTCAGCCTAGCGCCACCTTTAAGGGTCTCCGTCACAAATTTCCTTATTGTTTCTATCCAACTGGAATCATTCTGTAAAGTTGAGGCATTTGCCAGCGAGACCATGATATCAGACAGCGTTAAGTTCAGTAAAAGATGATCTACATTATTGGAGAGAACTGTGCAATGCTTGATACTAAAAATAAAACAAACACACACAGATCAATGAACCACACCTGCTTTTGAGTACTTAAAACAGTCTTATCAATAGATAAAAGGGTTTTCTTATAGAATTTATAATTTCCAAGCTGACAGAGTACTAGACAACTTTAGGCCATAGTTCTGTACATAGGTCTGTTTAAAAAAAAAAAAAAAAAGGACCCAAATTAGAGCATCTTACCGTTCCATGAAGGGCAAATGGATACCTAACATGTCACTAGAATCTTATGACTTTCTATAAGACTTGTTAAGACTGAAAAATCCTGACTCACTTCAAGATTTTTTTAAAGCAAGTATTTGTATTTGGTGGGACATTGAAGTAATATTTACATCTGCTTTATTTCAAACTAACCACGTTTAAAATAACCACAAAATTCTCATAATTTGTTCATGCATAAAATAAAGGAAGTAGCATTATGCTTTTAATCCCAATACTTGGGATATCTCTTTTGAGTTCAAGAGCAGCATAGTTTATATAGTGTTCTGGGCCAGCCAGGGATACACAGTATGTATGGCCCTGTCTCAAAAATAAATACTAAAAATTGTAAAACATTGAGCTGGCCCCAAGGGCATGAGAGAGGAAGAGCTGGCCCTGGCCCTTGACAACTGCAGCATTGGGTAATCTAGCCAGGGCAGTGCTGGAGAGCTCACCCCCATGGTGTGGGTGTAAAAAAGCAGGCAGGCTAATTCAGGACCAGATTCAGGGCTTTGAGTTGGCCCACCTTAACATCTACCTCATTTATGAAGTGCTGCCAGTCTGCAGATCCAAAGCTGCAGGATCTCCCTGGCATAGGGTAACAAAAGGATTTCTGAAAGGAGCCCTGGTGAGTTCCAGTATTGATGGTGTAGCAGAAGTCAGAGGCCTCAAACAAAAAGTGACTCAGTGCAATCAATATCTGCAAGTAAAGATGTGTGGACAAAGGGTGTACTGTGGGACACACTGGGACACACCACAGCTTCCACAAGATGGTTTTTTGTTTTTTTGTTTTTTTTGGGAGAGGAGAAGTTGCACGTGGGGAGGGCAGATACGAAGGGATGGGGAGATGAGTGGGATTGGGTGCATGACGTGAAACTCAAGGCAATAAAAAGTTTTAAAAATGTATAAGACACTGATCCAGGTAAGCAATAGTCTAATTTTATAATCCATATATTAAAATTATTTCATTTGTTTTCACCAAGTAAAACACATTCCTTTCAAATGTGCACACGGAGGCCCAAGGACAATATTAGGTGTCTTTCCTTGATGGTACTTCAATTTGTTTTTTAAATTTATTTAATTATGTTGTGTATGCGTGTGGGCACATAAGTGCCACACTTATGGAGGTTAGAAGAAACTTGTAAGGGTCTAATTTCTCCTTCTACCATTTGTATCCCAGGGATCTAACCCAAGTAGTCAGGCCAGTGCCTTTACCCACTGAGCAAGCCACCTTTCTGGTCCCTATACCTTTCTTTTTAAGGCAAGATCTTTCACCGAGCCTAAAAACTCATGAAATCAGCTCCTAAAATTATTAGATAATAGCTTTAACCTGCAACTTTACTTACTGTGAGGCATTTGTATCTAATTTTTTATGAAAAGAAAAAGAAAGAAAGGAAGGAAGGGAGAGAAAGAGAAAGAGAAAGAGAGAGAGAGAGAAAGAGAAAGGGAGGGAGGGAGGGAGGGAGGGAGGGAGAGCGCGCGCACATGCGCGCAAGCAAGAAAGGATTCTGATGTATCTGTTTAGGATTTAAAGCATTAGGAAAGCAAAGAATGTGCTTTAAAGTACTTTTTCTCTACTATAATAACCTGTTTATAATAAGCCAAGTGTTTAGTGAATCCATGCAAAATTCAATCAATAACTTATTAATTCTGAGCAAAGTCCTTGAACTTTGCTCAAAGTCTCAGTGCTTCTCCACCTGTCTCGTCCTTTGATATATTTAAGAATGTTTTGACAAATCTTAAGTTCCCTTTCAAGTGTTTGCTCATTTGAGGCAATTACAATTTTATTATTCCAGCTTGTACTAGCTTGTCAAGTTTTATTACACAACCTATTCTCACATCTGCTCTCATCATTTAAGTAGAGACTTAAATATTTTCTAGTCTTAATTATTTTTAAACTCCATCTTCTATTATCCTTTCTGATTTCCTTCCAATTCTCTTTATTCTTTCAAGATAATACTGTTTCATTATCAGTTTCCTGGTATACATATGAGAACAAAAAGATGAACTTAATAAGCTACCTGCCTCAGCAATTTTTTTTTCAATTCCTACTTATGTAATCTGACAAAATTTATACAAACTTACAAAAACAAAACAAAATGCTAGTCCTAAGGTCCAAAGTGATTTGTTCAAGATTGGCCTTTGTCTTTTTCTTTCTTTTCGTAAATATAGATACAAATGCCTCACAGTTAGTAAAGTTGCAGGTTAAAGCTATTACCTAATAGTTTTAGGATACAAAGCATTTTAAGTCCACAGTGGAAAACAAGTGCAATACCTTTTATTTGATTCTTTCTTCCGTTGCTTGGTTATTTCTTTTAAGGCATATGGAAAATGACTCATAAAATGATGTTTGAAGTCAGTAAGATAATTTTTTCGAAGCCATGACTCCTATTGAAATAAAATTAAGATTAGAAAACACACAAGACAAAATGTAAAGTAACTAATAAATCAAGCAGAAATTTAATTATCTCAATATCCAATTATTAATGTCCCATCTTAAGACTATTCCTGCTAATGCCATAATACATAAATTTTAAGATCAGAGTAAACTGTTAGACCGTCCAATTTTATTCACATATCATCATGGCACTTGGTTTTTCCTGTATTACATTTATCAGCTGTTTAAGACAAAGAAGAGTACATGAGATTTGAGAAAAATTCTGAATTGCTCTTTCATTAAATTAATTTTTAAATATCTTATCTTCAGAATACTTCCTGACAGCCTGCACTCTGTGCTCCTCCCCACCTGTTTTCATGTATGCTTTAAACATTCTACTTCACTGTCATCTTTACTCCTAGAACTGACATTCTGAATTACCATCAATGCCACAGAAGGGATGCACCATGAACAAGCACTTTATCAATAATGCTTACACCTTGTCTCCCAAGTTCAGAACAGCACTGTACTATTCAAGATGGCTGCAACAGAACTATTCCATACAAATGCCATCTAATACAGCAGTCATCTATCACAATAAGCTACCAAGTGCTTAAAACTATAGCTAGTTTGTTCCCAAGCTCAAAGAGCAAAAAAAGTGGCCAGTAAATCTGAGGAATTATGTGTGTTGTGTAGTATGTGCATGCTTTTGTAGGGGCCATTGTGCTTCAAGAGCTATTCATCTTGGTTTTTATGAAACAGGGTCTCTCACTGGCCTGGAACTCAAATAACAGGCTAGGGTAGCAAAGGAACCTCATGTGTCACAATCCCTGGCATTTACATAGGTGCTGACATCAAACTCAGGATCACTGTGCCTGGGCAGCAAGCACTTCACCCACAAAACCCTTTGCTCCTTGTCCAGCCCTAGAATTATTTTAAGACCAGTTTTCACTACATAATCCAGGGTAGTCTGGAACTTGAAATCATCTTGCTTTCATCTCTTGAATGTTGGGTGAGAAGGCCAGTTTTTAAGTCAACATGACACAGCTGGAGTCATCTAAGAAGGAACCTCAATTTAAAAAATGCCCCCATAAGGTCAGGTGATAGGCAATCCTGTAGGACATTTTCTTAATTAGTGATTGATGCGGGGAGGCCCAGACTAGTGTGGATGGGGCTACCCCTGAGCAGGTGATCCAGAGTTCTATAAGAAAGCAGGCTGAGCAGCCCATAAGCAGCATCCCTCCATGGCCTCTGCATCAGTTCTTGCCTCCGGGTCCCTGCCCTATTTGAGTTCCTGTCCTGAATTCCTCCAATCAACAATGAGTTGGAATTTTAAGCAAAATAACCTCTTTCCTCCCCTAGTCACTTTTAGTTTCATCACAATAGACACCTAAGTCTGAGACTACAGGTATATCCTACCATGTCTGGCTTGAATTTTAAATTATAATGAACTTAATCAGATCCTCTTTGAGTACACGGATGAAAAAAGCCATGGCTTTAACTTCTACTTTTCATGAAGTAACAGTGATGAAACAGAAAAAATAGAAGTAAAGCAAACATTAAAATATAAATCTAAGCTACAAAACATTTATAGTGATCATAACACTGTTCCTGACACTATCAATACAGGACCCTAAAAAGAAAAAACTGTTAAATTATATTCTCATTTGCATTCTTAAAACTAGGTATACATTAAAGACATATACATGAGAAATGAGTAACCCCAATAAGATCACATCTTCAGTCACTACACTATGATGTAAAGTACCTTGAGATTTCTTTTTGAAGCAAAGACCAAAGCTTCAAATTATTTTTAAAAACATTTGAACACAAATTAAATTTCTTAATTGTGTTATAAACACTAGTAAACCAAATGCATGAAAAAGCTCCAGCAGTCCTAAGTAATCAGCACATCTAAGACTATATTTGATCCAGATGTCAATTCATCAATAGAAAAATCTACAGTTATAAAAATAAAAAAATTGAAATTTAGCCTACATCTGTGATTTATGCTCAGAGGTCAAGGAATGTCATTTCCTTCTTCCTAAAGATTAAACATTCTACAGGTCATCCAACATTCTATTCTCCTATCACTGAAAGTAAGAGGTGCAGTGGGGATGGTGAAGAACAACACTAAAGTGCCTTTTAATGGCATTATGCAGATAAAATTTTATGCTTCTTTGTAAGATTAGAGCTCTTTCTTACAAGTTACTACAGTTTAGCAAGATGTTTTTAAATATTGGAGGCTAAAAACAGCTCAGCTCTAGGTTCCATCTTTAATACCACAAATGTATGTGTGACTATGCATATGTATATATACATTATTTCAATATAAACTGGCCAGCCCTTCACAAAAGATTTTTGCTTTAATTACACGTATGTGTAGGTGTCTGTGTGTCAATCTATACACATGAGTGCAGGTGCCCATGTGGCCTAAGGCACTGAATTTCCTAGAACTAGTGTTACAGGCATCTGGAGTGGAGCTGTGGCCCACCCAACATAGGCAAAGGGAAGCAAAGCAATGGCCTCAGCACTATGTACTCAAAGGCCAAGAGAGATGGCTCAGTGGTTGAGAACCTGAATTTAGTTCCTGGCATCCATGTAAGAGCTCACAACCACCCACCGCGTTAGTTACAGGGAATCCAAACCCTCTCCTAGCTTCTGCAGGTATCAGGCACATGGTGTACCCATATCCATATAGGCAAACACTTATACGTGTAAAATTAAAATAAACAAACATTAAAGAGGAAGAAAAAAGCAGTAAACATTTTAACCACTGAATCATCTCTCTGGCCCTATTTATATTAGTTATATACATTATCTCAATTTAGTACCCTGGTCTTCAACAGTCTACAGTCTTGAAAACCTTAAGTATCCCATGTAAATGAGTGCTATGAGACAGCCCTGTAATGATAAAAGTTACAAAGCATACTATTTGAAATATCCATTAAGTTTCAAGTGAAAACTAGTACAATTAGAGAATTGCAGATTCTGTATTTTGTGTCTCCAGTTCTAAACACAAATACCACAAAAATATTAAAAGTGATTTTCTTCACTAGTATTTTCTTATTAGTTCCAAGGCCATATTAAGTATCATAATTTCTATTTTTCTTCATCTTTCAGATGAAAATACTAACTGGTGAGTTTCATCCTTATAAACCCATTTAAAGTAGAAAATATATTAACCAAATACCAGAATTTCACCTAAGTTACCTTAATTTACTCATACACTTATATTACTAGCCTATGGTTGAACAACAGTGTCTAACATAATGTCTTATAATGAAGTAGTAATACCTCATTGAACGTATCCAATGGCATACTAAAAGTAAAAGACAGATCATTGTACAAGTAAAGTTTTAACACCATTCTAAATCAGAAAATTTTCAAGGCACATCATTTTTAATGAAGAACTGGGGTAGATCCACTAAAATTACAAATATAGATTTTTCTAAGCTGTATACATTACTGTCAACCTACACCATAAACTACCATGAAAACCAAGCTTTGTTTTCCCAGTATAACAACTATACTCCTAATTATGATTAGTTTGTTGCTAATATGTACAATGACTTACTTATAGGACAAGTTCAAAAGTATTATCAGTAAAATGCTATCCTAGTTGTAAAAGCAATTTAAAAACATTCCTGCAGACAGTGATAGACTAACAATAATAGAACAAGCCCTTAAAACACGTCTTAGTACAAATTACAAATCCATAATGCTTTTCAAAAATCTTTAGTTTTATCTTACACAGCATAATGGCTCATCCTAATCTATAGCTCAAAATAAAGACTAAAATAAAAACAAAAGACATGCCTTTCTCAGTGTTGCCTGTAGATAGGCAACTTTAAAAGATTCACATGAATCTAGGCAAAACTTGCAAGAGATTTCTGTAGAGCAGATGCCTCATGCTTTAAAGCAGTACCCCTGCAGCTGTCCTGAGTGCTCTAGCATGGTTACTTAGTAAATGATCTCAGCTCTGTTCCACCTTACAGAGCTACAAACATACAACACATTCCATTACCATCACTACGACTTCAGTATAGTCTTCAACTGCTACATATCACGTCAGACACAACAGAAGGAATCACTTAATAAGCAACTTTTCAATCCCATGAGAAATCTTCAGAATGTTCCTAATCAATTTGCCACAAGCAACATTGGTTTTGTTTGTTTGTTTGTAGATAGAGAATCACTATGTAGTCCCAGCTGACCTGGACTTTACTATGTAGACCAGGCTAACCTTGAACGCAAAGATCTGTCTGTCTCTGCCTCCCAAGTGCTGAAATTATAGGCACATGCCACAATATCTGGTCTATAAGCAACACATTCTAATATACTATGAATCACTTCTAATAAAACCAAATACAAATAAGCAAAGTGATACACATTTCTCTGAAAAAATTAATTATATCCAGCTAATAACCTCACAAAACAACTTTGTTATGTATTTCACTGAAAAATATATTAAAATCCATTTAATACCCTCCCACAATCTATTTTAATTTGTATTTTTATGCAAAAAAAAAAAAAAAGTTTAACATTAAACTGTAGGCGGTCTTTGGAGAAAATACATTCAACCTATAGTAAAAGCTGATTTCTAATCTCAATTATGATAAAAGGCATTACTAATAAAAAAACCCATTAGTTCTCACCAATGTATGGGTTTCATCCTGCTGCTTTGAGAGTTTCCACAACAGCGAAATGACATTTAGGACTTGCTGCATAACCTGTAGAGGCTCTCGCTCTATCCCACTCCCAACAGAAGCAGCTAGTTGTGGAGGTAAAGCTTCAATCCAGCATTCAATTAACAATGGAATTATTATCTCAATGAATCCTTTCAGATTTTCTGGGGATGACAGGTCTTCATCCACAGTGCCTAGTGTTCCGAAGTACCTAACAGAGAAAGATAAGAATAAAAAAAGTTAATAATTACAAAATGTGTTGTCCCCTGTTTAACTTAAATATACAGTAAAAAATGAAGCACCATGAACTATCAATTACATACATCAAAATTGATAAGAAAAACAAAACACTAAAATGGCAAACAGAAATTTAAGTTTTACTTCTAATTAGGCTTTTGCTACAAATGAAAACACTTTCAAATGACTCTTGCCATTGGGAGTCATCTAATCAACTCACCATTAATAACTACATGAAAATTATGAAAGACAAGTATTATGTGTTTCCACCATTAGCCATTAATGGTCAGTACTTAAAATACAGGAAAACTGAGTGTGGACATAACTGAAATCCTTACCGTAGCCTGAACTGTGAACTGACATTTGGCTGTGAACCCCCATTTTCATAAACCTGGATCTGTTGCTGGTCGTTGGCATGATCCTTCCAGTTGATAAAAATGGAGTTGCTAGTGGCATGGGGAGTTTCTTTTTGTTCCTGAAGTCCTTCACTTTCTCTCAACCTACTGGATCCATCTGCCAAGGCCTGAAGGAATTTACTGAGTCTTGCTAAGACTTTCAGCCTCCATTGCTGAGAAGTGACTCTCCGATTAGGATTTACAGAAAGTATCCAAGACTGGGGTCTGTCTCTATTTACCAGTCCTTTGGACAGCTGCTGATGAGAAATGAGTTCTACAAAGTTCTTAAGCAATATACTGCTACGGCCAGTAATGAGAGCTGGGTAATGTTCCAGCAGAATGTCCAAAACTTTTAAAGAGTCCTCCTGAATTCCTTCAGTAATGTGAGTCATGGCACTAGAGAGATGGGCACTTACCAAAGGAAAAAATGGAGAAATTTGTTCAGTTCGTATTTTGGGGGCCAGGAATTGAAGAAGTTGAACTGCTGCTAATCGTACATTAGCATCTCTATCTGTAAACACAGCAGTCACTTCACTTAATATGTTTGAGAGGTGTGCATCAATAATAAATGGGTATTGAGACAAAAGGTCTTTAAGTCCGAGAAGAGCACTTTGTTTAACACCACCACTATAGTGATGCATCTGTGACAGCAAATCCTATAACACAAATACAGATTTTAGGTATGGACATTAATATGTATCACATTCAAGCAAACATTTTAACTAAAACTATAAGCTAAAGTCCTTGTGCAAAACATAAGTATTTTCCAAATGTTGGTCAACTTTACTAAGATCAGAAACACTTTTCAAATTTAAAATATTCTACCTTAATTAAAACATAACAGTTCTCTCTTCAGTTAATTTTTACATTAAACTACATACAGGTCTTGGCACACTATGATTTAAAGTTGCATTAATCAACTTTTACTGCAGACCTACTAACTAATGCAAACATTGTAAGTGAATTTATTCTTTCCAGACTTAACAAGCTCTTTCTGCATACTTCCACACTGTGTTTTATTCAGAGGATCCTATCTAGTCATTTTATTCTCCCAATTAATTAATTAATTATATCTCATAATACATATACAGATATTCCAAAAATCTTATAAAATATGAAATATAGCACCATTCTTGTCCCAAGCTCTTTACAAAAGTGCCCCAAGCACTTTGCTACAGACCAGTAATGAGCTATATGCTACAATTAGTTCAAAAACAACTACCCATCTTATCTTAATCAGCTATAAGAACAAAAAACTATCCAAGAACTTGAAAAAAATAAATTAAATGCAAGAACTACTTCCAGATGACATATACTATCCCCCCACCCCCAAAGTTTATTATGGAGCAATCAGTATGGATTTAGTTTAGTAAAACTTTCTGAAGTAGGAAAGTCAATTTCAAGATCAGATACTGGCAATATATGAAACCCAAACATTGTCTAATAATACACCATATGGCCCTAAGGCAAATCATTTACTTTAAGAGATTAAACAGCTTTTCACAAAAAATAACATTCTACATAATGTGAAAGAAAAAAAAGTCATATTATCAAAAAAAGATTTACAGTTTACCTTTATGTTAAGCTTTCTATTGTTGGTCGGAAGTGTTCTATCCTCCTTAAGTTGTTCCGGCAAATGAATAGCCTTTGTCTTAAAGTTTGTAACTGTAGCATTTTCTAACTTGGGCTTCTTTTTACCAACTTTTAGTTTTACTTTCTGAAAATCATCTTGGCGTTTCCTTTTTTTGGTCATTCTTGAATACTGTCAGAAAGAATGGAACAATGATTAAAGCAAGGATAAGTGATAAAGAATAAAAATGTTGTTTTCCAATATTTAAATACTGTAGCACCTCAATCACCATGAATCATGGCCATCATTAACGATGCCAAAGAATCAGAATGGACAACAGACAAAACTGTTAATGCATGCAAGAATTAGTTTGGTTAAGAAATGTTGAAAATAAGTCATTAACAAAAAAGGGAAGACTCTTGTTAAAGAACCTTTCTTTGCAAGGTTTTCTGAGCCATATAAAATTGTCAATGTACTTACTACACAGAAATCTGAACTTTTTTCTTTTTGTTTTTTTGGGGGGGGTTTGGGTTTTTGGTTTTTTTCTGGAACACACCACAGGTACATTTCTGTTAGAAGCACACAGTACTCAGGATTTAACAAAGTTTGAAAATTTGCTATTTCTTAATGAAAGAGATAATTAGGAAGTTTCATGAATCAAGGCTGGATGCTACAAACCAATCAAATCAAATCAAAACAAAACAGAACAGGTAGGGTCCAGGTAGGCAGGAAGGAGGAATGAGTATTCTTAGATGAGCAAGAAAGCCAGGTAAAGGTCAGGAGGAGGAATAAACCTGCTAAATAAATAAATAAATAAATAAATAAAGTCACAAGCATTTTGAACATTAGGTAAAATTATAGTCATAAATAAAAAACAGTATCCACCCTCTGCCCCGCCCCCCAAAAGGTAAGCAACAAGATAACAGGAAATGTGATTTAAGAGGAGTAAGAAAAAGACTAGCTAGGCCACTAAGTAAACAACTCAGGCATAACCAGATCACCTTGTACCTTTCTCTATTCTCTCCACTACATTCTTTCAACTTCCATTCCAATTTTCTTGCTTTGATCTGCATGCTTCCTATGCATTCCAAAGTCACTAGCTTTAACACTAGCTTTAAAGAGTCCTTATTTCTACCCTAGACTACTCAAGCTTCCTCACTGGTAAATGCTTTTGTCTCTACTCTGTCTCCTCTTAGACCCCCTGACCATGGTCATCAGACAGCTTTCTAAACATAGATGTGACAAGGATAGGGAGCTTTCCTTGCTCTTATTCTTTATAAATGGTACACTTCTTAACCATGACATGGCACGCACTAATGTGGCTTCCACAATCCTCTCTGCCTGTATCTTCCCCATAAGTGAACTTCGGAAAAAAGGGTTACTTTCATCTGGAACCAGTTTAGCTTTTCTTGAAGCTTCTTTCACATGCTTCAAAAACAATAAATTCTGTCTTCCACTGCACACCCAGTTGAGCACTTCTGGTCTAACAGGATTACCTCAGGTCATAAAGAGGTAATCACAATGCTACACATGGAGATTTAAAAATAAATAAGTAAAAGTTTCCAGTGCTAACAGAATGAATGGATGAATGAATGAATTCCACCACGTCAGCATATCCAAATTCACAATGTGGATTTATTACCTCAGGACCCCTTAAGTAAATAAAAGTTGCCTACAAAAGAAGTTAAGAGCTGGCTTTAAAGGGAGCACAGTGCCCGGGCCTGTGTCAATATTAGACAGAGGCAGGAAGATTGCTTGAGTGCAGGCACTTTGGGGAACCTGGTCAACACAGTAAAAGAACATCTCCATTTTTTTAAAAAGACCTATTTCTAGAATCACTATGATTCTTATCCAAACATTTTCTACTGTGCATACGTGTCTATAAGCCAACGTACAGGTCTTATCAAACAGTTTAAGTGAGCAAATGCCTTGTCCATGCTTACTACACTCAAAGCTGTAAGCTGACAGACAACATGCATGTGTTAGTCTCAGGACCAACACATACCAAACATTCAAGCCTCACAAACCCAGAAGGCCCGGTATGCAGCTGGCCACTTTTAATACAAAGCTAGTTTTTACCTATGAAGCAAGCATACTCTAAGTTTTTCTTACAATTTTATCAGTAGTGTTTCCAGATAAAAGTAAACGGTTCACAACACAGAAAAATTGATCCTGTGATATCCCATATCCTCCTCTGGGCACTCTTTCACGTGTGATGGATCTCTAGCAGTCTACATCAGACCCCGTTCTGAATAAGCGTGTCAAGTTATGCCATTGACTCTAGCCAATCTGCTAGGAAAATTATGAGGGCTGACAGCTCTTTTAAATCTTGACAAATATTTACAGAAACATACTGGCAATTTTTTTCTACTAAGAACTTTTAAAGTTCCATTAGATGCTATTTCCATTTAAAGATTTTCATAACACTGGAAATCAAATAGCTCACTCTACTAGGCTAGACCACTCTTACAGCAGTAGATAGTGAGTACAAGGGAGCTAACTCCATCCAGCCTCGGGGCCTGAGCTCTCGCAGGACTTGATCACCTTTTTAGTAAGCTCCAACCTCTTGGAAACTCGAGCACATACACATACACATTCCTGCTGCAGGTCAGTCTTAATGCTAACCTGGGCGGATGAAGACTGCAACTTAAACTCCCAAGTAGTTTGCTATTTCCAACTATTCCCACTCTCCAAAAGAAAGAAAAAAATCAAGGAGAAAACAAGCATGCAGCAGTTGGCCTATGGTGATTAACCTCTCCAACCCTTTGCGTCTTCAAAGCTCCCCAAATTCGAGGGGCCAGAAAGCGAGGGTCCTCCGACAAGGTGGGGAGGGGGGGAGAGAGGAGGGCAGCGATTAGATCTGCCTAGTCGTTTTCGAGCTTGCACACCAAAAATGGGAATCCCGTTTCTGTTTCTTTCTTTCTTTTTTTTTTTTTTTTTTTTAAAGGAAACCATGGTTCCTATACCTCAGTGGACGTCGAGTGGAGCCTCTGGCCCGAGCTCCACACGCCGGCCTAACACTTGCCGAGCTCCGAATCGGAGCGCGGCCTCTTGAGGCGTTTCGGAAGCCCCTCGGTCGGCTCTCACGCTCAAGGAAGACAGCAGAGACCCTGGCCGCCCTACCCGCCTCAGCCCGTCCCGCCGCCAGGGCCTCGCGTGTCCAAGAGGGCCGGGCAGGACAGACAGACGCCGCTCACCTGAGAACCCGGACGGACCCGGGACGCGGAGACTAGGGCGAAGAGCGAGCGAACGCCAAGCCCCGCAGGACCACGACGTGTACCGCCGGCTGTAGGCTTTTCGCTCGCTCCCAGAGCGTGTTTTCAAATCGCCTCGTCCTCACGCGGCCGCGTCTCCTTCCGCCGCCCGGAAGTAGAGCCCCCCCGCCCTCGCCGCGCTCACGTGACCGCAGGCCGCAGCCGCGCGCAGCCGGAGGGCGGGTCCAGGTTGGCACGCCACGCCCCCTCTAAGAGGGGCTGCGCCGGAAGCTGGGGGAGAGAGAGGAGGATCTAGAGTCCAGCAAGCCGAGTCAGATCTTCCAGTATCCTTGGATTGGAGGGTGTTGGCTGGTTACAGCTGCTTGAAAGGCGGTCTTCTCCCCCCAAGGACCACAATTCTTCAGACCTGGAGCTACAGCAAGAGAAAAGTATAAACTGAGCTCAATTGAGGAAGGAAAAAGTTTCAGACAGCAAAGATAGCATTTCTGGGAAGGGTAACCTGGACTAAAGCCCTGTAGACAAATGCTAAGAGGTTACAAACTACACCTTGCGGCAGAGTCCTGGAAACCTTAAGACAGGGTTTTCTCTGATACAACATTTTCAGCATATAATTAACTCCTACTACTCAAAGTAAGTGGATTTAGAGAATCCGAGACATAAAAAGGCCCCCAAAGACGATGTGAAGAAGTTTTGAAAACAAAACCATCCAAAGATTGACTCAGTCACCGATAAGGAAAAGCATACAGATACAGAGTGTGCGCCTGGATTCAAATTTATCTTTACAGCTTCCTACATATAAGACCTAGAAAAAAAGCCTTGTGTCTTATATCGAACTTCAATATACTAGGTAGGGATAAAACAATAATATCTAAATTTAGGAGACCCAAGCACCAGAATTAATACCACCTACTTTGTGATAATGAATAAAGAATAAATCCAAAAAGCCCACCACACAGACAACCCACCCCATTGCACCCCCGCACCTGCCTTGGGGTTAATGACGTTATATGTTAAATTATAAAATCAGAAAAAAAAAACCTATAAAGGCCTACTACTATCTAGATATGCCCCCTGAACTCCAAAATGCTACCAGCTTGTTCAGAACTTCTTCCTTCAGCTTTGCAATATCTGTCTCAAGGTCAACAAGGAACAAAAGAGAACTCCGGACATTCATTCTGAAATATTTTCCTACAACCTCTTCACCTTAACTAGCAATCCCATTGCCAGTTACCCAAGCCAAACCTTAAGAGCTGGCATTTTTCTAAGACCTATCATGTGGCTTCTAACCCATGAGGAGAACCTGCTGGCTCTGACTTCCACTATTAATCACCATCTCCCTGGCTACCTTCAAGGTCCACATCACCTCCTGAACAAAGAACCGGGAACACATTTCAGTCCATCTTTGGCTGTCTTACTCCATACAGGCTAACATTTGCAGAGATTTCAGAATATATATATGTGTATATATATATATATATATATATATATATACACATATATATGTATATATATACACATATATATACATATATATGTGTATATATATACACACACACACATATATATGTATACATACATATAAACATATATATGTATACATATATATATGGCAAAGCATGTCACTATCACACTTAAAACTCTTGAGTGGTTCCCCATGTCATCCACCCCCAAATCTAGAGTCCTTCTGATGGCCTCAAGTCTTACCATATTGGGATAGTCCTTAGCCCTGAGCACTGCTTTGCTGTGTTCCCTTTTCTCTCTGTCCCTGTGACCCTCACTTCTTTGCTCTCCTTAAATACACAAGACACGTACCCCCTTGCCTTCCTAGTGAGGCCTTTGCTTTATATTGCTATCTGCCTGAAATACACAAACCAGCAAATCCACTGGACAAATTCCCCTCACTTGAATTTGCTCAAGCATCTTCTCAGGTATGTGTATCCTGGTGGCCTGAGTTAAAAATCATAACATATTGTCCTAGATCTAGAAATTTCCCTCCTCTGCTCAACGTTTTTCTTTCTTAGGGTGTACCACCTTCTAATGTGATTTATGTGCCGCTTACTTCCTGTCCTCCCCACTCACCACTAAAATGTATGCTCCATGTTGCACCCCTATTTGGTTCATTCTATATCCCAAGTACCTAAAACTGTGTATGGAGCATAGTAGGCCCACAATAACTATCCACAAAACACCTGCTATTTGGTAATGTTCTGCAATAGTTCTTTTGTTTCCTGTTTTGGTGTAGAACAGAGATTATAGACTCAGAGACAAGCAGGCCTGGGCTTTGTGTGTAGCTGATATAAATACTAACGGTATGGGAAAAGAAAGCAGTCCCTTTCAGGCAACGGCCAATATTTACCCCAAAGGAATGCAGAGCTTCCCATCTCTAAGCAAAACTAACCCTTCAGAAATGTTTATAGGAAATCTAATCTTTAAATATGGGTTGTGTGTACTTTGGATTTGAAGTTGGTCCCCAGCTAGCCACACCATTGAGAGGTGATTGGTGCTAACTCACTCCATCGATGATTTCATTAGCTTACCATTGGTCAGTTCCGACTGAATGAACAATAAGAAGTAGTTCCGGTTGGGGGTAAAAAGGTCGGTGGGGGTGGGGGCCAGATCTTGTCCCTCATCTCTCTTCCTCCCTCTCTACTTCAAAGTGAGCCCCTCTTTTCCACGCACTACAAGTCTGAAACAGCAAAGCCAGTGGACCATGGAGTGAGACCTATGAAACCATGAACCACAGTGAACTTTTCCTCCTTTAAATTGTTTATCTCAGGTGTTTTTGTCACAGCCATAAAAAGTGACTAACACAACGGCCAAACAGATACATTCCCCTGAGTTTTAAAACTGTGTGTGCCAACAAAACAGTCATGAACAGGTTGCTAGTTTACTGTCTCTACTTTAAAACACGAAAACTGTGAGAATAAAGACTGGATTTCTCAACTTGTAAGTGAGGAACTCTGAAATTACAAGGAATGTCTACTTAGAGATCTTTGATACATAGCAAACACTAATTATCAAGATCCTTGACCTAGGCCAGAAAAATTCTGTTTATGCTAAACAGGCATTCTAGAATGTACAGAGGAGTCCATTCTGGAAACTCTCTAATTGGCCACTCAAGTGTTCATTTCCTTTGGTTCTTACAAAACCAATTAGCTAAAATAATAGAAATACATCGGCCCTCAGTTCTGGAGACTGGAGACACTAGAACTCAAGACATCAACAATGCTGATTCCTATGGAAGCTAAGAGGGAAAATCTGTCTTATTCCACTCCTTGCTTCTGGTAGCCCTCGATACTCACTGCAGGTCCTAGTCTCTGTACTGTGCATATCATCTACTCTGTGGGCGTGCCTGTGTGTGTGTGTTCAAGCTTCCTACTTTTGTAAATAATGCAAACTAAGGGGTCTTTGAAATAATACAGCCTGAGGGTCTTGATCAGGTTTGTTTTCAGGCAGAAAAAATCTGAAGCACAATATGTAACACCAGAGAGTACTCAAGCACCGAAAACAGAAACAACGGTCTCGAAAAGATGTTTATTGGGAGATGAAGAAACATACACTTGCAGCAGACACAGAGAGAAAAGGACCCACTGCGAAAGCAGAAATCCAGTCTTGTCCTGAGGCCTGAGGGTCCTCTCAAGTGTTTAGTGCTGGTCAGTTTGAAGAAAGCTAGGATGTAGGATGGTTGATTGGCCCAGAACTGTTGTGTAGCATGTCCTACGCAGGCCTTGAACCTTTGAGCCAGTCCATCAGCAGGGGACCCATTGGTGGGAGACAAAAGCCTACAAAGCCTTTGTTAGCTGTCAGACTCTTTTAGTAGGACTCTTTTAGAGTCAGGAGGGTGAGGAACAAGTTGACCTTCTTAGAAATCCACCACCTTTCTTACTTCACCATGGCTCCTCTGCCAGTCTGCCCAACAGGGAGTCTGCCTAAGAGTTGGGTCCCAGATGCTTATTGGCTACTCCTAGTCTCTCATAAAAACACCACCAATCACATTGGATCGAACATGCCCTAATGACTTCATCCTATCTTGATCATCCCTATGAAGACCTCATTTTCAAATCAACACATCTAAAGAAACTGGAAGTTAAAATGTCAAAACACCCTTCAGGGGGACACAATTCCATCTGTACAGATGTCAAGATCTGTAACCCTACATCTCTACAATATATGAACAACTTTTTTTCTCTTTTTTTCTATGCTCAGAAGCATGCAAAAATCCTAGCTTAAGGCATGACTTTTTGTAGAGTTGAATTTCTACTCATTAAGCTAGTGCCCCTCACCTTCGAAGATACTGCCTGGGCTACATAGGGAGAACCCTACTGAAGGCAAATTCAAACAGAAACAAGGAAAAAACAAGGAAACAAGGAAAAAAGTGTCAAATACATACTTGAAATGTCAAAAATGGAAGAAAGGACAATGAGCAATCACCAGCGAACAACCACAGGAAGCAACTATTTCCATAGAGCAAAGGCAACAAATGGACAGAGCAGGGGACGATAGAATTTAAGTGTTTAAAGACAGAGTCCACTGAGCTAGGCATAGACCTCCAGAGACACAGACGCGTTGGGTCCCACCTGGCTACTGTTACTGAGGTGGCTTAGTGACACTTCTCTGAAAGAGGCAGAAAAGCTGTGGAGTGTAATCAAAGGCAGCATCAGAATGGAGTAGACACTGCCTATGCTCACAGGATGGTGACTGGCAAGGAACAAGCAGGAAAAAAAGCAATTCCCTTCTCTCTTCTTTCTTTGTTCTCCCACCTCAGGCTCCCATGGGCAGACACCAGCAGGGAGTCAACTAGCAAAGAAGACATTAATGTGGTTTGTGGCTTCCCAGACCCAACATCTCAAAGCAGAATGCAGACAGGTAGCTTTGAAGCTGGGGACATAAGCTCAATGATCAGCACTTCAACACCACAAAAATTTAAACAATAGCATAAAAGGACATAGGCACCAGGGAAAAATTACAAACCCCCATGTAATTTAAGAGGTTAGAGATTTTTTTTTGAAGACGGGAAGCCTTGAACACATTAAAGAACAAACAGATGTGTTTCACAGTGTGAAGAGAGTTAAGTGAGTGAGGGCAGCATGTAACTTAGCAGTAGAGCACTTGCCTGGAGTGAGTGAGGTCCTGGCTGTGAGCTCTGGCTTGTGAAAATTAAATATGATGTTTGATTTTTAAAAGAGACAAAAATTATGAATGACAATTCACAACAAATTATTGAAACTATCAATGAACAGTGACATCAACAAAACAGGGAACAGACTGTTCAAGCTCACTGGGCTGTTTGATCTATGACACCATTTAATTCCAATGATCCTCTGACCATTTTTTGTCCAGATGACCTGCCTATTGGTGAGGGTGGAGTATTGGAATACCCAGTAATTAATGTGTTGGGGTTAAAGTGTGCTTTTGAATCCAGTAGTTATTTGCTTTATGAATTGGACCACCTGGTTTTGGCATGTACATGTCTAGAACTGTAATGCTTTGATGATGAATTCTTTTAGTGCGTACAAGTTTCTTTATTTCTGACTAATTTTGGTTTGAAGTATACTTTGTCATAGTGACATCTGTTTGCTTCCTAGTTCTGTTTGCTTTGAATAACTGTTTCCATCCTTCCAGGCTAAGGTAATGTCTATCTTTGATGATGAGGTGTGTTTCTTGGAGGCAGCAAGAAAGAAGACCTCCTGACTTCTAACCCATTCTGCTAGTCTGTGACACTTGATCAGAGAATAAAGGTCATTAACATGCAGGGTTGTTATATCAGATCATGTATTAGTTCCAGTCCTTCTTTGGATTTTGTGTTTCTTTATCCTCATTTGTTTAACTGCCACCATAGCCTCATCTATTGTTTTCCCTATACCCTCTTGGAGGTGTTTATCAATCTCTTCAGCCTGAAGTATTCCTTCCAGAATCTCTATAGAATTTGCTAGGTGGTCACACATGTCTTTAAGCCTGCTTTTATTACGAGAAGTTTTCTTTCTTCTCCAATTATGACTGAAACTTCGCCAGGTCAATGATTCTGGGTTGGCAGTCCCTAAGAAACACAACTGTCCTGAGACTGGAGATGGCTCAGTAGTTCAAAACACTTGTGCATCTCTCATCATGTATTCAGCTCACTAGTGTCTTTAACTCCAGTTCCAGGGGAGCCAATGCCGTCTTCTGGCCTCTGTAGGCACCAGGCCCACATGTGGTACACAGACATATATACAGGTGAAACATAAAATTAATAAATAAAATCATGTGCTTCTGTTTATATGAATTTCAAGATTTGGAAAGACTAGTCTTTAGAGAGTGAAATATGGTGAAAGGTGACATAGAGTGGTACCCGAGAACCTCCAAGGGCAGTGGAAATGATTGGTTCTCTGTCCTAGTCTGGGTTACAGATGGGCATACATTTTTCAAGGTTCATAAACCTGTTTTCTTAGGCTCTCTGTGACTCAAGATTTTAAAAGTAAAAAATTATGACTTTATGATACAAAAATTATGACTTTCATTAAAATACTTGCTTTGTTTACACATATTTACATTTGGCTTTATGCCAAAAATTGTATATACATTTATACACAATTCCAAATTTCTCATGATGATTATATGTCTTAGGTATAATACAATAGCAGTCTATTGCTAGGAGCAGTTAAGTAACTTAAGCATGTCACACAGTTAACTGATGACATCATTAAGGTTTGAAGTCTTGTCACAATGCTGTTAATTCTCTCTTACTTCAGATGCCATTTATAATTCAATCTCATAAATAGAAAAAACTGCTAGTTAGAGTTCATGTTTACTTGAACTTGGAACAATTTTGACATAACTTCAGACTCATGACCTATAGAACTGTGAGATAACAAATGGTTACTATAAGCCTCTGTGTCCGCAGAAGCTTGTCATACCAGCAGCAATGAAATAACAGATATTTTTGCTTTTTTCCAAATTGGGCACTAGTCACTGCCAAAGAACTTTCCATGAAGAATGCTATAGTAGCCCCTAAATCTGTAGTAACATGCAATGCCACATTGTGAATTCAAGGCCAGCCTCTGCTACACAGCAAGTTGTAATCTGGGCTACATAATGAGATTCTGTCTCAAAAACACAAACAAAAACCAAACCAACCAACCAAATAAAAAAATCAAAGAGGGAAAAATAAATATTATTTTAGAACGAATCTTTGGATGGCTAGCCAGGAAGTCATCCAAGCAACTCAAGGTAAAGGCTGTGTGTAATAATGTGAGAGGCCACCTCATGGTGCACCACGCACAAACAGTGAACTTGGTCATTCCCCAAAGGAAAAGAGATCAGAAAGTATTTCTGGGAAACGTTTCCCTTGTGGCTTCAAGCAGGAGCAGAGTGAGAATAAACATAAAAATAGATAATGTCAACAAATTAGCTAAAATTAAATGCTCCATTTCCCCTCCACTCTGCATATTCATGGCTCATTTGGTAAAGCCCTCTAAGTATCTAGTGATATAGAAGCCATCTAATACAAAAATTGTTTTAAGCATCTGGAAAAGCCCTAATGGTGGGAAAGGGGGACGGTGACGTGGAGAAGCGCTTTGTCTGGAGGAAGCAATCACAGGTCATTTCGGATAAGAGCAGGACATCCCCAGGGGTGGAAGCTTGTGGAACTATTCATAAATAAAGAGGATCAGTGTGGAGACACAAGCAAGATTACACAAGTGATGCCAGAGCCAGGTGTGGTGGCACAGACCTGCTATCCCAAGTACTCAGCAAAGTAAAGGAGAAAAATGACAAGGTTAAGATCTGCTTTAGCAACTTAAGAAGACGCTGCTTCGCTGCTTCGTATTTATCTTGAAAGGGTCTGGGAATGTTAGCTCAGGGGCAGAGTGTTTGCTTTGCATGTGCAGGGCCCTGGGTTTGATTTACAGTGTAGAGGAACAATGGACAGATAGCACTTTCTGTGTCCCCCGGTGGTGAGCAACTGGCTTCCTCATTCTCAAATGGAAGGAATTGTACCTAAACTCAGCTTCCAACAGGCTGTGCCTGAGGCCACAAACAGGTGGCATCCACTCTGAATCTTTTTAAAGTTAAAGCCCTGACAGTTTATCCTAAACCTTGAGGGTTACTCTCACTGTTGCTAATCAAAATGGAGCAGCAGGGTCTCATTGTCAGAGAACAATCCTGGCTCAAGCACAGCTCTTCACAGAAAGTCAAAGAATGGATGAACCATGAACCTGCTGTCTATTTACCCATGAGCTCCTGCCCATGCAGTGACAATTGCAGGTGTCTGTCGTGAATGCCTTGAGTCATATCTAAGGGCAGTTTAGATAGTTCATATAACATATAGTTTTACATTATATGCCTCTCTACTCATGTTTTTAATAAAGTGATAGTTTTTAATTTGTATTTCATTTAATTAGTCACATCTATAGAGGTATGATTGACAGATTTCAAGATTTCAATAGTGACAGTGTGTGGTAATTTCAGACAATTCTCATAGAAAGTTAACACTTTATTGAGAGATAAGTTTGCATATCAAAACACACAATGTAAATCAATGCCATACTTCTTAATTAAGAGGTGGATTTGGATTAAAAGGAGACCTATTTAAAAAATAAATTGCTGAGACTAGGATGTAGTTCAGTGGTAGAGTGCTTGCCTAAAACTCACAAAGCCCTTGGTTTAACCTCTAGCATTGCAAATAAGAAGGAAGGAGGGAAGGAAGGAAGGAAGGAAGGAAGGAAGGAAGGAAGGAAGGAAGGAAGGAAGGAAGGAAAGAAGAAAGGAAGGAAGAAAGGAGGGGAAGGAGGGAGGGAAGGAGAAAGGGAGAAAGGGAGAAAGGGAGGAAGGAAGAAAGGAGTGTACAGAAAAGTAAAAAATTTTAAACAAAAAAGTTAGAGGTGTTTATGCATTTTTGTAGAATTAAGAATATTTTTTCTGCACTCATATTTGAACATATTTTCTAGCTTTATTAAATTAACATATACTATGTTATTGAAATGTAAAATGAAAAGATGCTCCCCATCACTAATGGTTGTAAAACCGCAGTGCTCCTTCATATCCACTAGGACGGCTCCCATGAGAACAAAAATCTGAAACTAGTAACAGTTGGCTATGAGATGGAGAAATGTAAAACCTTGTACATTGTTGGTAGCATGCCAAATGGTCTAGTCACTATGGAACACAGTATGATAAATTCCTCAAAAAATTAAAAGTGGAATTAACATACAAGCCAACAACTTCCTTTCTATATCTTTGGGATGTATACTTTTTTAGGTATATATTCCAAAGAATTGAAATCAGGGTTTTTTGTTTTTGTTTTTGTTTTTTTAGTATAGAATAGTTTATTCAGGGCATGGGGAGGGGAGCTAAGAGGGTAGTAGAGGCAGAGAAAGGCAGAGAGAGGGAGAGAGTAGAGAAGTGGAGGCCAGCCATGACCATGTGGAGAGAGGGGGGAAGGAAATGGGGAGAGAGGGGGAGCGAGGGGGTAAGAGATCAAGAGAGCAAGAGAGGGAAGAAGTGAAATCAGGGTTTTAAAAAGAAATGTATATACTTATATCCATAGCAACAACATTTACTATAGTCAGAGGATATAACCAATATAAATGTCCACTGACAACTGAAAGGTTAAAGAAAATGTGGTCTGTACATACAATGGGATGCTATTCAGCCTTTAAAATGAATGAAATTTTGATATGTGCTATACCACGGATAAGCCTTGACGACATGGTGGTACATAAAATAAATCGGTCATAAAAAGACAATTACTCAATTACTATATAACTCCCCAGTGGGAGATCAAACTCACCAAGACAGAAAGTAGAATGGTGTTGCTAGGAAGTGGGAATGAGCCGCTTTCTTATTTGTTTATTGTGTAAGCAATTTCTTATTCTAATTATGTGTGCCAATTTCTTTTTTGTCTGTTTGGTTTTCGTTTTTTTTTTTTTTTTTTTTTTTTCTAGACAGGGTTTCTCTGTGTAGCCCTGACTGTCCTGGAACTCACTCTGTAGACCAGGCTGGCCTCGAACTCAGAAATCCACCTGCCTCTGCTTCCCAAGTGCTGGGATTAAAGGCTTGCGCCACCACTGCCCGGCCAATTTCTTATTATTAAAGTATGGCTTTTCAGTTCTGCTAGATAGAGCATTCTAGAAACGAGGCACATCATTCCTAGTAGTTTTCACTACTGAACCTCTCACACCTAAGAAGAGTTAAGACGCTATATTGATATTGTGTGTATTTGAAAATGACTTTACAATTTAATTGAGAAGCTGGGAAGATGGCTCCGTCAGTAAAGTGCTTTCTGCTATACAAGCATGAGGACCTAAGTGTGATTCTCAGAATCTGTTTTTTAAAACAACAGCAACAACAACAACAAAAGCCTGGTAAGGCAGGATGCAACTGTAACCCCAGTACTGGCAAGGCAGAGGTAGGAGGCTCACCGACGAGCCAGTCTAGCCAATCCCTGAGCTTCAGGTTTAATAAAAGGCTACTTTGCAAAAAAAAAAAAAAAAAGGGGGGGGGGGTTGGAAAGGGATCAAGAAGAAACCCAGCACTGACCTCTGGCCTCCACATGCATACATATGCTCACACACACATATCGAATAAAAAATAAGAATTTTAATTGAAAATAAGATAAAGTCCATGAAGATGAGTACATAAGAAAATTTGCCACAACTATTATCTCAGGGACCTTCCTTGGTTTGCTAGCTCCCATTTTGTGATCACTTATTTATATACTTGATGTGTTTGATTTTAGTAAAATGATATTTTAAATAAATGGCTCCTTTAAATGTTTTACATGAATTTAGATTGTAAGCCCCTTCTAAATGAGAACTTTTCTCAGCTTCATTATATTTTGGAGTGATCTTCCATTTTGGAAACTGAAAATTTTCTTTGTGAATTACTCAAGAGAAGAAAATTAGAGAGAAAAATGAAGGGAGGCACCCACTGTAGGCGCCAGAGTTTTACCTGCTACTCTAGTCTGCTCTTCCAAGGGGTCCACTATTCTGTGGGACCACATTTAGCAGCACAAACAGTACAGTACGGAAATAAAACCTTGGCTATGCCTACTCTCCATGCCTCCACAATAGGCTCACATGAAATAATAAAACTGCCTGAAAATAAATATAAACTAATAAAAATAAACTAACTCCCCCCCCCAAAAAAAAAACTGAAGAAAGGGCTTAAATCCTGGATCTTTGCCTATAGTCTACCTGAGGATCAGTTTAAATAACTTCCCTTAACAACTACATCACAGGTGTACTCAATGCTTGCTGAGATTTACTTCCTTGGACAAATAAAAATATAGCACATTTGAGGCTGGAGGTGGCTCAGCATTGGCTGCTTTTCCAGAGGACCTAGGTTAGGTTTCCAGTACCCACATGAGGGCTCACAGCTGTCTGAAACTCCTGTTACAGAGGATCTGATGCAGTCTTCCGGCCCCCACAGCCACTGTATGCATGTGGCATGCATTCACGTACATGCAGAACATTCATACACATACAAATAAATAAGTCTTTATATGTCACGTTTAATAAGAGAAATGAAATGTAACAAAAAGAAAAGGGAAGGAGGAAATTGGCATTTGGCCCAGAGCTTACTCTGTGCTGAGCAGGCACTATGCGAGAGTCTAATTTCTTTTTTTAAAAAAGATTTATTATTTATTTATACGAGTACACTGTAGCTGTCTTCAGACACACAGGAAGAGGGCATCAGAGCCCATTACAGATGGTTGTGAGCCACCTTGTGGTTGCTGGGAATTGAACTCAGGACCTCTGGAAGAGCAGTCAGTGCTCTTACCCGCTGAGCCATCTCTCCAGCTCCTCGAGAGTCTAATTTCAATGATTGTTTCCTATATAATTCTTAATCTTTTCCCCCTTATGCTTTTTTCCTGGGGAAAGTTGTCTATTCACTGTCTGAGGATTACAAATGACATTTCCTGAACAATCTCGCAGTTAGTAACAGCTCTAACGATACAGATCTTGTAAAGAACTCCCGAAGTCAACGAGTCTGTATCAGAAAAACGATACGCCTTCCCTTGTTTTTCAGATGCAGTTTGGCTCAGCCGATGCTTCATCTGACTTCAAACCCACCATCTCCTCCTCAGCCTGCTACATGTTGGAATTACTGTGTTCTACCATACCCAGTTCACTGTATTCCTTTTTTAATAACGTAACTCCTGTTCCAGAGGATCTGACGCCCTCTTCTGGCCTCCACATCCACTGTATTCATGTGGCAGGAACATTTCAAACAGACACCACCGACCTAGACTTTTGCTGTGCTTGTTTTCTGAACTCACAATCCTCCCTAGCATAATAACCTAGTAATTCTTTAAAAAAAAAAAAAAATCATATATAAGAGATATATCAGCTGTATTTACGGATATCAAATGCAGTGTCCTGAAATCCATATATGAAGTGGTTTGAATAAGCTTGGCCTAGAGAGGGGCACTATTGGGAGGCGTGGCCTTGTTGGAGGAAGTGTGTCACTTTGGGGATGGGCTTTGAGAGACCTTCCTCCTAGCTGCCTGGAAGCCAGGCTTCTCCTGTTTGCCTTCAGAACAAGATGTAGAACTCTCAGCTCCTCCTGCACCACGCCTGCCTGGACGCTGCCATGCTCCCACCTTGATGATAATGGGCCGAAACTCTGAACCTGTAAACTAGCCCCAATTAAATTTCCTTTATAAGAGTTGCCTTGGTTACAATGTCTCTTCACAGCAATGGAAACCTTAAAAATATACATGATTAAATAAATAACATGGTCAAGAACACCAACACAGCATTACCCACAACTGCCTGTTGTGTGTGGCACAGTTAACTTGTATTTGAAAATTCTTTCATCACAGGGTTCTGGTAGAGAGTGTTAATGAGTAAGATGATTGCCTTTCTTTGAAAATTATGTGTCATTTGGGCATTATCTGGGGTGCACTAATGTACATGCAGCCTTTTTTCTTATAATTAAATATTTACCATCATGCAATTTAAAATCTAGCTTGATAAAAACACCATTGCCAAGTGTAAACTATTCACGACAATAATATTACAGCACCTCTCTCTTTAGGCCGTTAACTGCTACATTAGCACATTCTAAGATTCCAATAGCCTGGGTTCCCTCTGGTTTCTCTTGGGAAACACACAATAGACTTTTTCACTTAGAATCTCTATTTACCCAGTTGTCTTACAGTGGCTTTACATTATTTAAAGTCCCTTGCATTTTGAATAAACATGTTCAAGATGGATAGACTGCATCTATCTTTAATGTATATGCCTTTGATCTTCACAAAGCAGCTATATGTACGATATTTACAATACCTGATACTCATGCGTATCAAATATTTTATTATTATTCCAATGAATATCATAATTAATGAATTAAAACAACTGTGAAAGTGATTTCCAAACGTGAAAAAAAGAATATTCATCAATAATTTTTTCTAATTTTTTTTAAGTTTTAAATTACAGCATGTGTGTGTGTGTGTGTGTGTGTGTGTGTGTGTGTGCGCGCGCGTGCGTGCGTGTGCATGCATTTGAGATAAGGTCTCCTGTATCCCAGGCTAGACTTGAATTCGGTATGTAGTCAAGGATGACTTTAGACTTATCCTCTTACCTGCTCTTACAAAGTCCTTGGATTACAGGCATGGTCTATGATGTCTGGTTTATATGATCCTGAGGACTGACCCCAAGGCTTTGTGCATGCTAGGCAAGCACTCTACCAACTGAGCTGCATACATCCCAGGCCCCTCTTTTCATAAATCCTTCTAAGAGCTTCAATCTGGTTTTGTCTCTCAGCCTGCCTTGCTCCTCGGCTGCTTTCTCTAAGGTGATGAATATTCAGTAGAAGAATTTTAGCCCCAGCCAAACTGATGAGTCACAGGTAATAAGTTTAATTCCCAGCCTTATTAAATAGTTGATTCACTTAAAAGTTCAAGTGTCTTCATTTCATTGCCTAGAAACTATAATTCTAGCATAGAAAAGATTTTACTCAATTATGAGGAATAAGCATTGCAATTTATATCAGAAATGACCCCCAATAGCTCAGGTATTGAAGACATGGTCCCCAATATAGCAGTGTTCAGAGGTTGGAATGTGGGAGGTGAGGTAGAATGAAGGTCCTCTTCAGTGGGTTAGCCCATTAATGGAACTGTAGATTAATGGCTATTAGGTGGAGGTAGACAGTCCAGGAGATGAGGCCTACTTGTAGAGAGTGAGTCACTGGGAATGTGCCCCGAAGGATACATTTTGTTCCAGGCTCTTCCTCCTTTACTCTTTCTACTTTCAGATGCTGTGAGGTACTTTGTCCTCTGTTTCTAACCTGACTCACCCAAGAAAAATGAGCCTAGTCACCATGGACTGATGCTCTGTGACCTTAAACCGCAATAAGGCTCTCATTCTTTAAACTGATATTCTCAGATATTCTGTCACAGTAGTGGAAAGCTAACAAACTCATTCTGGGATCAAGCCAAACATGCTTTATAATAAGAAAATCATAATCACACTGCTATAGTTATTGTCCATTGTCAACACATGGGAAGAGGAGCACTCAGCTGAGGAAATAGTGCCGATGAATTGGCTATGGGTATATCAGTGGGACATTTTCTTAATTGCTAATAGAAGTAGGAGAGCCTAGCCCAATGTAAGTGGTACTATTCTTGGCCAGGTGGTCCTGGCTTGAATAAGAAATGTAGTTGAGCAAGCCAGAAGGAGCAAGCTAATAAGCAGCATTCCTCCATGGTCTCTGCTTCAGTTCCTGCTTCTAGGTTACTGCTTGAGTTCCTACCCTTACTTCCCTTGATGATGGACCCTAACCTGTAAGATGTATTTATTAAACTTTTTTCTCCCCAAGTGCCTTTTGTCTAGTGTTTTATCACAGTGACAGAGAGAAAACTAGGACACATACTGATGAAGATTACTGCTTTGAGATCCTTAAATGAAAATCATGAAAGCTCACCAGCTGCCATCACCAAAAACTTAATTTGTTCTAGGCACTTGTCTTAGTTCCTTTTCTGTTACTGTGACAAAGAACCATGACCAAGGCAACTTATAAATGAAAACATTTAATTTGGAGGCTCGTGGTTCTGCAGAGTTTACTCCATGAACATCGTGACAGCAGCCAGGCAGACATGGTGCTGGAGCAGTAGCTGAGAGCTACATCTAATCTACTAGTGGAGGCATAGAAACACACACACACACACACACACACACAGAGAGAGAGAGAGAGAGAGAGAGAGAGAGAGAGAGAGAGAGAGAGACCGAGACCACTAACTAAGAATGGCATGATGTTTTAAAACCTCAAAGCTTACACCCATTGATAACTTCTTCAACATTGTCATACCTTCTAATCCTCCTGAAATAATTCTACCAACTGAGGACCAATCATTCAAATATATGAGCCTATGGGAGCCATTCTCATTCAAACTATCACAGCACATATAAGAGATTTATAAAATTAACGTTTTGTTGTTTTGTTGAGACAAGATCTTCTTCTATAGTCCAGGGTGGTCTCTAACTCACAATCCGCTTGCCTCAGCCTCCCAGGTCCTGGAATTATAGGCTGGCACCACCATACCTAGCTCAAGGTTCTCAGTTCTTATTAAGATTGTGGAGGATACTCTTATTATAACTCTATGGTACAAATGAATTATCCTTAATATAAACATAAAGAGTGAATTAATCAAGTGACTATATTTCTTTACCTTAGGCTAGTCCCCAATAATCTCAGAGGAAAAAAAGAAAAGATTTATTCAAAAATGCACCTCAGTAGCTGATTAGTTATTGATCTATTTTTACCTCTTATGCCAATCTGGCTACCTCCCAGCCTCATCCCATGATACTTTCATATTATTATTGATCTGGATTGAGCCTTTTTCATGGCTCCAGTTTCTCCATTCTGCTGGCTGATCTGAATCTCCCTCTCTCTTTCCTCTGGCTGTAAGATGTCCCACCCTACTCTCTATTCTGCCCAGCCACTGGGTGGTCAGCATTTATTGACAAGGCAGAAAATAAGTGGTAAGAACTGTTTATACAAACTTGAGAAAAGAGATTTCTTTTGTACAAGCATTCCAATGCTGTGTCTGGATTGAAAGAAGATATGAGAGCAGAGAAATCTGCATCTGAATAACCCAAGGGTAAACTTTATACAATATACCAAACATTTTGCCTACACTGTGGACTTGGAAACGGAGGTTAAATAATTTCTTCAAAGTTATATAATGTGTAAGTGGAAGATTGAGAATTTCACCCTAGTTCACTTGGCTTTGAGCCTATGTTCCTAACTGCTACCACAATATGGTCTCCAACTGTAGTGGTCTTGCTCATTGCTTCTCTACCTGACAGTGATATGTGAACAATACCCCTTTGTAGAAGCCATAGTTAAAACATAGAACTTGGATCTTTTTCCAGAGGCTAATAAACCCTGTAGTTTTATTAAATGCACTTTGGACTTTGACACTTTTCACCTATTTGAAATGCAAAAATACTTGGGAACAGATTCATAGAAGGGCCTTCAAATCTCGAGGCCCTGTAATGAAGGCTGGAGACTCCAAACGGAGTCAGCAATGCCTCTACTGCTTGATCCAAGGAAGTCCTAGACAGAGTCATTTGTGTCCTTGTGTTGGCTGAGGAAAGACAAAAACTACACATTTAAGGACATGAAGTGGCTTTTATGGTTTTAGAATTGGGCAATACTTTGATCCCTCCAAGTAGATTGCATGCTCTCTATTTGAAAAGAGAGGGCTGGCTTTCTAGATACAAAAGCCAGTAAGAAAACAGGAATAGAGATCCAAAAGTAGATTGGCCATTTCAAAATTATTTTCTGTCTAACAGTAAAAGCAAATATGTTCTCCTCATGATGACTAGCACTTGCTGTTCTCACACCAGCTAACACTGGCCAGGTCTGGACAGGTGGCATTTTTTCTTTCTGGATTTCTTGGAAGGTCAGATAAAGTTTAGCACCTGATTGGTGAGATGAAATCTCAGCATGCTCAACTCCATTTTGGTTTGGTCTGTTTGGTTCAGTGCAGGAAGTTGGTCCATATCAAAGCACTCCTATCTATTAGGCTCCATCCAAAAGAACAAATGCCTACATCAGACTAGAGCACTGGCTATAAAGAGGAGTTATAAAGAGGAGTTTAAGATCTCATTTTTTTTTCTAGTCACTTATACTCTGCATTACTGTTAAGAGGAGTTTTGATGAACACATTCTCAAACTCAGAACTGCCCAAACAAGTTTTACTAGCCTTTATAAACTTTCATGTTGCCTTCTATTTATGTTGTTCTGGTGATAAGGTAGTTCAAAGTAAGTAAAAAAGATTCCCAGAGAAATCTTATGTACATAAAAAAAAAAAAAACTACATAAGGATATTCATCATAGTTTTATTTGCCAAAGCCCTAAACTGGAAAAATAAACAAAATGTTAAATAATCTGTGATACATTAAAGTGGTGGAATATTACTCAACAAGAGAGGAGAATACGTTATTGACATGTGAAGAAAGTGGATGAATCTCTAGAGAATAATTATGGGGTACGATCTCAAAAGGATACTATACAATGCCACCCATAGTACATTCCCAGAATAAAAATAAATATAATCACAAGATTACATTAGTTAAATATCTGTTCTTGCCAATAGAAGTGTGTTTCTCCCAATTCATCTAGCAATCAACTAGCACAAATAGACAGGAGGATGAATTCTTCCTGAGCCAAAAGTTCTGTTTCCGGTTCTTGGACATCAGAGTTGCTGTTTCTTGGGCCCTCACTCTCCAGAACTATCAATCACCATGAGCCACCTTGTTCTTAGACTTTTGGGCCTAGGGTTGCTCATCAGCTTTCCTGGTTCTCATGCCTTTGGACTTGGAGAGTAGTAGCTTTCCTGATTCTCTATCTTATTGATGGAATATTGATAATAAGGTAGTAGAACTTCTTGACTTCTGTAATCACTTGAGACAAGTCCCATAAAAAAAAAAAAAAAAAAAACAATTGTCTATCTAATGATTTGTCCACCCATCCATCCATCCATCCATCCACCCATCAAATTTATTAGTCTATTTTGTGTTATAATAACTGAATGTCTGAGGCTGAGTGGTTGTAGCGAAAAGATGTTTATTTCTCTTACAGTTACTGGAGATCCAAGAGAATTGTGCTGGCATCTGCTTAGTTCTTTTGAAGGCCTCATGGTGGATGGCATCACATGATAGGGGTGTGTGCATGTAAGAGAAAGAGAGAGAGTGTGGCACATATAAAACAGGAAACAAGAGACTGAGGTGTTGGGTGCAGTTCCTACCACACTGCTTCAAGTTCTCGGAAGACCATGCTACAAGCCCCCACCCAGAGAATATTGGATCCACGGATCAAACACACACACACACAGAGAGAGAGAGAGAGAGAGAGAGAGAGAGAGAGAGAGAGAGAGAGAGAGA
>CM052702.1:50522175-50562647 GCA_028551405.1 Uromys caudimaculatus
AACAACCCCAAACTGCCCTCAGCTTAGTTGCATGTCTAATCTCCCACTTGGGGAAGCAAGTGGCCTATGGTTGCTCTGTTCAAGAACTCACTAGCTGGTCATCTTTTTCCCTGTGAAGGATGGTGAAATTCCCCTTCATCTTCCTCATCTCTTAGCCTGCCTGTGGGGACCTGGAAATCCTGCCTCTTTCCTTCCACCCAGAAATTAGCCCTTGGCATCTTTATTGATCAATCAAGAACCAATTGGTGGACAGAACCTTAGCATCAGAACCACACCCTACACTGAGGAGAGGCCATACTTTATCTTTCATAACAACCCACTTGTAGGGAAATAATTCACTTCTGCAAGACTCCTCCCAGTCTGAGAGACCAATATTAATCCATGCATAAAGGTAGAACCATCACTTTCCAAGTAGGCCTCAACTCTTTGTTTTGTTTTGTTTTCAAGATGGGGGTCTTTCCATGGAGTCCTGGCTGTCCTGGAACTCTCTTTGTAAACTAGGCTGTCCTTGAACTCAGAGATCCACCTGCCTCTGCCTCCTGAGTGCTGGGATTAAAGGTGTGTGCCACCACTGCTCAGCATAGACTTCACCTCTTAAAGGTTCAACTGCCTCTCAACATTGTTATACTGGGACCAACCTTCTAGCTTGTAAGCCATTGGGAGATGAAACATATCCAAGCCATAGTATCCTATATATTCTGTTTCTCTGTAAATTTTCTAACCTTGGGTACTTTGGGATTATAGTACAAAGTGCACTAATACAAAGGATAGGTGGGTGGATGGATAAATAGGCAAACACACAGTTATTATTCAATGGAGAGAAGATTTATAGTGGGGTTTGTCTCAAATGACTATGGAAGCCAAGATGTTCCACAGCATTCTATCTATGAGATGGAGAGTAAGAAGGGGACAAGAGATGACAATGACAGGGCTAGCAAGATGGCTCAGTGGGTAAAAGTATTTCCCATGCAAGCTTCACAATCTGAATTCAATCCCTGGAACCCATGGTAGAAGGAGAGAACTGACCTTCATGCACTCACCACTGTGTGCACACCCACACTTAAACATGCATGAAAATATAATGAAATCCATTTTTATGTATAGTTAATATATGCTAATACAAAGTTTTTTTAAAAATAAGAATTTTCGTTTAATCAAATTACAAGTCCGAAATGTCTTTTATTATTATTTTAAAGATACTATTTTAATTCTTTGAAATTTTCATACAGTGCATCATGATTTTATTCATGTCTTCTTCCTCATATTCTCCCAAATCCATCCTATATAAACTTAAGACATAACTGCTCTAAGGAATGGCTGAGGAGAAGGTTTTTATTGAAGACATGAGGGAGAGTACAGTCAGAAGCATCTGGAGTTACAGGTGATTGTGGACCACCCAATGAGAAAGTAGGAACTGAGCAATATGTGCTCCTTAACTGTCTTCTCACCATCTCTATCACTATGATTCATTTCCCCTGACAAAGACTTCTTCCAGGCCTGAAATAGAACTAAGACAAGGGAGGGGGTATTTCATGACATACAAAGATAGAAATAAGGTTAATTACTTAAATAATAATAATAAAAAAACTTGTAACAGAATTAAGTTGTGGGTAATGACAAATACAGAGAAAGAAGTTCTTACTCCAGAGGAAAGGAAGTATATCTCAGAGGAACTCTTTAGAGAAAAATGGTAAAGGGGAGCTCTAATTAGCCACTTATGACCTCGGGGGAAGTCATTTAACCTCCCTGGAGATGAAGCCATTATACAGATTTCCTTTTTTGTATGTCAAAAGATAGAATTGAACTAAATGAGCTTGGAGCATTGTTCTATTAATGTACAATATAATTATATTCCTGAGTCACCTAGAAAAGGCAGATTTGTATCTCTATAGTTTGCTTAATGTCTTAGTTAATTTTCTATTGCTGTGATAAGATACCAAGACCATGGCAACTTTCAAAAGAGTTTATTTAGGCTTTATACTTTCTGAAGATTAGAGTCCATGACCATCATGGTGGAAAGCGTGACAGGAGACACATAGGCATGACAGTGGAGTAGGAGCTGAGAGCTTACAGCTTGATCCATAATCTTGAGGCAGAGAGATATTTGAAACCTCAGTGAAGTGGAAATTCCTGGTTTCTTTGGAGATTCAGTTGTGTCATATGATGCTTTTGCTGAAGCAGATATGGGGGAGGATGTTTTGCTAAGAACAGACATATGGTGTTTTTCTGGAATCAGCCTGGAAAAAGGGCATGCGATGTTTTGCTAGAGCAGATACTTGAGAAAACACATGATGTTTGGAAAGAATATAAATATAGCCCAACAGACAGTGGATGATGATGGATGGTGTTCATATGTCTTGACACCCTTTGCTGGTCATTGTTGGGCTTTACTGACACTGGCCTTTACTGACTATGTGGGGGTGGTATTGGTTCGCCTTACCATTCTTTGTTGGTCATTGTTTGTCATGACTTCATAGAGAAAAACATACCAAAAAAACCTTCTGGTAGTGTACTAGCAGTTTCTTGCCACTTATGTGGACTTGGACTGATTGGCAGAGCCTTGTGGTTTCTTCTGGATTGACCTGCTGTTGCTGATTCATGAATGGTGTTTGTGAGTGGATTAAGCTGCTGTTTCATGAACTGAACTGCTGATATCCTGACAACATAGATTGGATTTGCTCCAAAGAAATATTTCTAAACAGGTGCACATCCTCCTTTGCTCTATAAATCTTTCCTTTCCACTATCTCTGGTGAGTGGTGGGATAGAATGGATGTTAAAGCATTTAAGAACTCTTATTAAAAGTGGACTTTGAAAAATTGAAGCCTATACCTCAAAACCCACAATCCAGTGATATACCTCCTTCAGTAAGGCCATACCTTCTAATCCTTCCCAAACAGTTCCACCAACACAGGAAACAGTATTCAGATATATAAGCCTATGGAGCCATTTTGATTCAAACCATCACACTTAGAAAAAAATAAAAGTACAGAAAGTGACTACTAATATATCTACACATCAGTATTCTCTAGAATAGAGCAATAACAGAACTTATGCATGTAATATATTCAGGCTGGCCTTGTATTCAGAGATCCATTTGCTTCAGCATCCTGAGTGCTGGAATTAAAGACATGTATCACAATTCTTGGCATAAGTGAATTTATTAGACCGGATTACATTATA
Organism: Uromys caudimaculatus; assembly: GCA_028551405.1. Lineage (NCBI taxonomy): Eukaryota > Metazoa > Chordata > Mammalia > Rodentia > Muridae > Uromys > Uromys caudimaculatus. The sequence continues at coordinate 50,525,357 of CM052702.1, forward strand.
TGGTCTACATATTCCCATAATAGCTATCTCACACAGTCCATGTGGAAGGGTACCACAGCAGTATCAGTTTGTTGCTGAAGACCTGAAAGGTTTCTGAAGAGCCGCTGTCTTTGTTGTATATTGGAAGCCCTAAGAAGCTGACTTCTGGTGTTAGTCAAAGAATGTGGTAGCAATAGGATGGATGAATTTGCTGGGAGTGAAGGCAAGCAGGCAAATAGCACTGTTGCCTTCTTCCACCTCCTTTTACCTGAACTGCCACTGGAAGCTTTCACCTACATTTAGGGTGGGAATTCCTGCTTCAAACAATCAGATCAGGAAAATCTCTCACAGAGATGGTTTCATGGTCTCTCACGGTCTCATGGTCTTGCCTTTGGCTGATTTCAGATCCAGAGACATTGACAATCAATATTAACTGTCATACACACCAAATAATGCCTAGGCAAAATATTTTCACTGCCTTAATATATTTTACTTAATGAGTGATTTCTATAATTTTCATTCTTAGGTCAGATAAAAACATTTTAAAAATACTATTATGTATCATTAATAGTAGTAACGTAGCATTTTTGTAGAAAAGTAGAAAAATATGAAAAAAACCTCTCACTCCCAAATGTTTAGTGTTTTAGAACATATCTGTTGGATCTTTTATAGCACATACAGACCTGTTTTGAGTTTTAAAATATACTGAAATAAAATATACCATATTTTTGTGCTATGTTTCTGTTTTTAAAAACATAACTTTTCAATGACCATAAAGCATCTTTTTTGTAAATGAAAAGAATTCAATAGTCCCTTATTGTTGGCCATAAGGAAAATGTTTGACACTGATGATATAAATTTTAGTTACAGGAAAAAATTCCCTGGGGCAATGTCTCTATTGCTTCCTCCCTAGAGGAAACAGATGGTGTACTTCCAGAGGGTAATTTGAAGATTGTTAAGCAGAAGAACCATTTGTGAAGGAGTGGGCGGGCACTAGGGAGAACCACAAATAACAAGTACAGTATTTGACAGCATTGCAGACAGCATCTCTGAGCCTGAAGGGACAAAAATGAAGGGGCAGATCCTGGAACCTGGATACAGTGAAACAGCGGGATATGATGAACAGCCATGGAGCTGGCTGCCTGTTAGACCTGGAGCCCACCCATGGTTGGGGGAGAGACCAGATTGTGGCAAATCTGCTGGGAACCTCTTTTACTCTAAATGCCTGTGTTCTCTCTTGGCCAGAGGGCCAGGAAGACATGGTAAAATACATAGGTCAACCTCTGAGAACACAAAGCATGGTAAAGAAAAGTCAAGGATGCACCTGGAAAAGTAAATGGAAGCCTGGGCCTATTTTCATGCTTGCTTGACATGGTTTAGTGTTGTAAGGACTTGGTCAGAGAAAATTGCTCGTATGAAGTGATGCTGGAGGGGCTGGAGAGATGGCTCAGTGGTTAAGAGCACTGACTGCTCTTCCAGAGGGTACTGATCTATTCCCAGCACCCATATGACAGTTCACAACTGTCTGCAGCTCCAGTTCCAAGAGATCTTACTCCCTTATAGAGACATACAGACAGGCAAACACTAATGAACAAAAAATAAAAATAAATCATTAAAGAAAGAAAGGAAGGAAAGAAGGAAGGAAGGAAGGAAGGAAGGAAGGAAGGAAGGAAGGAAGGAAGGAAGGAAGGAAAGAAGAAAGGAAAGAAGTGATGCTGGCTGGATGGTAGTGGTGCATGCCTTTAATCCCAGCACTTGGGAAGCAGAGGCAGATGGATCTCTGAGTTCCAGGCCAGCCTGGTCTACAGAGTGAGTTCCAGGACAGCCAGGGCTACACAGAGAAACCCTGTCCTGAAAACCCAAAGAAACAAACAAGCAAAATTCGAAAGAAAGAAAGAAAGAAAGAAAGAAAGAAAGAAAGAAAGAAAGAAAGAAAGAAAGAAAGAAAGAAAGAAAGAAGCTAGGAAGGAAGGAAGGAAGGAAGAAAGGAAGGAAGAAAGGATGCTGAACCTGAGATCTACAGGAGATGATGTGTCAAGAATTTGGAAAGCATACCAAACAGAGAGAAGGGCATGTGGGAAGTTCCTGGAGTGAGACAGAGTATTTAAAGAGCTAAAGGAAGGCCAGTGGTTGAAGCATAAAGACAAAAGTTGGAACAGAGCACAAGAATGAAGAGTTTAGCAGGCATACTTAATATCCTACTTCCTGTTTTCATCTTTATCCTTAAAATAAATGTAAGCCATTGATAAGTGTTAGCTATCCAATGGCAGATTATCTTTTCTTTTTTTTCCACATAGAGTCTCAAGAATCAGGTCTAGCATGGCCACAGAAGGGGCAGTGTGACATGGTTCCACCCCTGGAGCAGAGCCATCTTCTGGAGTGCTGACAGTTGCTGTAGGCATAAGGCTTGTTTATATGATAATGTATACATTTTGCTTTATGTTCCTCTTTCAGGGAATGTTCTCCCTAGCAAGGTTATTGACTCTGTGATAATCAGAAACAGCACAATTCCAGGAAGCAAGGATGTGTCTGGTGTTCCTTAGCAAAATGGTAATGCTGTGACATTCAAGACAACCCCTAAGACTGTGGGAAAGAACTCTGAAAACACGAGTTCAATAATATATAAATCAATGTAAGAAATGTTCTTTACAGAATTTCTCAACTATGCAATATATAAGGATGCAATATGAACAGTATGACCTGAAAGAACAGAGGCAGCTTCACTATAATGAACCAGCTTTGTCAGGAAGATATAAAGGAAGGAGATAAAGAGATTTATGAAGTGGTGATCTCAGGGAAAGATCCCACCCAGCTAAGCTTATCATTTAGTGTTTGCAGTTGGACAAGGAATAGTTTGGGCTTTTAACCTGGAATGAACTACAATCCAGAAATGGAGGACACACTTGTGATCCAGATCTTGAGGTTGGAAAACAATGGCTTTTGATCTGGATCTTGAGGAATAGTGGCTGTGAAAATCTTAGGCCCAGGCATGGTGATACATATTTTTAATCCAAGAAGATAAGGCAAGCAGGTTTTTTAGTTCAAGGCCAGCCTGGGACAGAGCAAGTTCTAGGTCCAAGAATGATGGTGCATGCCTTCAATCCCAGCATTCAGGAGATAGAGCCAATCCCAGCATTCATGTAGATCTCTGAGTTCAAGGTCTGTCCAAAGAGCAAGTTCCAGAACAGCCAAGCTTAGGCAGTGAAGGTGTTGGAAAACAGAAAGCTGGTGATAATGTAATAAATGAATGGGGCTATGCTCTGGCTCCAGCAAGCAGCAGAATTCAGCAGCTTCAGCCATGTGACTGTCTTTAGAGTCAAGGGGCTAAGGTAAAAAAAAAAAAAAAAAAAAAAAATGCTGATCATGAAATGATCAAAAAGGAACCTGGGGTAAATGATTGAATTGATATGCAATTCCTAAGGAAGTAGCTTATGCAAAATAAAAGACTGGGCTTTGGTCTTCAAAAGAGAGCTACCCAGAGCAGAGAGTGCTCTCCAGCAGAGAGCTATCTCAAGCAGAGGGCTGGCTATTTGGAGCAGAACACAGAGTTGTCAGCTTGCACCCATCACTGACTCCAAGTCTTTCATCAGCCATCCCAAAACACCCCTTCCAAGGTAAGGCTGGTACTTGGCACTCATGTATTCTGGTTTGGCCTATAACTCATTATGTAGCTGAGAATGAGAACAGACTTAAATTCCTGATCATTCTGCCTTCATTTCCCACATGTTTGATTACAGATGGGTGCCATCACACACAGTTTATACAGTGCTGGGGACTGAACACAGGGGTTCCTGCAGGCTAGGCAAGCCCTTTATCTTTGTGCTGGTTAGTTTTTGTCAACTAACCTAGACATATCTGGGAATAGGGAATATCAGTTGAGGAATTGCTTCCATCAGCTTGTCCTGTAGGAAAATGGTGGGGCATTCTTTGATTAATGATTGACATGGAGGGTCCAGTTCATTCACTATGGGCTTGCCATCCCTGGGCTAGTAGTCCTTAATAGTATAAAATAAAAGGGGAGCAAGCCATGGAAACAAGCCAGTAAGCACCATTCTTCCATTGTTGGATCAAATGGCATGGTGGAGAGTGAAGTCCCGTACATCTGCCCCGAGTGCTCGTATACATTGGCCTGAGTGCTCGTAGCCCCTGAGAGAGGGGGGACATGCAGTTGACCACGTACCCAGGCTAGTCAGGCCATGAGAAGCCTCTGCAGAGACACAGCCCATGGGTGGGGGTGGGGGCCGTGGTTCCTGGGGGATGCACCTCAGCCAGCTCCATGGGGTTTCCAGGCTCTGGTCATCGCAGACACCGCTGGATAAGGGCTGGGAACACTGGATAAGGGCTGGGAACGAAGTGAGAAAGAGCACAGCTGGGGTCCCTGCTGCGGGACTGGGCTGGCAGCTTGGGCACCGGCTAGCTGCATTGGCTGGAAACGCTGAGATAGCTTTGGTGGGAGGCTAGACACGGCTCTTTAGGTGAAGGCCAGTTCCATTGTTTCCCATGGCAGATGAAGAGAGACAGTCCATAGTTTCAGAGCGTTTATTATCATTGTGGAAAGTAGTGTGGGTAAGACCGTACCCCGCCCTCAGGGAGGGGCGAGGTTAAAATAGTAACTGGGAAGGGGTGTGGCTAAATCTCTAGGTGTCTCATTAACATGGGAATGTCTTGAGACTACGTGGCCACACCTCTACCTGTGGGGGGGGGGGTGTTTGGGGGCATGACCACACCTCTACCAGAGGAGGGGTTTCAGGAATGTTTCCCTTTTTATGTGAGCAAATGTCACAGACTTATGGAGAGATATAGGCACATGTCAGGAGCTGTTTTCTAGGAGCCTGGCAAACACTTGCCGTCCCTTATAGGCTGCCCTCTGCTGGAGACAACCTATTGGGCCTGTGGGGTTCAAACCTTAGCTCTACCAGAATCCAGATTGCCTTTCATGGCCCCACATTCCATGGCCTCTGCTTTAGTTCCTGTCTCCAGGTTCCTGCCCTGAGCTTCCATCATAACAGACTATAAAATGTAAGGTAAAACAACCCCTCTTCCCCCTCCCAAGTTGCCTATGGTCAAGGCATTTATCACAGCAGAAAACAAAGGCAACATTCTCAGGCTCCAGGTTAATTTGTAAAATGTTTTTCTTTTATTGAAAATATATTCTTTTCTCATATAATATATCCTGATAATAATTTCCCCTCCCAATACTCCTCCTAGTTTCTTCCCACCTCTTCCTCCCTTCCAAATCCACTCCCTTTCTGTCTCTCATTAGAAAAGAATAGGCTTCTAAAAGATAACCATCAAATGACAAAATAAAATATAATAAGATAAAGCCAAAACTCATATCAAATTTGGACATGGCAACCCAACAGGAAGAAGAGAGTAACAAGAGCAGGCACAAGAGTCAGAGATCCTGTTGTTCTCAAAGTCAGGAGTCCCATGAAAACATAAAGTAATAGCTATAATATACATGCAGAGGACTTAGTGTAGACCTATGTAGGCCCTGTGTTTGCTGCTTCAGTCTCTGTGAGCTTGTATGCATTTCCTTGCTTAGTTGATTCAGAGGGCCTTGTTCTCCTGGTGTCCTACAGCCTCTCTGGCTTTTTCTTTCCACCTCTCCTTCCTTGGGATTCCCTGAGCTCTGAGGGGAAGTATTTGATGGAGATCCCCAATTTAGACTCTCTTTCCACATAATGTCTGGGTCTCTGCATCTGCTCCCATCTGACACCTCTCTGATGATGACTGGATAAGGCACTGATCTATGAGTGTAGCAGAATGTCATTAGGATTCATAGCATTGATTTTTCTTCTTTTAGACCCATAGTTTTTGGTTTTACTATAGGTCTCTGGGCTATCCAGTCTTTGTCTTTTGGTTACCCAAGCAGTTACCCAAGCACTTCTTGTAGAGTGGGCCTTGAGTCAAACCACATGTTGGTTGGTTACTCCCATAAATTCTGTGCCACCATTTCCCTAGCATAGTTTTCAGGTAGAACAGATTGTAGTTCAAAAGTTTTGTGGCTGGCTTTGTGTTTGAGTTTCTCTTTTGGTAGCCTGCAGAGTACCTTCCCACACCAAAGAGATGGAAACATAGGGGTGAAGGTCATGTAGGTACCAGTTCAACTTCTACCATGTTTAATGGGTTTTGTGGGTGTTACCCTCAGCAATGCCCACCTCTTACGCCTGTCACTTTGCAGAGAGCAACCGTTTATCTTAGCAACAGCCTGGGTTGTTTGGAGATTCCACGAGAGCCTCTTGCCCAACAGCTCAATTGAATGCAACCTATTCCTGCCACCAGAAGTCTCACTTGGCCAGTTGAAACACCATATCTCTCGCTACCATGTGTCCTCATTAGAATCACTTCATAGATTCCAGAAAGTTTCTACTGCATTAGGCTTCCACACCACTCCCAAAATGTCCCCCATTTCCAGATGTCTCCTTTCACCCTCTCCATTCACCCCATTTCCCTTCCAACCTGAGCCCCTCCTCCTCCACCCCATTCTTAGTCTGCTTGTATATATTTTTCCACCCAGGATGTTCATATGCTCCCCCCAACCCTTCATCTTTACCTAATCTCTTTGGATTTACAAATTATAGTTTGGTTATCATTTACTTAACAGCCAATAATCCCTTATAAGTGAATATATGCCATATTTATCTTTCTGGGTTACCTCTCTCAGGATGATTTTTTTTTATGTTCCATCCATTTGCCTGAAAATGTCATTATGTCATTTTTAAAAAAACAGTTGAGAAATACTCCATTGTGTAAATGAGCCACATTTTCTTTATTCATTCTTCACTTGAGGGATACCTAGATCATTTCCAGTTTCTGGCTCTTATGACTAGGACAGCAAAGAACATGGCTGAGCAACTGTCCTTGTTGTAGGACGGAGCATCTTTTGCATTTATGTCCAAAAGTATTATAGCTGAGTCTTGAGGTAGATCAATTCTCAACTGTCTGAGGAACTGACATATTAATTTTAATAGTAGCAGTACAAGTTTTCACACCCACCAGCAATGGAGAAGTGTTCCCCTTGCTCCACATTCGCACCAGCATGAGCTGTCACTTGTGGTTTTGGTTTTAGCCATTCTGACAACTGTAAGATAGAATCTCACAGTAGTTTTGATTTGCATTGTAATTGAATTATGTATTATAACTAGCCCATATAAAAGACACAAAATTCTGGTATTTTATTTATAAGCTGTAAGCCTAGATTGGGCAGGTTATGAGCTATTCTAACTTACATCCCAGTCATATGTCCCTTGTTAATTACTGTTTAAATCTTGCCCTGGGTTATCTCTGTTCTATCAGCCTATCCTCAGGATCCACTTCTCCTGGCCATGTATTCATGATCCATCTGCCCTCATGGTGGCCTCCTCTTCTCTCCATCTCCTTTCTCCTTCTTCCCTGATCTCTCTTGAGACCTCTCACTGGATCTTCAAGTCCTGCCTTTCTCTCTCTACTGTCCAATCACAGGCTCTAGCCTTTTATTAACCAATTAACTTTAAATTGGAGAGCAAGGTTTACACAACAAAGGAAGGTATATATGATAATTCTTTCATATGGGGGTAACCAGATCTTGGGGTATAGAATTTAGCATTTGTATTCATAGCACCAGACCAACCTCAACATTGCATTTCCCTGGTGAGTAAGGATGTTGAACATTTCTCTTAGTTAGGGTTTTACTGCTGTGAACAGACACCATGACCAAAGCAACTCTTATAAGGACAACATTTAATTGGGGCTGGCTTACAGGTTCGGAGGTTCAATCCATTATCATCAAGGAGGGAACATGGCAGCATCCAGGCAGGCGTGGTGCAGGAGAAGCTGAGAGTTCTACATCTTTATCTGAAGGCTGTTAGTAGAATACTCACTTCCAGGCAGCTAAAATGAGGGTCTTCAAGCCCACACCCACAGTGACACACCTACTCCAGCAAGGCACACCTACTCCAACAGGGCCACACCTTTTTTTTTTTTTTTTGGTTTTTTGAGACAGGGTTTCTCTGTGTAACCCTGGATGTCCTGGAACTCACTCTGTAGGTCAAGTTGGCCTCGAACTCAGAAATCCACCTGCCTCTGCCTCCCAAGTGCTGAGATTAAAGGTGTGCGCCACCACTGCCCGGCTGGGTCACACCTTTTAATAGTGCCACTCCCTGGGCCAACCATACACAAACTATCACAAAATTTAAGTGCAGCTTGCTCATTTGACTTTTATGTTTTGAAGATATTCTGTTTAGATCTGTACACCAATTTTTAATTGGATTATTTAGTTTTTTGATATCTAATTTAATGAGTTCTAAATATTTTTGAGTATTAGTGCTCTTTCAGATGTGAAGTTGGTAAAAATCTGTTCCCATTCCATAGCCTGCCTCTTTGTCTGATTGACAGTGCCTTACAGAAGCTTTTTAGTTTCATGAGGTCCCATTTATTTTTTTTTTATTTTAATTTTTTGATACTTTATTTACATTTCAAATGTTTCCCCCTTTCCAGCTCTCCACTTTGGAAACCTCCTATCCCCTCCCCCCTCCTCCTGCCTCTATGAGGGTATTCCCCCACCCATCCACCTGCCCACCCACTCCCTTCTTCCCACCTTGGCATTCCCCTATACTGGGGCCTCTAACACTCTCAGGCCCAAGGGCCTCTCCTCCCCCTGATGGCCAACAAGGCCCTCCTCTGCCACATATGTGGTCCAAACCATGGGTCCCTCCATATGCATTCTTTGATTTGTGGTCAAGTCTTCAGGAGCACCAGGAGGTCAGGCCAGTTGACACTGTTGCTCCCTCCATGGGGCTGCAAACTCCCTCAGCTCCTTCAGTCCCTTCTCCAACTCTTCCACCTGGGATCTCACACTCAATCCAATGGTTACTGTGAAGTGAAACTTGGGTATTCTGGACTTTTGGGCTAATATCCACTTATCAGTGAGTACATTCCATGTTCATTCTTTTGTGACTGAGTTACCTCACTCAGGATGATATTTTCAAGTTTCATCCATTTGCCTGCAAATTTCATGAAGTCATTGTTTTTAATAGCTGAGTAGTATTCCATTGTGTAAATGTACCACATTTTCTGCATCCATTCCTCTGATGAGGGACATCTGGGTTATTTCCAGCTTCTGGCTATTATAAATATGGCTGCTATGAACATAGTGGAGCATGTGTCTCTATTACATGTTGGAGCATCTTCTGGGTATATGCCCAGGAGTGGTATAGCTGGGTCCTCAGGTAGTATTATGTCCATTTTTCTGAGGGTCTGCCAAACTGATTTCCAGAGTGTTTGTACCAGCTTGCAATTCCACCAGCAATGGAGAGAGGTCCCATTTATTAATTGTTGGTCTTAGTGCCTGAACTATGGGTGTTCTGTTCAGAAAGTCATCTCCTATGCTGTTATTCAAGGCTATTCCCCACTTCTCCTCTATCAACTTCAGTGTATCTGGTTTTATGTTGAGGTCTTTGATCAACTTGGAATTTGAGTTTTGTGCAAGGTAATAAGTATGGCTATATTTGCATTCCTCTACATGCAGACATCTAGTTTAACAAGGACCATTTCTTGAAGATGCTATCTTTTTTCCAATTTGTTTTTGTGGCTTCTTTATTTAAAAAAAAAAAAAGCCAGATAGTTGTGTGGATTTATGTTTGAGTCTTCAAATTGATCAATCTGTTTGTTTTTGTGCCAATACCATGCTGTTTTTATTACTACAGCTCTGTAGTATAGCTTGAAATCAGGGATGGTGAGATCTCCAGCAGTTCTTTCATTGTTCTGGATTATTTTAACTATCTTGGCCCCCCCCATGAAGTTGAGAATTGTGTTTTCGAGGTCTGTAAAGAATTATGTTGCAATTTTGATGGAGATTGTGTTGAGTCATTGCTTTTGATAAGATGATTACTTTTACTACATTAATTCTACCTATCCATGAGTATGAGAGACCTTCCTATCTTCTGATATCTTCAACTTCTTTCTTCAAAGCTTGAAGTTTTTATCATATAAGTCTTTTACTTGCTTGGTTAGAGTTTCCCCAAAATATTTTATATTATTTGGGGATATTGTGAAAGGTGTTGTTTTCCTGATTTCTTTCTTAGCCCATTTGTCATTTATATATAGGAGGGCTATTAATTTTTTGTTATGTTTTGTTTTGTTTATTTTTAGTTAGTCTTGCGTCTTGCCACTTCACTGAAAGTGTTTATCAGCTGTATGAGTTTCCTCGTGGAATTTTTAGGATTACTCCTGTATACTATCATATCATTTGCAAATATTTATATTTTGATTCTTCCCTTCCAATTTGTAGCCCCTTGATCTCCTTCAGTTGTCTTATTGATCTATCTAAAACTCCAAGTAGTATATTGAATACATATGGAGAGAGCAGACAGTCTTGTCTTGTTCCTGATTTTAGTGGAATTGCTTTGAGTTTCTCTTTATTTAATTTGATGTTGGCTATCAGCTTGCTATAAACTGCCTTCATTATGCTGAGGTATGTCCCTTGTATTCTTAGTCTCTCTAGGACTTTTACCATGAAAGGGTGTTAAATTTTGTCAGAGGCCATTTCTGCATCTAATGAGATGATCATATGGTTTTCTCTTTCAGTTGGTTTCTATAGAGGATTACATTTATTGATTTTCTTATATTGAAAGATCCCTGCATCTCTGCAACGAATCCTACTTGATCTTTGTTATGTGTTCTTGGATTCGATTTGCGATATTTTATTGATTATTTTTGGTCTATGTTCATAAGGGAAATTGGTCTATAATTTTCTTTCTTTGTTGGGTATTTAATGTGATTTGGATATCAGGGTAACTGTGGCCTCAAAATGAAGTGGGGAATGTTCTTTCTGTTTCTGTTTTGTGATAATTTGAGGAGTATTGCTGTTAACTCTTCGAAAGCCTGGTAGAATTCTGTGCTAAAAGATATGGCCCTGAGCTTGCTCTCTCTCTCTCTCTCTCTCTTTATTTCTTTTCATTTTTTTGGTTGCATTCTTCTACATTTATTTTTGTTTATTTTTCTAAATGATTGCTTCCAATTCCTTAAAGGTTATGGGTCTATTTAAATTGTTTATCTGATTTTGATTTAACTTTCATAAGTGGTACTTATCAAGAAAATTATCCATTTTTTTTTAGTTTTCAATTTGGTGGAATATGTGTTTTTAAAGGATATCTTTTTGATTCTCTAGGTTTTTTTTCAGTATCTGTTATTATATCTCCCTTTTCATTTCTGATTTTGTTACTTTGGATATTCTCTCTCTGTCAATTGATTTGGATAAAAGTTTGTATATCTTATTGATTTTCTCAAAGAATCATCTTTGTATTATTCTCTTTGTTTCTATTTTATTGATTTCAGCCTTTGTTTGTTTGTTTGTTTTTGCCATCTATTCCTATTGGGTATGATTACTTCTTTTTGTTCTACAGCTTTCATGTGTGCTGCTAAGTTGCTAATAGGAAATATCTCCAATTTCTTTCACTATCATTAATGTAGGCATTTAGTGCTATGAACTTTGCTCTTAGCATAACTTTCATTGTGTCCAATAAGTTTGAGTATGATGTATATTCATTTTCATTGAAATCTAGTACGTTTTTAATTGTTTTTTATTTCTGTCTTTATCCATTTTTCATTCAGTAGAGAGTTGTTCAGTTTCTTTGAGTTTGTAAGCTTTCTTTTGCTTGTGTTGTTATTGATATCCAGCTTTAATACATGGTAGTCTGATAAGATGTAACAAGTTGTTTTAATTTTCTTGTATCTGTTGAGACTTGCTTTGTGTCCAAGTATATAGTCAGTTTTAAAGAATATTCTATGAAGTGCTGAGAAAAAGGTATAGTCTTTTGTGCTTTGGTAAAATGTTCTGTACATATCTATTAGTTCCATTTGGCTTATAATGCCAGTTAGCTCCAGTATTTCTGTTTAGTTTTTTCTGGATGACTAGTCCATTGGTGAGAATAAGGTATTGAAGTCTCTCATTCTCAATGTGTCAGGTTCAATTTGTGACTTAGCTGTATTAGTGGTTTCTTCCTTTTTATTTTTAGTTTGTTTGTTTTACAAACACACAGGTGCTCTTGTATTTGAGGCATAGATGTTAATTGACATATCATGTTGGATTTTTCCTTTGATGAGTATATATATCTTTTGATTAGTTTTGGTTTGAAGTCTACTTTGTTAGTATTAAAATGGCTACACCAGGCTGTTTCTTAGGTCCATTTGCCTAGATTATCTTTTGCATCCTTTACCCTGAGGTAATCACTATCTTTGATGTTGAGATGTGTTTCTTGGGTGCAACAGAAGTATAGATCCTGGTTTTTGCTTCTATTCTGTTAGTCTGTGCCTTTTTTATTAGAGAATTGATTCCACTGATATTGTGAGATATTAATACCAATAATTGTTGATTCCAGTTATTTTGTTGTTATTGATGATGGTGTGTGTATATGTGTGTATGTGTGTGTGCATGTGCTCACATGAGAGCACATGTGTTTTCCTTTTCCTTTTTTTTTTTTTTTTTTTTTTTTTGGTGTAAAGTTATTTATTTCCTGTGTTTTCATGGGTGTCATGAACCTCCTTAGGCTGGAGATTCCTTCAGCACCTTCTGTAGGGCTGGATTTGTAGATAGATATTGCTTAAATTCGATTTTATCATGGACTATCTTGTTTTCTCCATCTATGGCAATGGAAAGTGTTGCTGGGTCTAGTAGTCTGGGCTGGCACCTGTGGTTTCTTGCCCAGGCTCTTCTGGCTTTAGTGTCTACACTGAAAAGTCAGGTGTAATTCTAATTTTTTATTTATATTATATTTATATCTTTTTTATATGTTACTTGGCCTCTTTCTCTTACAGCTTTTAAAGCATTCTTTGTTCTGTATGTTTAGTGATTTGATTACTATGTGGTGAGGGGAGTTTCTTTTCTGGTCCAATCTATGTGGTGTTCTGTAAGTTCCTTGTATCTTTATAGGCATCTCCTCCTTTAGATTAGGAAGTTTTTCTTCTATGATTTTGTTGAAAACACTTTCTGGTCCTTTGAACTGTGTTTCTTTTCGTCTATACCCATTATGCTCAGATTTGGTCTTTTCATAATGTCTTGATTTTCTGGATGTTTTATGTTAGAGTTTTCTCAGATTTAACATTTTCTTTAACTGATGTATCCATTTCTTTTGTTTGTTTGTATTTTTGTTTTTTTGTTTTTGCATCTTCTATACCTGGGATTCTTTCTTCCATCTCTTTTATTCTGTTGGTAAAGCTTGCCTCTGTAATTCCTGTTCCAATCCCTGAAGTTTCCAGAACTCCCTCAGTTTGCTATAGGGATCATGTTTATTTGCAGTGTGTCAAAATATGTCTCTATCCTTTCTTGCCTGTGTAAGGCATCTTCTGGTTGGCTAAAATAAAAAGCCTATGGCCTATAACAGAAAATAGAATAGAAGGTGGGGCATATGGCAGAGAGAGAGGAACTCTTGGAAAAGGTCAGGCTGGACTTAGAGGAAGTCAAGTATCTGAAACTGAGGAAAGGTATCAGGATAATTGAGTTAGGAGCTAGTGAGAAACAAAGTCTAGCTTAAGGTCAAAAAACATTGTAAATAAAAATAAGCCTCTGCGTCATTATTCAGGAACTAGGGCAGACATAGAAAAGCCATAACTCACAGACTATATGAAGCTCAAGAAGAAGGAAGACCAAAGTGTGGATGCCTTAGTCCTACTTAGAAGGGGGAACAAAATAATCACCAGAGGTAGAGGGAGGGGGACCTGGGAGGGAGAGAGGAGGGCAAAGGGGGGAAAAGAGGGTAGGATCAAGTGTGGGAGGAGATGGGGGAGATGTACAGAGGGTCAGGAAATTGAACAGAGGTGTGTAGCAGTGGGGGATGGAGAACTTGGGGTAGTCTCTAGAAAGTCCCAGATGCCAGGAAAGCAAGAGGCTCCCAGGACCCAACGGGGATGACATTAGCTAAAATACCCATCAAAGGGGAGAGAGAACCTGTAGAGACCATATCCAGAGATTAGGCATGGCCCCCCGGTGGAGGGATGGGGCCACCCACTCATCTCAAAAATATTAACCCAGAATTGCTCCTGTCTAAAGGAAATACAGGGACAAAGAGTGGAGCAGAGACTGAAGGAAAGGCCATCCAGAGACTGCCCCACCTGGGGATCCATCCTATCTGCAGACACCAAACCCAGTCACTATTGCTGATGCCAAGAAGCACTTGCTGACAGGAGCCTGGTATAGCTGTCCCCTGAATGGCTCTGCCAGAGCCTGACCAATACAGATGCGGATGCTCACAACCAAGCATTGGACTGAGCATGGGGACCCCAATGGAGGAGTTAGGGAAAGGACTGAAGGAGTTGAAGGGGTTTGCAATCTCAGACCCCCCAAAGCTCCCAGAGACTAAACCACCAACCAAAGAGTACACATGGAGGGATCCATGGCTCCAGCTGCATATGTAGCAGAGGGTGGCTTTATCTGCCATAAATGGGAGGGGAGGCCCTTGGTGCTATGGAGGCTGATGCCCCAGTGTAGGGGAATGCCAGGAAGGTGAGATGGGAGTGGGTAGGTGGGAGGAGGAGCACCGTCATAGAAGCAGGGAGGAGGGGGGGATGGGATAGGTGGTTTCCAGAGGGGAAAATGGGAAAGGGGATAACATTTGAAATGTAAATAAATGAAATAGAAAAAAAAAAAAAAAGGAGGAGACACTTCTTCTGAGTCTGGGTGGTAAATCCTGCACCCGACTATCCCAGCATTCCTATCTCCCCCGAAACTCACGCCTTCTACTTCCTGACTGTTGCTATAGGCCATAGCCTTTTATTTTATCCAATCATAGTATGCCTTCGGCAGGTAAGGAAGGAAGGACGTGACACATCTTCACACACTGCATATAAACATTATCCTACAGGAACCACAGTAGTAGGAGCAGAGGGCGGGAAAGGCTGCCGTGGGTGCTCTGCTGCAGGGCTTAGGGTCAGACTGGGTGATCGGGACTGGGGAAACAGAGAGAGCAGAGCTCTGCAGGCAGCATTAATTTGTATATTTAGAAATATTATTGTCCCTCTTTCTTTTGGTCTCTCATGGGAACCTATGTAAACAGCAGTGCTCTGTCTTTTCCATATCTGTCCCTTGCTTCTTGCTCCTTTGTTGAATGTCTCCTTTCCTGTCATTTACTGATGCAGTGTCCTAACACAAAAAGCCTGGAAGCTTCTAGACAGTCTGAGTCCATTTGCCTTTGTATGTGAGTTATTGCATGGTCTGCTGTACAGACTAGCTGCTCGTTTGTTTACCATTTATTGCAGTTCACCTGGTTCATGTGGCTCTTACCTATTTTGGTTTCTCAGTCTTGTCCTTCATTCTACTCACTCCCACCCCTCCCTACTGACTATTACATGAACACACACACACACACACACACACGTAACATGAACCTCTAGGTTGTTCTAATAATGCCAACTTATAGAATCCCAATGTGATCTGTCTTAGTTAGGGTTTTATTGCTGTGAACAGACACCATGACCAAGGCAACCCTTATAAGGGACAACATTTAATTGGAGCTGGCTTACAGGTTCAGAGTTCCAGTTCATTATCATCATGGCAGGAAGCATGGCAGAGTCCAGGCAGACACAGTGCTGGAGAAGGAGCCAAGATTTCTATATCTTGATGCAAAGACAGTCAGAAGACTGACTTCCAAGCAGATAGGGTGAGGGTCTCATTGCCCACCCCCACTGTGACACACTTCCTCCAACAAGTTCACACCTATTCCAATATGGTCATACTTCCTAAAAGTGCCACTCCCTGGGCCAAGCATATTCAAACCATTACATGAGCACATAAGCATATTGTTCATACAAGAATTCCTAGCACAAAGACTCTAATCATAAAAAAACTTATTTCTTTATTCCATTTCCTTACCTACATCAACTCAGATGTAAAACTGAAGACAGCGTATGTGAATCTTTACTAGCTATACATAATGAATTTAAATCAGCTTAGTCTATTACAGACTATAAACCACTGTAAGGGCCCTCGCCCTTTGCCAAAGAATAAGGCTTACATGAGTGCCATAGTTGACACAAAGTAAGAATTAAGAGCATCATATGCTTTTAAGGAAAATCACCGGAATTCTGCAATTAAGGTACCACAAATATGGGTTGTATGTTATGTAGACCCTATAATAACTGAGTCAGCTTGAGTTACTCACTTCATAGGCAAATGTATACAGTCATGTTGTGATATTGTTCATTTGGTAGAATGTTTACTTAGCATGCACAAAAGTCTGGGTTCTGGTCCTCGAACCACATAAACCAGGTCCATGCCTATAATACCTGTGCTTGGGAGATAGATGCAGGAGAGTTGGGTGTTCAAGGTCATCCTTGGCTAGAAAGCAAGCATGAAGCCAAACCAGGCTACACGATAGCCTGTCTCAAAAGAACAAAACAGAGCAAGGTGGTTTGTGGATTTTCATATCCCTTATAAGGCTATTGCCTCTGGTTACACTGAACACTTTAATACTTTTCTTAAACAAGATTACTTAATGTTATATCAAAAGGGAGGAGGTTCAGTGGGAAGGAAGCTGAGACCAATTACTCTACAGATTGAGGTTTATTAGGAGAGAGACCTTCATGACCATGAAGAGAGCATAGTTGAGCCTTGAAGTGGGACAACAGTGGAGGAGAGCAGTATTTTATCAGAGGCAGTGTGCTAGGGCCTTGAAGCAGGGAAGATGTCCCTTTAGAACCTGGCAATGAGTTTCATTAAAAGGGTATACAGTGAAAGAGAGAAATACCCACCATGTTAGAGCAGCAGTTCTCAGTCTGTGGGTCCAGATCTGATGGTCTTAGGAACTGAGACTCCACTCAGTAGCAAAATTACAGTTATGAAGTAGCAATGAAAATAACTTTATGGTTGGGGGTCACCACAACATGAGGAAGTGTTAGAGGGAACTGGGGAGAGGACCTGGAAGAAAGCTTTCACAGTAATTCTCTGAACAAAACATCTATTTGACTTATAAGTTTTGGGAGGCTGGCAGGAATTCGAACTCCGTATGACTTAATTGTACATAGCCTATGTGCCGAGGAATCAGGTAGTGGGTAGGACCACAAGTTTCTCTTGTAGTTATATCAGGGAGGGGCTTTTTACCTCTCTGTCTTAGAGAAGAAGAAAGAGAGGAAGAGGGAGAAAGGGCTAGAGGTCTTGGATATAACATTTAGTGATGACTCTGAAATGAATGTATGAACAAAATTCTGTTTGGAGGCTACTAAATCATTAACCAGTGACTATAAATCCAGTGGTGATTCTTTTTCAGAAACTTTACTATTACCTCCAACAAATCCCACTGGCCATGAGAATACATCTGATAATCATAATGTCCTGAAGGGAAAAGTATTAGTTAGAAACATAGTGACCTGTTTTTTGTAAGTGAAATAATTATTCTTGCTACTGTTAAACTTTTCTACTGCCATAAAGTAATGATATCTTATAGCAAATTAAAGACACAAATCTCATGTATGCTGGATACATTAAAGAAAAGCCATACTCCTTTTGGAATTTATTACAAAATGGGTTTAAAAGCAATGACATTTTTACCTCCTTAAAGAACAATCAATACTAATACAGATTTAAGTCAATTACAAATTCCACCAACAAATGTTTTGAATTTGTTTCTACTACTAGTAACATAGTCAACAGAAATACTCAGAGCTTTTTCTTTCTTTTTTTTTTTTTCTTTTTTCTTTTCGAGACAGGGTTTCTCTGTGTAGCCTTGGCTGTCCTGGAACTCACTCTGTAGACCAGGCTGGCCTCGAACTCAGAAATCCGCCTGCCTCTGCCTCCCAAGTGCTAGGATTAAAGGCGTGTGCCACCACTGCCCGGCTTACTCAGAGCTTTAGATACATTCTTCACAATAAGAAATCTAACAGGGATAATTATTATCATCCTTTAGATGCTTTACCTTTCTCTTAACTGTAATGAAACACTCTCTGGGGAACACAAAGCAAAGCGGCTAACTTCCCCTTTTAGCCCCTTGATCCAACTTTTCCTCCAAATACATCCTTCAGTCACTGATGATGTGAAATTTTTCACCAATAGAGAAACTGCTGTGTGAAACTGAGAAGCCACTCAAACAGCAACTTTTGTCTGAGATTGAGCAGAGCACTCATGCCTGGAAGGAGACCAGCATAATAGCTGCCTATATCGAAGCAAGTGTAACCCATTTGCCCATGTACCAATGCCAGTACTGGGGACTAGAGAACCCAAACTGTAGTGAGTTAGTCTGATGCTGCTTGTATCTCTGTTGTGGGAAATATTAAATAATGGGATGGCACGTTCCTGCACTTGTGCTGGCAACCCTCGGTCCTGGTGCAGTCCTGCTAGTTCTGTCTCTGGCTAGCCCCCACCCCCCACCCTGCAGCAACTGGTCACAGTATTCCCAGCTCCGGTTCGCTTGTCTCTGGAGCTGCTAGTTCCCCCTATAGTCAGGGGTCCCACATTCCAGTAACCAAATAAAACTACCAACCTCAAAGTTAGATATCACAATACCCAGTAACTCGGTAGGTAAAAATCAAAATTCTTAAAGCTTATAGTTAACCAGTCAAATTTATATATCAATAAATTCTCAATACACAAGATGCCCATATCAAGGCCAATTGATAACAATACAAGCTGCCTACATAGATCAAACAAATTATCCCAATATTATAACCTTTATGATATCGTAACTACCTGTGGCTGGTTAAAGCCACTCTGGTTCACATCTGCCTCCAGCTTGGGCTTGCTCCTTCTACCCTAACACTCTGTCTCTCCAACTCTTAGCTCCACCTCACTTTTCCCTGTCCAATCACAGGCCTCCTGCTGTACTAACATTTTAATGTGATTGGACAGGGAGAATCCTGTCACATATCTTAATGCTAAATACTGGCTTCTCAAGATATGGTTGCCACTACCAAGAAGGTCCTC
This sequence comes from Uromys caudimaculatus, assembly GCA_028551405.1. Taxonomy (NCBI): domain Eukaryota; kingdom Metazoa; phylum Chordata; class Mammalia; order Rodentia; family Muridae; genus Uromys; species Uromys caudimaculatus. The sequence continues at coordinate 50,544,222 of CM052702.1, forward strand.
ACGTACACCAAATGATGCTATGTGAACGTTGCTCTCCAATTTAACTGGTCAATAAAAGGCTAGAGCCTGTGATTGGGCAGTGGAGGGTGAAAGGTGGGGCCTGAGGTTGGAATAAGAAGATTGCAGGGAGAGGGAGAGGGATAACAAGGAGGACGAAGGTGGAGGAGGCTCTGTGGGAGGAGATGGACTCTGAATGAGCACATGAGCACGTGGCCAGGAGAAACAAGGAACAAGGGACGTGGTAGCTGGGGAAGAAGTTAGTATAGCTCTAAGCTCAATCTAGGCTGACATAAAAAAACGTAAAAAAACCCCTGGATTATGGGGTTATTCTACGGGCTTAGCTAGGATTATGAATTCTTTCCACATAAACATGGCTTTGGTATCTGGGTGCAGGTTTCTACACTCTCTGAAGTTTATGAGAATTCTACCCTGATTCCTCCTCCAACTTCCAACTTACTAAGTCTCATATCGCACAATTGTAAAGAAGCTTCAGCCCCTCATGTAGGATGGGCTCTAAGGTTTCTACAGCCAAATGTCAGGCCAACTGTTGCCACCTTTAGGACAAGTAGTAGCTCCTTTTTGTTGTGTAGCCAGATGTTTAGACATTAAATTGCCTTCCACACATTGGAATAAGTTCTCGTGCTGGCATGGAAAACCCCTTTCTATTTATATGTTGTTTTAAATGGATGTGGGGCACTGGGGATACAGTTCCATGGTAGAGCATTTGCCTAACATGTGCAAGGCCCTGAGTTCGAGCCTCAGTACTGAACAAAGTAAAGGTTTTGGGGCTGCACTCTCAGTATTGGCATCAATGGGAACAGCATGGTTTCTTCTATACCTTGTTCCTCTTGCTCCTCACAGCCTGTCAGTAATAAACTTATTGCTGAAATCTAAAGGAAAATGTTCAGCTTTGGCTATTGTCTTAGGGTTTCGTTGCTGTGAAGAGACACAATGACCAAGGCAACTCTTACAAAGGAAAAGATTTAATTGAGGCTGGCTTACAGTTTCAGAGGTTCCGTCCATTATCATCATGGCGGGAAGCATGGCAGTGTGCAGGTAGACATGGTGCTGGAGGAGTGGAGAGTTCTATATCTTTATCTGAAGGCAACCAGGAGGAGACTGGCTTCCACAAGCAGTCAGCAGGAGGGTCTCTTCCACACCAGGTGGAGCTTGAGCACTGAAATCTTCCACCCCTCCCTCCCTTGATGACACACTTCCTCTAACAAGGCCACACCTCCTAATAGTGCCTCTTCCCATGGGCCAAACATATTCAAACTAGCTATTAACCAGGCTTCCGCATACACATACGTGGAGTCAGTCAGATTCCACATCCCCAAGCTTACATAACTCCTGCTAGCCTCTTTTTGCACTATTATGCAAAGATCTAGCTGTTGTTTAACTTCCTCTGATAGGACAGAATAAAACAAGTTGCTCTGAGAAATGTTCAGATTTTAAATGGAGGGGACAGTGTCCCCCTGGGCCACTCCCACTTGCATCATTATCAAGTGCATTTCCCCATATTTTTACACATATATCTCTGCACATATGCCTTGCGGCAGTTACGAATCTATTCAGCTACAAGAAAATGAAAACCCAAGAAAGGAAGCCAGTTTATTAGTCTCATTCAGAAAGAAGCCCAGAGGAAATAATTCAAGTGTCGCTGCATCAATGATAACCAAAATGTGACATATACATACTGGCAGTGGAATTTATCCAGCTGTTAAGAGTGAAATTATGATTTATATTATACTGTGGGTGCTCAATGACAAATTATACTAATTAAATAAGCTAGACACAAAACACAAAAGACCCAGGATAGCCAAAGCAATCCTGAACATAAAGAAGCATTACTATGCCTCATTTTAAGTTTTTTTTTCCCTTTTACTGCAATAGTAGCAAAACTGGTATTGTGCTGGCCCTAACACAAGCATGTAGCTCAACAGGACAGGGTAAAGTACCTGGATAGAAACCCACACAGCTGTAGTAACTTGATTTTTTGACAAAGATGACAGAAATGTACGCTGGCAAAAAAATGCAGTTATCTTCAATGAATGGTGCTGTGAAGTTTGGCCATCCACCTGTAAAAGAATGCAACTGGGTATCTACTTCTCGACCTGCATACAAGTCAACACTAAGTGGGTCAAAGACTTTAATGTAAGATCTGAGACTCTTGAAACTCATAGAGGGAAAAATAGGGAAAACCTCAAGATATAGGGAAGTATTTTGTGAACAAATGACAAATAAGATTTCATGAAACTAAAAACGTAGCAATGAAAACGAGAGATTCAGTTTGATCTTAGTGAGAATAGGGGTCATTAAGAAAAGAACAATGGGGCTGGAGAGATGGCTCAGGGGTTAAGAGCACTGATGGCTCTTTCAGAGGTCCTGAGTTCAATTCCCAGCAACCACAGGGTGGCTCACAACCATCTGTAATGGGATCCAGTGCCCTTTTTTGGTGTGTATCTGAAGAAAGCAACAGAGTACTTGTATAAAATAAATAAATCTGTTTGGGGCTGGAGAGATGGCTCAGGGGTTAAGAGCACTGACTGCTCTTCCAGAGGTCCTAAGTTCAATTCCTAGCAACCACACAGTGGTTCACAATCATCTGTAATGGGATCAATGCCCTCTTTTGGTGAGTCTGAAGACACAACAGTGTATTCACATACATAAAATAAATAAATACATCTTAAAAAAATAAAGAAAAGAACAATGGATGCTGCGGAGGATGAGGACAAAAGAGAACCTTTATTCACTGCTGGCAAGAATACAAGCCAATCCAGACATCATGGACGTCAGTACAGAGGTTTCTCAGGAAACCCAGATAGTTCTACCCTGACCCAGCTCTGCAGCATTACCAAAGGACTCAAGACACCACATCACAGGAACATTTGCTGATTAATATTTATCATAGCCCTGTTCATATAGCTAAGTTATGGAACAAGTGGAGGTGTTTAACAAGAGGAAGGGATAGTGAAAATGTGGTATTACACAATGTCCTCGCTTGCTTCCTGTTACTGTGATGAAACACCACGACTGGAAACAACTTGGGGGCATGTATTTCATTTGCGGCCTATAGTACGATTGTGAAAGGGAGTTTCAAGACAGAAACCCGGAAGCAGGGGCTGAAGCAGACAAGGTTCCGGACTGCGAGTGCTGCTTCCTGACTTGCTCAGCTTGCTTTCTTCTACTACCGTGGACCACCAGCCTGGGAGGCACTGCCCCTAATAGGCTGGGCCTTCCCACATCAATTATTAATCAAGCAGATACCCCACAAAGTTGTCCACAGACTGTCTAATGGAGGCATTTTCTCCACTGAGGTGCCCTCTTCCCAGATCATGTTAGCTTGTCAAGTTGACAAAAAACAAAACAAGCAAACAAACAAAAACAAAACAAAGCCCCAAACCAAATAACAGCAAAACAACAACAGCAGCAGCAACAACAACTTAACAAGCCACATATACACAATAATATTTTTACTCCTAAGGAACAGAGTTTGCAGAAAAATATATATCACTGGAGATAATCGTACTAAGTTAGAAAGACAATTTCTGTATGCTTTCTTTCATTTGCAGTTCTTTTAAAAAAAAAAAAAACCAACAGCTTTTAATTGATTCTTTGTGAATTTCACATTAGGCACCCCAACCCCACTCATCTCCCTGTCCTTTTATGACCACTGTCTGCCCTTGAACCCTCTCCCTTAAAGAAAAACAAAAAATAAAAAATGAAACAGCAACAGCAAACATCTCTCCCTGGAAGCTTCGGTGTGTTCCACAGTCCACCTTTTTGTCCAAATAGCTTACTGGCAAATGTCCATTGCAGTGACTTGTGGTTTGAGGCTGCCGGCTTCAATATTAGATCCTCACCAGGACTCCTTTTGGATATGTTGCTCTGTGTCCTGGAGATCCTGCAGCTTTGGTTCACCAGGACTGGCACTGCCATGAACTCCAATAGTTCATAGCTGGGTAGATGTTGGGGTGGCCAATTCAGAGCCCTGGGTCTGAGCCTGGGTGGAAACTGAGGTGGTCAGCCCCCAGATCTCCTGCCCCTGCACCACCAGGAAGAGCTCTCCTACTTTGCCCAGGCAAGGGGCAAGGCCAGCTCTCCCCAAGTGCCAGAGAAGGTGAGAAGTGGGGCCAGCTCAGCACAGTGCTTGGACATCAGACATCAGTGTAGCCTCAGGTAGCAGCCCGGACCAGGGACATCTACATGGCCTTTCATGGTAATCAACACGGACATTGGCTGACACAGGGCCACAAACCCAGACATGGCCTCTGTGGCTACATGGGCCCATATGTCACCATGGCCTCAGGTGGCAGTGCAAGCCACTCAGATCAGAATGTCCGCGATTGTGGCAGCATAGCCCTCAGACATCCACATGGTTTTGTGTGGCAGCCCAAACCATGGACATCTGCATGGCCCTTGGTGGCAGCCTGGGCCCAGATAACATCATGGCCTCGGGGGCTTAAACAGGCCCCTCACATCCACCTTTTCTCCATGGTCATGGCTCCAGTTCCACCTTTCTCCACAGTGCACAAACTCCTTGGCTTCACTGTCTTTCCCACCTCTCTGTCACATACTAGATCTTTCCCATCTCTCCGTCACACATTTGCTTATCCTAGTGGTGCCGGCCTCGGGGCCCAGGAGCAGTCACTTGGGTGATTTTCTTCTGGCTGGCTCTGGGAACGGGTCCCAGGGGCCTCATTTGTAGTTCTTAGATCTTATAAAATCGTGTGTGTGTGTGTATGTGTGTGTGTGTGTGTGTGTGGTGTGCGCGCATGTGTGTGTGACATGAAATAGAAGCAAGGGGGATTATTAGCATGGAGATTAAGAAGGGAATGGGAGAGCTATGCTTGTATGAAAATGTCCTTATGTAACAGTACGGGGTACAATGAACGTTGACAATGAAAGAAAATGCTTTAAGACAGGCAGGTTATAGGGATGGCTCAGTGGTTAAGAGCACCCACTGTTCTTTCAGAGGACCCAATTTTGGTTCCCAAAACCCACATTAGAGCCCTGGTTTACAACTGCCTGTAACTCTGGCTCCAGGGTATCTTACACCTATGGCTTCCTTGGGTACCTACCCTCTTGTGCGCATAACCTCGTGCAGATACACAGACTCACATAATTAAAAAATAAGTAAATATTTTAAAAAGCCGGACACAAAAGAACTTATCATTCTACTTACGTTGAGTTCCTTGAAATAGTCAAAACATGAAGACAGAAAGAAGAATGGTTACCAGAGACGAGGGGTGGGGCAGGAAGACAGCATTGGTGCCTCATGGGAACAGAGCATGGAACAATGGAAACGCCCCAGTGGATGGTGATAGGGCGTTGGCACATAGCGTGGCAATGTGTCATGGAATGATGGAAACGTCCTAAGGGATGGTGATAAGGCGTTGGTGCACAGTGTGGCAGTGTATCCTGGTACTTGAACTGTTCACTAAGTATATTTTACCCAGAGACAGAAGCACGCCACGGGCAGTGAGGCTCAGCTGTGCGGCGTAGCAGTGCGGCTGTGACGTCACCAGGAGCCCAGTCTATTTCTGCCTTTTGGTTGACCATCCACAGCAGATAGCTCTTGTCCTGTTTTGATCAGGAGATGAAGAGATGACTACAGCTTCTCTAGAAACCATGTTCGTGTACTGGACAAGAAAAGCCAAACATCATTTGCTTGCCTCACTCTGTTCTAATTCAGGAAGGGAACCCCAGAGGACTGTCTGCCCAGTTCTCGCTCCAGAACTTAGTCACATCATCTCTCAGCACTGAGTCTGGGAAAACCACCAGTTAACTATGTAAAGTATAACAAAGCCCAGTAAAGGAAAGCTGTAAGTCTATGGGTGGCCGCGTTTTCAGTGTCTGCTGGATAAATCCCAAGGTTTGTTTGCCTTTCCTCTGAACAATCTCATACTGCATATTCATTTTTACAAAATATTATTCCCCTCCCCTTTTTTTAGCAATACAAATTCGAACCTCCAGCAGTGGTGTCTGTGGATGTCCTTGAATCCTTTAGTTACTACGTAAGATCTTTATTTTATTATTCTAGGGCACACTTCCTCGTTCACATTTTAGAGTCTGAAAACTTGATTTATGCCTCTTGCGGTTGCTGTCAGCAAGGCTGCAGAAGAGATGTGGCTGTCTCCTGGGTATGCATCAAAACTCATAGAACGGAGGTTTAGCAGCAGAGACCACTGAGAATTAAGAATCTCTGCACTCTTTATGATGTGTGTGTGTGTGTGTGTGTGTGTGTGTGTGTGTCTGTGTCTGTGTCTGTGTGTGGTGTATCCCTATGCACATGCATGCACAAGTAAGAGCTGGATGTTGGGAACCTTCCTCTGTCATATTGCCCTGAGACTGAAGGGGAAACCCGCTGACTCGCTATCCAGCTCCCTGTGATCCACCTGTCTCTGCATCCCAAGTCCTGGGTGAGCACAGCCACTTGCAGCTTTGCACTGGGTCCTAGAGATCAGAAAGCAAGTCCTAATGCTTGCACAGCATGCAGTCTTTCTCTCTGAGCCATCTTCCTAGCTTCTTTCTCATGTTCCTTTTTAACATCTGTCCAAGTAGTGTTTCTGTAGATAAACAGGACTATAAATTCTAAAATTCCAATAGCTACAGTCCCCCTTCTGGGGGGCCTGATCAAATTACACTTCCTTCAAAACGTAGGAGACCCCATTTTCCCAATCATCTTAAGTAGTTGCTGAATCTGATGTCTTAAACAGAATATCATTGTTTTGTTCGCTTGTCTTTTTTTTTTTTTTCTATTTGGTTGTTGTTGTTATGTGTGTTTTAGTTATTGTTTACTTTCCTGTGTGATAAATTACTCCATGTTTTCTACCCTAGTCCCAGAAGCAGATATTTCTTCAAGGAATCCTTTTATTAGAAATGAAAGTATTGATGCTATTCAGTGAAGTCAATTTTTACATAGTTAAAATTCCAATCTTGTCCCATGTGGCTTTCCTTTATATACCCGTGTGTGTGTGTGTGTGTGTGTGTGTGTGTGTGTGTGTGTGTGTGTGTGTTCCAATGCTATGAGTTGAATTTAAGGCTTAACACGTGCTAGGCACACTATTATTGTGCTATACTATCAGCCCTGTGTTGTGCATTTTACATTAGAAAGCATTGCTATTCCTAATTATTCAAACACGGTCTATATTTTAGTTCACTACTTGTATATTTTTTTATATAAGTAAGTTATATATAATGGATAACAAATCTCTTTACTTTGCAGTGGTTCTCAGCCTGTGGGTTGTGACCCCTTTGGGGAAGTTGAATGACCTTTTCACAGGGGTCACCTAAGACCATACAAAAACACAGATATTTACATTATGATTAATGACAGCAACAAAATTACAGTTAAGAAGTAGCAACAAAAATAATTTTATGGTTGTCACCATAATTTTATGGGATCACTACTACATGAGGAACTGTATTAAAGAGTCACAGCATTAGAAAGTTTGAAAACCATAACTCTATGGTTTAAAGAATCCAGAAATCTGTTGTGGGATTTATTTTATTGTATCTATTATGTAGATTCAATTTCTATGAATTTACAGAGTAGTTTACTACCTGGTAGGGTAAATACTATCTTGAGTCTTTTGAAAAATTTCCTTCACTATTCTTGATCTTTTTTTTTTTTTTCTTTTTGCAAATATTACAATCATATCTCCAAATCCATATAAATTCTTTTGGTATTTTGGCTGTTATACACCAACGATTCCTAATTTAACTAGTTCTCAAATTTAATATGCAAAATTATCTACCTAGAAGGTTTACTAAAATGTGTTTTTTTTTTTCAGGGGCCCAGCCTTCGAGGTTCTATTGGGGTCAGGATTCATGGATCTTTGTTTTCAACAACTGGGAGGTGAAACAGCTGCTCCGGAGTCATCTTTTGAGAATTATTGTTCTACAGGACCTTCTTGATTACCTCACTCATTCTCAGTGCCTTTGAACAGTCAGGGTAGCAAATGTACAGAGCACGCACGTACCTGCGACAGATCAACACCTATCTTATCCTCCATGACCTGATAGCTAATATTTATGTAGAAACTGTGAATTAATTTACACATATAACATCATTCAATGTCTCAACATTTTCAAGATGTGAGCATTCCGCTTTTTACTATCATACACTGTAGTCCATAGGTTTCCCAGGAAAATTTTGGTTTCAGAAATATTGCTCTGTAATTGTCAAGACTTATCAATGGCTTTAGATTTTCTAATATTTTAGCATTTAAACTGCTTCTCCTAGATCATCTCTACCACCAGAGAGTGAATCTCCAGTATCTTCTCTACTGATCATTTTAATTTAAACTTTTCTTAAACTTAAAATATGATTACATCATGCTCCGCTCTCCCCTTCCCTCTCTTAACTCTGCCCGCGTTCCCATCTCCCTTCTTTTCAAATTCATGGCCTCTTTTTCTCTGTTATTGCTACGTGTATGTGTGCGTGCATGTGTATGCATAAACACATAAATAAAATCTGATGAGCTCATTTCGTGTTGCTTGTGTGAATGATTTCAAAGCTGACCACTCAATGTTGGATAACAATTAGGGGGCTCCCTAGTTGTTTCCCTGGGGAAAACTCATTCTCTCAACCTCAGTGTTCCTTAGTTGCCTGTGCTTCTTTGCCTAGGGGTTGGGCCTCATGGGATTTCTCCCTTCTGAGTTAGCAGGTCTGTTGATGTTGGCCTTGTTCAGGTCTTGTTTGCCATATTGTTGAGGTACCATTGGTGAAGGTTCCCTGTCATTTCTGGGAAACACAATGACACAGCAGATTTCTGGGGACTCTGATTCTTATAATCGTTCTACTCTGTCATCCACATTCCCTGAGCCTTAGGTGCAGTTGTGTTGTGGGTGTTCCACCCAGGCTGGGTACCCTATGAACACTTGTTCTTTGCATTTTAACCAGTTGTGGTTTTCTATAATGGTTTTTCTCACAAAATGCTTCTTTTTTTTTTTTTTTTTTTCACTTATCTCTATGCTACCTGAATTTATCCTAAATATTTTGTTCCAGAAATAGAATCCTATTAGCACAAGATGGATTCTAGTGTATCCATCTTCCTATGCTAACCTTTGGTGAATTCTCCCATTTGTAATCCCTTTATCTTGGGTGTTTATTTTGCACCTGGTGATTCCCGTCCGCTACACCAGAACCACCTATTAGACCAGACGTGGACTTCTAAACCAAAAACAGCCGACACATATGCTGTTAGCTTGTCCTTGTTTGTAGCAATGGGCTCAGCCTGTTTGCTTTTTTATCTGGATAAATATGAACCAAGGGAGAGGACATTTCCACACTCACCATAGTCTGGGGTGATGGTGATAGTGACGTCTGTTATGGGTAAGTGCAAGAGAGTTAAGCAAAGGAAGCAGGCTGGGAGACGGAGGAGAACGGGCATATATACAGAGAAAGATGTGACAAGAGAAACAAAGGAAGACACAGAGAGCATAAAGAAAGCTGGATAGAAAGAGACATGGAAAGGTACACGGACAAACTGGATGTGTTGGTGCCCTCCTGTAATCCCAGTGAACAGGCGGCAGAGGCAGGATGGAGGGGAGACAGAGACAAGCTTGCACTACATAGAAAGACTGTCAAACAAACAAACAAACAAACAAACAAACAAAAAAGGGGCCGGGGAAAGAAGGATTAGCAACCTGGAACTAGGTAGATAAAGATTAGTCCTTAGTGGCTTTTAGATATCTGCATGTCTTCCTGCACACATACTGGTTCTGTCTTTCCAATTTGCCTCAGATTAAATAAAATATCGTCCTTTGAAAATCTGGATGCAACTCTGTTGCTTGCTAGAAAAGCCACTTTAAAATAGTTTCTAATATCCATTCTCAGTTAGATTCCGGGGACTTTGTCCACTCAAAATAGTAACAGGCAGAGGGACCAAGGGAACTTCAATTTGCAAAGAACGTTGTGATTTCTCAGAACCCTGCTGCATTCAGGTTAGCTGTTCAATTCATATTCTGTCCTTCAGAAAGCTATTTTAGAAACTAGCTGCTATGTCAGGCTTACTGCTTGGTGAGCCTGGGCCAGAGCAAGCAAGCTCATGTTTAAAGCTGTTCTCAACTAACTGCCAGAGTCCACTGTGGCATTCATACTCGTTGTGGGAGTGGGCGGCAATGTCCTGAGGCAGGGGCAAGTCATACCAATGCCCTTTCTCCCGCATAGCTTTACCTACTCCTTTCTGTGTTAACCTTGCTCTTCTATTAATACTTTCCTTGAAGAACTTATAATATGCCTGTATTTTCCACTTACTAGTTCAGCGCTAAGCCCCCCATATTAACCACCTCATCCAACCCTCTCATGGCCTTATTAAGTAGGTGCTACTCCACTATACAGATGTTAACACTTTAACAGCCATGCTAAAAACTTGACCAGGGTAGTTTGCCATTCCTCGTCAGGAAATACAGAGTCAGACAAGATGCAGAAATCGTGTTAGGGATCTGAGTTGTTATCCTGGCAATATTAGTTTTGAAGCTAGCCTGACGCTCTTGATTTGAGGAGAAACACATGGACAAACGTCTTCTTAGCAGTGTGTCTTCATGTGGCTTACACCAATCTTCAGCACTTTAAACCAAGAACACTGACCATTTATTGAGATTGAGGCTGGAGGTTTTATCTACCCTATCAGGTAGGCATTGTTAGCTCCCTCTTAAACAATGAGATCACAGATTCAAGGAAGATAAAATATGTCATGCAGAAATAAGTAGTATATGGGTCCTCTTGGTACATCTGCTTTCCCCACACTTTACTAACTATCAATCAAATTTCCAATCTAGCCTGGCAGTGGTGGCACAGGTCTTTAATCCCAGCACTTGGGAGGCAGAGGCAGGTGGATTTCTGAGTTCGAGGCCAGCCATACCATCCTCACTTAGGAATAATATCTTTAAGAACTTCTAACCCTACATTACGTGGAAGGCCTAAGTGCATGTGATATGTCATAAAGTTTGTTGGCCCATAGCACCCTCCCCACCCACCACCCTGTTTCCTGACTCTGAGCAGTTTCAAAGCTCTTGGGACACTAGACAAGTTATTGTTAACATAAGGAACAAAAAGCAGTTACAATTCTTAGTCTAGAGTATTTTATAGGTGCTTCTGCCATCATACCAGAAATGTTAGGGTGTCTCTCTGTTCTTTCCACAGTCCAAAATCTAGATGATTTCAAAGATTGCAGGTGACTGTAATGTGTGGCTCTTGCCTGTAATTCCAGCATTCCAGAGGCAGAGGCAAGAGGATCTGAAGTTCAAGGTCATCCTCTGCCTCATAGCAAGTTTGAGGCTAGCCTGGGCTAGAGGAGACCCTGTCTCAAAAAGCAACAACAACAAAAAGTTACACATATATGATCTAGAAATTCTGCTCCTAAGTATGTATCCCAAATAATTGGAAACAGGTTCTTTAGACAAATGCATGCCTAGGGGTGTTCAGAGAACCAGTTCACATTAGCCAAAAGGTAGAAATAATCTAGACATCCACTAACTGAGATTAAGAACAGACACACAAATTGTAGAATACACATACCATGGCCATCCTATGTAGCCATAAAAAGCAATTAAATAAGATGCATGCTACAATCTGGATGAACCTTGTCTGGATTCCTTGACCTGGCTAGAGTGACCAGGCTGGATGAAGCTGGCCTGTGACCTTAACTACTAGCTAGGGAGGCTGAGGCAGGAGGTTTGTAGGTTCAAAGGCTGCCTGGGCAAATTAGTGAGCACCACCCCAACTCCAAACACCCCACCCCACCCCCGCCGCCGCGTGCTCCAAAAAGATACATGACTCCATTTATATGAAATATACAAAAAGGTAAATCTATAGAAACAGAAAAAAGATTAATGGTTTTCAGGATCTTGGCAAAGGAGTGACTACTTAATTGTTTCGGGGGTTTCCTTCGGATGGGACGGTTAAGACTAAGGAGGTGAAGTGGTTATTGAGGGTTATTCTAAGTGTAATAAGTGCCACTGGATTGTTTATTTCTAAATGGCTATCTTTTTGCTTTGTTGAGTTTCATCTCGCTTAAAAAGAAAAAGTTTGAGAGCCTTCTCTTCGCCCTTCTCTGGGCTTGGAATCTTCTTAATGGATCTATGGCAAAAGAAACACTCAGTCTTCATCCTTGGGGGAAGGGTAAAGGCCTTGTCGGAAGAAGGACCCCTGCCCCCAGTTGTTTAAGCCGCCGTGCATTCGTCGCAGCGCGCGCCTTGGGTCCCACTGGGTAGGCACACAGGGTCTGAGTCGTGTCCTGAGGTCGGTGCACATAGCCGGGGTCCTTGGGGGAAGGGGAGCGCACACATCCTCTCAGGAGACGCATCCCGCCGATTAGAACCACAAAAGTTGGCGCTGAACTCAGAGTAGGAGGGGGTGCGGTTCGCAGCCTCGTGGAGTCCCCGAAGAAAAGGGCCCACGTCAGTCAGGAGGCTCGCGCTAACTCCTGCGGGTGACTGCCACATCCCCGGTGTGGGAAAATGCATTCTTTTGTTGTTGGCGGAGACGGGCCCCTTTCGCAGCTCCCGGGCCAAGGTGGGCAGCACGGCGGGACCGCGGCTTGGGGAGGTGGGGACTGCGCGGGGCCGTGCTCCCGCCCTCCGCGGCACCCACCGAGCGGCAGGCAGCAGCGGCCCGCGAGGGGGCGGCGGCGCGGGGCTTTGTGGCCGCGGCGCGCGCGGCGGGGCCTGGCCGGCCGGGGGCGCGCGGCCGCCCGGCGCCTGGAGCCCGCGGCCCTGCCGGCCGCCCAGCCCGCCAGAGCAGCCCAGGCCGCCGCGCCCGCCCCTCCGTGCCCCTCCCCGGGACTTGCGGCCGCCGCGCCGCCGCTGCAGGTAGGAGGCTGAGGCCGGGAGGGCCGCGGCCGGCGGGGAAAGCGGGCGGAGCGGGAGCGCGGGGCTCTGGCGGGCTCCCGGGCCGAGCCGCCGCACCCTCCTCCCCGCAGGCCGACGCGCGCGCCGCGGTGCCCCGAGAGCCCGGCCGGCCTGCCGCGTACAAAGCGCCGGCGCGCGGGCCTCGCAGACGCGCTGGAGCTCCCGGGACCGGGGCTCGGAGCCCGGGGCCCCGGAGGCTCTTGGGGGGAAAATCCGGCAGACCCCGCGTTGCCGCTGTCCTCACATCCCCACTGTGTGCAGGGAACTGCGCTCGCCGCTTTTCAGTACTTGTCTCCATTGAGACCCCCTGCCTCCTCCAGTCCGGTCCAGAGGTATAAAGGGCTGGGACCCTCCTTCTGAGGATCTTTAGAGAAAATAGTGCATCACATCCCTGCCCGACTGACCTTGGGGAAGCTCCTTTACTCCGAGGCTGCTAGGTTGATGTTTCTATAATGGGGGGAGTAGGGTGTGATGTAATACCCACCCCCAAGTACTATTGTGAGAGATAATATGTGTCTGCTGATAGCTAAAATTAAGCACTTCCCAGGCCCTAGGTCCTAAACAGTTGGTTTGAATTATTAAATAATCGCACGGGCATCGATAGCTCTGGCAATCTGTAAATTGCAGGAAGGGTTTTATGTTGGACTAAGAAGAATTTAGTCTCCTGTTCTGATTATTGAGAATGAATGTTTTATTGCTATGATAAGTACAAAATGTTTTGCGGTACTTAGGAGAATGGCTCTGGGGTAAAACCACATATTTTCACACATTTAAAACTGGAGCTGGAATAATAGGGCCTGAGTTGTGTGGGGATTTTAGCATGTCCGAAGAGACCGTGAGTGTGTAGTTACTCAGGAAATTGTTGAAAGTTAGTAAAATAGTTCCTGAGTTTAGGATTGAGGACAGCTACGAGAGTTTGAGACCAGAGAGGAAGAAAAGGAATGGAGAAAAAAATATCTCAAAACCTGGAGGAAGATGGGGTCACCCGCTTACTCTCCCCACAGCTGCATCTCGAGACAGGTCCATTCTGAGGCAGTAGCTGGAGAGGTCCCGAAGAAAGATCGGAAGTTGTCTTTCTTTACTCCTGCAGCTGGGCGAAGGCGTCCAGATGCCATGCAGGCAGTGTCGTTAGGCCTAGCAAAGCATTGCAGGTCTTAGGATGCAGACGTTCCTGGTCGTGTGTTGCAGGAGATGAAGATAGCAAACAACCCCCCCCCCCCCAGGTTGATAAGATGCTTAACATACCAGGGCCTAACTGATGTGAAGTAGGGGAGTTGCGACTCTTCCTCACTTAAGTGACACACTGGGCTTGAAGAACCTTTTGAGTTTCAGTTTGGAATGGGGAGAACTGAAAGGCTTTGTAGCCTGAATGAAAAAAAAAAAAATGAGGAAGACAGGAAATATCCCGGGACTGCAGAAGGGGGAAGGGCAGTAAGGAGAGGAACTGGGTGCTTCAGTCCACGCTCTGCTGGAAGCATGGCAGGACTGCTCTCAGAGAGGCACCTTGCCCTCTCCCATGAGTGAGCAGGACAGACTTCTTGGATAAAGGAGTTTTGTTTTAAACTAGGACTCAGAAGAGGATTTGGGGGTACACAGAAATGATAAGGGTAACAAATAATGCACAGTAGAAAGAGCAAGTGCTCTGGGGGAGATGGACAGTTGGGGCCTCATCTATTTCCCAGCTATCACTCACGATTATGGTATGTGAGTGTGAGAGCGAATTTGACTTTTTTCCCCCAAGTTGTGGAACTAAAACAGCGCTTCACTGTACTTCCTGGCTATAGGACGTTAAAAAAAAAAAGGTAAAAATGTCTCCAGAGTGCCAGTCCTTTGCTGAGTCATGCTACATCCCGAGATGCAGCGATGAGTCAGAAATTATATCTTTCCTTGGGAGTTTCCCATTCCAGTGAGGGAGATGGTCACAGAGGGCAAATTACAAACCATGTGGGAAGTGCTACTGGTTGACATTTATGATTGAGAGTGTGCTTGCAGAAGAGTGGATCTCCTTTTCTTGGAGACTCAGGGCCAGTGTGCTTCAATGGAGTGGGTTTGAGCCTAGTGGCCGAGCTTCTGAATGTTCTCAGTCATGCTACCTAGTTTCAGCTGTGACATTCTCTCTCTTTAAAAAATGCAGTTGCAGTGTACGTAGAACTTGTAAGCTACTTGTTCCGTAGAGTCTGGAGAATGTTCTACAGTAGTTGAATGAGTGACTGAGTAAGTAGACAGCTAGCAGAAGTAAGAGAATAAATAGTGAGCAACAGATAGAGAAAAGCTGTAGCTAGGTAGCAAAACATCAAGTTCGGTGATCAGCATCCAGCAGAGATGTCTGGAGGTAGACCAGTTGATAGAACAACCACAAGACTAGATCAAACCTAGGGCTTGCAAATATGGAGCTGAAATCCACCAGGGTAGCCCCATTGAGGTAGTCAGCTGGAATTTCCAATCACGGGTCCCAGGTGGCATGGGGTTGTCTCCTCAGGTAAAAGAACAGCCAGCAGCAGATAGAGAAAGAACATAATCAAATTGGGAGTTCACAACAGTGAAACTAACTGTGGAAGTTGAGGCAGTCAGCTGGAGTTCCCAACTGGAAGAATCCTGGGCCAGAGAGTCCTCCCAGTCCGCTCCGTGGATGAGCACTCTGGGGATGGACTTAGAGCTTCAAGTTCAGTTAAACTGGTTGCAAACAGTTTATCTCCTAACTGTTCTCAAGGACAAAATGTGCATAATACCCACCTTCCCCGGGAGTCTTGAGGGAGACAAAGGAGGGCCTCCCCATGCCCGGAGTCAGCTTTCACCAGGCTTAAGCAGCACAGGACAGTTAACCAGTATAGTATACGTCTCACTGTCTGTACTCATTTTGGAAGGAAAGCTGTTACATATAAGCAGGAGTATAAGCATTAGTTTAGGCAGGCCTTACAGCAGTTACATGGGAGCTGAGCAGTTACACAGAACTGGGTCTATTAGGATGAAAACAGGTACTGAATGGACCTTGGGGCAAAGATCACAGGTGGAGGAAGTCTGAAATAAACCAAGCAGATTTTAAGGGCATGAAGGTGAGTTTGGTTTGACTGGACTGAAAGAGTAGGTGGGGCAGACGGAGGAGGTGCTTATAGTCAGAAAAGGCCTGGGTGATGTATGAGGAGTTTGGACTTGTTTTATTATGTAGGAAGTGGAAGAGATGTCACAGGGTACAAGCAGGGTGTGCTATGAGCACTGTATTTTAGGACAGTCTCTCTTGCAGTTGTATAGGGAGGGACACAGTGGGCATTCAGGAGACTAGTTGGAGGTTAAGGTCTTCTAGAAGATACGGGCGGTGAGAACAGGGGAGACATTGAAGTAAATTGTAGAATTGAGTTTTGTCAGCGAGTTGCACATGTTGGAAAACATGCTGAGGTTCTCATCTTGGGAAGCCCCCTGGCCATGGCTGAATGCACCAGTCATCATGAGACTTGTAGACAGTGGGGGTATAATCAGTATGGCTTTAGCTCTCTGGAGAATTGGTAATTTCTGAGGTACCCATATGGGGCAGTAATAGAGGAGGCTGGTAGGGAAATGTCAATGTGTCTGAACAAACACTGTGCATCTCCTGTGTGTGAAAGATGCACATAAAGTGTAGTCCCCCCTTTGACAGAGCAGATGGATTGCAGTGAGGAAAGATGGTAAGAGGCACTGTGGTAAGAGCTGAGTACTTGATAGCCCTGGGCTAGAGCAGATCTGAGAGTCAATCTTCTCATGTGAGAGTGAAGACAAGCAGGATGGTGTGGAACACCCCCAGAAGGGCACCTTCTGCATGTCAGAAGCACTTCCCGAAGGGGAGGCTTTAATAATGAATCTAAAGGCATTTCAGGGGCTCCTGGTGGGGACCGCTTTAGGACGGAGCTGTGGAAGAGGTGAAGGAAGGGACCAGGACTTTTAAGAACACGCATCTAGTTTAAAGTGGGGTTTGTGTAAGTGGGAGGACAGAGAGGAAGGTGAGGAGAGGGGGCTTGCCTTAAACGCTCATCCACTCGCAGTCACACTCAGACACAGATGGCAAAAATAACCACCAAGTTCTATGGCTGCCTGGAGAGAGTGGGGGCAGCACAGTAGAAGAGGCAAGGTCAGTGCTGGTGCCAAGCCCTCTAAAAAGAAAGGAGGAGAGGAGGAAAGGGTGGCGGGTGGCTGTCCTGGGGAGACAGGTTTGAGCCTGTAAGCATAACACAACAGCCACAGTCATCATGGGTCTCTGAAAAGCTGCCATTTCTACTTCCTTTAGGGCTTTCCTGGTATTCTCAGGAAACCAGAAAACTATAATTTCCTGATTAATCCCTTGTCAAAAAGATATATTGGACAGTAGAACATGTAGCTGTAATTAGTAAACAAAACAACAACAAAACAAATGGCAAGCAGGTGTGTGGCTAATGAATAACAACTATGTATCAATGCCTGCTGCATGGGGGCAGTCTTCAAGACGCTGGAGAACTGACTGCTGGCCTTAGCTACTTTACCTGGAATAGCTAAATTTATAAAGTTAAACCTGTATACAGCCTTAAAGCAAGGACTACTTGAAGGTGCCAGGATCATTTCATTGTGCTGCATAGTATTTTATTTCACTGGTCCAAAGCCCTACTAGCTTACTGAACAATCAGAAAGTGCTGTCTGTGTGTCATTGGCAGCGGGCTGTGGAAATTAATTTGCAGAGGAACGACTGCTAATCTGGACTTAGAAGACACCTGCTTTAGCTGTAATTTAGCCATGAGAAGCTGACAGGGAGGAAAGAGGACTTGCTTCGTGTCACAAAATAAGTGTCAGTGTGCCCTTACGTTTTCAGATGACACATCAGTCAGCTTTCTGTCACTGTGCCAATTGGTTTATAAAAAGGAAAGGCTTGGGTTGGGGGCATAGCCGAGTAGTGGGCACTTCCCCAGCATACAGGAAGCCCCCGGCTTAGTCCCTAGCACTACAGTTGGGAACTGGTAAAGGTTATTTGGGCTCATAGTTTTTGTTTGTTTGAGACAGGTAGCCTTGGCTGGCCTGAAACTCGGTATTTAGATGAAGCTAGCTTTGAACTCATAAAGATCCACCTGCCTCTGCTTCTTGAGTGCTGGGCTTAAAGGTGTGTGCCACACCGTCTTCATTCAGTTGGCCCTGTTGGTTTGGGCCTGTGGCAGGGCAGTGTGGCAGGGCAAATTGCTTATCCTAGGCCAGGGAGCAAAGAGGAGATGAGGAAGGGGCTGGAGTTCTACTTCCTCCTCAGGTGCACTCTCTGGGTCCTGAAGCTACCTCACTAGCTCTGCCTCTGAGTGGTTCCATTTCTTCCTGAGAATGTCACTGGGCACCAGGCCTCAACACAAGGGGCTCTGGAGAACACTTATGATCTAAATCACAGCAGATGGGATGTCGAGGGAAGGCTTGAGAATACCTCAGAGAAAAGGGCACCTTAATGGGAAGATGTGGGGAAAGAGCTTGGAGATAAACCATGACCTTTCAGCAGCAGGCCCCGGTCCCCATTATCAGGTCCCCAAGAAGCCCTTACTTGTGCCAAGCCTTAGATTTCTCATTTGTGAGGAAAGAAAGTTTGGATGGGGT
>CM052702.1:50563147-50631590 GCA_028551405.1 Uromys caudimaculatus
AGTGGTTGTACCAGCTTGCAATCCCACCAACAATGGAGGAATGTTCCTCTTTCTCCACATCCTCACCAGCATCTGCTGTCACTTGAGTTTTTGATCTTAGCCATTCTGACTGGTGTGAGGTGGGATCTCAGACTTGTTTTGATTTGCATTTCCCTGATGACTAAGGATGTTGAACATTTCTTTAGGTGCTTCTCAGCCCTGCGAATTTCCTCAGTTGAGAATTCTTTGTTTAGCTCTGTTCCCCATGTTTTGATAGGGTTATTTGGTTTTCTGGAGTCTAACTTCTTGAGTTCTTTGTATATATTGGATCTTAGCCCTCTATCAGACGTAGGATTGGTAAAGATCTTTTCCCAATCTGTTGGTTGCCTTTACTTTTTAAGGACAGACGAACCTGTTGGCAGACTTCCAGGGGAGGTGCCATTTCCCTCAGCCCACCCACTACTTCCATGTATAATGTGTTAGTCCTTTATGTCTCTCGAGTTGTGGTCCTGTTTTGTTCTGATGCTCATTTGTTTCTAGTGAGCATTAAGGTTCTTGTTCTAGAGCAGCTCCATGCTGGGGTATCTCCGCCACTGTTTCTCACACTGTCTCTCTCTGTGCCACACATCTTTGTGCTGTGTTACATCTTTGTGGACTGCAGTCTCTCCGCCTTAGGGACCATTCTCTTTGATACCAGCTCAGGGCTGCTGCTCTTTCAGGCCACGTGCATCTCAGTGCCTCTGCATTCTCTTCCTCCCTTCCCCTGTGTGTGCCCGGCACCTCCTGGCCACAGCAGCCTTTAACACAGTCCTTTGTATAGATTTCTCTCTCCCTGAGAACACTGTCCTACTCAGGGTGCAGATCCTTTCTTATTCCCCTCCCACTTTTTAAAAGAAAAGTCTGAACCACCTCCTTTGGCTCTTTCTGTTCACATCCTTGACTGTCAGATGGCCTCTTGTTCACAAGAGGCCAGGCCCACTCTTCCCTCCCCTGAGCAGCCAAGGCACATGGTCCTTTGTTACAGTGTCCGTTCCTGAATGCCATTCCTTTCAGGCATCAGCTTGAGTCAGTGTTCTTCCCAAGATGTGGAGTTCACTTATCTTTGTGTCTCCCACATACTTCAGTGCAGTGCTTAGCCTTTTGTAGGAATGCGTACTATATTGGTTAAATTTTGTGTCTATGAAATAAGAAGCTGGTAAATACATATTTGAGTATATATGTTATGTAGATTGTGCTACTTTGGAAACAGTTTGAAATAGGGGCAAAAGAGAGAAGGCAGCATAGTGTACCGAAGCTCTGGTCCTGAGCTGGTCACTCACACTGTGATGACCTGGTCACTTACACTGTTGGGCTTTGTGCAGGCCCAGGGTTGTTACTCCATCTCACAGGCAATACACTGGCCTGCCCAGAGGTGCAGTTTGAATGAATGCTGGTCAGGATCTGAGCCCAGGTTTTCTGGATGCCTTATCTTGCTTCATTTCACTGCAGCATGAGAGCCTGGTTTATTACTGTCCTGACCCCTGTCTGAGGCCTCCATCCCAGCTTTTCAGTAACAGGGATTAACTTCAAAGAGTGGTCCCCCCCTCCTACGAGCAGTAAATAGAAACAAAGTCTTTGCCATTTCTCTAGACTTTGCTCAAGCCTTAAGACTTAGTTTCATCCTTGGTGGGCTTAAAAATCACAAATTGTCACATCAGTCACATCACAGAAGCTTTCTTCCTTGTAGTTTAGTGTCCGGAAAGACCAAGATCAAGGTGCTGACCTGAGAGTTTCATCCCCAGGCTCTTGGCCTGTCAGTCATTGCTATCTCAGCATGCTCACCCCTCCCCATTTGTCCACAGGGGGAGGGAGAGTGTGTAAGGCCTCTCATTCTCTTCCTATAGGGTTCTACCGGTTGGACCAAAGACTCATACTTAGGGTCTCATTTAATCTTAATTACTTCTTTAAGTGTTCAATCCCATATTCAGCATCTGGAGAGTAGGAATCTGGCAATGGAAATTGATAACATACCGTTGTCCAGTTCACAAACAGCTGGCTTTTCCTTTTAAGATGAATATTAAATGAACTAGTTCCTGGTCATCAACTTCTGGTGCTTTAATCAATGTTAGCATTTTGGGAATTGTGCTAATCGCTTTGTTCTTTTACGATATTAGCATCATCGTGCTCTTTATGTAGACCTGTCTTCAGATCTTTGCCAAGCCCCAGGGGAACTTTCACTGCATTTGAATGTTGCTGTTTTATTGACTATTTTTACTTTAACACAGCTTTGTCTTATATGATATTCTGCGTGTGGCTGGTAGTTTTATGCCTATATAAAATGTGCATATACATTCGCTGTGGACTGGAGGCCACCTGTGAGGGTCAGTGGGCTGCCATGTGGTTACAGCCATGTTAGAACAGGTAATATACCAGCAGAGCAGCAGCCATAGGAGGGATTGCTACTGACTAGAGCAGAGGCCAGTGAGACTACCCAGCTCTAGCCAAAGCTCATGCAGCAGGGAAGGGTTGCTATGCTGCCATCTGTAACCTACTACGGACATGGTGGAATAGTTCTAAGATAGATTATGCTTTTTGGCCTTGGTATTTCTGGCAATGAGCTTTGTTAGGGAGATCTCTTACTTGAGAAGTTGTTTGATGAGAACTGTCGGTCAGGTGCTCCTGTGGGATGCCAGCCTGCCCCTGGGGTGTGGACCGCTTAAAACTCATTATCTCCATGATTACTTCCAGACAGTTTCTTATCAGATCAGCTATTTCAAGTTCTGATTAGACTGAGGGTGAGTGGTTTGATGGGGAAAGGTGTGAGTCCTCAGATTAAGAGAGAGGGAAGTGGTGATGGAGGCAAGGGGAGCTGGGGGGAAGAGAGCAGAACCAACAAATGGAGATGGTCAGAGCAGACCCAGATCCCCTGCCCCCAAAGCTGTCCTGTCAGTGCCCTCTGCCAGCAGACCACCGGATTGCTAAGTAATATCATTTAGCTGGGAGCAGAAACCATCACTAGATCTGAAACGAGAGAACTACCCAGAGCAGATGAGTATGGGCTTTGAAGCCATGTGCTGGCTTCGACTCCTGGTTCTGCCACTTGCTATAGCTGTGATCATGGCAGCTTCCTGGGCCTCAGTTTCCTTATCTGGGAAATAGAAATAATAATTCGTTTGTAGAATTAAGCAGCCTACTTTACAAGGCTGTTGGGAATCCATGAGGGACACGCTGGGGTACAAAAGCTTGGGGCTTACACCAGAATCCCTTTTAGCTTGCTGTAGAGCACAACCACATGGCCCAGAGAGGCCTGGTGTTCTACGAAATTAAGCAAAGTAAATTAGCAACTCTGGTTGTACTTAGCTAGTGATTAAATAACAGTTTAGTTAATAGGCTGTTAATGGTCCCCAGGTGTTGGTAATTCTGGGTATTTGCTTTTGAGAGCAGTTGTATAATTTCTTCTGGTACTTAGATTTTTCTTTAACAGAAAAATTGAAGTGTAACGGATGATGCTCTTAAGAGTGATTTGAGGGAAGATGAAATGGTGTGCTGCACCTAAGCCATTTGTTCTAACTACAGTCCGACCTACAGTAAGAATCCTGTAAAACTCAGCTGCCCTTACTGGGGCTCCAGTGACCACCTTTAAGGCAGAAGAACTCTCTGCAAAGTTTGACATCCCTTTCCACCTCCTCCTGATGGCAGCCAGTGCACACACCACAAGGAAGACGTCTCAAATCCTTGGCAATTAACTTCAGTTCTACCCAGTGTCACAGAGACCGAGCCCCGAGTACGGTACAGAGACCGAGCCCCGAGTACGGTTTGTTTGTGAGAGAGCCGAGATCATAGAACATCAAGCAACAAAGGGACTTTTTCTTTGCCTCCATAGCAGGCATAGAATTAGACTGTTAGCAACAAGAGCAGAGGAAGTGGACACACAGAATCTCGCATGCTGTAAATGGGATGTAACTCAGCACCACAGTTTACAAAGACATTCTGAAAATTTTGCTTTCATCTTTTGAGGCAGCAATTCAGTTTTTTTTTTTTTTTTTTTTTAATGAAATAGTTAAAGTAAGAGAAATATTTAGTTAGAAAGTATACACACCCACATATATGCTATATGTAAAATAACTTTACATCTAACAGAAAAAAGAGGGGGAGGAAAATATTTTTAATTTGTGAATTAAAAATCTGAGTCCTTCGAGGAGCAATTCTTAAAAAAGTGGGGGAAAGTAGACATATTCTGTCTCCTAAGGCAGAGAGAGGCGTTGGTGTAGGGGAGGCAGAATCAGCTCTGGGATATGGCAGGGGTTTTGTTGTTGTTGTTGTTTTGTTATTTTTAGAACATTCACTGTACCCACTGACTCTAATATATATATTAATACACCAGAAAGTTGGACACAGGCTTGTTTTTGAGATAGAGATGACATGGAAGAGGGCAGCTGAACAGGACCAGTGCTGGCAAATTTTAGACTGGGGAGCATTGGATTATAGTAGAGTAGACATTGATGAAGGTAAAGAATTAATTTTGATCTATGGGGAGGAAGAAGCCCTGGTTGGGTGACTACGGGCTACTAAAGCAATGTAATCAAAGCACATGCTTGAGAATTTAAGGGAGCTAGGGATACATCCTCAAACAAAAATGGCCTCTTACATTTGCTTAAGGTTTTAGGCCAACCTGCCTTTGACACGTCTTTGTAACCCTGGTACTCCATGTGCCCCGTGAGACAATGAAGAGGGAGGCCCGGTGGAGGCGGGCCTAACTCCCTGGTAGTAGTCATTGTAAGCCTGACTTGGGATGAACTGTCGAGCATTGTGCACCCTGATCAGATTCTGTTGCCCTCATTTAAAGCCCCAGTTTCAAGGCTTCTGATCTGGTCGGGTCTGGTCCAGCTTCAGTATGATACAACTGCACGAAGCCTTGCGAGTTATTTTGTTTGTTTGTTTTTAATAGGATTTTTATAGGATAGTTTTTAAAATTAGAAAAAAGTGTGTGTGTGTGTGTGTGTGTGTGTGTGTGTGTGTGTGTGTGTGTGTACCACATGGTGTGTGCCTGTAGAAACCTGAAGAGGACATTAGATCACCTAAAGCTTGACTTATAGTTGGTTGTGGGGCTGGAGAGATGGCTCAGTGGTTAAGAGCACTGACTGCTCTTCCAGAGGTCCTGAGTTCAATTCCCAGCAACCACATAGTGGCTCACAACCATCTGTAATGGGATCTGATACCCTCTTCTGGTGTGTCTGAAGACAGAGATAGTGTACTCATATATATAAAATTATAGTTGGTTGTGAGCCGTTCAACAACTCAACTCTTCTGGGGGTGCTGAGAAATGAACTCTGGAAGAGCATCAAGCACTCTTCATTGCATAGCCATCTCTCCAGCCCCCATAATGTCATTTTTTTTTTTTAAAAAAGCCATAGGCTAAATGAGATCTTGTATCAAAACAGGAAAAAAGAAAAAAAGGAAAGAAAAGAAGTCACAGCCTTCCCCCCACCCCCGTGTGTGTGTGTGTGTGTGTGTGTGTGTGTGTGTGTGTGTGTTTTCCCTTATGGAAAAATTTAAATATACAAAATGATTGAGGAAACAACTTAAGGAACTTGGTGTCTCTCTCACTCTTGATGTTCAGATGACCTTACTTCTCGATAGCAGGACTTTTTTCAAGGTGGTTCCCATTTCTTTTGATAAGAAGTGGGCAGCTCTCAGTGGACTAAATCATCAGTATCTTGATGTTTGCCCTTTACTCTGAAAGATCAGAGGCTTATCGAACATAAGAAGGTCCAGGGCTGTGTTGGTCCTTTCCAGCGGAGGGAGGGGATATACCTGCCGGGGTTCCCGTAGCTGCTGCAGCTCATGTTCATCGCCACTTTCATGAGGGATTTATCTCACAGAAAACATCTTGCTAGAGAAGACGTGGGAAGCATATGGGTTTCATACACACCAGAGCAGTAAGGCATTTGTTCTGGAGGGTGAAAGGGGCTTACTCAGCTCTGTAGAGGATGGCAGGGTGATAGAATGAGCCCTGGTTGAATAATTTGAAACTGTCCAAGGTCCAAGGAAGAATCGTAGAACGACACCAAGAACACGAGACTTCTGGGACAGAAAGATCCCAGACTTGCCGGCTGAGTCATGGTTTGTGCCCTTGGCAATCCACTTCAGCTTTTGGCCCTTGGTTCTCTAATGTGTGAGAGAAGCAGTGTGCTTTGCCTCCAAGTACACAGACTCAATTCCGTAAACTACAAAGGTTGTGCCCTTGGCAATCCACTTCAGCTTTTGGCCCTTGGTTCTCTAATGTGTGAGAGAAGCAGTGTGCTTTGCCTCCAAGTACACAGACTCAATTCCGTAAACTACAAAGGTTGTTTGCGTAACAATGTGCACACTTAAAAGTGGCCCCCAGACCTGACAGGTCACAGGCTTCACCTCTCATGTTTTATTTCTTTTCTTTTTTTGAGACATGATCTCACACTGTAGCCTAGACTGGTCTAGAACTCGCTGTGACCTCCACCTCACAGCAGTCCACTCGCCTCAGCTCCCTGAATAGTAGTAATGGGTTACAGATGTGAGCTACCGTGACTGGCTTCCACCTCACATTTTGAAGAAGGACCTGAGGTTATCTCAGGTAATAACTTAAGTCAAGGATACTAAACTGAAAATAACAGGTATTGGGGCTGGAGATAAGACACAGTGATTAAGAGCACTTGTTCTTGCAAAGGACTTGGGTTCGATTCCCAGCACCCACATGGGGGCTCACAACTGTCCATAATTCCAGTCCCAGGAAACCTTAACACCTTCTTCTGACCTCCCCAGGCACCAGCCATGCAAATGGTACATAGACATACATGCAGGCAAAGCATATACATAAATAAATCTAAAAAAATAATTAAAATAAAAATACCAGCTATCCAGGAGCAGTTTCCTTAAGATTCTGAAATCTTGGAAATGCTTTTATATAACTTAGTCTGTTTGATTAGACAGTGGTCTCTTTTATCTTCATCTGTGCTAAAAATAAAAAATAATAAATAGTATATAAATAAATAGAGCAAGCTATTTATTTCCAAAGCTGCCTGACATTTGGGGGAACTAAGCAGCTCCTTACATTAAGGAGAGATAAATTAGGAATGAGAGTGATATTGTAGGTGTCACAAAGACTCCTGGGAAATTGACTCGGAGAATGTGAAATTCCATGCTCAATCAAGTTGTGGATATTTTCCTGTGACTCAACATTAATGGAAAAGAAGTTACTTGCCCTCTTTTACAGAAAGGAACCAAGGTAGGGATTAAGCCTCGGTGACTTGTGACATTTTTGTAGTACTAGAGTTGGTAATTCTTGCTTTCAACTTCCTTTTGCAGGCTAGCCAACAACCAGGAGAAACAGAGTGGAAAATGCAAAACAACGAAATTATTAAACCTGCCAAGTACTTCTCAGAGCTGGAGAAGAGCATCCTGCTTGCCTTAGTAGAGAAGTACAAATATGTGCTGGAATGCAAGAAAAGCGACGCGAGGACTATTGCCCTCAAGCAGCGGACCTGGCAGGCCTTGGCCCATGAGTACAACTCACAGCCCAGCGTGTCGCTGCGGGACTTCAAACAGCTCAAGAAGTGTTGGGAGAACATCAAGGCTCGGACCAAAAAAATTATGGCCCACGAGAGGAGGGAGAAAGTGAAGCGCAGCGGGAGCCCGCTGCTGAGCAGCCACGTCCTGGACAAGGAGAAGATCAGCAGCATGCTGCCGGAGCAGCTCTACTTCCTTCAGAGCCCCCCGGAGGAGGAGCCCGAGTACCACCAGGATGCGGCCGCCCAAGGTAGGCCTCTACGCAGCGGGCGACGCTGGCTGGAGCTGCTTGACGTGGGAATTGTAAAATGATGCGTAGTGAGGAAACTTGTAAGAAATGTTGATAGCAGACTGGGGTGCTGCATAGGGCATGCAGAACGGAAGTGCGTGCTATGCAAAACGTACTTTGCATCCATTTTTGTGTAGTCTCTCTTTATGGTTATTGCTCAACCTTATAGAGCCGCATATGCATCATGCTCGTTAATGAGGTACTTTGGTTGCTTAGCTCAAACCATCTCCACTTTATTAAAGGAAATTTGATGGAGATTTATATTCATTGACTCAATCTTTTAAAAAGTTATTATTGAGGGCCTGCTGTGTCAGGTACTACATTCCCTCTCTCAAAAGGCCATGCTAAATGAGTAAACTATTTCCAGTTAAGAAACAGAAGTACAGATTAGTGGCTAGAGAGATGGCTCTGTGGTTCCAGCACTTGCTACTACTCTTAAAGGGGACCAGAGTTCTGTTCTCAGCATCCACATTGGGCAGTGTACAAATGCCTATAACTCCACCCCTGGGGCTCAATACCCTTTCTGGTGTGTGCAGGCATCCACATGCTCATATGCACAACCTCATATGCATACACACATAAAGATAAATTAAAGAATCTTTAAAGAGTAATACAGCACCTTTAAAAAGTAGTGCATCAGAAGTATAGAGACTAAATAAAGAATACTCCTGTAGAAAAGAGCAGAACATCACTCATAGTTCTTAAGAATTAAGAAGAGACTGTTTATAATCTAAGTTGTAGTCATAACTTGTACTTTTTTTCTGTTTTTTATTGGATATTTTCTTTATTTACATTTCTAATGTTATCCCCTTTCCTGCCTCTATGTTAACCCCTCCCCTGCCTCTATGAGGGTGCTCCCCCACCCAGCCACCCACTCCTGTCTTTCTGCCCTCACATTCCCCTACACTGGGGCATCAAACACCCTCAGGCCCAAGGGCCTCTCCTCCCACTGATGGCCAACAAGGCCCTCCTCTGCCACATATGTGGCCAGCACCATGGGTCCCTCCCTGTGTATTCTTTGGTTGGTGGTCCAGTCCCCAGGAGCTCCGGGGGGTCAGGCCAGTTGACACTGTTGCTCCCTCCATGGGGCTGCAAACCTTCTCAGCTCCTTAAGTTCCTTCTCCGACTCCTCCATCGGGGACCCCTGAGCTCAGTCCAATGGTTGGCTGCAAGCATCTGCCTCTGTAACTTGTACTTTCTAAAGGTTGGCATCAAGGGGTGCCTCATATCCCCAGGCAGGCAGAGAGTGCAAATGTACAGAGATAAATTTTCAGCAATCCCCCACTCTTTTAAGACAGGAAGTGGCCTCTTTATATAGAGGTTCACTGCAGTTTGCAGAGAGTACACCACGAAGCAGAGGAAGGTCGGCGAGGAAGCTCCAGGGCTACACAGAGGTGTTCTAAGGACCCACCAAGCATTTGCCGGGGAAACCTGCTTCTTAGCTCCAGTGTCCCCAGAGTAGACAGAGCTCTCAGGGACTGGCTCTTGTTAATTAAAAGTCATAAGAAACTGTCTGAAACCAAGAGTGCTGTGTGGCGTGAGAAAGGTAATTACCACGTGAGCCAAATCCATGCTCTTGATTAACACGTTTCCCCTATGAGCAGACCAGCCCAGGAAGCTAAGTTAGGACATAAACTTGGCTTGCTAATCAGTTGATAAAGGCTGAGTCCCGGCTGGGTGACGACCGTTGTCAGGTTGTGGGCCTTATGTATCGTTTCCTGATGTTCAGGACCTGTCTGGAGTTTGATTTGTGGGTTCCCAAGCCAAGCTAATTCTTAGCAGACACAGTTCACATGGGCACTGCCAGCTCTCTTTCTCTCATCTGCTTCTGTGTGGCACATGCTTCCTTTGCTGAACTTTGTAGCTCTGTCACTTTCTGTCTTGTTGGCCACAGAGTATCCAGTCAGTACCACCCTGTAGGAGTGGCTCTGTGGATGCAGAGAAGTGAGTTAGCAGTGTTGCTTCCCATGTGGCTAGCTTTCCTTGGGTCCAGGGCTGAGAAAGATACTCATGTGACTGCCTTTTATTTAGAAATGTGTGTCCTAGATTATGTATCAATTTTACAGGTATTCTTTATATTGCTATAAATTACATTTACTATGTGTGTGTGTGTATACACGTGTGTGCATGTATATGTGCGTGTGTGTGTGTGTGTGTGTGTGTGTGTGAGTGTGTGTGACATGTGGTGGTCAGAGGGTAACTTTTGGGAGTTTTCTGTCATGTGAATCTTGGGGATTGAACTCTGGTGTCATGCTTGGTGACAAATAGCTTTATCCGATGAGCCATCTCACCAGCCCTTATAGGGTTGCATTTTGAGAACAAAACACCTTTTTTTCCCCACACTTTTAAAATCTGAGGTAGGATCTAGAGATTTTACCTCATGACTTTTTTTCTTTCCTTTGGAAAAAATGCAATTCATTTACTCAGAAATTTCAAGCAAGAAGAAAATAAAATATGAATCTTCTTTTCTTCCATTTTTTCTTTTTTCTCCTCTCTCTCTCTCTCTCTCTCTCTCTCTCTCTCTCTCTCTCTCTTCCCTCCCTCCCTCCCTCCCCCCCCCCCTCTAAGACAAGGTTTCTCTGTGTAATCCTGGCTGTTCTGGAACTCAGTCTCTCGACCAAGCTGGCCTTGAACTCATAGAGATCCACTTGACTCTGCCTCCTGAGTGCTGGGGCTAAAGGTGTGTGCCAGCCACCACTGCCCAGCTTTCTTTCTTTTTCTCTGCTTCAGATTTAGTCTTACTAATGTAGACCAGGCTGTCGTTGAACGTACAGAGGTCTAACTGACTCTGCCTCCCAAGTACTATGATTGAAAGTGTACACCACTAGATCTGGGCAAAATATGGATTCTTGATGCTCTTTCTGTGGTGACATTTGTTAGAAACTCATTTGTAAGAAATTATTAAGATTTATTTGATTTTACACGTGTGTGAGACTGAATGTGTGTGTGTGTGTGTGTGTGTGTGTGTGTGTGTGTGTGTTGTGTGTGTGTGTGTATGCACCACAGGTACCCATGAGCCACCTGACGTGGGTGCTAGGATCCAAACCCCAGTGCTCTGATTGCTGAACCATCTCTGCAATTTATTTAAACTTAGATATCAGTACATAGGGAACACTGGAGACTTCCCTTTGTGCTGCTGTTTATTAAAATACAGCCAAAGCTCTCCTTTCCATGTCAGACCTGGAGAGCAGTCAGCCTTGGTGCCCACTCAATTTGGAAGATTGCCCAACATGATGTTAATACCGTTGAGGTACCAGGACTCGTTTTGCAATTCAAAATGGCTGTGAGGTTTTTACTCAATTTACTTTTAGGAAGTCAGGGAGGAGGGGCTTCAGAGATGACCCAGTGGGTAAAATGCTTGCTCTTCAAGTGGTGGGGACCTTAGTTCAGATCCCAGCACCTACATAAAAAGCCAGAGTAACTACAGTTCTATACAGGGTGGGGACAGAAGGATCTCTGGAGTCACTACCCTAGCTCCAGGTCAGGGAGACACCCTGTCTCAAGGGACTGAGGCACAGTGATGGAGTAGCACTCCATCTGGCCTAGAGGAGGTCTGCACGTGCTCATACCCCCAACTCTCTGTCTTTAAGTCCCCTCCTTCCCTCCTTCCTCCTTCTTCCCTCCCTCCTCCCTCCTCTCCTCCCCCCCCCCCCCGTCTCCCTTCTCCCTCCTCTTTGTCTCTCACACACAGTAATAATAAAATTAAACAAACAGACGATGAGAACAAAATGCTAGGATCCCCAGTGATCCTTTCTGGCACTTGGTGTGGGGAAGGAAGAAGGTCTGAACACTGTGTGTTGGTTTTGTCTTTTCAGACCTTAAAGGTTCTAATACAGCAGCCCCGAGTGGCAGGAGGCTAATAAGCAGTTGAAATGTGAGTGGACACCACTAAGATGTTCTGGAACCACACACCACATTCTGAAGCTTTAACATCACCAAAAACTCTCAGCAGTAATTTAATGTTAGTTACATGTTTAAGTAAGGTTTTAGATATTCTGGATTAAAATATATCACACAGTCCGTGTAGCTTCTGTAATGTGGGTGTAAGCATCCAGAGCTACGCAGCTTATATTCCACCAGCGCAGTGCTGCTGACACCTGCGTTAGTAGACCTAGCTTCTCGGAAATGTGCTGGGATTTATTATACAGTGTCAAGCAGGATGGAGCTTGGCAGGTTCCACTAGAGGCCTCCCTCTCCCTTCCGTTTTGTGGAAGACGGTATCACTGTGTCACCAACCCCTGGATGTTCATGGCGTTGTCAGAGACTTTCTTAACATGTGCAACAGTGTTTGAACACAGCGGTCTTCCACTTAAGGAGCACACTTAGGAGCATATTTATAAGAAATTCTGCATTTGTCCTGTAGGCACCGGCTCTCTAAAACAGTTTCCAGTGTGCAGACTTGGTGATTTCTGATCATTTAATTATCTCTTGTGAGGAACAGCTGTGGAGAAGGGTGGCCAAGTAAATAGGATGACAGGTTAAATAAATACCAACCCAGGTAGTCATCTGTGTTGGTAGCCAGCACCTTTGCCCATCGAGCCATGTCTCTAGCCACTTAGAAACATTTAAGAGAACTAGGCATTTTTAGTAGCAGCCACATATTTGAGAGAAGTGATATTTAATTTTGTATGCATTGTACCTCTTTATGAGCTATAATTGAGTCACGTGAACATTTCCTTCTAAGTCCCATTATTCTTTTAGACTGTGACCTCAGGTACAGAGGACTGAGGTTGATTACAGTGGTGGCACCCTGCACCCTTGGTCTGTGCCACGGTCCTCTTGTGTGAGTTCTGTGCTTCCTTTTGATGACTACTCCTATCCTCCTTGTATTACACCCAGATGGGTCTGCTGCTAGTGTTCCCTCCCTCACGTGCACTCCGTAAA
Organism: Uromys caudimaculatus; assembly: GCA_028551405.1. Lineage (NCBI taxonomy): Eukaryota > Metazoa > Chordata > Mammalia > Rodentia > Muridae > Uromys > Uromys caudimaculatus. Next base: position 50,575,821 of record CM052702.1, read on the forward strand.
CCTGTGCTACGGCGAGCTCTCCCTTTTTGCTTTTCTCACCTAGAAGAGCGAGTTTAAGATCTGGGTCCATTGTTGCGTGTAAACCCAGCGTTTTATTTTCAGGTAAGATGTGAACGCCTTCCGTATGTACCCACCCCGTCGTACTGATTTTCTCAATCATCCCTTTCCTCCCTTGTGTTGAGGATAATGAGGATTGTCCTGCACAGTTTTCTTCTCATCTTTTCATAGCTGGAGGAGGCTTTTTCTGTGGATGCTAATTTTACTCAAATTACCCAAGTGATAGAACACCCTCTTGGCTGTGTGCTCAATCCCAGAAAGCCTTCCTACTCTTTTTGCATAGAATTGGGTTTTCTAGTTTGGGTGGCATTGTTTCACCTGGAAGAGAGATGGTAGGGTATGTGTTTGTAGCAGGCTACTGTCCCCAGGCTAGGCTTTTTCTAATTAAGGGACCAGTTCAGCCTATCTGAATATGTGTTTCTGTATTGCTGCTGGTGTTTGTTTGAAGGTCACTTTATTACTCTGCATGGCTTTGAGTCCTGTCTTAAGAAGTGTAGCCACTTTTCTTTTTTCTCTTCTCTTCTTTTCTTTTCTTTTCTTTTCTTTTCTTTTCTTTTCTTTTCTTTTCTTTTCTTTTCTTTTTCTTTTTCATTTTATCTTCGAGACAGGGTTTCTCTGTGTAGGGGAGGAGATGACCAGAGGTCTGTTTTCTCCTTTCTCTTTCTTTGTTTTTGTTTTTGTTTTTTTTTTGGGGGGGGGGGAAGGGTTGTTCATTTTTAAAGATTTATTTTTATTTTAGGTTTTGCTTGCACTTATATGCATGTAATGCCCACAGAGGCCAGCAGAGGGCATCTGATTCCCCTGGAACTGAAATCAGGGTGCCGGGAATCAAACCTGGGTGCTCTGGAAGAGCAGCAAGTGCTCTGAATAGCTGAGCCATCTCTCCAGTCCCAGATGTTTATTTCTGAGACAGAAGTCAGCTATTGAGCCCAAGCTGACAGCAGTCAGGTGTACCTGCACCTCAGTCTTCTGAGTGCTGGGAGGCAGGCATGTATGATGATACCTGGCTTAAGCCAGGGCTCTGGCAGGTGTTGGCCCAGGAAGATAGAATTTGCAGGAAGGACACTGTCTGGGCGAGAGCCACTGGATTTGGCGAGAGTGCTAGGGAGACATTTCCATTATCTAGACGATAGGATAGGGAAGCATTCTTTTTACATTTGTTTCTCTACCAATAGTTACTATATTTCAGATTTCTGTATTTCTTATTTAGCCTTAATTAGAGACCACTTCTAGTTGTTACCTTAACCCTTGGAGTGGACCATCCAGACAGTAGCCATTCTCCTTTTGAAAGACCCCCGAGCTGGGGAGACCCTCACTCAAGCCTCGGGACGGCACGACCCCCCAAGAACTCACGAAAGACCATTCTTGCTGCAAACGCACGAGGTTTATTCGGGGAACCAGTGCACTGGGGTCAAGCTCATAACCCAGGCAGGGGAAGAGGAGTCCAACCCTGAGCAGCTGAAGTCAGGGGTATTTAAAGGAAAAAAACACAAAGCAAGGGGTGGGGAACGGAAAGAATTTGCATTATGGGGAAGTACAGAATGTTCTAAGTTAGTCACAAGGCAGTTGCACAAACATTTTTGTGGTTAGCTAGTTCCTGGACCATTGTGCCTCTGGCCCTGGGGCCGGGCCAAGGTCAACCGTTTCTTAGGGGAAAGAATGCAGCCAGGTGGGGTTTGGCCAAGCATGCAATTTCAGTCCTATTTCTGTTTCTGGCTCCAAGTGTGCTAGGGGTCTAACTTTCCTCATAAGAGGGTCAGGTCTTTCACTTTCATTAACAGAGCAATCCAAATTATGTTTCCCCCAGCAGCCATTATTAACATCCCCAGCATCCCATCTTCCAGAATAACATACCGGACATATAATGTAACCAATTTTGCTAACAAATTAATATTACTTTTCTCTAAGGAGAAGATTCTTTTTTTTTTTTTTTTTTGGTTTTTCTTTGTTTCTTTCGAGACAGGATTTCTCTGTGTAGCCCTAGCAGTCCTGGAACTCACTCTGTAGACTAGGCTGACCTCAAACTCAGAAATCCACCTGCCTCTCCTTCCCAAGTGCTGGGATTAAAGGCGTGTGCCACCATTGCCCCTTGAAGATTCTCATTATTGAGAATGCAGAGCTTCTGGAGAAAGTCTTGGAGTCACAGCTAGAAAACTCCTGGGTGGGTAGCGAGGGTGCTGGAGGAGTCATTCTGTTGAGAGACTGCTTGCCTACCATAAAAAGCCCTGGGTTCAGTTCTTAGCATCACATAAAACCAGAAGTGGTGGTGTAATCTCAGCATTGTGTAGTGGGGTGGGAAGTAGAGGCAGGAGGATCAAAAGTTCAAGGTTATCCTCAGCTACACAGTAAGTTGGAGGACAGCCTGGCCTAGAGGCCCTATCACAAACAAGCAAGCAAGCAAACAAACAAAATGACTCCATGAGTTATTGGAGTTAGTGAGTTTCTTATTGAAATTCTCTAATACTAATATTACTGCCGTATAAAAAAACACTGCACCGCGCAGTGGTGGTGCACGCCTTTAATCCCAGCACTTGCGAGGCAGAGGCAGGTAGATTTCTGAGTTCGAGGCCAGCCTGGTCTACAGAGTGAGTTCTAGGACAGCCAGGGCTACACAGAGAAACCCTGTCTTGAAGAACCAAAAAAACAAAACAAAACAAAAAAACCCACACTGCACCCATCCAAAGCAATTCTTTTGTTCCCGTGTGCTCTCTTCCTTGTTGATTCAAGGGTTCAACCGGTAAGTATTACTAGCCATCCACTGGGTAGCAGGGCAAATAATTAATATCCAAGGATAAATGAAATGAGCAAGGCCTGGTGCCAAAATATAGCAGTGTGTGCTGAGCGTTGTTAAGGAGAACCCTTAAGGAGAACTCTGAGGTTTTGGAACAAGCAGTGTTGGCGCTGAACCAGCAGGAATCACAAAGAAGGTTGGAAATCACAAAGTGGTGTGCCGATTCAAGCACTGAGCCTGACGTCAGGCCTCGAGAACAGTGAGACAGCCACAAACAGAAGCATGCCCTTAGAGGAGTGGTGGGGTAGGACTGAAGTGCGGTGCATACAGGACAGTTTGAAGAGTACAACAGGAAGATACAGGATTGGGGCTGGATTGTTAGGTTAAACTGAGAACAGAACGGGAGATGGGGACCTCAGGGGAATAATGAAAGGGGAACAGGTGGATGGAGCAAGAGACGTGGTACTCCAACGAGCTGCGAGAGGACTCCGGCTATGAAAACACTCAGGGAGGGCAGTGAGTCGGGAGCTAATGGAGGAAGGAGGTTTTAGGGGTTGTCAAGTGCTGAGGAGAGGGTAAGGGAGGTGATAATAAATGTCCTTGGGAACTGTACCCGCCTCCACCCCCCAGGGCTGGAGTTGACAGCCAGATGGAGGCGATTAAAGAGGCACGGAGGGAGGGAGTGTAGGGGCTGACTCCCGTGGGCCGGAAGCCCCGCGGTGCCCTTGAGATAGAACGAAAGGTTCGAGGCTGATGGAGAAACTGTCAAAGGTGATCAGACCGGGCAGGTAGCACGAAGACTTGTTCACACTGTTGCCCCATCCTGCGACCTCGTGCTTCTCAGAGTCAGGCATTTTTCAGTTTGGAATTTTCATCACCATCTCAGGCTCTCTGACTCGTTCTAATCCTGTTCTCTGAGCACATCCCAGTGTGTGGTTCTAGAAATGACAAAGCGAAAAACCTCATCAAAGTCAGATGTGGTCAGAGGACCTGGTCAGAGGACCTGGACGGAGGGCCAATTGCAGACACTACTTTAGATTCATCCCGCAGTGGGGGACGCTGTCATTTGGAATTGGATTGATGTTTTTCTTCTGCCTGTAAAATCATCTAACATGTATTCTGCTACTGTTTTTGTTATTGTTTCCAGAGTCTTTTGCTGTTTCAAATCGAGAACTGTGTGAGGACGAGAAAGAGTTCGGCCATTTTCCGGTCTGTGAGGGGACCTCACAACCCGAACCTTCGTGTTCAGCCGTCAGAATAACAGCCAATAAAAACTACAGGGGCAAAACCCCTCAGGAAGGGGCTTTAAAAAAGATGCACGAGGAAGAGCACCATCAACAGATGTCCATTTTACAGCTGCAGCTGATCCAAATGAATGAGGTGCACGTGGCCAAAATCCAGCAGATAGAACGGGAGTGTGAGATGGCCGAGGAGGAGCACAGGATCAAAATGGAAGTCCTCAATAAAAAGAAGATGTACTGGGAGAGAAAACTGCAGACTTTTACCAAGGAGTGGCCTGTTTCCTCATTTAACCGGCCCTTTCCCAGTTCACCCTAAGACTTGGGGTTGGCTCCCTTGTAGTTAATCTGTGTTGGCAAGGCAAATGTGGGATGTGGCCTTTGCGGTCAGTAGCCCGCAACAGACCTGTGACTAGGTGGATTAGAGTGTTGTAGTCACTTATTTAAGAATGCATTCAGGTCAACAGCTGCACACCGTCTACCCCTGAGGTGGCCAAGAAGCTGTTACAGTCTTCAAAAAGTCACCACAATGCGTGCTATAATTCTGAATGTAATGTTCTTAATTAGAATTCATAGACGAACCATGTGTGAGTGTTTTGTTTTGTTTTGTTTTTTTAAAGAACCGCAAGTGTGATGGTAAAGGAGTATGGCTGGAGGTTTTAACTTTATCTTTTAGTGGGTTTTTGTCAGTTTGTTTTTCAGATGACTGGAGCTTTTACAGCCAGGCGTGAAGCCCGCCCATTCTCTGGCTGGGTGCTCGGCTGTTTCTCCACCTTTTTAGTGTACTCTGAGTATGGACGTTTGAAGAGCCCAGCCTTTGGAGGGGTGTTTCCTCATGTGGGTCACAAACTGCCTTCTAAGACTTTCCCCAAAGAGGCTTTCCAACCGTGTCTCCAGCAGAGGTGGCTTCAGTAGAAGTAGGGATGTAACAACATTGAGGGCTTACTCTTCATTTAGGTTCCTACATCCTGTTTGTTTTATTAAAAAATGTCTTAAAATTTTATAGTTACACTGTGTATGTTTTTAAAGGTGCTGCCATCCCAGCCCAGATCCCTTCCAACTTATTACTGCTGAGTGAATGGTTGTCTTGACTTGACTTAGTCTCTAACCCCCTGGGGCGAGGCCCCGCCCTCGCTGTGCTGTCAGGGTCTGAGCAGATAAGAGTGCTGTAAGGCTGGTGTTGCACCACCACCCAGGGTTAGGGTTTATACCCAGCTGTTACCAATGTGTACGGATGGAGCTGTTACCAAGGAGATATGGAAGGAGAAATGGGTGTTTTGATCGAGCTGTCATGCTTCTGCTGTAGCCTGACATTTTTTTAAAAAAAAGTTTTTGTTTTTGTTTTTGTTTTTTTTTTAGAGTTGGGGCAGTAGTGGCTGAAGCAGCAGAGGAACCCTTAAGTGCCAAGGCAGATGAACAGTACAGTGAGATTCTGTATTGGGGCACTAGGGGGAGGAGTAACAGTCAGAGCCAGTGTCCTAAGTGTGGCTCTGCCTGACGGTGCTGTGTGACTCTGGCCAACTCCCTAAAACCTTGACCTGGTGCTTCCTGTCTACAGAATGAGGGAGTTGAGCTAGACATCTGGAGCCTGTTTCAGCTCCGTAGCCACAGCCTGGCTTGTGCTACCCTCTTTGCATACTGCTGACATCATGGCAGCCTAGAGGGCATGAGTCTACACAGAGTTGTCTCCAGAAGTGGCCGAGCTTTGGAATTTGGGTCCTGGGGCCTGTTAGGTTTTGTATGGTTCACACAGACTCACAATTTGTGCACTACATATAATGTAAGCAGATATCAATTTTGTACATTGAATCTATTTTAAATATTTTAGAGGAATTAGTCCATTATTTTAGATATATCCTGCAATGAGAGACTAGAAGTAGGATCCTTTCATGAGGAGTTCTGTTCTTAGTTTTTATCAGATGGAGCCTTCAGAGAATGAATGGTTTGGAAATCTCAAGATCAGAAGGTATGCAGAAGATAGAAATCAACTCCATGTGTCCTACTTCAGGATCTAGACAGGGATGGACAACACAAATTCAGATGCAGAGGGTTGCCTTTGCTTCATGTACTGATCTGTCCAAACATCTTATTAATATGCACGTCCAGAGTAAGGCATGAGATTCTGTTCTTACAAGCTCCCGGATTATGCCTGATTTGATGCTCTGCTCAACACATCTCTGAATGACAAGGACTTAAAGGGACCTTAGGAAGTTTCTCATCGTTTGTATACATCGATGTGGTGGTTATGATTTTCTAAGAATTTATGATCTAAAATCACAAACAGCAACATAGAATAACAAAAATTGCAATGCATTTTAATTGGACTATAAAAGCGTTGAACTAATTCCTAACTGAACAAATACAGGATAATTAAGCCAGAACATAAAGCCCCTTGCTGTACTACTAATGGTATTTATGAGTTTACAATAATAGTTTGCAATATTTGGGTATGTGTTAGAAATAATATTTTATAAATAATTAGTCCCACTGGGTCTCACTTCCAGAGGGTTCTGAGTCAGTTGACTTGGGGCGGGGCTTGCTATTCAGTATTTTTGGAAGCTTTATAGGTGATTATGATGCGTAGTTGAGATTGAGAGCCACTTTGTGCGGTTTACGAATGTATTTCAGTTGATTCTTAATTCCACAAAGCCATGGAGAAGTAAGGAATTGATGCTCTGAGAAGAGCCCACCTGGCAGCAGGCCTGTAGCCAGTAAATAGCAAAGGAGAACTTCAGGGTGGATCCCTTGGTTCTGAGATACACAGCCCCACCTGCTGTCTTTTTACTCTTTCTTTTGAAGCTGCACCAAGAATTTGTTTTATTCTGAGACTCAGATGATGTTACAGAGTGCTTGCCGAAGCAGCTTCATTCATGAACAAACAGCACATCCCAATTCATTTTGCTTTTGAGCCTTTTATTTCCTGAGGTAGAAATGCAATAACCATTTCTTGACAGGAATTGTGGGGCAGATACACGTAAAAAATATTAAGACATGATTCAACATCATGGACATTGCCCGGGAGGGAGGGAAGGAGGGAGGGAGGGCTTGTCCACAGCTGTCTGTAGACTCAACCGGTGCACATCTTCAAATGCTCGTTTAGTTGAGGGCAGAGAACTAAGGAAAACGAAGAAAGGAATCATAGAAGCGTGGTACCTGAATTGAGTCTGTAGAGCTGACATTTTGGCAGTTAGGGATCTGGAAAGCAGAGAGCATCACTAGATGACACACAGATGGGAGAGCAAAGAATGAGCTACAGGGGAATTTTCAAATCTGATGGGAACTGTGCACCAGGTGGGAAATGAGAAGCTGGAACTGAGGGGAAAGGAGACCGCAGTTGGGGATGACAGGTAGGCGGCTTTGGCTTTGGGTAGATGAGATGACAGGACCCAGAGGAGGTTGTGAAGAGGAGACCAGCATCCTGACCAGGTGGACTCAGAGCTGGTGATTGTTTTTGTTGGAGAGGAGTAGAAGGTGTTCACAGCTAGACTCATGAGAGAACAATACTGATAATAATACCGAAGGGAAGATGCAAATGTCCTCTAGGATATTTGACTTGTCCTAGACATGCCTAGGCACACACACTGGTATTTGTTCCCAGTTCTTTGTCTATCAGATCTCTGCAGGGACTTTCTTGTTCTTCCACCTGTTCACTTGAACTGGCCCTACTCGGTCCTTGGTCACTCAACTTATTTGGCACTGCCTCTGTCACCAATACCTCCATTGTCATTAGGGGCACCTCATTCAATATCTTCTACATTGGGTTGCACTAAGATGACCAGAGGAGGGTTTTGTTGTTGTTGTTGTTGTCGTCGTTTTTTGTTGTTGTTTTTGTGGGGTTTTTTTGTTTGTTTTTTGTTCCCATGTTGAATAGCAAATCCCTGGCTGGAAAAGATTGGTGACTTCCATGTATGCATATCACAGCCCCTTTTAAAAATCAAATATGGAATCCTACCCAATAGGGGTCCTACCCAATGGGTCCATGGTTTAGGAATGTCTTAAGAGGGATGCCAGGACAATATTTAAATGCATTTTCTTTTCACTTCGCTTCAGAAGGCAGAGATGGCATGGTAAGAGAGTACATTTGAGTTGTCAACAGTCTCTGCAGTGTCAGGTCAATTACATCAGCACTTGGTCTAGACCAGAGGAAAGGAATGATTGTGCCTCCTGGGAATGTCACAAGGACCTGATAATTATATTTGGCAAAGCTATGAGGAGTGCCTCTCTAATGTCATTGCTAAGAATTACCCTTTTTGTAGCATTTCTGGATGCCTGAGCTTTGCAGAGGGGTGGTACTTCATTCTGTGCCTGCCTCCCTGCAGGGTCTCTTCCTGGGTGGTCCTCTGACTCCTCCCTGCTCTGGCTAGCTATCTGTATTCTCCTGTCTTCCCTCCAAACCCCATCCCCACTCCTAACCTCCCCACCTGCCCCCCCCCCCTTCACAATAGCTTTCACTCTCCCATGGTAGAGGTGGAAGGTGTGAGGATGCTCGGGCAGCTCCCTCAGCACCTGAGACAGCCTCGGGTCAGATCAGTTGATTTAGTTCCATGCTGAAGTCACTACCTTTGTCTACCTTGGCATTCGTTCGTGGGACTCAAGAGTGTGGGAAAGGTGACCAGGAACCTGTGACAGCAGCCAATTCTTTCCCAACTGTGCCATATATTATGCTCTTCAACACAGTTTACTAATCTCTGCCTCAGTTTCTCCATCTGTAAGTGATGTAATACTTATCTACCTCCCTTGGATGTTGTGAAGATTAGTATGTGTTGGTAAAGCACTTCTGAAATAAAGAATGATACCAAGCACTTGACATTACTGTCGTCATGGATGCACTGCTGTAGAGAGGCCAGGCTGCCTGGGAGTGGAACTACGCAATAAGCTGGGCTGACAAGCTTGTGCCACCATGCCTGGCTTAGGCCGGACTAAGGATAGAACTCAAGGCTTCTTAACCTAATAAATAACTTCTCTACCAACTGAGTTACATCCCCAGGCCCATTGTTATTTTCTTTATGAAAAATTTCAAGATTGCATTGTTTTAAAATAGTCCTTTGGTGCATTTATAGTGAGGTTCAATTTGTAGAAATGTGATTTATGCATTTTTTTTTTTAAAAAAGAACACAGCTGCTGACTCTCCATTACCCAATACAATTACAGGCTTACAATCTGGTTATTACCTAACAGTATAATCTATTTGCATTTGATAGAAAATGTTTGTGTGGCACTGGAGGTCAAACCTGGGGTCTCACACATGCAAGTACTCTACCACTGACTGACACCACAGTCCTAGATGAAAATGTGTATGCCCGCACTATCCAAATGTCCAGCTGGGAGTGAAGGTCCCTCACTATCAGCATCACTCTGAATGGGCGTGCTGGTAATCCTGCTGCATGAGATTCAGACCTCCATTTCTGCTTGGAAAATTTCTTAAACACATCAGTTTGGGGTGGTGGGGGGTAACCTTGTATATTATCAAGGGAGTGGTAGAAGCTCTCCAGCCATAAGCCTGAAATACATTTTAAAACTCCTGCTAAGATATTTTATTAAGTTCTAGTCTGAGTGTCCTCTTCTGTAGGTTTGTTGGGGGTGGGGTGGGGTTTCAAATCCTGTTAAAGATTTTAAAGCCTGTAAAGGCTGATTCTGTTTAGTCAAAAGAATAGTATATATAAAACCTGGCATGGTGGCTCACGCCTTTGTAATCCTAACTTTGGAGACGCAGAGACAGTCTGAGTTCAAGGTTGTCTCTAACTATATAGCAAGTTTGAGGCCAGCAGGGGTTACTTAAGACCTCACCCCCCCCCCAAAAAAAAACCCTCAAAACACCCAAACCAAGATTCTTGTTATAGTGGAAATAGGAACTGTGCATTAGCACCAAAACATAAGGTTTCAGTACCTTTTCTGTCCCATTATCTAGTTCAGGAACCAACATAACAAAAGAGAGCAGGCTGGTGCTCTGCTGGGAAGGCCAGGGGGAACCTGGGATTCTGGGAGGGCACAGAGCTAGAACTCTGTGCCTTTCTTGCATATGTTAGACATGCATTCTGCCATTAAGTTACAACCCCAGTCTCTGGACCTAGATTCCTATCCACCAGGCTCCAAAGAGTTTTGTTGTTTGTTGTTTTTGTTATTTGAATGTACTGGTATTAGAAGTTCTGAGGGCTTGGGGGTCAGCTTCTCCAGTCACTCAGCCACTGTAACACAGGGAGTAGATCTGCTCTACTGTGATTTCCTGAATCTCAGCCTAAAGGGGTTGGAGCTATCCAGAGGATGTTATTCTCAGGGCAGAAGTACAAGAAGCCATGCATAACTGCAGACTAGTCCATATTCTGTGTTATGTTTGCTGTCCTCAACCTATGCAACTGGCATGGCTGAGCCCAAAGTCAAGAGAGGGAAATAGGGTTCTCCTCAGAAGGTGAAGGAAGAAGGTGAATATTTCTGAGCAACAGTTCAATCTATCAGAGGATTACAAGAGAGAGGAGGGCTAGCTAGATACCAAGGAGTGGAGACTGTGTTAAAAATCAAGGAACAGAAAATCTAGTTGGGAACTGCATTTCCCACCACTCACCTGGACTGAACACCTCTTCTGCCTTCCCTTTTCATTTTTTAGGGAGAGAGGATTGAAAATTGTAAACAATAAATTATATTTCATTGGATTGTTGGTTTAAGCGGATGATACAAAAACCCTTTTCTGGTAATGGGATTATAACCAGAAAGACTCATGGAAAGTAGAAACGATCACAAATTTAAAGTGCCTGAGGCGCAGTGTCACTGTCCAGCTTTGCTAGCCTGAGAAGAGATCAAAATTCAAAACTTTATTTATCTATAGAATGATAGTCAATTTTGCACCATCACAAAATAAAAGCATCAGTAGTTGGAGGCTGGAGGAATGGTTCAATGGTTAAGAACAAGTACTGCTCTCCCAGGGGACCCTACATCAGTTCTCAGCACCAGTGTCAGGTGGTGTACCCTGTAACACCTGTGAATTACAGGTGTTGCCCCTCTAACTCCACCCTCTTCTGGCCTTCTCAGGTCACATTGACATACCACTCCCCACACCCCAGACGGACACATATGCAAAGACATAGTTTTAAAAATAAATTACAAAAATTCCCCCAGGAGTTGAAGTATTAAACGTCATGCATTGTTTTTATATCTAGAAAAGTACCTATCATGGAATAAACTATAAACTTTAGTATATGCTTCCCGAGGTATATGGTTTCTATATGGAGATACAAAGATTTGAACCCCAGGGTTTTGGGTCTGGATCTCATGCTTTTAAGAATCCTAATATGTAGAATTCCTATTTTGGGCCTCAGTTCCAATCTTTAGCTTTGCAAAGAACATCTCCTGGGTATTAGGTAATCACCTATAGATTCCCACTCGTGATTGCTATAGTGTTCTGTAAGGTAAATGTATGGAACCTCCCTGCAGAGTATAAAACCAAAACTAAAAAGAACCCCCTTCACCTCGTTTTTGATCTTTTGTGTTACAAGAGACATCAAGACTATCACCACCCATAATGACACCTCATCTTGAGTCTTTCCAGTCTCCTCACTCAGAGCCATAGCCAGGGCCCCTAGAGTGTCCCCAGCCTCTCTGTGCTCCTTATCACCTATGCTGTTAAAAGTTGCCAGTTCTTCAAGGTCAACTGAACACCAAAACATACTCCTGGAACCTGGGCTCCGGTCCCACCCTGGTTGGCAGCTCATCTTGTGACTGTGAGCAGGAAACAGACATTGTGTGGATATCAAGGTCCTTATTTGTAAAACAAGAGCAAGAGAGAGGAGGATGTCTGAATCTCAACCCTGTTCTCTGATTAGCTCAATTCTGAGGTTAAACTAGTCTTTTAAATTTAATACATACAACCCGAAATTTCAATTTAGTATCCTTCTGAAAAGATAACATATATATAATGGAATTCAAATACTACATCCAAGTGACCCAGTCCCAATATTGAAAGCACCATTTGTGAATGTTGCTGATATTGGGATAACGATTGTTCTTAAACTATAACACAATCTCAAAGTTCAATAAAAGAATTTATATAAAATGGGAACAAAGGAGTTGTTGCTTCCCAGAATGTAATTTTCTCAATGATATCTGAATGACTACTCTTTTTTTTTTTAAAGGCCTAATTCTATAGATTTTTAGAGCCCTTCTATTTACAAACTCAGTTCTCAGGCAATGATAATGATAAGCCAAGAATGTTAGATTTTTGTATAGTTAGAAAAAGTCTTTAGGGCTGGCGAGATGATTCAGTAAGTAAAGCGTTTGCTACAAAAGCACCAACAGAGTTTATATCTCTGGCACCAACATAAAAAATCTAGGTGTGGCAGCACACACGTATAACCCCACTTGTATCGGTTCCTTTTATAATGCTCTGATAAAATACCATGAACAAGGCAACATAAGAATTTATTTGGGCTCATTGTTCCAGAGGGTTAGAGTCCATGATGGCTGAGTGGAGATAGCAGGCATGGTAGCTGGAGCAGATACTGATGGCTCACAGCTTGAACCACAAACAGGAAGCAGAGAAAACAAACTAGAAATGGTACATGTCTTTAAACTCTCAAAGACTGCCTCTAGAGACACACTTTCTTCAACAAAGTCACACTCCTTAAATCTCCCCAAACAGCTGCACCAATTACTGACCAAGCATTCGAATGCCCAAGGCTGTGTGTGTGTGTGTGTGTGTGTGTGTGTGTGTGTGTGTGTGTGTGTTGGGGAGGGTGCATTCCTCATTCACACGGTCACACAGGTGCTAAAGGAGTGGGTAGGGGCAGGTTCCTGGACCTCACTGCTCAGCCAGTCTAGCTAAATGGGTATAACTGGGTTCATTGGAAATCTCTCTCTCTATGTCTGTCTGTCTTTCCCTCTTTTTCTCTCTTTCTCATACACACAAACACACACATATACACTACACATGTACAGACTCAAGTACAGATTCACACACATAGTTCTCAGTTGACTTTAGTAGATATTTACTATACAATGAGGGAAAATGTCAGCATTTATGGAACACCTTTTATGAGTCATGGACTTGTTCTATATGATTTTACTTAATGCCCCAAATTCTCTGCAGGCATGTATAGTATCATCCATATTTTATAGATAAGAAAAGGGAGGTTGGAGAGAGTGAACGATTTGTCCAAAACCATGCATCAAAAGCTCTGGTGACAGGCAGTGCCGATAGAGGAGAATGGACTACATAGTTCATGTCACTGAACTGTAAACTTAAACTGGTTAAAATGGCAAATGTCACACTTCAACACAATGAAAAAGAAAACAATATCACTTACCTAGTGAAGAGTTCACGTAGATGTACAGCTCAAGTCAGAATGCTTTGTGTGCTGTGTACGTGGCATGGGGAAAAGGTGCTACAACTACTGAGCTCTGTTTACTAACCTGCTTTTAAGAGATCTGCCATGACACAGGAGTCAGAAGCACAGAGCAGCAGAGAGTCAAGTGAGGTGAAAGGTGTCAGCAGCAGTGGAAGTGGCAAGCTAAGAACAGTGACCAAGTCAAAAAAGTGGCCAATTATCCCTGCCTTTATATCTGTGTTTTCCAGGCATTAATGTGCATGAGAAACCCCTGGATGTCTTGTTAGAAAAGTGTGTTTTGATTCAGTGAGTGAAATTTTGCATTCCTAGTAAACTCCTGAGTGATGATGTTGGATCATGGACCAATGGTTGAGTAGCAAGGACTTTGGCAAGAGTAACTTCATCCAAACTAGCTCTCCATGTGGGTTTCAGACCACTTACATTACGCTAGAATCTGGGGGTGGGGGGTGGGGCTCAATAAATCAAGATGTGGACTTCCTCCCAGGTCCGCTGAATCAGGATCTGTGAAGGCCACACTGGCATCAAGAAGTTTAATATGCTTCCGTGCCATTGAGGTAACATTTAAGAATTGCTGCTAAGTCCACCACCATGTGCTGACTCCATCACTTCATTGGCCTCATGATGCCTTTCTAAAACCTCTGTGCACCTGACAAGAGGAAAATGGACACCTCCAATCTTGATGTGTTGGACCCCAAAGTTTTCTAATTTCAAGAAACTTTCTTTCTCTCTCTCTCTCTCTCTCTCTCCCTCCCTCCCTCCCTCCCTCCCTCCCTCCCTCCCTCCCTCCTCCCTCCCTCCCTCCCTCCCTTCCTTCCTTCCTTCCTTCCTTCCTTCCTTCCTTCCTTCCTTCCTTTCTGGCTCACTCACCCACTTTACCAAATCTTTTGTGTGTGGGGGAGGCTATGATGTGTCTGGCAAACTAACACCCTAATGTCTACCGGGTATGGTCAGATGTAGCAGGACCAAAGTGACGCTTAGACCTTCCTTGAGAAGTAAGGCCTGACATTACCTCTGAAGAAGGGACACAGAGGACAATGGGAAGAAAAGGCCAGCATCTGAGAGTCACAGAGCAATACTGTTAGGATGGAGGAAGGGTCAAAGAAAGGGGTTTACATATGGGGCTGTGCAGGGAGTCTGCCACCTTTACATGTACGCCTTCACAAATTAGAAGACCCTTTCTGTCTAAAAAGCTTTGCAGAAGACTTTTCTTGCCATGATGCCTGTGGAGGTTTCAATCTAATTTAACACACTGAGTTGTGGAGTTTGTTTATAAGCATAAAAGCATCCAAAGAGCAAGCCACAAGAAGATCTTTGGTGGAGTGATTAAGAAATAGATGACTTTGGGTTTTAATTTCTCCTCCTCCTCCCCCTCCTCCTCCTGCTCCTCCTCCTCTGATTCCTCCTCTTCCTCTGATTCTTCCTCCTCCCCTCCTCCCCTTCCCCCTCCTCCTCCTGATTCCTCCTCTTCCTCTGATTTCTCCCCATCCTACTCTGATTCTTTTCCCCCCTCCTCCTCCCCCTCCTCCTCTTGCTCCTCCTGCTCATGATTCATCCTCTTCCTCCTCCCTCTCCCCTCCTCCTCCCCCTCCTCCTGATTCCTCTTCTTCCTTCCCTCCTCTCCCCCCCTCCTCTGATTCCTCCCTCTCCTCCTCTGATTCCTCTTCTTCCCCCTCCTCCTCCCCCTCCTCCCCCTCCTCCTCCTCCTGCTTTTTGTTCTCTGTAGCTAGAGTGTTTTGGACATTAGGACACTCTACCCATAAGTACTTCAGCAATATGTACTTAGCATAAGAACCTTATCCCCCTGGCCGGGCAGTGGTGGCGCACGCCTTTAATTCCAGCACTTGGGAGGCAGAGGCAGGCGGATTTCTCAGTTCGAGGCCAGCCTGGTCTACAGAGTGAGTTCCAGGACAGCCAGGGCTACACAGAGAAACCCTGTCTCGAAAAAACAAGCAAACAAACAAACTAAAAAAAAAAAAAAAAACCTTATCCCACATGACACAATCCCATTATCACACCTTAACATTAAATCAATAAATCACTTAATATGTGATCTACATTCAGATTTCTCCAGCTATCGTGTTTTCTACTGCTGTGTATTTTCTCAGATGCATTTGGTCATCATTCTCTTTGTTTTATATCATCTGGAACAAACCTTTATCTTTGTCGTCGTGACGTGGTTTTCTTTTCCTGTCCAGGTTTTGTAAAGCACTCCACTTTCTGGATCTATTCAATCACATCCTCATTATTAGATTTGGGTCAAAATTCTTTGGCAAGAGCACCGCGTAGATAAATGCCATGTCCTTCTCACTGTATCATAGCAAGAGGTATGGGTTGGCAGACTGTCCCATCACCCTGTGAAGGTGATGTCTGCCAGACCAATTGGAGAATTATAGTCTTTTATTCATGGCTAATGTTATCTATTGGATGATAATTTAAGACTCTGACTATCTATCCTGTCTCCTGTCTCCTCATAACCTTTTTTTTTTTTTTTAAAGATTTATTTATTTTATGTATATGAGTACACAGCGATGTCTTCAGACACACCAGAAGAGGGCATCAGATCTTACTATAGATGGTTGCGAGCCACCATGTGGTTGCTGGGAATTGAACTCAGGACCTCTGGAAGAAGAGCCAGTGCTTTCAACCGTTGAGCCATTTCTCCAGCCCTCCTCATAACCTTTTACTTAATGGTTTTAGCTTCTTGAAGGTGCTCTTTTGATATTTTATCAGTTCTTTGAGAGTTTCACACAGTGTATCTTTTGCCCCGGCCCTCGGGGGTTCAGCGTGGACCTAAGGAGGGGACTGACAAATGAAAAGACAAGAAACACGAGAAGTGGGGGCGAGTCTGTATTTTGATCAAGCCCCAAAGGGCCAGTGTTCCATACAAGTTTTTATAGCCAAGAGCAGGGAGGCAGTAGGGATGGGTGAGAAGCGGTACAACCTGACGTAAGTGAGATTCCTAGAACATTCCTTGACACTATATCATAGCGACTACTTTTCCTGTTAACTGCTGGCCATATCTCTTTACTGTTTAATTGTTCAACCATAAGGAATGTGCCTGGTCAAGAATCTCACTGTCTTTATGCTCATCCATAAGGAGTGTGCCTGGTCCCTGGGAAGCCTACAGTTATTTCTCAGGAGTAGGGACTTAGGCCTATAGTCTCTCCAAGCCTAACTCTAATACAAAATGGCGTTACCTAGGTTAGTAAGAAAATCCTAACTCTATTGGTTCCCAGCAATCTTTTATCATATTCACCCCCTTCCCCAAATTCTTCCATATCCACTCTTATCTCCCTACCATTCAACCGTGAGGGTTATTTCTTTTATCTTCTCATTAAAAGCTGTTTATGTGAGCCAACTACTCTTGGGAGTGGGGCTTGCCCTGGGGTGTGGTCAACCTACTGGGGGGAGGGGGGCCATTGAAGAAAACTGATTCTCCATCTCCCAGAAGCTATCAAATAGCTCCTCAGTTAGAGATGGACATGGGCCCACTTCCGCAGCTCCATGATGGGATTCAATCCAGCTTGAGCTTGCGCAAGTCTTGTGCATGCTGTCACAATGTATTTTACCCAAATCAGTGGCCATTTTACAGCATTCACGTAGAATAGAGTTGTGCTGGATTTGATAAACCTAGTACCATTGACTACAGAAAACAAAAAAATCCTCTCTCTCTCTCTCTCTCTCTCTCTCTCTCTCTACTCATCTCTCCTCTCCATCACTCCCGTTTCCTGTTTTTTTAAGGAAAGAGACTCCTGTAGCTCCAGCTAGCCTCGAACTCATTATGTAACTGAAAATGACCTTGAACTCTCAATTTTTTGCCTTTATTTTGCAAATGCTGGGATTATAGCCATGTGCCATTGTGCCTGGTTTGCTTCTTTGCTGGAGGTGAAGAGCACCAAGGTAGATTCCCTCTGCTCCTCACTGTGCTAAGACATGCCCACCTGAGAGAAGACTCCCAGTTACCTTCTCCTAAGAATCTTGCCCCCCCCTTCTCTGGAAATTACTGGTTATCCCTGAGTGCTGCTGGGGAGTCAGATACTTTCTCACCCATTATTGTCAATGTTTTCCCACTCTTCAAATCTGACTCAGCATTTCTCTGTAGCAGAGATTGGGGCAGCAATCTGGTTGGAAGGGAAGTGCCAGGATATTTGTCTTGATATGGTATCTGTTATATAAAATGCACTTTATAGATAAGTTCTAAAAAGCATCATCTTATATAAGATGGAGGAATTCAGTTGCTCACATTGAAGACACTGATAAAGGCTGGGGTAGGGAGGCAGAGTGGATGGAGACCGGAGTGGGGTTAAACCTTCCTCATATCCCACTCCTCCCACGCACAACCTTTATCCCCACTCCCCTTTCTCTTCAGCAAGCACCAGAGCCAGAACTCAGAAATACCCCTGGCATCTAAACACCCTGTCTATAAGACAGATTGTGTGAGCCCCCAGTCTCTCCCTCCTACTTGTATGAAGAAGAACGTGCCCATATGCACTGCGAGTTCCACTTTTCTCCTCAAAAATCTTACTGTATGTCCGACTCTCCTCTCCTCTCAATGAAGCCCTGTCATCACAGTCTGAATATTTTGGTTCTTCCTCTGCCCACAGCCACCTCCTGCTTGCTTTCTTCCCTTCACAGTCGGACTGTCTACATGGTCTGCCTCCATTTCCTACTTCTTATTCATGTTACATTGAACTCCAATATAGAGTCCGCCCATATCACGGTACCCAGCGGTTCTTGCTGCGATCCCTGGTGACGTCAAGTGACGGTGTCATTTGGAATCTATTCAGTTTTCCCATTTGCTTCACCTCTCAGCAGTGTTTGGCCAGCTGGCCACACCCTCTTCCTTGACACACATTTGTTCCTTGGTCACCATGACACTGTTCATTTCCGATTCTTTGAATTTTCTGACCGTGCCTGAACAGTTCCCCCCACTTGAGTTCCTCGGAAGTAGCACAGACCCTCTTGCTTTCTAGCAAGCCATTATTGTCATCTTCGTGACTCATTTATACATGCCCAGTGCAAATCTCTCTTGTCTAAAGAGATCTCTCTAATGGCTACTTGAAGTTTCCATCAGTGATCCCCTTAAACTCAATGTACGTCTGGAAGTGAACCCACCACCCCCTCTCCAAGCCTGCTTTTCCTCCAGGGTTGGCTGTTCTCTAAATACCACTGAGCCATCGCCTGACACTTCCTCTCCTTCCCCACCTACATCTCGTCTGTCACCAAATTCTATTGCTTTTATCTGCCATGTCTATTTAGTTCATTTATTCATGCCATCTTTGCAACTCCAAGCTATTGTAGCCACTCACTGGGGCCACTGCAGTAGCCATCCTCCCTCCCCTCCCCGTCTTCCCCTCCCCTTTCCTCCCCTCCCCCTCTGCTCCTCTCCTCTGCTCTCCTCTCCTCTCCTCTCCTCTCCTCTCCTAGATGTGTGTTAAAGCTTCATCTTGCAGTCCACACTGCCCTAATCACTATATAGCCCCCGATGGCCTCCATGATCCTCTTGTCTCATTCTCCCATATACTAGAATTACAGGCATAAGCCACCAGTCCCAGATGCCTGCTTAGAATCTTAAAATCAAGCCTAAATATGTATTCTCACTTAGGTCTGTAGGGTCTGCCACTTGCTTTTTGGACTCCCCAGCTTCTTTCTGTGCTGTTCACTCTCTAGACTTTGGGGGGGGGGGTGCAGCTGCCTTTGTTCCTTCTTTTAAGTTATCAGATAAATTCATGTGTATTTATTGTATACTCCATGATGTTGTGAAGTATTTACATGTTGTGAAATGGTCAAATCTAGCTAATTAATACATCTACTAGCATAAGATTGCTATTTAGGGGACAAGAACATTTAGAATCACTTTCTTTGCATTTTTGTCAAGAATACAATACAGTGGTGTACCTCAGGCACCGCCTCCAGCAGTGGTTCAACCTCCAGCACCACACACACACACACACACACACGCACACGCACACACACACACACACACACACACACACACACACACACACACACACACACACACACAGTGGGGGTGGGGTGGGATTATTAACTATAGCCACCATAGTGTGGCCTCTTGAGCTTATTCTTCCTTTCTAACTATATCTCCTTTAACCAAACATACGCCACTCATGAGTCATCCCAGTCTCTATAAAGATCATTCTTGCTGCTTCTATGAGCTCAACATTGTTTTGACTTCACATATGCCATGAGAGAGTCCGTTCGCTTTCCTCTGTCTCTGGCATTTGCCATCGTCTAATCTTCATTTCCGCATTCTGGATTTCCCCATAGAATAATCCCTTCTTCACCTCCCTCTAACTCTATATTAATCTCTCAGTTTAAATGCCACTCTGAGGAAGGTTTCTGTTACACTTCCAACTCTTGGCACCTAAGGGGTCTGTTTGAGGTTTGAGTCCTCTGCTAGGCAGACAGGGACTGCGTCTGTCTTGTCCACCTCTGAGCCCTCCCTGCCTCACATGACTGCCTGACACATCATGGGCCAACTCTAATGATGAATGCAGTGATGGCCACCATGCTCGCTGCCCTGACCCTGCACTCATCATTGTTGAAGTCACTACCGCCAAAGTTGCTCTGTATTTTATCACTGCTTTTCTGTGCTGAGAGTAATAGTCCAGAACGTGTGGTTTCACCTTTGCATCTCTCTTAATTGGGAATCCAGGCTGTTAAGTCCAACTGTACTGACCTTGCTGCCAACTCCTTCAGCAATTAGATTTTAGGCAGTCATTTTCAAGTGGGAGCAAAGAAGAAATTTAAATCTCCTGATTTAATTCATGTTCACATGTGTAGTACAAGATGAGGTTTATATGCTCATGTATTTGCAAGTGCACATATACATGTATGAGCACAGGGCTCAGTTGTACCACTCAAGTATGCATGCATGCATGCACACTTTTCTCAGAGGCAATCTGATATATACTCACTCCTCACATATGTACATACAGAGGAAAATGGCATATGCTTGGCGCTTATGCATATGCACAGAAGCAAGCTGATATACTCCTTACATATGTATGCATATAGGCAAATGACATATGCTCAATACATATGTATACATACAGAGGCAAGCTGACACACTTAAACACATTCAATGGCAAAACAGAGTTATTTAGTTACATTTGATTCACTCTAATTCCTAGTTCCTTGATGTCTCTTTCAGGATCCTGGGCTCAATGAATGCTGTTCCTAGGCTTTGGATAAAAATTAAACTGTTTGTTCTCCTTTCTTCCCTACCCCTTTCTCTCTCCCTTTCTTCTTCTTCCCCTTCTTCTTCCCCTTCCCCTTCCCCTTCTTCTTCTCCTTCTCCTTCTTCTTCTTCCTCCTCCTCCTCCTCCTCCTCCTCCTCCTCCTCCTCCTCCTCCTCCTCCTCCTCTTCTTCATCTCCCTCCCTCTCTCCCTCCCTCCCTCCCTCTCTCCCTCCTTCATCTCCTAATAGTCTTGCTATGTATCCTGGGCTGACCTTGAATTCACTACGTATCCCAAGCTGGCTTGGAACTCTCTCTATCCGCCAACTTTTGCCTCTCAAGCACTGGGATTAGAAGTGTGTACCATACTGCTCAGCTCTTGTCTTTCTCCCTGGCCCACCAGGTTATTTTCTCGACTTTATTTCCTAACAGTTTGGCTGCCTCTGCTAGTCACCAGACTGCCCTCTTACATGTTTCTCTAGCAGGCAACCAGCCCAGATGAGCTCTCTTGACTGTTAACTCTTTGGGGTTTGACTCAGAGTATAGACTATGGAATAAGACAGATCAGGCAGGCCCTCACCCTGCTTTGTACTGTGTGGATTTGGGCAAATTCTTTATCTCTTCCAAGACCGATTTCTTATCTTCGGAATAAAGATGGCCCCAGTGCCTTGCTTGGGTTTTGTGCAGTAGTACTACATAAGACCCGCAGTGCTCTTAGCTTAGGGTGTCAGCCCAGCTTAGTTACTAACAGTAACATCTGTCCTGTAGTTACTATGCCATTTCTACTTCTAGCCAATTACTTGGTGAGGACGTGGGATGCACATCAGCTCATTTTGTCCTTAGCGCGACTCTGTGAAGTAGATAGGAATGGAACTGAGCAGGCCAAGGAACTGACACAGAACAGCTAAGTAACCTGCCCAGTGTCACAGAACCAGCAGAGCTAAGGACAAGCCCAGATGGCTTGGATCTAGAGTGTACACTCTTAATTAGCACATTGGGACTGCTACTCTCACTTGTGTCTGTCTGTCTTTTCTAGAGAAGCCATTTTTGGGGCACAATCCTTTGTAAGCTAAAACCATTGGAGAGATGTGTGAATTGCAGCTGACATTTCCTGAAAGATAAAGAGGTAAAAAACCTCCCCTCTGTATTTAGAGAGGTGCTGAACAATTGAGTGATAGAAAGGCCTGTAGGAAGACCTAGGTTGTCTCCTCCCCCTCTACCCACTCACAGGCGTGTTTGGGTGAGAAGGCTTTCAGACTGACAGAGCTACAGCAGGGAGGCTGGCCTCCTTCTGTTGGAATTAGACCAGCTCTCTGGATTCCTACAGCACCTTTTCTTCAGATGTCTGCGAATGCCGCCCCAGCTCTGTTCTCCATCTACATAATTGAGGATCATTAGAGGGATATGGGGAACAATAATAGCACCTTCCACTGGAGTCTGTACCAGAGTATTCAAAAGATCCCCACAGCATGCAATCAAAGAAACCTAACAAGATCTTTTGACACCCTTGTAGTGTGCCAAGGATGGCTTCTGCATATCCTTTGGTGGCTACAGTTTAACATTTTAAAAACAGATTGATTCTGGGGCTCTAGTCGTGTGCCTGGGTCACGCTAGGAATGTGCTTTATCTCTGAGCTACACGTCAAGCTCTCAGCTGCAGCTTTATTTTTTAAAAATGTCTATCACTCGTACATACAAGAGGAGCTTCATTTAATATTTCCACACGTGCATAAAGTGTATTAGTGACAGCCAACCACCGTCCTTGATCTCCCCCGACCCTTGCTCCCTTCTCAACCTCTAGTTATCACCAATTCTACTTAAAGGTTCATGTGTTTAAGCATCCAGGTATGGGAGAGCTCAGGAAGTGCTTCTTCTGTGTCTTGCTCATTTCACTCTGCATTTTGTTCCCCAGCTCCAACTATTTGTTGCAAGTGAGAGGGTCTCCTCTGCCTTTAAGGCTGGACATCACTCCATTGGACACGTATATGTTGTCTTGATTCATTCAAGATGGCGCTCAGGTTAGTCACACCTCTTAGTTGTTGCTAGGAGTCTGGTTGCCACCCTGATGACACCAATCTTTACTCCATCTTGTATCAAAAAATGATGCTTTCCTCCTCCGAGTTTGTGGTGTGGTGAGGCTTCAGGGCTAGAGTGAAGCCGTCCACTCAATGTCCTGTTGTAGCCTCAGGTGCTGAAAGTTATTAGGACTTTGCTTCCTCATCTATGAAATGGAAGTCACACTAACCAGGGGGAGTGGAATAGTGACCGCAGATACAAGGTGCCCGACATCACCTAGGATGCAGTGTGTCTCCAGTGAACATCTTACCTCCATTTCTCCACCAACAATTTTGTGTTCTATTTATCATGATCTGGTTTTCCCTACTCAACTATAAGGGCCATGAAAGGCAGCGGCTGTTTCTGCACTGCTGCTTCTCTGCACCCAGAGCAGAACCTCAACCATAGTGGATTCTTAGGAAATACGGGCTGACAAGAAGTCTTTTCAACAGTGGCTGACAGGTAGATCTCACACAGGCCCTTTGCTTGTCTGGAACCTCTCTCTTTATCTGGGACTTCCACTCTCCTTATGAAGTCTTGCCTGCCTTCTCTTCATAGCATTAGTTAGTAATGCTGCAATTTTATTTTTATGTTAACTATGTTATCAATATTTGACACTAAACTTAGGACAGAGATACTGGATTAGTATAGACTGGGAGCTGTTCAGTCCAGATTTGCAAAATAATATTTTCTCACTTTCCACTTTTAAAAAAGACTCCCCCACCCTTTCTTTAGGAAGTAGGGTCTAGACTCTCAAATTGGATTATATGCCAATCTCAGGGTGTTCCCATGCTCTTCCATAAATCACCCCTCTCCCTGTTTCTGGCTCAAGCATTGTGATTGTCTCCTTCCAGGGCCAATTAGTCAGCTCCAAGGTATCTCATTAGGTTTATCAGGACTTCATTATACAGCTAGGGCAGCCAGCAGGAGGTCCAGAAAAGCCGGGATTTTGGCAGGGCTGGGAGTCTGGAATGGGATCTGCCATTTTCTTCACCCCTACCCCAACCACGTTTATATTTAGTATTTATCCCACTGTGTTGTAACTGTTAGTTTTCAGATGTCTCCCCACCCCCACACAGTAAGGGGAGGATTATCTCTTGCCCCAAGAGGCTGCTCTGGTGCCTAGCTTGCAAGGAGTGCTCAAAAAGGTTTCCTAAAGAAATGACTGCTCTCTCTGAGTCAAGCTTTATTACTGGAGGACAAAAACCACCTTATAGAGAAGGCACTGCCTCTGGCTTAAAAAAATAACAAGAAAAAAACAAACAAACAAACAAAAAACCCTGAGTGCCACACCCCAATCTTTTTGTTTAAGTTACTTTGGGTTTTCTATTACTTGGAGCTGAAAACGTTTTTTTAAATCACAACAAACAGTAGTCACAACTGGATCCTTGATAGGTTTTTGTTCAAAAATATCCATTCCACATGTCTGGGCTAACTTACATACTGTGTATGTGTGTGTGTGTGTGTGTGTGTGTGTGTGTGTGTGTGTGAACTCAGGCACTCATGCCTATACCACAAGCTCTCTTGACACCTAGCCCAGACTTCCCTGCTTTTTGATTTTGGGGTTTTGTTTGGGGGAACTGGCCTTGGCTGTTGGGGTGTTATCATATGTTGCCAGGCAGCAGGAGGAAGCTGCTTGCACAACCTTCAACACTGACAAGTTCCCCCAGAAGCCTCTGCTCCGGCAACCAGAGCCCCAGAATTAATTCTGGTGGAGTAACCCAGAGCTCAGCCTGTGCACAAGAACCAAGCCCTGCTGGGTCTGCAGTTGAAGCTGAGCCATCCAGCCAGGGCTGTCCTAGATCAGCCAATCCTAGCACAGACCCTCTAAGACCTGTGAAGAAAGAGTGTCTTATGGTGCTGACATTTTATGGTCGTTTGTTAAGGAGCAATAGTTGATTGATCAAGGTTAGGTCAGGGGTTTCTAACCTTGGCAGTGCATCTGAGTTATTTAGAGAACCTTAAAAGAAATAAATACTAAACTTCCTCCAGACTGTCCGGAGCGGTTTTCAGCAATCTACATTCCTTTTAAACTCTCTGGGTAGATTTTACATGGGAGTTCCACATCCTTTTGTTATCTGTTATTTGGGAGTCACAAATACAAACAAGTATGACAGGGTTTCTATGTGACCTCTAAAATCTTTTTCCTTCTTGACCATACAATAAAAAGAGAAATTCTTTCTGACACCGTATGATTAAAGTCAGAGAGGTCCTTTCTCCCTGGAGTAGAGTCCCCTTCTCAGAATCTTTTCCAATGTGAAACTTCTGGAGAAATCCATGTTGTCTTTTTTCTTACCTGATCTGGAGAAAGATCCAGATGAGAATTGTGATTCATGACTTAGGATTATTTGCTTTCAATTTAAACTAAGGTTGAGTTCTCTTAGTATTTTTGCCTGGGCTATGATTAGCAGGCAAATGAAAATTTAAGACCGACTCCTGGGGCCGGGAGCTTGAAGACACTGTTGATGGAAGAAGCACCCGTGGCATGAAGCTTTAGCAGAGGGGATGCTGGGAGCCTGGCCTCAGAAGGAGGCTTCTGCTGTGGCTGAGCAGGAAGGGGCTGGGATCACTCTTGGTTCAGAGCACCAGGAAGTGCCAAGCTAACCTCTCAGAGGCTGGAGGCAAACCATAGAGGGTATTAGAGATGCAAGTCTATTTAGATAAAAAGCAGGACAGAAGTGCAACCTAACAGCAAATAGTTTTTAAAATTGTGACGACAAAACTTTTATATTGAAAAAAAAATTCAACAGAAAAATATGACAGGTAAGTGCCTATTACCCACAATCTTCTTTTCCAGAGTCAGTGGTAATGTACGGGGTAAAGCAGTCTTGCCCTTTCTTTGGGCTGGTACATATGAATATTTTAGAAAAGCAAGATTTCCTTTCCTTTTCTTTAAATAGTATTTATTCATTAATGTGTGCCTATACGCGTTTATGTGCTTCAGACCCCCTGGATCTGGAGTCACAGGCAGTTGGGAATCATCTGATGTGGATGCTGAGGACCAAACTGAGCAGGAAGAACCAAACTGCAAGAGGAGGAAGAACTCAACCACTGAACCATCTCTCCAGTCCCTAGGGTTTTCTTACCAGTATCCCTATTTCTATACCATTAATCATTAACCTAATCATTATCAAAAGCTGTACCCAAAGATAATCATACTTCAATCCCCACTGATGACCACCCGGGTCATATTTTATTATTACACAAAAGCTGTGATGAACATCTTCATCTATTCATTGTTGTGTCTTGTTCAACCATCTTTAAAGCATAAATTCCAATATTGGTATTGTTAGGGAAACATATTTAGCTTGCCCCTCCCACTGAAATGTATAAATGAAGTTTGTCAATCTTTCTAACTTTTTAATTAATCACCCAAAGGGGTAACCTTTTGGTTTAAGTATCTTTCCCTTTATTGCTAGTGGCTTTAAATATTTTTTTAAAATAAATTTATTTGTAATGTATATTACATCTGTACACATGCCTTTTGAGGCCAGAAGAGAGTCTGGATCCCTTGGAACTGTATTTACAGATGGTCGTGAGCTGCTGTGGGAATCGAATCTGGGGCCTCTGCAAAAGCAGCCTGTGCTCTCGGCTGCGGGGCTATCTCTTGCTAGTCTCTAAACCTTTCTCGTGTATCCCTTGTCTGAACTTTTCCTGCTTGTCAGCTTCCTTGTCTTTACTTCTATGTTCAGTGTTTGTCTTGTATTTAGATTGTCGCTTTTTCTTCGAGTGGCTTTTTCGCATATTAATTTCACAGTGAAATTCTAAAATTCCTTCTGAAGTGGGCAACATAACAGACTGAACAAAGCAGAACATTTCCAGAAATTCGGCCTATGGTCTTATTGCCTGTGTAAAGTTATCATCTAGCAAGGTGAGGACTGCAGAGGACTGTTCTGGGCTCCAGACAGCTAGAAGACTCTTGGTTCCAACTTCCTGGTTTGGGGAAGGAAGAAGACCAGAATGCAAACTCCTCTGTAGGGCTGTGAAATAGGACTGGAGAGGATACAGGCTAAGAGCTTCCTCTAGGCCTTGGATATAGCAAATCCGCTCTAAATCTTTGCTATTATGCGCGGAAAGGGTAACGCACTTTAAAGATTCAGCCGAGAGATGTAGTTATCGAGGAACCCGGTGGGGTGAGTCTTGGGGATTAAGCCTTTCCCCTGGGGAAGTGCAGAGCTGGAGAGAGAACTAGGTATCAATCCCGATCCTGCCCATTTCTTGGGATGTGACTGACCTTGGACAAGTCACCTTTTGCCTTTACCTCCACCTGGAAAACACACGGAAGACCACCTGAGCTCGTGCAGGGTTAGAAGGCGCGTGGGAAAGGCTCACAAAGAGATTTTGAGACACGGTCCCGGAGCGCTCTCCAGTATCCTCCGCGCAGTCCCGCCAGCCAGAGGGATCTGCGACCCCGGCCCGCGCCCCCGCCCGCCTCAGGAACAATGGCTCCCCGGGAGGGGCGGAGCTCGGCGCCGGGGGTGTGCGCGGGGCGGGGTCGCCGCTCCCTCCCCGCCCGCGGCTCCGTCACGCGCCCCTCACCGGGCGGGCCGGGGTCTTTGTGACGAGGCGGCGACGGCCGCGCGGACACAAAGGGAAGGCGAGCCTGCGAGCTAGAGGCTGCGTCCGTCCCCGCCCCGCGCCCCCCGCGCGCGCCCCAGCTCCGTGTTCCCCACGCGGCGCGCTCCCTGCCCTCGCGCACCCGCGCCCCTCGCCCGCGCCGGGGTCTCCCAACCAGGCTGTCCCGAGCGCGGAGGGCCAGGGCCTGGCGGGGATGCTGCGGGGCTGCCTCGGGCGGCGGCACGGCTGCTAGGAGGCGGCGCGGGGCCGGTGTGCCCGGCCTGCCGCTCCCTGAGCTCCCCGCCGTGCGGCCGCGACAGCATGGGCGCCCAGGCGCCGCTCCGGCTGCCGGCCGCGCCCCCGCTCGCCGTCTGCGGCTACACGTCGGTGCTTCTGCTCTTCGCCTTCTGCCTGCCCGGGAGCCGCGCGTCCAACCAGCCCGCGGGCGGCGGCGGGGACTGTCCCGGAGGCAGAGGCAAGAGCATCAACTGCTCAGGTAGGAGCCGCCGGCGCCCGCCTCTGGGGCTCCTCCCTTCCGCGGTTCTGGGCCGCGTGGGGACCCGGTGTGGGCCAGGGTACTGAGGAGTCCCGGGGGCCGGGCGGAAGGCAGGACGCGAGTTCGCGGTGCGGGCTTGGGGACCTGGGTTGGGGATGGGGAGTGGTCGTGTGTGAGTTCGTGGGTGTCGAGTGGCCAGGGCTAGGGCGGCCCTGCGGCGTAGTGAGCTGGTGAGGTTCCACGAGACGGAGCAGTGATCCTGGGTGTGCTCGTGGAAGCTCGTGTAGAGTGTTGTGAAGCCTCAAGGGAGGGAGGACGGCTGGGCTTCAAGGGGAGTGTGTGTGTGTGTGTGTGTGTGTGTGTGTGTGTGTGTGTGTGAGCGAGGGGGGGGGGTGAGGAGCTGGGGGACTGAGGATAAGGGCCTGAGGACTGACCATGTGTTGGTGGGAAGGTTCTTAGAGTTCCTGGGTCTCAGAGAGGTATGCCGGTAAAAGGAAGGAGTGCTTATGTTTGTCCTTTGGGTTCAGGGGTGCAGTGAGGGCCTATTCTGTCCACAGGTCTGTGAATCAGGACAGCAGGGAGTCCCAGGGGGACCCAGGAAGAGTTTTGTTGGTTGTGTCTGGACAAAGCCTGGGGCTCAGGTAACCAGGCTGGAGTATGTATGTAGGGTGAAGAGATGAGTCCCTTAGTGAACCCAGTTTGACGGAGGGGAGGGAGCTAGGGAGTCATCTTGTGTGGGATTTGGGTATGAAAGGTAATTAGGTCTCAGAGAGTGCCCCTGTGTAGCTAGTGTAACCCCGGGTTAATTAAAGTGGTGTAGAAAGAGAGGCACTGGTGGTGTGTGTGTTTTGCAAGAGGACCTGGAGATTGGCAGCCAGGGGAGCCAGGGAGTAAGTGACCTCTCCCCTCTCTCCAAGGCCGCCTGCCCTCCCACAGCTGTTGGAAACAAAGAGCTTGCTGGGGTTTTAATGGATGACAGAGGGGAGGAGGGGACCAGGCAGTAAAGTTCCCCCATCCTTTCGGAAAGAGTCCCAGAGGAGCCAGGGGATTCAGGCCCTGGGGCAAGGAGAGGCTTCCGTGTGCTCTTTGGGGGAGGGTAGGTCTGCTTGCAGCTGGCCCAGCAGACCTAGTGGTCATAAGCCAGCCCTTGCTCACTTGGGCTTTTATCACTTCTCAGCCTAACACTTGTCCTTTTAACTAGGGTTGAGCTGGGGAGGAGGGGTGCACCAAATGGGAGTCAGCCAGGGGGGCCTGCCAGACAATCTTTTACCTGAGAGTTCTTGAAGGGGATATGTTGATGGGACAGTGATTTAGGGGCAAGAGGGTTTATGCTGGCCTTTTTTGGGTGGTGCTGGGGGACACCTTTTCTAGTAATTTTCACATGGAATGTTTTATGAGAGGTTTTGAGAACTGATAAAAAAATGGCTTGTCCATTAAAAGCCTTTCCACTCATAAACTCTCTCTTATATTTCTAATAGTAATTGGGACGGGATAATGCTTTAGTAAGCCTCCACTCTTTATTTAAGAAGATAAGCTGTTTGTATATCAGAGTGACTTTTTTGGGTGATGAATAATGGTTACCTTTTGCAGATGATCACACTGTGTCAAAATATCTTACTGGGTATGTGTTATGGGTGTGTGTGTGTGTGTGTGTGTGTGTGTGTGTGTGTGTTTTGGGGGTGGAGTTATCTAACTTCATTTTCCTTAGCAAAGCATAGCATTTGTTGATGGGTGTTTTTGTATACTCTTTCTGATTCTGTCCTAGTGCGTAGGACAAGTCGTCAGAAAGGACTGGGCACTCACATGGTGTGAGAAGAAGGGGGCTCATCTGGAGGACATAGCCTTTGCTGCAGAGGCTGAAATTTGGGTGCAAGTCAGTTGATTTTTCTTAATTTCTTCAGTTAAAATAGGTTTGGATTGGGCTGGGCACTTGGGAGGCAGAGGCAGGTGGATTTCTGAGTTCGAGGCCAGCCTGGTCTACAGAGTGAGTTCCAGGACAGCCAGGGCTACACAGAGAAACCCTGTCTCGAAAAACCAAAAAAAAAAAAAAAAAAAAAAAAAAGGTTTGGATTTAATATCTCAGCCTTCCTTTAGAAATATTTGTCACTGAAAATGAATGCAAATAAGTTATATAGCTCAAATGTTTTCAAGGACTAAGGTATACTTTAAATATATTTTATTTTTATTTTATGTGTTTTACCTGCATATATATGTATCACATGCATGCAGTGCCTACAGAGGCCAGAAGAGGGCAGGAGGAGAAAATTCCTCAGGAATTGGGCTGTCCATCATGTGGGTGCTGGGAACTGAACTCAGGTCCTCAGTAAGAGCAGCAAGTGCTCCTAATGGCTGGGCCATCTTTCCAGGGCATAGTGACAGATTTTTGTTATAGCTCTCTGGGACATTTTAGTTGATGAATTTGAGAACTGTAGTAATCCAGTATGGGCACACAATGCGTTTGTGTTAAATACAGCTTGAGATGGCAAGTCCTAGGATTCCCTCATAAAGTTCCCTCAAGGGTGTACTGAACTTTAAAATCTAAGTACCATCCTTGACTCCCTTTGTTATGCTTTGGTTTGCTCTTTTAGACTTCTGGGATCTTCAGTGAAGTCTGATTCTGTCAGGCTGTGTGTGCTGGGTTACTCAGAGCTTGTGGCATCTGTAAATAAGAAGATGAGCTTATGGGCTTTATTAATAGAAATTATTTAGATTATAGAAAGATTGGGGGCCTGCAGTGTTTTACTGGAAGTTTGTGGATGCGTCAGTTAATCAGACATTCAGGTGGTGCGTTCTTTTGGTTGAGTTTAGTAGATTTTCAAGCTTTTGGAGTTTGATATTTTACCTTGTTTTTTCACCAGACTATCCTTAAAAGAAGTGCTTAGAGCATCTTGTTAGGCCTCATCACTCTCCCTTTCTTCATTCTAGTGGAAAAGAAGACGCCTTTTAGAGCATGCCTTGATAAGGAATCTAGATGTGCACATCTACTCTCTCTTGCTCTCTCTCTTTCTCTACACACACACACACACACACACACACACACACACACACACACACGCGCGCGCGCGCGCGCGCTAGTGTGCACAGATTTATCCTCAAAAACTTCTTTTTTTTTTTTTTGATTTTTTGAGACAGGGTTTCTCTGTGTAGCCCTGGTTGTCCTGGAACTCACTCTGTAGACCAGGCTGGCCTCAAACTCAGAAATCCACCTGCCTCTGCCTCCCAAGTACTGGGATTAAAGGTGTGCGCCACCACTGCCCGGCCCTCAAAAACTTCTGCAGCTGGGTTGCAAGTTAACCTATAGTGATTTTCTGGATCTGCATGTGCCCTCCATTTTTTTTTTTTTTTTTTTTTTTAAAAACATGAGGGTGTGCTCTTTAATTTCTGGTCTTTTGGCTCCTTGTCAAGACAGTGTAAATATTTAGCAGTAGTTTCTAAGTATGACCTGAGAGTTTGTTCAGCATCACCGAGCACAGTTGGTTTGCTCAGGAAATGTATTTTGGAGTCAGCTTCATGGTCTGCAGCTGTTCAGGGTGCAAGCTGCTTACTGTAGGTGTTCTTCTTTTTGTCAGAATCCTAGACTCCATTTGGAGAGCATGTGTCT
The DNA here is from genome assembly GCA_028551405.1 of Uromys caudimaculatus. NCBI lineage: Eukaryota > Metazoa > Chordata > Mammalia > Rodentia > Muridae > Uromys > Uromys caudimaculatus. Next base: position 50,607,089 of record CM052702.1, read on the forward strand.
TTAAGACAGTGATGCTGAATGGGTCTGTGCTGTCCTTTCAGCTCTGGCCGAGCTCAGCAGCATCTTCCCCAAGCAGTAAGCCCCTTTCTTCTCTCATTTATGTAAGCTCTTTTTATTCGTCTCTTTCCACAGTACTCTACTCTTTCTGGGCTTTAGGCTTCTGATGTTCTTTTGTCTTTGTTTGCATTTCTTTATTTATAGTTACTTTTTTAAAAAAATTAATTTATAAGGAAGCTTTCTGTTTTTCTGAAGAGAAAAAAATTGTGTCACTTATATGACTTTTGTGAAGATGAACTAGAGCTCAAGAGACTAGATAACCTGAGATAACATTTTTCCCCACTCCTGATCGGTGATGGTCCTTTTTGGCTTTGGGAGCTTTCAGGTGTTTGAGAAGAACAAATAAAGCTAAATATATGAGACATTTCTGGTTCGGGGACTATGGTTAAAGAGGTAAAGAAACAGAGCAGCATGTGGCATTCAGTGGCAGACGTTAGGTAGAGAATTTGAACTGGGTTGCAACATGTCAGAGAAGTAAGAAGCAGGTCCTCTAGATACTACGTGGTGGTAAGAATCTTATAAATGCCAGGCTGACAGGAGGGCCTTGCGAGTGGCACTTCAGAGTTCTAGGGAATCAACAATGAGTTGTGTAGTTAGTATGGAAAATAGTGGTCAGAGCAGTGTTTGAGGTCTCCGACATGTAAAATATGGTTATTAATTTACGTAGTGAGCCTTGAGTGAGGCTGTGTAGTAACATACCAGATATTAAAGGGAAATATATGAGAGGCCCTCCCTGCCTTCAGAGATCTTATAGTTAGAGGAGGGGTGATTATTCTCTTACAAAGCATGTACAATGGAAATTCCTGCCTAGTATATCTGGATCTACCTCTCCCCCTGCGACTAAGCACTTACTGACTGCTAACACTAACTGGATTAATAAACAAACAAACAAACAGTACAGTAAAAACAGTCTAGTAACAAAATTGAATATCACCATTAATTCTAAAACAGTTCTTCACCCTGAAAAGAAACCTTCTACTGTTGACGTTCATCCAGTCTTCTGAGCCACTGCTTGCCACTACTCTGCATTGTGTCACTGTGGATTTGCATTCTGCGCATGCACGTGCATGCACGCGCGCGCGCGTGCACACACACACACAGACGCACAAGTAAGTGGAATCACACCTTACAAGGACTACTGTATCGCATTTCTTTTACTTAATATGGTATTTTCAACGTTCATCCGTGTATTAGAACTACATTCCCTTTTAGGGTTGAATAATATCCTACTGTATGGACGTGGTGACGTCCTGTGCATTCGTTCCTGCTGTTTTTGTCTCTTAGGTGTACACTGAATGAGTTAGTGGATCACATGGTAACTCATATCTTTTATGTTTTGATGAACTGCCAAAACTGTGTTCCAAAGTTCCTGTACTCTTACGTTCTCACCGACAGTGTGCGAGGGTTTTAGTTTCTTCACAAGCTTCCCAGAATGTGTGTCTGTCTTTCTGATTACAGCCATCTTAGTGGGTGTGAAATTGTGTCAACGTGGTCTTGATTTGCCGGTTTCCAAATGAACTATAGTGAGGTTAAACATCTTTTTCATGCAGTTGTTGGTCATTTGTAAGTCTTATTTGGTGAGTGGAAATATCTCTGTAAATATTCTCCTGGCCTTGATTTTGACATCTCAAGTTAGCTAGTCTCCATCTATACTCAGGAAGGCTCACAACACACATTTAGGTGATAAAACTCCTCCATTAGCTGCATTTTACCTGTGTGTTATTTACTTTCCCTGCCTACTAAGAATCAGCTCTGTTTGCTCTCAAACGTATTTCTTCCAATGGTACTTGTGAGTATAATTTAGCAAGTGTTCCTCAGGTTGAGAAGTACAGACATGAAAAGTTATTTTGTGAAATGCTTAGCAAAGACTCGATAAAGGGAAGACATGGAACGAATGGCCTTTGAATGGATTAGTTTTGAGATCAAGATGACAGAAAAGGTGGGACAACCTGGATGAGTTCTGGATTCTCCGGAAAACATTACAGGTATTTTGCAGACCTTTGCTTTCCTGAAAGGAGCGTAGACATCGCAGGCAACTGGATCGTTAGTGTGGGTTATTTAAGAAAATGGAGAACTGTTTTCCCTAGAGTCCTGTACAAAAAAAAAGGGGGTCTATGTGAGACTTTGGGAAGTGGACGCATGTTCATATACTTAAAATGACTTACACCAACCTGTATTTGTAAACAATTTGCAAACAATTTTACCACCTTTGTTTTTCTTTTTATTATTGAAGATGGATTTTTTTTCATGCAATGTATCCTATACTTTGCCAGTTCCTTCCCACCAGTCACTCTTGTGTGTATCAGAAAGGGGGTGGTGGTGGCACAGCCCCCATTCCCATATGGAATGCTTGGAAGAGGATATGCGTAGAGAGCTAAGGAGTGATGGTCCTGATGGGTGGGGATTAGAGTGAGTGGTGTGTGGACCAGAGCTTGAGGGATAGGAGGTCACCTGGAGACACCAGGGATGCCTTTCCCTGGGTCACGTAGCTCCTCCTCACCTCCTTCAAGTATTTGCTGTAATGTCACTTTCCAACATGGCTGCCTTCAGGACCTGCAGTCTCTCCTCTCTCACCCTGTGGCCCATGCTCTTTTTCTTCCTTTATAAATTCCATATCAAAGGTATTTTTGTGTGCATTGTTCACTTAGATCACACCGTGCCTAGAATGGTACCTGCATAGTGAGTTATCCATTGGGTTGGTGTAATGACCAAATGAACAGTGCCTCTGAAGAGAATTGGGAGGGGTGGTTCTGGGCTTAGGAAAGGCACAGAGATGGGAAACTGAAGGTGGGATTTCAGCGATATTTCCTGTGACGTCTAATAATAATGGCCAATTTAGGGGACAAACCTGGGCAACTGTGAGGGGTTACCTAGGTTAGGGAACCCCTAGGCATTTGTGAGGGGTTATCTTGATTAGACTCATTGCGATGGGAAGACCTGTCCTAAAGGAGGAGGGCGCCATTTCCTGGAGGAGAAAGGAAGCTGAGCACCAGTCATGGTCCTCCACATCCTGACTGGATGCATGTGACTACTAGCTCTCTTACGTTCTTACTGCCTGGGCACAATGGAGCAGACCCTTGAACTGTCAGCCAGAGTAAATCCTTCCCTTAAGTTGCTCTGTTGGGTACTTTGTTATAGCCACAAGGATAGTAACTAATATGCTGCCATAGGTTGTGGTGGGGAAGGTCGGAGGAAGGGAAGGTAGCACAGGTTGCCTCCATGTCAGCTGAAGGCATTCAAGGACAATCTGGAAGGTTGGCAGTTGTTCTGAGGACATGGGGGTCTCATTAGAAAGTTCACATGGTTTTCTGGTTTTAGAAAGCAGAGCCTGGAACTGGCCAGGCAGAAATGGAGAACTTGGCAGCATGGTGAAAAGACACCAAGGTGTTTTTAAAAGTGGCATTGGTTGTTAACCACCGAAGTCTCCAGGCTTCACTTCACAATCTGGATCTCAGCCTTTTCTAGACTTGAAGACTGACAGCTTTGAGCCCTCCTTTTCACATAGCCATAATGAGGCAGTGACGGTAAGGCGTGGGCTCTTCACTCCTCTGGTCCTCCAGAGCTGGCCCTGCTTCCTGTGTCTTCTGCCTTAGCCCCTGGATCTCTTGTTCTAGAGATCTATGGGTTGTGGCACATTAATGTGGGCTGAAGGGCCTGGGGAGACCTCAGAGAGTCCTTCTCACAGGTCACAGGCTGGATGGAGATCTGCAATGCTCCGCTTTCCTGCTGGGCACCCCCTGCCGGTGTGACCTGTGTGCTTTGCTCCCTTCATTTCCAGGCTAGAGTCTCTGTTTGGATTTATATGTGAAATTGTTAATGATATACCTCTTCAAATTCCGAAAAACAGTGATTTGGCAACTAGTCTTTTTTTTCTGATATATATCAATTATCTATCTATTTTTCTATCTATCTATCATCTATCTATCTACCTACCTACCTACCTATCCATCTTGCCAGAGGAAGAGACTGCTCATCAGAGGCCAGTGCAGTGTTTCAAGGAAGCAAGGAGAGCGGCTTCACTCAGGACCTTTTCCCTTCCTGTTCATGATCCTTATTTTAAACTCGCCTCGTCTTTGTCTTTGGAACTTACAATATGACCTGCTTATAACGTTTTCCTTAAATTCCCCCATGGTGTTTTTAATCATACTTATTTCCCCTACATTTTCTTCATTTTGTCTTGGCACTTCCTCCTTTTACACTTTGCCTTTTCTTGTTTTCTTTCTAAATTTGTTACATTCATATTTTTTTTTAAACACTGAGGCATTTATGGTTACATTCCACTTATGGTTATAAAGTACATGAACTCAGGTGTCTTAGTTGGCTTAGTGGTTTTGTGTTATGGTCTGAGGGTGTGCTGTATAGATCTTCTAGGTTTGAGTATATTAAAAGTAGGTGGATATTGACATCGTGGTTTGAACAAATGTTATGAAAGATTTACACTCTAGGGGGAAAAATGTTCCTCGTCTTCTCATATCCACAGTAAACCTTATTTTACTAAACCTCTAAAAATTCTTAATTTCGGAAGAGGGAGTCGTAGGAGTGCACCCACATTCTCTAGCTGTGGTCTCACAAAGTCTTCCTTCGCCTAGCTGCTCTCGCTCTGTGTCCGCCCTTACCTGTTTTCCGTTCATCTGTCCCTTGTCTCTTCTTTATGAACCTAGCTCCACCAAACTGGCTCCTCACAAAGGGAAAGACACAAGTTATTTTTTGAAGATCTGTTTTATGTGTTTGAATGTGTGGGTGTGTATGTAGACATGCTTGCAGGTGCCTATCAGGTCCAGAAGAAGATGGGGGTTCCCCTGGAGCAACAGTTAGAGGCAGTTGGCCATGGGAGCTGGGAACTGAGTTCTGGTGCTCTGGAAAAGCAGCGTGTGTTCTTAACCACCAAGCCATTCCTCCAAATTCCAATTCATTCTTTGTATTAGGTCTGTGCAGGTCTGTGCATTTAGTGTATGTGTGTGTGTGTGTGTGTGTGTGTGTGCGCGCGCGCGCGCGCTGTATAGTACCGACGTGTCCATATCCATAAGTGTAGCCTGTGTGAAGCCCAGCAGTAATGTGGCATGTCTTCCTCAGTCACTTTCTGCCTAATTTTTGAGAGACTCTTTCACTGAACTTAGAGATCACTGATGAAGCTACACTGGCTAGGCTAGTGAGATCCAGGGATTCACCCATCTCTGCTTCTCCAGTGCTGGAAATTCAGATATCCTCTTCCACACCAGCTGTTATGGGTGTGCTGGGGATCCGAACCAAGGTATCCGTGTTTCCAAACACTTTACTGACTAAGCTCTCTCCCTAGCATATTCATGTATATTTAATTTTTTATTTTGTCATCTGTCAATAAAATATTGAAACCTCCAAATATGGCATAGGTTTTCATCAGAAATTTTTGTCATTTCATTTAGGAAGTGTACATTAAACTTTGATAATTTCTTGTACTTTTTTACTTTGTTTATACCTTATACCCATTGTAGGACATTTAAAAGCCTTTTTTCAAGTTGTGATATCTCTCTTAGTTTTTCAGTGTTGGGGTTTGTTTTCCAGTAGGATACGGATCATTCAGCCCATTCACAGATGACGGCACCATGATGCGTGTGCTGCCCCCATCATTGTGTTTGTGGCGCTGGGGATAGTTAACAGGGGCCCAGGAGGCAAAGCGCTTTGATACTTACATTTATGAGGCACTCCATTGCAGCCATGGCTGGCCTGACTTTACCTCCCTGGTACTGGGATCACAGTGTAGAACTACTATGCCAGGCTATCTTTTTTTCTTTTTTCTTAAATTATACAATGCAGTGATTTTAATATAAACACAGGTTCTGTAAATATTGTAATCATTTTTCCCCCTCTAAAAGAAACTTCATGTCTGTTAATGCTACGGAGTTTTAGGGATAAAAGCTCTATTCCAATAAGGAGATGAGCAGAGGAGCATTAATCACCTGGCCACACTGGGAAATGTCACAGAGATCCAGTGACCTGGGCTTTGTGGGGCCAATAGGAACTTTTCTGTCTTATAAAAAAGACAACCAAAGGTTGGAGGTTCGCATAGCTGTGATGCCTGTGTGGCCCTCCATCTTCCACTTCTTCACCAATATATTTCTTTTTCTTTTTCTATTACAACCAGCCATCTGCACTTAATTTGATATTTCTTGACTTTTATTTTCCTACATACGTAGATTCTTTAATGAATTAAAAAAATGTACATTTCTTTTTAAGTTTGGTGAGGTGGCGACTTCAGCCCATTGAGGACTTTTAAAATACGCGGTTAAAAGCCTTGTAACAGAACTATTTTTATGCATTACTATTAACTCTGTCATTAGCTTCTCTCCAGAGAGAGATAAGGGATTTACGAACTTGGCATAGTGCTCTCTTGGATTTTAGAATTACATGTTTGAGTCATAAACTCTTTCAGTCTATATTTTTTGTTGGTTAGGTGACTTCATATATTGTAAAACTTCATTCCTATTCAGTTCTATTTATTTTTTAAAATGGTTAATCCCAGCACTTGAGACAGAGGCAGGCAGGTCTCTACGACTTTGAGAATAGCCTGCTCAACATAGCAAGTTATGGGTTAGTCAAGAGTACATAGTAAGACCTTGTCTCAAATGGATTTTTTCTTCTTTGTACTGGCTGGTTTTGTGTGTCAACTTGACACAAGCTGGAGATATTACAGAGAAAGGGGCTTCAGTTGAGAAAATGCCTCCATGAGATCCAGCTGTAAGGCATTTTCTCAATTAGTGATCAAGGGGGGAGGGCCCCTTGTGGGTGGTGCCATCCCTGGGCTGGTAGTCTTGGGTTCTATCAGAGAGCCAGCTGAGAAAGCCAGGAGAAGCAAGCCAGTAAGAAACATCCCTCCATGGCCTCTGCATCAACTCCTGCTTCCTGACCTGCTTGAGTTCCAGTCCTGACTTCCTCTGGTGATGAACAGCAGTGTGGAAGTATAAGCTCAATAAACCCTTTCCTCCCCAACTTGTTTCTTGGTCATGATGTTTGTGCAGGAATAGGAACCCTGACCAAGACATTCTTTAAAGCAAGTAATGCCAATTTTCAGGCTGTTTTTACATAGATTTTTGTCTCTGTGGGTGAGTTTTTGGTTCTGACTACCTCCTATTCTACTTAGTGTTACAGACACTAAGGGGCAGAGGTTAGAAATAGAGCCAATACCAATATTTGTATGTTCAGATCTATTAATATTTATTTATTTAATGTATAAGAGTACACTGTAGCTGTCTTCAGACACACCAGAAGAGGGCATCGGATCCCATTACAGATGGTTGTGAGCTGGGAATTGAACTCAGGACCTCTGGAAGAACAGTCAGTGCTCTTAACCACTGAGCTATCTCTCCAGCTCTCATTTTTTTTTTTTTTTTCGAGACAGGGTTTCTCTGTGTAGCCCTGACTGTCCTGGAACTCACTCTGTAGACCAGGCTGGCCTCGAACTAGGAAATCCACCTGTCTCTGCCTCCCAAGTGCTGGATTTATTAACTGTTGAAAAATGTTTGAAGTAGGCTGTATATTAAGTGCACTAGGAAAATTCTAAAACATGTATGTAGGCAAATGTACATGCAAAGCAAAAATGAATGTATGACCATGTGACATTTTATATCCTGCTTTTCTCTTTTTAAGTTTATGGTGGGTCTTTGTCTTCTTTTTAATGATTCATTTTATTTATATGTGTGTGTGTGAATCTGTATGCACGTGTGTGTGTGTGTGTGTGTGTGTGTAAGTGTGTGTGTGTGTGTGTGTGTGTGTGTGTGTGTGTGTGTGTAAGGAGGCCAGCAGAGGGTGTCAGATCCTCTAGAGTTGGAGTTACAGATGATTGGGAGCTCCTGACATGGGTGCTGGAAACTGAACTCGGGTCCCCTGCAGGAGCAGTGAGTGTACTTATCCACTGAGTCAGCTCTCCACCCACCGGTCTTCTTTCACATACTTCAGTATCTGGGTAAGATTTTATCAATAGTTTATTTAATTCATTCCTAACAGATGGATACACAGTTTATTTAATTAATCCCTAACAGATGGGTACTTAGGGTGGTGTTTGGAAAGATGAGCATGTTTTGACGTGTGGGCACAGGCAAACGGACCAGCTACTGGGAAGGTTGCTGCTGGAGGATCTCATGCGCCTCAGAATTCCAGTCCTGGACAACACAGCTTGATGCTGTCGGAACAAAACAGGAAGGAGAGCTATGCAAAGCGTTTTTTATATGCTGTATATTTTGTTTTTCTATCATAATCTCCTAGAAATGAAGTTGTTTGGTGAAAGGATAAAGACAGGATTTTAATATTTGTGGCCATGAGAGCTTTGCTGGAATGTTCTCATCGTGGGCTCCATGCTCAGTTTTGTTACACCTTTTCCAGCGCAGATGCTAACAGCAATGAAGTGTCGGACACTATCATGACATTTGCATGTTACGTGCTGCTCGAAGGTCCTTCCGTAGTTGTAATCCTCCACCGACGTCTTAAGAGAGGTCCTGTCTCCCTTGTACAGAGTGGTTAATTCCTGTGATCACACAGCTGATAAGGAAGACCAGGAGACTGCTGGAGGTGCCTCAGACACCACTCTGTAGTGCACGCTGGTGTGTGTGTTAGAGCCCATGTTAAGTAGCATGGTGGTTTCATCTGATCTACAGAAGGGGTGATATCTTCTTTGCCATCTAAAGCCTGCAGTTCAGTGCGTGCTATACGCCCGCCTGATGTCATCGTTACCTCCTGAGATCATGTCCATCACTCAGGAGGAAACCTGAATCATACTGTGCTCATGAACCCCCAGTCCCATAAACCCCAGGAAAGAATTGTAGTTCATAATTTTCTTTCTATTTTGTTTGTGAGCACACATTGGTTTGTGCATGGCACGGTTCCTTTGTGGAGGTCAAAGGACAACGTCCGGTGTCCCTCTCCACATTCTCCCTTTGGTGAGACCTAGTCCCTTTGCTGGTTTTTCACTGTGTACACCAGGTTAGCTGGCCTGTGAGCTTGGGGTTCTGTCTCTGTCTCCTATCTCCGTCAGAAGAGCTGGGATTACAGAGACTGAGCTATGATCTGATTTTTATGGGTTCTGGGGGCTCCACTTCAGGTCTTCACATGTATGGCAAGTGCTTTTACACAATGAGCCATCTCCCCAGCCCTGGGAATTCTTTTACAGGTATTACAAAAGGTTGGATTAGAAAAACTTAATTATTTTACTTTTGGTGGCATTGGAGATTTGAACCTGGGGCTTTGTGCTAGCTAGGTAACCACACTGCCATTGCGTATGTAGTGGTAGAACTGCACTAGACTGCATTTCTAGTCTGCATGCATATGGGGGTGGGGAAGCCTTTAATAAGGCTAATGTATTGTGTCAGGGAATGTGGAGATTTGTCATCATTATTTTTAACAAGCACCATAATAGATCACTTTCTGTAGCTGTGAGAGGAAACCACGCAGGTTTGCCAAGCTAGTGTCAGTACCCTGGAGATGGGAAGCGGAAAGGACCATCGCTGTCCGGCATCCTTGGCCAGAAACTGGTGTTTTCACCACTCAGTCTGGGATCTCCGTCTGTTCTCTCATCTGAACCCGCAAGAGTCCTCCCTGTCACCTTGCCTGGAGCATCCTGACACAGGTGTTTAGTACTGAGGGAGGCAGCAGGGGATGATGTGGGTGTAGATGATGCGGGTGTAGAGGTGGAGGCCTGATGGGATCAAAGTGTTATTTAGCAAAGCTAGTTTGGCAGTAGCATGCAGAATGGATGACAGGAATACTGGAGACAGGTAATCCTATGGCACATGTGCACTTTCTTTCATTTAAATGTAGCTTAGAGAAGTTGTAGTCATCTCTGCAAGTAAGGCATTTTAATATCAGTGTAGGCTGCATTTGCATTATGGAAGACTAGGTTATTTTCTCTCTCACTGTGCACTCATAGGAGACAGAGACTGTGATGTTAATTTATTGAACAAGTTGGAGAAAATTTAATTTCTAATTCTCCTGATTTGCTGGAGCTTGGAGTTAACAGTTACATCTCTTTCTTGATTTACCCTATCTTCTCAGCCTTTGTGTCATTAGAGGTGTCTCTCAGATGGGTTAGGGGTTGAAGTCATGTCTAGGGAGGGGCCGATCTTTGTAGTTGTCTACTTGTCCTAGGCATTGTTGCTTTGAACAGGTTATCTCATTGAATCTTAAAGGCCAAGCATGGGGGCTTGGCTCTCACTGACCCCCACACATTACAGTTTTGCTTGTGAGGTAGCCTCTGGTTTGATTTGAAATCACTCTGAGCAACCCCCTACCCCCAATTAAATAATAACCAATATAGAAACCCAAGAAGAGGGAAAAGGTCACTCATTGTTCACCTGGCAGAAAACATCGCTGTTACCGGTTCTTATTTTTCCTAGCTGGTCTTTTCTATATGCATGTAAAAATATAATTGCCTGTATGTATAGTTTTATGTTCTCTTTCATTTAAACATTCACATATCCTTTATGAAATATTTGTGGATTATATACAATGAATCTTTGAATTGGTATATAATGCCCTGTGACTGTACCGTGATGTTTTAGGTGGGGGATATTTTAACTATTTAACCTTTCCATATTTTTAGTTTTCAGCATAGACAGGATCCATGGGTTTGCTTACATGACAACTGGGCATGTATTCCAGAATAATCTGTGAGGGAATGAAACCACCTATCAGGGCCCTGTTGTTTGAGTGGCTGTGCTTTTCTGAAAAAGGATGTTTTTCCCAAATACAAGTGACACGTAGATAGTGGTTATAAAGTCGTAGAAATTGTGTTTCTGAAGACAAGGTAACATGTTTGAATATGCCTTGTGAGGTCAGCTGGGGCCTCGCCCGGCGATGAACGACAGCTTCCTGTGTTGAGGAAGCCTCAGGAAGCTTTCATGGAGAGGGTCTTCCTTAGCAGTGCTCTGCAAACTGGGGAAGGCAAGCCGGAAGTGTGATAGAGTGTGCTGGTAGGGAGCAATCCACAGAGGACGGCACGGTCGGTCGCTGAAGACGGAACGTTTTTGTATGTGATAAGAACCCTTCCTGTACGGAGCAGTAGGGTTCTGATGTTTGAGAAAGTTGCTCTAAGTCAGGAATCACAAAATGATACGTAAAATGCATGGTATAGTTTATCTTAACTTAAAAAAGTATTTATTAAATGATACTTTGAAAGCAGGCATAGAATTTCCCCACGAGAATGGTTTATTCCTCCTTGAATAAAGCATGTTCATAATGTGTTAATTACAGATTCCATTTTTCATCCCTTTGAAAAGGAACCTAAAGACCTGTGGATGCATAATTGTAAGCGGGAGTCCATTTGCTTTTGAAGGAGCTCACCTCTTCCAGCTCTCCTAGTTTAGCGTTCATGGGAACAATTGATTTTCAGTTCTATGAACTATTGAGGCGACATAATTATAACAATGTGTATGTATATGGGCTTAGCTAGGTTGGGTGACATTGTCACCTAAAAACAGCTCCTCTTGTGATGGGAACTGAGTCTTCCTGGCATTCTACAGTGTGACTTCAGCTTCAAGCATTCCTTGTGCCATGGACCTTGGTCGGTAGGCTTCAGAGAATGGCACACCTTGATTAGTCTGGGTAATTAGGAGTGTCTTTCTCTGAACTTGACAGTATATAAAGAAGAAAGGAGCCTGGTGTGGTGACACATGCCTTTAATCCTAGCACTCTGGAGGTAGAGGCAGGAGGATCTCTGTTAGTTCTCAAGGCCAGTCTGGTCTACAAAGTGAGTCCAGGATAGCCAGGGCTACACAGAAAAACCCTACCTCAAAAAAACAAAATGGACAACATCAAAACAAAAATAATAAAAGAGACCAAGAGAGAGAAAAAAAGGGTGATTACATGAGAAGTGGTTGGGGCTAGAGGATAATAAAGATTATTCTAGAAGTAGAGGGAGACTGTCGTCTGCTATAGAAGGGTCAAGAAAAGAATTGAGGGCCAGTGAGATGAGTCCGTGGTAAAGGTGCTTGTTGGCACGGGAACCCATAGGATGGTTATCTTCTGACCGCCTCATGTGTTCTGTGGTGTGCCCTTCCCCCAAATAAATAAATGCCAGAAAAGGGGAAGACTTTAGAAAAAGTTGTCATATTATTGGCATGAGATTTTGTTGACTTTAAAGAAAATGACATTATAGGAAGGGAGAGGCATTCAGGTACCTGAGAGGTTGAGGAAGCCACTGTCACTGGACATTAAGGCCTTACAACGTGTGGGACCTCTACTCTGAACCTTAGCTTGCTATAACTTTGTATGTAGGGCCCTCTTCTGAAATAGAAAATGTTTCTAGTAATATTTTAGGCTCGTGGAGGTTACTGCTTGCAGTGATTGTGTTGCAGGTGTATCTTACTTGTAACCTGAGGGATGCACGTGTCCTCAGGATGGCTGTGAATGTCACCCAGCATGGGTTATAGATGACATGTCACAGTGCTGAAGGGTCGACACCCTTGTTAGAGAAGAATGAAGTGCAAAGCCATTGATTTCATTTTCACAGCAGTTTTCAATTGGGAGCGATCTTGTCTCCCCAGGGGACGTTTGGTAAAGTCTGAAGGCATTTTGCTTGTCACAGCTAGGGAGTAGAGGCCAGAAATGTCACTCAACACTGTCACTGCTCAAGATGGCTCAGTGACGATCAATAATCTCCCCCAAATATCGAGAAGTCCCAAGTTCTCTGGTCACATTAAGGAATTTACTCGCTTTTGGTTCTCCATGGGTGCTAGCCAAACAGGACTTTTCCCCTGTGTGCTGGAAAGATGGTAACAAAGCCATATCATCTGGAGGGCTGCTGAGTTCTGGTTTGAGCTGCAGCCTGAATCTCTAGTGAGTGGTGCCAACAGTCTGAGTCTGGCAGTGTATGTTTCTCCTAAGCAGAGTTCTTTGCCCCTCCTGTGCATCGTTTCCCAGCCTTGAAAAGTGAATGAAATTAGAGACAGGTTTTGCCCATGGATGATGGGCAGATTGGAAACCAGAGCAAACTATTTTTATTTTGAGCCACTCTCTGAGTACTTTGTGTGTGTGTGTGTGTGTGTGTGTGTGTGTGTGTGTGTGTGTGTGTGTATTTTTTATTTGGAGAGATTATTTTTTGAGAGCCTTAGTAACGGCATAGCCATTTTGCTGAGCTTCCATCTTGGGCTCAAAGGAAGGCAGGTGTGTAATCATCTTCATTGCTGACAGGTAGCGGAGTGCCCTCTTCTCAAGGACACTCAGAGTCCTGTATTGAGTTTCAGCTAAGTCTTTGGTTGGCATGCTAGTTAGGACGTAGAGAACCCAGAAATCGTGGCGCTTTTGACAAATTCAGAAATGTATGAGGAAGCACAAAAGATGTAAGCCTTTTGCTTAAAAACGTTTGTCTTAACACGTTATCGGGATAATATTTAGTGGTTTGTATCTGTGACCTGGCTTATATGAAGAGGGCTTGATTTTTTTTTTTTTTTTTTAAAAGATGTAGTCATTTGCTTGTTTTTTACAACAGTAATTGAAAGGTGTGGGTGCAATGTGGTGTGGTGGCCTCATGATTCTCGACACCTGTCTTTCTTTTTGCTGAGATCTTGAGCTGATGGCTTTTGTTCATCTTTATGTGTATATGGTGGCAGCTCTAACTATACACAACAGGATCTTCTTAGGGTCTGGAGTTTAGAATTTGAAATATTGAGAACTGGACTTGTTATCAATTTTTATTGACTAGATATTGAAAAAAAAAAGGCTCATACCAAGGATTCTTGAAAGCTAAATATATTTTTAAGGAGGGAAGGAAGGGCAAACAAAAATCAGGAGAAGAGAGCCAAGAACCCAAGACCTTTACAGCCTCAGCTAGAACTTAGATCCCATCTTCTGTAGGTGGGGTTGTAGAACAGAACAGAGAAGAACTGTATTGGCTGTCTTGTTTTAAGTGCAAAATTTAAGTGCTGTGACCTTGAGACCTAGTTAAGACAAAGAAAAAATAACTGTAACCTACAGGTATATAAACTGTTCTTACCCTGACCCATGACTTGGCGTTTCCGTGTTGATTCATGAAAGAACTGTCAACTCAGTTCTCCAGTTGCCAGCTCTGAGAAGCGACATACTGTAGATACCCTTGCAGATGGTGCAAACAGATGACTTGGGGAAGCCAGTGAGATACCACCAGGTAGCTGTCATTAGACACTGAATGCCTTTGACTTGGTCCGGAAACCCTGCTTTGAAAACCAGGGATAGTGGGTTGCTGGGGAAGTGGATCTGGTCTAGGATCTGACTCACCATGATGTAGAGTGCAAGAGACATCTTGTACTTTTAGAGTTAATCCGTCTTTGCACTGCAGCTGGCTGGAGGTTAGCTTTGGCCTCTGGCTCCTCAATGTACATGACCATGACTATACTGAGATGGTTTTTAAGATGGACATTTGTTTACTTTTGCATATGTGTTTGTGTGGTTCCAGTTCCCAATGGGAAGAAAGGAAAATGCACCCAATGATTCTTATCCAGTTCTACTTGACTTAGCACTAATCTGGAAGCTGTGAATGGTTTCTGAGGAAGTTGCATTTGCTGTTTCTAGTGCAGGGCTGACAGTCTTGGGGCAGAAATGAATTTGGTGCTTGACTTGGCTTCCTATGGTAACTTTATTCAACTTGACCATTTAAAAGTTTTAATGGGAGAGAAAATTTCAAACTCCCTAATTTTGTGCTCATAAATGTTCCATACCTACCTATTGTATGAAATTCAAGTTACTTTTATAATTCTTTGTAACTAAAATTGTTTTCCTGGAATGAATACTGATGACGTAATTTTTATTATTTTTTATCCTTAAAATTGAGTTACTCACCAGGCAGAGTCTAAACGTTCAGGACATTCACAACATTATTTAGTGTTTTAGCAAACCCAAATAGAAAAAAATCCATAGATTCATCTTTGGAAATTGTATTAAAACCTAGCATTTTGAGATTTTTTTGGGATAAAGTTCCTCTTAGGGATATAAAGATTCTCTTTGGGGTATTCTGAACATTTTGACAGGAACTTGCTTTTCTGTTTTTATTTTTTTAAAAAGATTTATGTGTTTGTGTGTATGTGTGTGTGAATAAATGCACATGTGCCTGTGCTGGTGGCTTTTATCACTTCCAACTATCCCTTTGAGGGTCTTCCCCTAAACCAAGGGTTTTCATTTTTCTCAGTAGGCTGAGCCAGCAAGCCCTAGAGGTCCTCCTGTCTGAGGTTACAGGTGTGGTAAGATGCCCGGCTTATTGTGTAGGTACTGAGATCTGAACTCTGGCCCTCATGTTTGCGTCGCAGGTGCTGCACAGAAGTTTACTTTGGAGCCATCTCTCTGGCACCCGGAACTTTTATATATTGTGTTATTATACCAGTGAATGAGATGCTGAGTGCATTTGTGCTTTTATTAATCTGTGTACATTGTGGGGTGTGTGTGCATGCGTGTGTGTGTGTGTGTGTGTGTGTGTGTGTGTGTGGTGTATGTGTATGGTTGTGTATACACACGGAACTGTCTTCCTCTCCTGCAGAATTAAATCTGAGAGAATCCGACGTCAGAGTGTGTGATGAATCATCGTGTAAATACGGAGGTGTCTGCAGAGAAGATGGAGACGGTTTGAAGTGCGCATGCCAGTTTCAGGTGAGAAAACCAAAATTAACCTAATTCTACTCTCCCCAATTTTATAATCCGACATTCCTCAAATGAAAAACACTTAGCACTTTGAGCCCTGAAGGAATTTAGCGCACAGCCCACTGGTTCTTTCTTGCCAGGTGAAGTCCTGTTATTTGTGCTTTCTGTGGTTCATTTCAGAAATTAAAGAGGACCGACCGACCATGGTAGATGTGCACTGCATGGGACAGTGTTAAGTGGCCAAGTGTCAGCTTTGCCATGGTAGGGAGGGGGAGGCACCCCAGGAGAGCCTCTTAGTTAAAAGGCTGGCATGATTTTCCCTTTTTTCTGTTAACCTGGCATTCCCCCTCCCCTACTGTACCTCTTTAGAACCAGGAAGAGTTAGAGCCTCTGGGAGAATCAGGGTCAGAGATGGGCTGGAAATTAGTGTCACAACCAATAGTATGGCGCCTTAGCATTTCCATCTGGGTTTACGTGTGCTGTTACTGTCTGAAAAGCAAGAGAAAGGTGGAGAGCGTTGCTCTCAATTGTTCCTGCTTGTCTGTTTTTTAAAATTATTATTAAATTATAATCTAGCTGTAGATGGCCTCTCAGAATTGGACATGAAGTATAGAAAGAGCTTGTCTGGTTTTCACTTAGTCTTGCTGCCATTTTGAATTATGAGGAGAGGAAGAGGTTCAGAAACCAGGCATATATATATGGTTTCTAGCTGAGTTAGTGTTTCTGGTAACCCAGTGACCCCTGGCAAATACATGTCCTTAAGAATTTATTTCCTCGCCAGTATCCCATCTGAACAAAGGCACATTTTATACTTAGAAATGTCATAAGAACACAGAGGGTAAAAGCACTTTTGTTTGAAACTTCCTTGAATACTGCAAACCATCACGATGTTTATTTCCATTAAAAGGAATAGAGAATCAAATTGAAGTAACGGGCACAGCTAGCTAGGTACACTGCTACTGACCATCCACAGGATCGGGTGGCAAGGTACACTGCTACTGACCATCCACAGGGACGGTGGCTAGGTACACTGCTACTGACCACCCAGTCAGGTTCTAGGGTCAAAGAGGCTTTTCATTCATTTATACAGAGTGGTATTTCTGCGAGACAGGCTCCACAATAGCCACTTTCTTCCGAGCTTGGTTATCCTGCTTTGGCTGGCTTCACACCCTTGCTGCCTGTTGGCTGGGGGATATCGGTTCCTTCTGTGCCTGCCTCTCCATGAGCTCTTTCATTTCTGTCTAGCTGATTTTATATTGTTTTCTGAGATTTTTTTTTTAAGATTAGTTTTTAAAAAATAGCCTTTTCAATGTCCTTCAACAGCTAAAAATGCATATATATATATATATATATATATATATAAAATCTTTCCATATATATAATCTTTCCATGATCTGTCTTAAATTGTTTGGTTCTTAACCCATGGCAAAGCAGGAAGAGAAATAAGCGAGGAAGCGAGATCAGAAGGTGCTTTTGCTGTGTGCGGTGTCTTTGGCTGGATGCTAAAGATGGTTAAAGACAGATTCCTTGCCTTGCAGGGGCAAACCTGCAAAAGGCTTACAGCAGGGTTTGTTCCTTCTGCTGAGGAGGAATCTCCCTTTGATTCCTCTGCTGTCTTCCTGTGATATTATGGATCTGTTCATAAAACCTGAATTATTGGCAGCTTAAAAACAGTGACTTGATATGTGCATTAGGCATAGCTCTCTGCTGTGTAAATCTTAACAGTGATAATCAAATTGCTTGAAAGATGGCTTATAATTCTGCACGCTTTCAGTGCCGATACAAGCTTCTGGGGCATGATTTAGGTTCATTTTCACAGAAAGTAGAATTGTGTGTAACTGCAAGTTTTGTTAGTTGGCTCATAAAAGTCATTATCTTGCTAGTTATATAAACAAAGTTGATCATTAATTATATGCATAGAAAAATTATTAATGCTACATCTTTCCCTTAAAACTTAGTGTCTCTGACTTTCTCCCAATTTTCTTTCTTCCTTTGTGGATTTAGAGTTCTGTAGCCTGTCTTTCTGTGTTTGTATCTGTTCTTACTAGCTCTCACGGCCTCTTACTCTAATGAGACCTTTGTATTGGAGTTTTTCACAGAAGTAGAAACAACAGGGGTACATGCACATATATACACATGACCATTTGAGAGCGATGGAGAAAGAGCTTAATGAGGAATTAGCTTATTTGATTGCAGAGGGTGAGAAATCCCACAATCTGTTAAGGGCTGAAGGCCCAGGAAACAGAATGGTGTAAGTCCCTCTTGAAGCTAACGGGTGAGGATCTCAGTACAGTCAGAGGGAAGTTTTCCCTCCGCCATTTTGTTCTATTTGGTTCCTCCACAAATTGGATAATGCGTATCACCCTGGGGAGGGCAGCCTGCTTTACTTGGTTCACTGACTCCACTGCTAATTTCATTTGGAAATGCCCTCACGGATTCATCCAGAAATAACTTTTAATCTGGATACCCAGAGGCCTAGTCAAGTTGCCACATGAAATTAACCATCACAGCTATGTTACTCCTTCTTTTTCTTGCTGTGGCAAAGCACCCGGGCAAAACATGGGGGAAAGGCGTATTTTATTTTGCCGTACATTGCCAGAAGTTCCGTCCTTCATGGTGTGACGGAGTAGAGCAGTTCACATCATGGTGTCCAGGAAAAAAACCAGTGTTCATGGGGCTTCTTCCTGTCCTACTGTCTTCTGCCCCCCTCCCCCCAGTCTGTTGGGTGGTGCTACCAATATTCAGGGATGGTCCTTCTCCCTGAATTATTCCTCTTAAAGACACGTCCAGACATATGCTTTACTACGCTTCTAGGTAACCATCAATCCATCAGTCAAGTTGACAATCAAGGTGAACTATCCCAGGAACTTTATCTTCTTATTGTTGTGATCCAAACAGTTCCTGGCACATAATGGCTGTACTACAAATGCTCTAATGGACACAGTTCCAGAGTTAGCTGTATCTTTCAAACCGCTTCAAGTAGCTGGCAGGATCATCATAGTCACAAGTAATGGAGATTCCTCTCCCTATCCAAGGTGGCTGACTAGAGGTTAGGGAGAGTGTCCAGTCAGTGGGTGGCTATGAATGTTGTGAAACTGCCCAGATCTCTTCATCTGTCCATAAGCATATTGGGAGGCTTCTAATAGAGAGACCCTAGAAACAGAATGACGGAGACAGCAGATCTGATCCTCGCCTCAGGTTCACTCTGAGGTGTGTGCTTCTGGACCATTGCAGGGACGTAAGGACCCTTGCTCACTATAACCAAACGGCTTATGGGTGAGACTGAATAATGTGTGTACAGTGCCTAAAGTACATCACTCGGGAGCAACTGTGACTCTTCTTGTACTCATTAGCTGTGCCCTACACAAGTACTCAAGACTTAGAGCTGTCAGCAGTGACAGCTCGCATTTACTAAGAATTTGCCATGGCGGAAGAGAAACACCTTATTTAGTCCTTGTAATGACATTATTTGGGAGGATCTATGACAGCTAGCTTTAGACAGATGGCGAACGTGTGCTGGTTCACACGGGTGATGGGCCAGAGCCCTGGCTCTGACAGTATCGTGGGCTTCATTGGCTGTTAGAAAATTTAAGTCCATAGGACATTTAAAGCTGCTGCCCGTTGCTCACTGGGATATTGTTTTATAAATGTTAAGATTTCCAGTCCTGTCAAACTCAAAACTCTGTCAATCACCAATAGCTTATATTCTATTTCTTTATTATCTTTAAATGAAATTCATAATGTAGCCTACAAAACACAGGATTAAAGAAATGAATTGTGGCACATAATTTTAATATAAAAGAAAAATAAAGGTCATTTATGATATAAATATTTCATAACTTACATGTTTGAAATGATTATGTTAGAAGACAATACAGTACTCAGGCATTTATATCTACTTATAATGAAGTTGGACTAAAAATATTCATAAGCAGTTTTCTATACAAAGATCTCCAAATAAAAATTTAATTTTAATAAGAGTTTGTGTAAGATTTTGCTGATATTGAATATATAGTAAAACCAACTTGATTATAAAATATTTTGTTAGTGGTTGCTGAGCTGTGCTAATTTGCCATATATATGCTTCAAACACCAAGACCAACCACTTAAAAAAGTAGATAATAGTAAAAGTACATCTTGTTGATTGCAGAAAATTTGAGATATACAGAAAATTAAAGATATAATATGAATATATTGACATTTTCTTTATAGAATTTATGCATATTTTCTAAATTAGACTATGAATGCAATCTATTTTCTTGCTATTTTTTTATTTGTAAAAGAAAATTTGCATTCAATGTCACAGATAAATACTTTTAAAAGAGGGCAGACTGTACATGGTGGCACATGCCTGTAATCCCTGCACTGGGCAGGTGAATTCAGATAGGTGAGAGTTCCTCGCTAGTCTGGATTATAGTGAATCTCCTACCCACTAATTCTCATTTTCAGTATACAACCCTGATTGCTAATGAAAGTCAATTACTTTTTTAAAAAATTTATTCATGTTATGCATATGAGTACACTGTAACTGCCTTCAGACACACCAGAAGAGGGCATCAGATCCCATTACAGATGGTTGTGAGCCACCATGTGGTTGCTGGGAATTGAACTCAGGACCTTTGGGAGAGCAGTCAGTGCTCTTAACGGCTAAGCCTTCTCTCCAGCCTGAAAGTCAATTACTTTTATATATTAGTTGTCTGTTTCTAATTTTTTTCTGTAAATACTTTGACCCATTTTAAAAGGACGTCTGCACCCTCCTTATTTACGTAATGAAGATAGCTTGTATCATATTAAAATATTTCCCCAAGATTTTGAAACTTCGTTTATGCTATTTTTTTTAAAAAAAGATTTATTTTAAAAAATTTAAAATTATGTGCATGCATATGTGTCTGTGTGTGGGTATGTGCAGGTGCCCATGGAATCCAGAAGATGTTGGAGTGCTTGGATTTACAGGGAGTTGTGGACCACCAAATGTGAGTGACTGGAGTTACCGCAGTCGTGAGCCACTCAGTGTGGGTGCTGGGAGCTGAACTCTGGTCCTCTGCCAGAGCAGAACACGTGCCTAACTGCTGATCCATCTCCCCAGCCCCCATTTATGCTATTTTTGACGTGTAGAAGTTGTAAACTTTAAGTGTGTAGAGCCGGTGTCGTCTCTCAGATCTCACGACTGTTTATCTTCATCTGCCTTGTTCCTGTTGTCCTTCAGTGCCCAGTTGGAATCCCACTTCCTCTGATGAGGTTTTCTGTAAGCACCCTAGCTGGTAATGCTGGAGATCAGGCATCATACTTTCTGTCTGATCGATTAATTTGGAACACGATTTAGCTTTGCAGTTATTTTCCTATTCTAGCAGGGTTATAAATAAGATTTCTGAGTATAAAGACTGTTGATTTCTTTGTATCTCCTCTGTTCCTTCCCCGGGGACTTTCCTACTGGAGGTATTGAGCAAACGAATTTTAATGATTACGTGACATCACCTAAATAGCTCTTTATAAACATCATCATGACTTTCCTCTTAAGGTTTCTATGGCTTTTCTTAGCAAATAAAGTAGATTGCACAGGGACGTCCAGTTTCACTCAAGGGTAGGTGGTAATTATTTTCATTATGAACGTGAGAAAAAGGCATGAGGAAGACACAGGTCTTCTTTGTTAAAGTAAAACACAGGGACAACCTGTATAGCAGTGCTTTTGTGTTGATGAATGTGAGCTATGCCATTAATATCCATGTCTCATTCTGAGAGTGTATTTTTGTTTTTTGCAGTGCCATACAAATTACATTCCTGTCTGTGGATCAAACGGGGACACTTACCAGAATGAGTGTTTTCTCAGGAGGGCTGCTTGCAAGCACCAGAAAGACATAACAGTGGTGGCACGTGGACCTTGCTACTCTGGTATGTATGATGTTAGAAATGGCTCTGCCATATATTCTTTTTTAAAAAAGATTTTATTTATTTTATATATATGACAAGTACACTGTATACACTGTAGCTGTCTTCAGACACACCAGAAGAGGGCATTGGATGCCATTACAGACAGTTGTGAGCCACCATGTGGGTGCTCGGAATTGAACTCAGGACCTCTGGAAGAGCAGTCAGTGCTCTTAACCACTGAGCCATCTCTCCAGCCCCTCCACTATATATTCTAAAAAGAGAATTTAGCCAGAAGCATTAGGCTTACATTGCTACAGGGATTGGTAGTGACTGAGAGGGTTTTATTCATATGCTATGTTATTGCTTCTTAACTTGAGGTGATTTTTGTATTGACAAAATACAAAACAGCCTGTTGACTGTGTGTTTTATGTGGGAACTTCATATGTCCTTTGCTTGATACAATTTGGATTGGGAACTGGCATAAGATATCTATCTATCATCTATCTACCTATCTCTCATCTATCTATCTATCTATCTATCTATCTATCTATCTATCTATCATCAATTTATCTATTATCTACCTATATGTATCATCTATTTATTATCTATCTATTTATCTATCATCTTTATCTATTATCTATCATCTATCTATCTATCTATCACCCATCCATCCATCCATCCATCCATCCATCCATCTATCTATCTATCTATCTATCTATTTATCTATCTATCGTTTGGAGATGATTGTTTCTAGAAAGCCTCTATGAACACGCCAGGTTGTATTTCTTTCCAAGTTTTTTGCTCCTTTCCACTGTCACCTCAAGGCGTCTTATTTACTCTCTCCTTTCTCCTTGAATTGGTGGTGGTTGCTTCTGGGAGACTTTAATGTGAGCTGCTTACGCGTTTGAGTTTGAGGGTGTAGGTGCAGGTTAGGTACTGTAACTGGAGTTACTGTCTAGGGGCAGTGGTAAAGACAGGCTGGTGTGTCTCCATCGCCTTGCTTTTCATAGTAAGTTAGGATGTTTAATGTTCTCCCTCTTGCTATGTGAAGGTTTTAGGGCCAACTGTAAGTAAGTGGGCATAGTTCCCAGCACTGCTCTCACTTACGTTACCAGTTAGAGTGCATGAAGTTCCCCGAACTGCCCTCAGGTATAATTTTCTAGAAGGGCTCATAAAACTTCTCAAAGCTATTATTGTTATGATGTATTGCACAGAAAAGTTACACTTCAAATTGGCCAAGGCAGAGATGCATAGGGCAGATTCTGGGAGAGGTGTAAACATGGACCGTCTTGCTGTCCTCTCCAAGGAGTCACGGACAGTGTTACTTCCTCATGGAGCACTGTCGACCGGGAGAGCTGAGCTCTGGCGCTGGGTTCTATCGCAGCTTCATTACCTGATCTTAGACTCTAGCTCCCCTTATACCATTTGACCTAAAGCTTTCATTTCAAGTCACATGACTGAGTTTTCTTTTGTGTGTCTGAGTATGTGATATATGCATGCATGTATTTAGGTACATTCCTCTATGTTTGAATGCATGACAAATCAGAGATAGACATCTGCTATCTTCCTTTATTACTATTTTATTTTCGTATACAAGTGTTTCACCTGCTTGTACCACATCTGTGCATACCCCTAGAATGTCAGAAGAGGGTGTCGAATTAATCTTTTAGGACTAGAGTTGTGTGTGGGTGTTAGGAGATAAACCCAGCTCCTCTCTGTAACAGCAGCAAATGCTCTTAACCACTGAGTCAACTTCCAGCTTCTAGTTGTTATTTCTTGGAGATATGGTCTCACTGCATCTGAAACCACTGTGGTATAGTTAGACTGGCTGGCCAGGAAGCTCCCAGGATGGCTCTGCCTGCCTAGTACTGGTGTTACTTGAGTATGCTGCCACATCGGGATTTTTACACAGATGCTTGGGACCCAAACTCATAGCCTCAGTCTTGATCTTACTAACGTGGCTAGCCCTCATACTGTGAGATGTGGCTGGCCCACTCTCCATTTCTGATGTAGAACTTGCTCCCAACAAACACTCCTATCAGGAATGCTATAAATGACTGCCCAGAAGCATAGGTTAAATATCAGACCTCTTTGA
Organism: Uromys caudimaculatus; assembly: GCA_028551405.1. Classification (NCBI taxonomy): domain Eukaryota; kingdom Metazoa; phylum Chordata; class Mammalia; order Rodentia; family Muridae; genus Uromys; species Uromys caudimaculatus. The sequence continues at coordinate 50,630,679 of CM052702.1, forward strand.
ACAAGGATACATTTTTACCGTACACAAGATAATTAGGTATGGTGCTCTTGCACTGTCATGGGATTTCCTCATATACTTCTGTAAGTACATTGTGCTTTGCAGGCTCGATCTAGAAATTTTGGGGACTCTTTCTGATGCCCTATTGATCATTTTTTAGGACCATGTGTATAAGACACCAAGTGCTTTGATAGGCAGTGAGTGTTAGACAGGAGGTAGATTAGCAGGTTGTAAACAACCCCGAAACTAGGAGCAGAAGGCCTCACGCTAAAGTCCCAGCTTTTATTTCCCATGTCACCTTGTGCAGGCTGCTGACTCTCTGGCCTCCATTTCTCTAAACCATTACGTGGATATCTGCCTTCTGGGCTTGGTTAAGCTCAGGAATACGGAGGTGGCGAGGTACCACATTGTCTTTGTTGCTTGTTAACTGGGCCAGTGTTTTCATGTCTTTTGATCTTTAGAGGTGTCCTATTCTGAGAGTTTGAAATATTTTCTCTTTCAATTACTCAGCAAAATCCTGCCTTAGGCATTACTCTGAAGTCCTTCTTCCCAGACCTCTCTAGGGAGTTTGTTTTGTCTCCCATGCACCTATGCATGTAGCATGCTGAGTTTCACTTACTGATATGCTTGCTTACCTCCACATGAGTGCTTTCTCAGTTAGGATGCTGAGTGTCCTGTCCTGGGAAGCAAAACGCTTTCTCGGGGCTGGGATGGACTCACGGGTGTGTGTGCTACCAATAAAATGCTAAGGAAAATTACTGTATTAGGGTATTTACAGTTTTTAATTTATTTAGGAATTCTTTTTTTAAAGATTTATTTATTTTATGTATATGAGTACACTGTAGCTGTCTTCAGATACCCCAGAAGAGGGCATTGGATCCCATTACAAGATGGTGTGAGCCACCATGTGGTTGC
>CM052702.1:50631690-50656462 GCA_028551405.1 Uromys caudimaculatus
CTCCACCTCCCACCCAACTGCCCACCCACTCTCCTATTCCCACCTTCACATTCCCCTATACTGGGGCCTCTAACACCCTCAGGCCCAAGGGCCTCTCCTCCCCCTGATGGCCAACAAGGCCCTCCTCTGCCACATATGTGATCCAAGCCATGGGTCCCTCCATGTGTATTCTTTGGTTGGTGGTCCAGCCTCCAGGAGGACGGGGAGGGGGGTCAGGCCAGTTGACACTGTTGCTCCCTCCATGGGGCTGCAAACTAGGGATGTGTCTTATCACTGTGATTTATCACGGTCCTTGGAACTTAATATGTATCCTATCAACGTATGTGGAATAAAAGGGAGAAGGGCGAGTTTTCATAAGCTTTTACAAGTCCAGTTCCAACCCTCCTCCTCTGATTCTCCATTCTTCCCCTTCGCTTTCAGGAGACAGCCTTACACCGAATGGAACTGAAAACTTTGCACACAGAGCCTGTGCCCTTGCCACCGCCTGCATGTGTGCTTTCTAATCCCCCTGTTGTCATGTATCTGGGGATTTGACCACTGCTTGGTGGTGTTTGGAGGGAAGGACTGGTATCCAGTATTATCTTCCATTCTAGAGACGATTTGAAGAATAGAACTAATTCCCGGGGGCCAAGATATCATCTCTCCTGTCGAGTTCTAACGTATCAAAATCTTCATTTGCCATCTCTGTTTTATTTTTAATTTTTACAGCTCCATGCTGACGTTATGACAGAGTCTCCTGTTTTCACTCTATACAATACAATTCTAGGGCTTGGAGTGTGACTCAGTGGTAGAGTGATTGCCTAAGATGTTTAAGGGCCAGCACTACCAGAAAAACTGCCTAGTGTGTATAAGGCCCAGCACTACAATTTTTAAGAATTTGTACATTAGTTACATTTTAGGCTGTTCTCTCTCTGAGATTTATCCTGCATAGATTTCCTAGAAGAAGCTAATTTTATCATTACTATGCACATTCAACCCTGAGGTTCTCCTTGATAAACCTTAGGGATTTTTTAAAAAGCCTTTTGGCCTCTGGTCTGTACTCACAAATTTGATTAAGAAGACTTTTGGAGCCAGGCTCAGCCTTTATCTTTCTACTAGAAGCAGTTTGTTCAGCTCCTCTCCAGCTCTAACAAAATTAAAATTTCCTTTTACCTTTTAAATGAGTGGGCTAATCATTTCTGTTTAGCTGTTTATAGTATTTTTTAGTCTTGGTACATGGGATCTGGGTATTTCCTGGCCAGCTGACTTCTGAGACGTAAGAAATATATTCAGTATATAAGAAAGACTGATGGTTATGTGTCTAGGCTACTTACTCTGTACAGCCTAAAGTAGACATATCAAAATAAACTTAGCTGTCAGAAATGTGAGAAAAGGAATCTATGATCCTGGATGCCACAGTTTTTTGATAAGAAATGTTATTATTTATCTGAAAAGATAGACTTTCCAGGAGAAATGTTTACATTTGTTGTTTCTCTTCTCAGATAACGGCTCTGGATCTGGAGAAGGAGGTGAGTTTCAAATACTTGGCTATTTTGAGAGAGTCCATTTGTAGCTCAGGCTGGCTTGGAACTCACTGTGTAGCTCAGGCGTAGCCTTGAACTCCCATCTGTTCTCATGTCTCAGCCTCTAAGTGATGGGATTCTAAGCATGGTCTTCCATGTCCAGCTCAGATCGCTTTGAAGGCCTTTGTTTTCCTTTGATATTCCTGAGATGTAATTAAAACACCATAAGGCTCACTCACTTGAAGTTCCTAGCTCAAGGACTTTTAATGATGTGTAGAGTCATGGGCTCACCACCACCATCCTCCTCACAGGAAGCCCTGTCCCTGGCCACCGAGGCTATTTTGGCTATTCCTTATAACCTCAGACAGTCTTTGTTCCACATTGTTTTCACTGAAGGCTTATTGTCAGACTAAAGGGAACCTGTCATAGCTCCTGTTAAATTCAGGTTACACAAGCTGATTTCTGTCCAGGGTTGTCCACACAGGATTTTTATCATGAAACAGAACTTTGAAATCTCTTTTATTTGCTTCTATTTTTTTTTTTTTAAATCGTAAGTCATAAGGATTTTTTTTAGAATAACAAGATTAGCAAAAATTTAGAGTAAGTTGTGTCTAGAAAAGAGAAGCCCACAAAACAGCTCTGGTGTAATTAAGGATTAAATTTAAACTTTAAAAATTTTCTGTTTTAAATTTTATTTCAGAGAAAAATCATTTCCGATGTTTAAAAATGTCATATTTGGTAATAGCATTGCAGGTCTAGAACGAGGATGACTAATCTGCCTCATGTTTAATGAAGCTGTAAATCTTACTATCTACTCTATGCAAAATAATATTTGAGGTACCCTGAGGATATGTTAAAAGTCCACTCACTGGGAAAATTCAGCCTAAATATAAACTGCAATTATGATCCTAACCATATGAAACTTTGTGTCAGGCTGTTCCTTCCTCTGCATTTCATAGAGTCCCAAAGTTTCTGAGTTGGAAGGGACTTTGAAGGACTGTAGAGAATAGGACATTTATGGGGAGGAATTCAAGGATGGGAGTTTCAGCCAGAAAGAAAATGATAAAAGCTATTGAACAATAGGATTTGATTTAAATGGGCGTGTTTAAGCCGGAGCTTTGTAATCATGTGTGAAAGCTAACTTCATGAATTTTAGATCTGAGAGCAAGAAAGGATTTTAAGAGATCATGTGACCTGGTCCCTGTGATCATTGTTCCATTAGGAACCTCAGATGTTCCCAAGATTTGCTAATATAATACAGTCCTGGCTGTTTTGCTGAGAATGTAGGCTGTTCTTGGTCTTCAAGGGAGCATGCGTTGGAAAGTTTAGTGGTTAGCTCAGTCATTCCAGATTTCCTGATGGTTCTGAGGTCTCAGAATTATTAACTGTCATGATCATTGCAATCTGTTTGGATATTTATTTGTGTTTGAGTGTTCCCAGTCAGACTAGGCAGATAGCAAACACTGGAAAGGTTAGATGTTATCTGTAGACCTGCCTTTTGGTAAGTTCTTCACGGACTGGCTTCCTGATATGGAATTCAATCACATACCAAGTCCAAACTTGAGGCCAAAGTCCTTCCTTACAGCTGACTTCCTGGCCTTCTTTGGGGGAGCTGCAAAGATCCACTGTAGTTGAGGCTCACACATACAGGATGCCCTTGTTTGGGGGTTCGGGGGGGGGGGCTGTGAATTCTTTTGCGGACAATGATATGTGTTCCTTTTGTGGCTGGGAAATAGAAGACTCAAAGATTTCTACATTTGAGTATTTTTGGCTGTGCTAAGTGGACCAAGTAGAGAAGGGGGGCTTGTAAGCACCCCTTTCCTTGTGCAGAATTGGAGACAAATATTTCTTTTAACTGTGAAGTTAGTTTTTATGTGTTTAGAAAGTTGGGTGTGGAGCTGGCGTGAAGGGAGGTGATGATAACACTGTTGTAGCGGGCTGTGTTCCAGCATGTCTGTGCCTGTCAGCCTCCACAGGCTGCGTTAGGGCGAGGAGCGTCACAGACTGGATTTTTGCTTATGCTTTATTTTCTCCTACTCAGTATTAAATGGCAGTTCTTTAGAAATTCACTTACTAAACCTTCTGTATTGTCCCAGCACACACAGCCTAAGACGTTATTTTGCTAACCCCGCTGTGTCTTGGGATATGTTGCTCGGCAGTAGCAGCAGTTGTGGCCTCCAACTCTGGGCTTTTTAGACGTGATTCTCTCCAGAAGCTTGGGTGCATTTTCCTTCAAAAGAAGATAATGGCTCCCGGAGCGTGATGAAGGATCCGTCTCACTTCTGCTTGAGAGATTAACTTTTCTGTTTCAGCAGAGGAGGAAGGCTCAGGAGCAGGGGCCCACAGGAAACACTCCAAGTGTGGACCGTGCAAGTACAAGGCTGAGTGTGACGAGGATGCGGAAAACGTTGGGTGAGTGGCGGGGAAAGGCACTGACCGCGTTCTAGGTCTCCTCCCAGGCAATGTGGAAGAGCTTTCTTCCCGGGTCCAGGCTCTGTGCATGAGTCCTTACATTTTAACTGTTGACGTTATCTAGTCTGACTGACTCCCTTTGTAAGTTGATGTTAATAGCTGTTTAAATGTTTAGAATGAGAGCCCGTTTACAGTTTTTGAGTTCTATCTGTGTCCTTTAAAAATAATTTTGTGTGTATTAATGATTTATTCATCAAAACCATTGTTTTGAAGTGTTCCATTCCACTCTGCTAGTATCTATAATGCACGGCTTCTGTTTCTCCTCTTGCAGTTTTATGCAAAAAGTTTAATGTGTTTCCGTGCATCCAGAAAAATTCAAAAAAATTTAAAAAATGTAGCTGTATTAATTATTTTATATCATCGAAAGCTATTCTTATAAATCTCAGCTGTGTAGTTCATGTGGTTTCTCTCATCCATGTTCGGCTCACACCAAGGTGAGTTTAATGGCTAACAGACTCAGTGGGTTTCCTACCCATTCCCTGTAAGAAGTAGGGTTTGGTGGAATAGTGACAAGCTGGCATCTGTCAGCAGTCAGGCTGAGTTCTGCTTTCATCAGAGCCATGTCTGCATAGTCCCTGCCTGTTCTTTCCTTTTCCTGTGGTGCTTAATTTGTGCGTATTTGATTTTCAAAGCTTTGATACTGACTTGAGGACCTGACAGCTAGATGTATCTTCTTCATTTCCTCTGTTTCCTCTAGTGCACATTCAAAAACACTCATGCTATAGAGATCTGTACTTTCCTTTTGTATATATTTTTGTACTTTCAGATCCTATGTTTTATTCAGCGCTTAAATGTCTTTCATTAAAACAGTGTATTAATTAGCATTAATGCCCAGAATGAGTTTATAAATCAAGACCATACCATTTTCAATGTTACTGGCATAATTTCAGCTGCTTGGGTGGCATTTGGTAAAATTAAATGCTTGGTATAAATGGATTTAGGGAAGGGACTTCAGAATTTTTTGTTTGTTTTGTTTTTCCAGACAGGGTTTCTCTGTGTAGCCCTGGCTATCCTAGAACTCACACTGTAGACCATGCTGGCCTCAAACTCACAGAAATCCACTTGCTTCTGCCTCCCAAGTGCTGGGATTAAAGGCGTGCACCACCACCACCTGGCGACCTCAGAAATCTTACTGTGTGTTTTCTACACATTGTTTACAGGACTAGCCTGAGTTTATGTCCATTACAGTGATTTGATGTGGGAGAACTTATTTTTTTTTTAAATCCAAAGAAGACAGTGGACCTTAGGACAGAGAAAAATGATACGTATTTCCAGATTCGATACTATGCTGTCTTTCCTCCATTGTTACTAATGATAAGGCATCGTGGAACAGCAGTGTGTGCGTGTGTGTGCGTGTGTGTGCGTGAGAGAGAGAGAGAGAGAGAGAGAGAGAGAGAATATATTACTCTTTTCATTGTTTTTCCTTAGGATAGCTTTATAATAGTGTTCATAGGCTACATATCAGCCCATGATTGATTGGCTGGGTATATTAGTCTGTTTTTATTCCTTTAACAATTCTTCTATTTAGCCCTATTTTATGTTTCTTGGCTGCCATGTAGAAAGCAGCTCTAAGCATAGGGAGTGGGCACTGACCACCATAGGAGAGGGCTTACCTCCAGGCAGAGGAGAACATGGACTGGGCCAGGCAAGGAGATGATGAGACAGTTTAAAAAAATTGAAGAAATGATTGGTACTCATCCAGACAATGATGCTACTGTAGATATGCAGCAAAAGGAACAACTACTGATTGTGGGTGTAACAATGCTGAATTTTTCTAATTTACTTTTAAATGGGCTTTGATTCCAAGAAAGCTCTCTGTGAAGGTTTTGTAGCTCTAACGACACAGCTACAGAGAACCAAGACATGCGTAAATACCACATTAGCTAGTAGTCTTGAGTTTCACTTTGAATTATGTGTGGGTATGTCTGCGTTGGTGTCAGAGCAGGCATCCACAGAAGCTGTCTACTTCCCTCAATTTATTTCAGGGGCTAGGAAATGACTCAGCTGGTAACAATACTTGCTAAGCAAGCATAAGGACCAAAGTTTGAATCCTTAGCACCCAGCTAGAAGAGCTGGGTATGGCTGCATGTCTCTGTAACCTCAGCATGGAGGATGAAGACAAGGCTCATTGGCCAGCAGCCTCACAGAAACTGAGCTTCAGGTTCGGTGAGAGACTCCGTCTCAGGGGAATATGGTAGAGAGTGATAGATGAAGTTAACTTCAGGTATGGTGGCACGTACCTTTAATCCCAGCACCCGAGAGGCACAGACAGCCAGATCTTTGTGAGTTCAAGCCTAACCTGGTCTACTTAGCAACTTTCAGTCCATCTAAGACCACATATTGAGATCCTGTCTCAAACAAACAAGAAAAAACAAAACCAACCAACCAACCAACAAACCAACCAACCCTCCAACCAATCAACGAAATAAAAGCAACCAAAAAAAAGAAAGAAAGAAAAGAAAATACTCTGGGGTTGAAGAGATGGCTCAGAGGTTAAGAGCACTGACTGCTCTTCCAGAAGTCCTGAATTCAATTCCCAGCAACCACATGGTAGCTCACAACCATCTGTAATGGGATGTGATGCCTTCTTTTGGTGTGTCTGAAGATAGCTACAGTAACTCACATACATAAAATAAATAAATAAATCTTAAAAAAAAGAAGATGCCCCACCTCCTCTTCTGGCTTCTGCAGGCATGCGTATGTGAACATGTATACCACTCACATACAAATTATTGCTTACACATAATTGCACATGTTTAGGTGGTATAAAGCATGTTGCTTCAGTATGTATGTGCACTGGGTAATCAGCATTTCCATCACCTTGTCTTTTCCTTATGTTAAGAGCCTGGGTTTTACACTTGTCTTTTCATAAAATAAATAAAAAACTAATTGAGATGATAGTGGTCCTGGTGTGCTCCAGAGCTCTAGAATGGGGTTTAGGAATGTGGGAATATGAACAGTAGCCATTAGATTGTCTGTTGACTGTTTTCCAGGCAGGGTCTCATTATGTAGTCCAGGCTAGCCTCTCATGATCTCTCTGATTTATTCTAAGTACTAGGATTATGACATATCATCCCTGCCTGACTGCAGCTATGAACTCCACATTTGTTGTCACACGACCCCGTTTGGCTTTAGACACTCTGTCTTCCCTTCTGCTGCAGCCTCCTGATGCTAGGATTTATGCGCCTTTATGTTTGGGCCAGCTTTCAGTTTGTTTTTAACTACCCTCCACTGAAGAGATTCACCAGAACTGGAGAGATGGCTTGTGGTTAAGAGCACTTGCTCTTGCAGAGGTCCTCGGTCTGATTACCAGCACCCACATGCTGTCTTATTTATTCTAGTTCCAGGGGATCCAATGCCTTCTTATCTCTATGGGCAACAGGCACACGTGTGGTAAACATACGTACCTGCCGGCAAAACACCCATACACATAAAATAAACAAATTTAATAGTAAAAAAGAAGTAGGTTGGCATTGTTAAATAACATCTCTCGTGCGTATTTACATTGTACTTAAATATCTTGAGTAGGATTCTGTGGAATCCTTTACTAAGTGTAATGCATTTAAAAATATTTCTAATATTTTCTGTCTTGTTTTCGTAGAAAATGTTGGTAGTTGTGGTGATTTGAGTGAGAATGGCCACTACAGGCTCATATGTTTGAATGCTTGGTCTTTAGTTGGTAGAACTGTTTGGGAAGCATTAGGAGGCGTGGCATTGTTGGAGGAGGTGTGTTCCTGGGGGCAGACTTTAAGTGTTCAAAAAGCATATGACATTCCTCATTATTGTGTTAAGATGTAAGCTCTCATCTACTGCTCTAGTGCCATGCAGGCTTGCCTGCTGGTGTGCTTCCCACCATGATGGCTACAGACTCTAACCCTCTGGAACCATAAGCACTAAATTAAATAAGTTGCTTGGTCATGGTGTTTTATTACAATGTAGAAGGCTAACATGATAAGGTCTAGAATTATATAGGGGCCAAACATCTGGGCACATCTGTGAAGGAGTTTCTAGACTGAATTAACTGAGATGAGATGCCACACCCTAAATGTGGAGACACCTTTCTATGGGCTGGATAAATAGAATAAAGCTGAGCACCAGCAGTCCTCTCTCCCCACTTCCTGACATAGGATGCCACGTGATCAGCCAGCTGTTTCGTCACCACTGCCATGACAGTCTGCACCGTTAACTGTGATGCAAATTCTCTTATTAGTTGCTTAGTTACTGTTTGATTGCTGTGAAGAGACACTGTGGTGAAGGCAATGTAAAGCATTAATTGGGGGTTTGCTTATAGTTTCAGAGGGTTGGTCCATGACCATCATGGTGGGGAGGGTGACATCAGGCAGTCGGGCATGGCACTGGAGCAGTAGATGAAGCTTACATCCTGATCCTCAGGCAGGAGGCAGATGCTGGTGTAGGGGGAGAGGGAGAAGGGGGGAGAGAGACTGGGCCTGGCTTTCAAAGCCCACCCCCAGTGATACCCCCCCAACACCTCCTAATCCTTCCTAAACAGTTCACTAACTGGGAACCAAACATTCAAATATCTGAGCCATTTTAATTCAAACCACCATAGCTTCCTGATCTACGATGCTTTTTCAGGCATTTTGCCATAGCCAGGAGCAAAGGAAGTGATACCATAGTGGTCCCCAAATTGACTTCATAATCCACTACTTATGTGACTTACGGTTTGAAAGATAATGCTCTCAAACATAACTATCAGAGCTGTATATCTCACATAGTTTTAGATATGGGTAGCCATTAAAATGTTTTATCTTTCTCATTTCGTAATATCTTTGCTGTCAGAAGAAATGCTGTGTAATCTGTCTAGCTTCTTACACTTAAGGTTCCTTCTATTGTTAATCGATACATTAAAAAAAATTCAGGACTTTAGAAGAAGGAGTAGTGGTACCATGGAAATTGGTTTTGTTAAGAGAAAGAGCTGTATTTTTTAACTTCAGCTGCTTAAATGAAAATTTAATTATTTACACTGTATAAATCCCTCTGTCTTTTTACATTTCTTTCCTTTAAAAATTTGTTTTCTTACCTCTGTGTGTGTGTGTGTGTCTGCATATGTCTGTATGGGCACCTTCTGAGGCTCTAAGAGGATCCCCTAGAGCTTCAGGCTCAGGCACGGAGAGTTGTGAGCTGCCTAATATAAGTGCTGAGAATTAGGCTCTGGTCCTGACAGAGCAGCAAGCACCTTCCTTCCAGCCATTCCCCTCCCCTTTTAAAGTCTGCTTGCATGTTACATGTGTGCATGCCATGACCTCTGTGGAGGTCAGAGAGAGAGGATTGCTTTGGCTGTTAGTCCTCACCGTCCACCTTGCTTGAGACAGAGGTTTCTCTGTTTTTCTTTGCTTGTTTTTCTGCTACTGTATGTGCCGGCTGCCTGGCCTAGGAGTGTCCTGTCTTTGCTGCTCATCTCCTCATGGAGCACTGGGATTACAGACTGGTATACCATGCTTTGCTTTCTGAGGGTTCTGGTGTGGCATTTTTTTTCTCTGTTATACTTGATTGCCACCCTGCTTTGTACTTTAGGTTCTTGTGTTTGTTTGTGAAATAAGTTTTCTGGGAATGGAAGTTAGCTCAGTTGGTAAAGTTCTTGATGTGCTAGTGTCTGGACCTGAGAGGTGAAAATCTGGGTGGGATGGTGGATATTTATAAACCTAGCCCTGGAGAGGTAGAGACACAGAGGTCCCTGGCCCAAATGGTTAGCCATTGTAGACTAATCTGTGACCTCCAGTTCTCAGAAAGAGATTGTCTTAAAAAACAAGATGATGGCTCCTGAGGAACAAACCTGAAGCTGACCTTTGACTTCCACATGTACATGTATACATGCGGATGTGTGCCTGTGAACATATGTACCTGCACACACACACATCCTGTACACACACACACACACACACACACACACACACTTCTGTCTCTGGGGATAGCTCAGTTGGTAGATTGCTTGCCTCTAAACTCAGAGTTCAGTTTTCTGCACTTTATAAACAGACTAGTGTAATGTGCCTGTAATCCCATCACAAAAGAAATGGAGTCATGAGGTTCTGAAGTTCAGGGTCATTCTCAGTTACACAGTGAATATGAGGCCACCATGGGTAATATGAGATTGTCTTAAAACACAGTCAACCAACCAGCCAGCCAGCCAACCAACCAACCAACCAGTCAACCGACCAACCAACCAACCAACCAACCAACCAACCAACCAACCAACCAGTCAACCAACCAGCCAGCCAACCAACCAACCAGTCAACCAACCAGCCAGCCAGCCAGCCAGCCAGCCAACCAACCAACCAACTAACTCACCCAGCTCAACCCAAAAAGCAAAACAAAACCTTCTTCTCTTTTGTCAGGTTGCTAGCTACTGTTTGTGGGTATTGCTAGTGTGTCTTGTCAGTGAACCTTACTGAGGTTTGCCTTTCTGCCTTCTCAAACATGAAACAAGAGAATCTATGAGCAGCATCTAATTTAGGAATAACTGGAATGTCAGCTGAGCTAACACTTTCCCTACTCAGAAATGATTGCGATCTCTGTCGCTTACCTTCTTTCTCGCCTGCTTGCTGGCTATCTTCAGTCATTCATAATTTAAATGACTAGGGCAAGAGATGGCTCAGCCTCAGCAATTAAGAACACTCACTGTGCTTGCACTGGACCCAAGTTCAGTTCCCAGAACCCATGTTGGGTGGTTCACACTACCTGTAACTCTAGCTTTAGGAGATGGAACGCCTAGAGCTTTTCTGGCATCTGCACTTATATGAACATGCCCACATACAGGCACACATATGCCCACATACAGGCACACACATGCCCATATGCAGGTATGCACATGCCCACATGCAGGCACACATATGTCCACATACAGGCACACACATGTCCATATGCAGTTATGCACATGTCTACATGCAGGTATGCACATGCCCACATACAGCCACACATATGCCCACATACAGGCACGCACATGCCCACATACAGGCACATACATGCTCACATACAAGTACACAAAATTTAAAAATAAAAAGAGTCCAAATTAAATGATTTCTGAGCTACTTTCCCCTCTTCCTGAGGCAACCTGTGTTTTCCCTGGATGCCTGAGCTCTGCAAGGGGTTTGGTGGCTGCATTCTGATTCCTTACCTTTTGAGTTTATATCTGGAGGTATGTAGGTGAGGTTCCAAAACCAGCAGCTCCCTCCCTCCCTAAGTCAGGTTTCAGTACGCCAGTGTGAGGGCTGTGAATTATGGTATGGGGACTTGGTTGGCCTCTTCAGTCTTAAACCTTGTACTCAGTATGCCCTTTACATTAAGGTCTATTTCTAAGCAGTGCATTCTTGGCATTGCTCTCCCGCCCATCTCAAGGGCATTTCTAAGTTGTCCAAGGCTTTAGTTATTGCTACAAGTCAGCTACTAGCCATCCTTCTGAGCAGTGTGGCTACTAATGGTAGGATCCTTCCTTTTGGTGCCTGCTTAGGAATGGTCTGAGGTATCTGTGCACCCCCCAGGCATGGAGCCAATACAGGTGAGAGATAAAGCCTCCAAAAGGTTCTCTCTGAGCTTTGTGTGCTGGGCTTTATGGAAATAGTCTCTGCTCTCCTGTGTATTTGATGCAGTCTGCTCTCTGGGGCTGCTTTTCCTTTTTACCCCTGCATGATATAAATAACTGAGAGCTGCTGAGAGAATTGTGCAGGTGTGGCAGGCAGACAGCATTGAGAACAGGCCAGTTCGCTTAGTGGACATCTTGATCTACTTGCTGCTGTTTTTCTTGTTGTTTGTTTGTTTGGCAGATTCCAGGGCAATGTCTGATGACTCCCTTCTAAGCGCAGCAAAATCTTTGCAAAAGAGAGCAATGCTCTGGTTATTCATTGCCTTTCTTTCTGAAAGCTTTATGTGTTTCTCATAGTTTTTTCTGCTTTGTTTCCACGTAGAGATGACAATGATGACTGTCATTTGGCATTGCCTAATTGTAGACATTCAGAATAATAGACTTAAAAATAATTGAGGGGATTCACAAGGCCCACAGCTAGCTGAGGAGCTATTGGCAGTTAGTGGCTGGGAGAGAGGGGAGAGGGAGAGGACATGTATTTTCTTCAGGAGTGTAGCTTTTGATGAGTTGCCCATGATCCAGTAATAACACCACACCCATGCTCATTCAAGCAACCCTAATTGCATTCCTGGGGTCATTGAGAAAAAGACAGGGGGCTGGAGAGATGGCTCAGCTGTTAAAGGCTAGGCTCACATCCAAAAGTACAAGAAACAGTAGGAGGGGGACTTCCTTAAGGAAGGTCTCCAGAGGAAATGAGAGGACGAGGAAGAGAGATAAGGGGACAAATAGGATCAAAATGCATTGTATGAAATAGTCTGTCAAATAATAAAAATAAAAATCAGTTTTAAGTTCTTTGCTGGTAATAGAAAATAAATACTATTCAATGGTATTTTATGCGAAGTGTAATCTGGATGTTATCAAAGACAGGTTCTTTTTTTTTTTTTTTGAAACAGGGTTTCCTCTGTGTAGCCCTGGCTGTCCTGGAACTCACTCTGTAGACCAGGCTGGCCTTGAACTCAGAAATCCACCTGCGTCTGCCTCCCAAGTGCTGGATTAAAGGCGTGCGCCACCACTGCCCAGCAGACAGGTTCTTTTCTAGAAATAATTTCTGAGGGTTTCATGTAAAGATCTTCCTTGATAGATTTGTCTTTAAGGTACAGACCTTCGTCTCTCTACAACTTCTTGTCTTCTGAATGTCCTTATAGTGTCTCTGGACACTTTTCTTGCCTCATTCTTCTAGATTGAGATGAAGGGTGAATTAGGTAGAATGTCATCACCTCTTCTTGGAAGCATTTTCCATGGTGTCTATGAGTTCTTTCTTGGTCTTGAAGAACAACATCTGTGTGACACTATGTTTATATATATCATGCGGTCGCTGGCAGGTTGTAAGGTCCCTAGGTTAGGCACTTTGCTATGAGATTTTTGCTGTGATAAGACATCATGAGCAAGGCTGTGAGGCAGTGATCTGTGACAGGCAATCTGGCACCCGGTCGAGCACAGGCGTAAACTCTGGGTGACCCAGCGGAATCCACAAGGGACCGGGAAACATGCCAATGCTCCTGGGCATCATGGTCATGTACCACCCCTCCTCAGGTAGAGGCATGGCACACAACCCCAAGCCATCCCCATGTTAATGAGACACCTTGAGATTTAGCCACGCCCCTTCCCAGTTACTATATCTGCTTTGCCTCTCCCAGAGGGCGGGGGTACAGTTCTATCCCCGCTACTCTCCACAATGAAAATAAACGTCTTAGAATTATGGACTGTCTCTTCATCTGGACCCGCCGTGGGAAGTGAGGGATCTGATTAAGGAGCCTCGTCTAATCTCTCGCTGAGGGCTTCCCAGCGCTCCCAGACAGTACCCAATCACTAAAGCTTAAGCAGCTAGTCTGGTACCGGCATCTGCGATGTCCAAAGCCTGGAAACTCCAGAGATGGCTGCAGCATTCCCCAGGATGGCTCTCTTTTCTACCGACGGGTTATGTGTCCGCAGAGGCCTCTCACACAGCCTGGCCAGCCCGTTGGACTGTCGAAGAGCTCAGAACGGACACGTGGGGCTTCTTTCCACACAAGGCAACTTATAAAAGCATTTATTTGAGACTTACAGTTTCAATGGTTTAGTCCATGGCCATTGTGGCAGGTGGCATGGCAGTAGGCAGGCATGGTACTGGAGCAGAAGCTGAGAGCTCACATCTTGAGATACAACCACAAGGACAGAAGGAGGGAGGGATGGGGGGAGGAAGGGAAGGAGGGAATGAATGGGAAGGAAGGAAGGAGGGAGAGGGGAAAAGGGTGGGATTGGGGAGGGAGGGGAGAGAGAAAGAAGAGAGAGAGAGAGAGAGAGAGAGAACATGAATGGGGAATGGTGTGGACTTTTGAACCCCCCCCCCCCCATAATGTATCTCCTCCAACAAGACCACACCACCTAATCCTTCCCAAACAGTTCCACCAAATGGGGACCAAGCATTCAAATATATGAGCCTATGGTGGCCATTCTCATTCAAACCACCACAAGTTGGGGGCTTCCTGTGGTCCTTCATTGTTAGGTTAATAGCATTCTGTGGTTTGGATCTGTTATTCACTTAGAGCTTCTTGTGAGGATTTAATGTATTGAACTTGTGACAGGCTTGATTAGGTGTTTGTTAAATCTAAATAAACTCTCCAGCTTTAGTTTAAGTCAGTGTTTTCCTAACTGCTAAGTAAACTATTGAGATGAAATGGTACTTTCCCTGAAGAGTTAGAAGAAAGAATGACAAGGGTTAGATACATTTGAATGATAGTACAATGATGCCTTTCAAGTATATGTACCATTTGAAATATTTCAAAGGGTTCCCCCTCCCAGACCTTATTTGATTCTGTCAGCAGTGTTAGGAGGTATTGTTCCAATTTTAAAGACTGGAAGCTGCAATTTACCAAAATTATAGCCCTAAATCATAGGAGACATTTTATTTAGTCATTTATTTACTTACGTATGCATACATTTATGCCTTTGAAATTCACAGTGTTAAGAACTGAAAAGCTTGGAGAAGCTGTGCAGGGGAAGGTCTCTTCCCCACCTGTGTTCTCAGCCACCCAGTTGCCTTCAATCATTGTGATTGGTTTTGTTTACTCTTCCAGGGGTGTTTCACGCATGTCCAAGCAGATACATAGACACATTCATTTTCTTTTATAAAGGCATAGCAGCACATACTGTATGTTATTTTAAATTTTTATTGTAACATCTGTGTTATACCCAGAAGTATTTAACGCACACATGTAATTTAGGGAACTACTGTGTACCTGGCTATAAAATAAAATATTGCCAACTTTGTAGATCAACTTCATCAGAGAATGAAAGGGCAGTAGTGTTACCAGTAAAGCTTGTAGAACAAGCACCACCAAGAGCCTCTGAGTCAGAAGCTAGGGTTTGGCTTTGTGGAGGTCACGACATTGCCTCTTATGACATTAAAGAAGTTGGAGTTATTGTTGAAGCTTCTCTTCAACTGAGATATCTGACAGGATTCACTTTTTAAAAAAGATTTATTTATTTTGCTTTATGTATACAAGTGCTTGCCTGCATATATATGTATGTGCACCATGTGTGTGCCTCATGGCAGTGGAAGACAGAAAAGGGCATCAGATTCCCTAGAGCTAGAATTATAGACAACTGTGAGGTACCATGTAGGTGATGGGACCCAAATCCAGCTCCTCCTAAAGAGCAGCCAGTGTGCTTAACTACGGAGTCATTTCTCTAGCCTCTCTGACGGATTCTAATATGTGGATGAATAGCGTATGTGCACACACACACACACACACACACACACACACACACACGCACACCACTGTGCATCCGTGGAGGTGAGAGGACAAATTCTAGGAGCAGGTTGGTTCTTTTCATTACGTGAGTCCTGGGCACTGACCTCTGGTCCCAGGCTTGTCTTCAAGTGCTTTAACCCATTCAATCATTTTTCTTAGCCCCACTATGTTTTCCTCTGATTATTATTTAAGATTTTTTCCGTTTATGTATGTGCGTTTATGTGTCTGTATGTGCAGGTACTTGCAGAGACCAGAGGGGGCCTTTGGGTCCCTGGAGCGAGAGTTTCAGGTAGTTATGAGCCACCATGTAGGTGTAGAGAACCAACCTCAGTCTTCTGTAGCAGATGCTCTTAACCACTCAGACCTAGAAAACATTAGTATTATATTTTTGTATGTGCATTGGTGTTTTGCCTACATATATGTCTGTGTGCCACATGCCAGGTGAAGGGCTGAAGAGGGCATTGGACCTCATGGAACTGGAGTTAAAGTTAGTTGTGATCCACCATGTAGGTGATAAGACCAAACCTGGGTTCTCTGAAAGAACAGCAGGTGCTCTTAACTCGTTTTGATTGATAGAGAAAGGTGTTTTATTTATATATGTGTGTCCGTGTGTCTGCCTGCAGAGAGCACAAAGGGTGTTGTGTTCCTGGAGCTGGGGTTATGAGCTGGTTGTGAACTGCCTGATGTGGGTGCTGGGAACCAAACTCCTGTCCTACGGAAGAGCAGCAAGCATTCTTTAAGGCTGAGCCTTTTCTCCAGCCCCCAGTGGCTTTGCTTTCTTTTTTGTCTTCCATTGTCATTGTCTGTTTAGCCTGCTTTCCTGACTTGAGTCTTTTCAAAGATCCAATGTTTGGCTTTAGTGATTTTTTTAAAAAAATTTATTTCATTTATTTTTTAAAATTTATCTGTCTTTGCCTTTTGTTTCTTCAATACAGTATTCCCCCCCTTCACATTTTAAAGGGAGGTTTAATAATACCCTTTAAAATCTACCAAAAGGAGATTACAATGCAGGAAGATCATGTAAAATGACCCTACTTCTCAGCATGGCAAATATTCAGAATTTACAAAGTCCGAGTGTGGATATGAAAAGTCAGAAAGATACAAAAGATGCTGTTTAAAGAATAACAGAAAAGTATGTCAGAATTAATGTCACCCAGCCTGAGTAATTGTGCTCTAGCTAACCCTCTTCATAAATGTTTCGGATGCCCACCCTTTCCTCAGAATGAGCTCATGTGCAGCTGTCGCAAGAGATGCTCACAGGTAAACACAGAGGCCCTTGTTGATGACATTCCCTGCTGAAAAGTATCTGGCCACCACAAAGGAGGAGCCAACACTTGAATGTCCTGTCTCAGAAGCCAGGGTGCTGGAAGTGGTCGCTCTTGATCTCCCTGCATCATGTCAGCTACTCCCTCCTGCCTGAGTGTAGGGTGCCTTTGCAAGGTTTTCCAACATTGGCCACAACTGGACTCTGGGTCATGCTTGAGGACCCTTGTACTGGCCAGGGCCTCCGAATACTTCTGAGCTTCCTAGCAGCTTCTTGCAAAGCTTCAGAGGGGAAGCACTGTGCTGAACATGGTACTCATTGTGGGCTTTCAGGACCTCGTTATTAAACTGTTTGGAAGCTGGCTTGCTCGTGGCTGCCTCTGCACTCCTGGGCTTGGGCTGTCCTTGGTTTTGTGTGTGCGTGCCTGCGTGTGTGTGTGTGTGTGTGTGTGTGTGTGTGTGTGATCACCAGCATGTGTGTAGGCCAGAGGAGGACATTGGGGTGACTTCCTTTTTAATTCCCCACTTTATTCTCTTGAGTCTAGGGTCTTTCATTGTACCTGGATTTTTCCCTATTTTAGTCAGGTTGGTTGGTCAGCAAGCCTTTGTAATTCCCCTCCTGCCAGTGGTAGGGTCCCAGTTGTTCATGCCTATGCCTAGACCATGGATCCTGGATATCTGGATCAGACCCTTGGATAGCAAGTATCCTTGCCCATTGAGCCATTTCCCCAGTCCTGACTTTTTTTTTTTTTAAATAATTTATTTAATTTTACCTGCATTGGTGTCCTCAGAGGATATCAGATCCTCTGGAGTTGAAGTTACAGACAGTTGAGAGCTGCCATGTGGGTGCTGGGAATTGAACCCAGGTCCTCTAAAAGAGTAGCCAGTGAGCCATTTTAATTGCTGAGCCATCTCTCCAGACCCCCTCCCCTGACTTATATTTTTTATAATAGTGATTTTGTTCTCATCCATTATTTTATGACTTAAGAGAAGGGGTTTTTCTGGAAAACCGTGGGAGGAGGGAAAGCCCCTAGGCAGGAGCGTCCCTGGTGTGTCAGAGAGCAGTGGGAGGCAGTTTAGTGGACTTTTCCTAATGTGACCGTGCAACAGTGCCCATGCTTAAAATTCACTTCAGGGGACAAATAAGTAGAGAAAACGTCACCTCACACTCCTCCCTGGGCTTTAGAATGTCTTATTTTTCATTTCCTTTGACATTTGTATTTGTCAGGATTAAATGATGTGACTGCTGTACCGACCCAGTAAGTGCAGCCAGCGTTGACAAACGCTTTGACTTTGGAGTTTTTCACTCGTGGGCTGTCTCTCATGCCTCACCTTCCGGTCTGTGGGCGTCATGCCCTCCACTACTGTTGGCAGTTTGGGAACATCTGTCGTTGCTGTAATCGGCTATGTCTGTGGCCTTTGCAGTCTTATATTCTCCTCTCCTGCTCATCGGTCCACTGAGCTGGCCTTTGCTCACGATGCTAATTTCATTTCAGTTCTTCAGACGCCACAGAAGGCAGTGGCAATGGTTTGCTCACAGTTCTTGGAAGTAGACGCCATGGTTCCATCCCACCGAGGAGCACTTGCCTCTGCCAGACATCCGTTAGGGCGGTTCCTGGTTGATCCCAGTGCCCACCGTAAGCAATGCCACTTGTCAGACGAGTGGCTGTTGTCGCTTCTGACAAGATTGGCACTGTGTCTTGTGTTTTTTGCCAACCCTTTCCATGGTTCTGAATGGGTCTTTAGCTCTCTCCACTTGATGCTATTTCTATTTAATTGCTATTTCAAGTTTGCCTGATTTTTGTCTTGTTAACCAGTGGTAGCTTTTTCTGCAGAGAGCTAGATGGTAAGTCTTTAAGGCTTTGTATGCTACATGTACTCTATTATGGCCACCCCTTTACAAATAGAAATATACAAACCCTTCTTAAGAGCTGGAGAGGTGGTTCAGTGGTTAGGAACGAATGCTGCTCTTTCAGAAGACCAGGGTTTGGTTCCCAGCACCCATGCCTGGTATCTCACAGCTGCCTATACCACCAGCTCCAAGGAAGACCTCATTCTTGCCCCTATGGGCACATAAGCCACACACAAAAGCACGCACAGCATAGAAACATCCAATTAGCTTGTCTGCATTGACCTACTACTATAGTTTGGCAACCCTTGACTTGAACTATGCATTACATCTTCTGATGAGTAGAATGTCTGTCTATCTGTCTGTCTGTCTACCTTCCCATCCACCCATCCACCCACCCATCCATCCACCCATCTAGATATTTGGGGACAGACTCACATATATCCCAGGCTAGTCTTGAACTCCCTGTGTAGCTGAGGATGACCTTGAACTTTTGACCATTGTGACTCTACCTCCCCAGCGCTGGGATTACAGGTGTGCACATGTGCACATTGGAGAGTGAAGCCAGGACCTTGTGCATGCTAGACAAGAGCTCTACTGAGTCCCACTGTAAGACTGTTGTTAGCACATGACGAAGGTGTAGTGAATAGTGCCTTAGCGTCTGCTTTCCTTGTGTATCCCCCCCCTTGGTTTTTCATGATTTCTTCTTTCTCTTCACATTTTTGTCCTCTGTCCATATTCTCCATTGGTTTGTCTTACAGGCAGGAGATCTGTTTGCTTAGTGGGGCCGTTTGCTTCATCTCTTTCCTCAGTTGCTTCATTTCTACCATAAACATCCCTCATTCTTGTGGAGCAGACTGAATGGAGAGATTTTTTTTTTTTTTTGGTCAGTCCTTTTATTACTTTCAACTCAGTTTCCTTTTCTAATAGTAATTTACCATAAAGTCCGTTAACTTTGACAGATTGCCTTTTGAAATTAGTTTTATCCATTCTCTTGGTGGCTTGATCGCCTATCTTTTGCTCGTCTCTCCTTTACACGCCAGTTTGCAGCAACTGTCCTTGGCCTCCAGAGTAAGCCTTTGAAAGATAAACACATGTACAAGAGATTTTGACCTTGTCTTATTTTCATATATAAAAATAACAGTTTTCTCTGGAAGGGAACAAGGGCGGCGGTTGGTGCAATGTGAGCAGAGTGGGCTTTGCATTTGTGTGAACAGGGAGCATCTTCTTTATTTGGATGGTCCCCACCATTCTCCTCTTTATGCTAAGCTTGGAGCAGAAGAAACTGGGAGAACAGGGTGGTGGGGGTGGTGGGGCCCTTTGCTTGATAAATAGCTTCATCAGTAATTCAATACCCAGGTTTTGTCTGAGTAGTGGGAAAAGCCTTTGTTTAATGGGAAAAGTAATGGTCAAGTCGTGCTCTCCGAGCCGGGAGGCTTTCAGCATTGGGTTTCTTTAAACTTTGTTTTCCAGCACACATTGAGGTTTCTAGTAACAGTGTGAGCTTACCAGGAACAAGTCATGTTGAAGCTAGCCTCGTCCCTCCCTCCCTCCCTCCCTCCCTCCCTCCCTCCCTCCCTCCCTCCCTCCCTCCCTCCCATTTTTCTTGTGGTACAGTAACGTTTCCTATACCAGGGCTGAGCAGAGCCTCAATGACATTATCTAAAAATGTTAGCAAGAGATGTTTGCCAGCCTGGGGTACACATGAGCCAGAAAGGCAGGCGGGTGGAAGGTGCTGTCCTAGCTTCCCACCCTCTCCTTTTGCTCGGACTGGCCTCTGACTTCCTACATAGCTGAGGATGGCAGTGACCTTTAGTCCTTGTGTGTCTCCCCAGTGCTGGGATTACAAATGTACACCATCACTCTAGTTGATGCAGTATTGGGGCTCAAACCAAGGGCTTCGTGGATACTAGGCAAGCACTCTAGCAACTGACCCACAGCCGTAGTCCACAGCTTTTCTTCACAGGTGATCAGTGGTGGATTAATTCTGTAAGTTCTGAAAGTAGTTTTCTAATGATAGGATATGTGATTCCATCTTTATCAGTGTTTTATTGATGACTTAGTAAAAATACCTAATATTCTTGTTTACTTTATGACTGTCAATCTAGAAGAGATATTAAGCTATAGGATTAGAGTCCAAACTGGTTTAGCATTCTGAGATGACCTAAGATTTGGTAAGGATCCTTGGAGTTCCAGGTTCCAAAAAATAAGTTAAATGCTTTGAGAGCTGTACATGCAGAAATGGGTATGCTTAGGAGCCTTGATACAGGTCAAAGTTAAATGTGATTGTAAGGGACATTCATGGATCTTTCCGTGTTAATTATAGTATCTAGAATAATTAACGTAATCATTTCTATACTGTATACATGCTTTTTGTGGCCTCATATAAGATACTTAAGCTAAATGGGGACATGGGTGATTGAATACTACAATAATGAGTAATCATTGAATAATCTTTAACAATTTAATCTTTATTATCAAAATGTTGCCAATTAAAACCCATCACATTGGTGTGTTATGCATAATCTTGAGATCCAGTTTACAGAAATGAGAACATATGTGTAATAAGATGGTTATTTCTGAATATTTAGAAGGTGTTCTTGGAAGATATTTTTGAGATCGTGTGTAGACTCAGAATCATATCCATTGCTTTTGTGTAGCCAGAGAGCAGTTTAAAGGAGGAAGGTTGGTATAGCTTATGGTTCCAGAGATTTCAGTCCATGGTTGCTTAGCCTCTTGTTCATGGGTAGAAAATCGTGGTGTCAGCAGTGTGTGGAGAAGAAACTTGTTCCTTTCATGACACTAAGGAAGGGGTGAGAGAGAGGGGTGTGGAGACAGGGGAGGGGACGGGGGAAATAGTGGGAGAGAGAGAAGATCACGTGCCGTCTCCCAGTAGCCTACTTCTTCCTTCAAGGCCACCCCTCCCAGCGTTAACACTAACCCAAAACAGTGCCGCCATAGGAGCTTGTGGGGGCCACTTCACAGTTAAACCATATCTGTGCATGCAGGGGTGGAAGACACTGGGATTCAGGTTTTGGGGCCATTCTAGGGTAGAAACTAGTCAACCATAAAATGTACTGCCTGCCGAGATACAAAGCTAAATACAAAGCTAACCATCGGTGCAAGTGCGCTGGCAGGCTTGTGACAGTGTATCAGATCTTCCCCAGGGAAACCCTGCATTGGATGCAAGATTGGGAGTAGATAGCTTCCTAAAGTCCTTTGGCTCATTGGCTTTCTACAGCGCCCATTGAGATAGATGGATGGATGGATGGATAGATAGACAGACAGATGGACAGAAGGATGGATGGATGGGAGGAGAGGGAAAGAGAGAGGGTTAGAGAACTAGATGTTTGCGCAAATGTTTTCACTCATGTATAGTTGGTGGCTGGTCTCTGGATTTGTCTGTAACCTCATCTGAGCTCACCCTTTTCTGATCAGCTAGCCTTCTAGGACACTCCCTGGTTATTTTCTCAACTCCTGTCTTCTAGAAAGCAAATAATGGCATGAGATTGTTATTATTTTACTTGTTAGTAGATATTGTTCTTATGAATTTAGTTTTTTTCTTTTGCTCTAAAGATAACTTTTATACTTGGAGTAGCACAAAAATAAGATCAGCTTTTGTGAGTCTTTCCTCTCAACCAAGGAATAGAGTTTTACAGTGCTGCTTCCGCTGCTAATAAAACACCAGAGAGGAAAGTAACCCTCTTAGAAAGACTAGTTTTGCTCACTGCTTCAGAGGTGGAAGGTTGTGGTCCCTTGGCCCTGTTGCTATGGGAACAGGAGTAGTGGGCAGATAGAGCAGAATGGAGTGAGCAGTTCACCTTACAGTGCATGAAAAGCAGAGAGGCAGGAAGGGCTGGCTCTGGTGTTTCCTCCACTTAGGCCACTTTCCACTGTCATCCAGTGATGCTTAAATTGTGAATCCATGGATGGGTGAGTCCACTGATATAAACAGAGCCCTCCTGCTCCTGCACGTTCCCAAAGTCTTCCCTCTGAATTCTACTATATTAGGAACCAAGCCTTCAACACACAAATCTTAGAGGTCGATTATATTCAAGCTATAACATTTACTAGAACTCAGGGCTCCCCTTGACTCATTCCCCCAGTCACCCAGTAGACTGGATTTTGTGTAATGTAGTTCCTTGCTTTCTTTATAGTTTTGTTCTATATAGTATATCTTTTAACATACAAATTATTTTGCTGTTGGTTTATTTACCTTTTTTCATCTTTGGATTTTTATTTTATATGTATTGGTATTTTGCCTACATGTATGTCTGTGCACCGCGTGCATGCAGTTCCAATAGAGGCCAGAAGAGGGCAGAAGATTCCCCTGGGGACTGGAGTTACACATGGTTGTGAGCCACCATGTCGGTGCTGGGAACAGAACTGTCTGGAAGGTCAGACAATGCTCTTAGCCATTGAGCCACGTCTCTCACCATTTGATTCTTTTTTTTTAAACTTTGGTATTATATATTTGAATTATGCTGTATGCATTGCCCTAGCTTGCTTTCTATGGCTGTGATAAATACCACAACCAAAAGCACCTAAGGCTTACACGTCCTTATCACAACCCATCATTCAGGGAAGTCGAGGCACGAACTGAACCGGACCATGAAGTAATGCTGCTCTCTGACTTACTCCCCATGGTTTGCTTAGCTTGCTTTTTTAGGCCTGCTTGCTCATGGGTGGGTATAGGCTTTCCCTGAAGCCTCCCACATCAATCATGAATCAAGAAAATGCTCCAAAGACTTGCCTACAGGCCAATCTGATGGAAATATTTTTTCAACTGAGGCTCTTTCTTTCCAGATGACCCAGAGACTTTTATCAAGTTGACAAAAAATACAACACAAGCATTTTTGACCTTTTCTGTGTTAATAGTAGTGTTTTTGAGATTCATTTAGGGGACTGTACATGGCTGGAGTCATTTTCACTCTGTGTTGGAATTTGATCGATGGAGCCACATGCTTTTATGACCCCATTTTGCTGCAGGTAGTCATTTGGGTCATTTACACTCTTCCTGTGACACTGTACATCATGTCTCCTGGCACACACCTGTAAGAGACTTTCAAGTCCACGGAAGAGCAACTTCATGGGGCAAGCACAAGTCTAGGTGTTCCCGGGAATGAATGTCCCAAGGCGGTCATTCCAGTAGGCTCTCATGCCAG
This sequence comes from Uromys caudimaculatus, assembly GCA_028551405.1. NCBI lineage: Eukaryota > Metazoa > Chordata > Mammalia > Rodentia > Muridae > Uromys > Uromys caudimaculatus. The sequence goes on from CM052702.1 coordinate 50,655,273, forward strand.
CACCTGCTCCCCATCCTCACCTGGGCTTGCTACTACCTTCATTTTACTTCTTACCAACCTCGTGACTTTGATACTGTTTTTGTGGTCTTAGCTTCCAATGTCATGATTATAAACGGTAAACCTTGTTAGGTTACATGCATCTTTATAACACTGTGTTTAAGCTTCTTCCATTCTTGGTCTATTTTTGCTCCCTTTCTTTCGCCATCAATTTTATCCTTTAGGAAACGAGTTTATATATATGTATTCTGGATACTAATTTTCTTGTTGGTTATATGGGCTGTAATTATTCTCTTTTATTTCAAAGTCAGATTTATCAGTGTCTTACCTTTGATCTTCTGAATCTTGTAGTGTTGGGTTTTATCTTTCACATTTGGTCTGTAGAGTATCAGGAATTAAAGGAATCTTCAAACACACAGGAAAGGAAAAAAAAATTAAAGTGGGCCCCTTCCCATATATCCATCCCTCATCTTCAAAAGGCTAAGTTTGTTTTATCTTCTCTTCTTAACTTTTTGGGGGAAACGTTTTAAGCAACTCTCAGATTCAGTGTTTGTGTGTGTGTGTGTGTGTGTGTGTGTGTGTGAGAGAGAGAGAGAGAGAGAGAGAGAGAGAGAGAGAGAGAGAGGTCATTTTTTACTGGCATTTTATATTTGCTGTATGGGTTACTGAGTGATATATTCATCACAGAAGTCTTGTCAATATTTGCTTTGAAGATTCTGAGACTATATTAAAAGGTTAGACAGTCTTCTGACAATAAAATGTTTTAGTTTCATAGGGGAACCTCCTAACTTCTGTTTTATGATTCTTTTTGTCCCAAACCCTTCTGTATATGATACTAACTACCCACACCAAGCATATCTCCTTCACATCACTCTCTTTCCTCAATTTCTGTATCATTACTTCTTAACCTAACTGTCTTTAATTATGTGCATACGGCGTGTCTGTGTGGGTATGTGCACGTGAGGGTGCAGGTGCCTGTGGAGTCCAGAAGAGGGCATCAGGTCCCCTGGAGCATTAGAGGCAGTTGAGAGCCACCTGATTGGGTGCTGGGAACTGATCTGGTGTCTTCTGTAAGAGCAGCATAGAGCTTGTTTTTGTAATTTATCCAGTCTGTCTTTGCTACTTAATTGTAAAGTTTAATCCTTTGGTGTGTGTGTGTGTGTGTGTGTGTGTGTGTGTGTGTGTGTGTGTGT
>CM052702.1:50656962-50668659 GCA_028551405.1 Uromys caudimaculatus
CCCCCCCCCCCCCCCCCCCCGTTAGACTTCATTATTCTTGGGAGGAGCGCCATAGCCTGATATTCCTGGCTTCTGTGCTGTGGGGCCCTGCGTACAATAGATGCTCAGTTGCCCAGGTAGCTGTGTTGCTAGAAAGGACGGTCTACATAGTTCATATCCATTATATTTTTTAGTTATCCCAACTCTTTGGTGTAGGTATATTATTATCTCTTTTACAAGTGGGTAAAATAAGACTTTAAGGAAGATGCTGGGTATAAGCCATGACCTTTGGTTTAGAACGCTGTTCTGTGTTCTTCCCATGGTGCCATCTTGTTTTTAAATTAATGTTGTTGATATTGAACAGCTCCTCATGATTTGATCTAAAAATGAAATTTTAGAGACTACTGACTGGAGGAGCATAATGTCTAGGAACATCTCCAGATCCATACCTGAGAGACAGTTTTAACTTGGCATCCAGTTCACCGAAGATTTATTTGTGGTGTGCAGCACTGTTCTGCCTTGTTGCAGAAGGCAGCGAGGAAGACAGGAGTGGCTGTTCGCTGATGCTGGCTGCACTGTACACCCTTTTGTCGTTCCACGTGGTGACTGTCGTCTTTCTCAACAGGTGTGTGTGTAATATAGACTGCAGTGGGTACAGCTTCAACCCTGTGTGTGCTTCCGACGGGAGTTCCTATAACAATCCCTGTTTTGTTCGAGAAGCATCTTGTATAAAGCAAGAACAGATCGACATACGGCATCTCGGCCACTGCACAGGTAAAAGCCGTTCTGTCCACCCGGAACCTGTCTTGAATATCAAGTTGGTAGGTACTCTTGCTTAGTAGTGTGTGTCTCAGTCTTATAGCATGAGTAATTCTTCAGGCTTGGTCTTTTTATGACTGTATATTTTAAAACTTCATCTGCTATTAATTTAGACATTTGTATATTCTTAACCTCTTTAGACATAAACTGTGTCTTGGTTGGTTGGTTGCTAAGCTTATCCTTGTCTGATGTGAGTGTATCTGAATCAGTTTGTGGTTTATTTATAGTTCTATGGTGATTTCAAATTCAATTATAGCTAGAAATTAGATTAATTATTTTCATAATAGCAAAACTATACAATTGCTATATATATTCTTACTTCCCCCCAGTAGCACAGGAGTTTCCTTTGTTCCCCCCACCTAAGCATGTTATGTGCAGTTACAGGTTTTAGTGTAAAGTTACAGAGTATAAAGGAGAATTCCATTTGCCCTTCTTCCTGTTTACTGTGATTAGGAAACATAAACCATATAAGAATAAGCTTGTTTTCTTCTCCTATTAGAAATGTCAGCAGTCACTGAAGCCAGTGACATAGGCTTCTGTCCTCAGTAATGCCCTGTGGGCTGGGATGGTGGGTCAGTTTTAGTGATACATGGGGGCCAGGCCTCCTCACCTACTAGGATTATAGAGCCTTTCCTGCTTTGTTCTTTGGGGGACTTGGCGTGTGCTCTACCTGAGCCACAGCAAAAACGTCGTAAAGATGAGTTTATTCCTTTGTCTTAGTAAAGAATTGTTTAGGAGACACTTCCCATAGCTAGTGCATTCAAGATGGTCCTCAGAGGCTTTCCAAGTAGGGTAGGCATGAGCATGATGGAGGAGGCCATTTTCTGGCAGAGAGATCCTATAGGTGGACATTCCTCTTGGCTTTGATCTTGGAATACAGTTTAGTTTATGTCGTGCAGTAGCATTTAGAGCTTAGAGAGGATGTTTGAATGGTCCTCCCTGGAGTGTCCAGTTCAGAGCAATGGGCAAGCCCGGGAGTTTTAATTCAAATTTATGCAGCTTTGGAGTGGTGGAGCCTTAAGTTTTTTCTCTCTCCATAATTTTCTATCCACACCTAACTATAGCTCCTTATTGGCTCTCTCACGGGTGTTGGAGGTGGAAGCCCGTGTTTCTCAGCACGTGTTTACAGACTCCTTTAGTTTCACAGTCCAATGCAGTTCCATGAAAGGATCTAAATGTTGTCTGACAATTTAGCAGAGATTCCCTATTTATTGTAATCTCATATTTGCAGATAAACGTGGCAGGAAAAGATAAGTCTTGATCTCAGTGGTTCCCTGGAGAGAGAGGTTCTCCAAGGGGTAGATGTCAAACTTTTAAAGTCAGTGACCTTTGAGCTGAAGTCCGAATGAAATCTGTTTACCATGCAGAGACGTAGATGTACCTGGGATCCCTTGAGAGCTGGGACAGAAGAGGGACCACGGATAATGAGAATGGTGGGAACTTTCCCATAGTGTTGTAGATGTCAAAATGTTATTCTTGCACATGATAAATGTGGTTCTGTCTGTCAGGTAGGAGAGTAGAATGGTGAAATTCATACGTGAACCGGGCAGGCAGAAAGTTAAGGAGCCCGAGCAACTGGAGTAATTGCAAGTCCTTGGTGTGACTTCAGCATCAGGCGTTGCTTAACCTGCGACTGCTTTTTCTTCCAGACACAGACGATGCAAGTTTGTCGGGAAAGAAGGATGACGGGCTGCAGTATCGGCCAGATGTGAAAGGTACTTAATTAAGGTTGACTAGATTTGGACCAATCAGTGTGGCGATTGGCTATCCCTTAGTGCTTCTACTTCCATTGTAGCAGCTCTCTGTGATAACACTGCTGACATAATTGATTAGTAGTATTTGTAGTAGTAGCTAAGGTTCCTTTCCATTTAGAGAGTGCTCACGTATATGCTTCTTATTGATTAACTTTATTCCTCACAGCATGGAGTCCTCTAGAATCTATTATTAACATCCCCCTGTTTTCAAGCCTTTGAACCTCATTCCTTCCTTCTGCAAGTCTGCAAGTCTTTGACTCACTAACTCCTGCTCATCTTCTCCAGTCTCAGTGTGGGTATTCCTTCCTTTGAGAATCATTCCTTGGCCCCCAAATCTGGATTAGATGCCTTTACAACCTCCCCTGTCTGAGCACTTAGCTTATTCTAATTATTCCTTTCTCCATCTGTATCTCAGATCATGAGTTCAGTGTGGATTGAAAATAAGCCATCTTTCCTTTGTGTTGCTAACCCTCGCAGAATGTCTGGCAAATTGGTAGCTCTTCCGTATCCATCAGGAGAGTGGGTGTGACTCAGAGGAGCTGTGTCACAAAGTCTCATGTCGAGTAAAGATCAAAGCAGAGACTAGAATCCATGTGCCTTGACCTTAAGCTCTTTCCCATCTGTGGTCACGTGCATCGTTTTATTTGAATCTCACAAGTAGCGGTAAGAACACCACCCAACCGGTGGCCAGTGTGAGGCTCAGTGAGGATAGTCCAGTTAATTAGAGAGGAGTTACATCACTAGACTCCTAGGTCCTCACAACTTCAACTAATCTGTATTAAAGAAGGAAAAGTAATTAAAAAGGAAAAATTTGAGACTGGGGGGGGATGGAGCATGGGAAGAGTTAGAGGGGACAGAAGGAAGGGTGGAAACACTGTAAATACAGTGCTCAGGTATAAAATTCTAAAAAATATTAACAAAATAAATGTAAAAAAATGTGTGATCTGCAAGACATTTGGGTGACCAAAGCAGGGGATCATGAGCCTATGGCCAACTTGGTGCACAGTTCAAGACTATCCTGAGCTATGTAGTGAGACCTTGTCTCAAAACACCAAGAGCTGAGGCTATAGTTCAGCATTAGAGCAGTAGAGCAACCTTGGACCCTGGCTGGATCCATAGACCACAATGGGGGTGGGGGGATGTGATCTTCATTATATGCCTGTTTTTTTTTTTTTTAAAGTGTCCCGGTTGTATACAATTTCATCAAAGCTAAATAAGATTATTCATCAAGGCTTAGAACAGTGTCTGATATGGTTGTAAGTGCTCAGTAAATAGTAACTTTTGTAATCGAATATTATGTTACTTCCTTTACTTGAATTGTATTAAACCTGAATTTCTTATAACCCATAAGGCCCTGAAAAACATTTTTCTCTGCTGATACAAAGTGCTGTATTTAAAATAGGAAATCACCTCTGTTCCTACTGGAGTCATAGCAGACCAGTTCTTGCTTTATTCTCTCTACTGATAAATAGGACTACATTACAAAGACCATTTTTCAGTAGTTAGCAGCTCATTTTAAAGGCAATTTGGGAATTTCATATACCCCAAACACTTGTGTGACATTCATAAAAATCATATCATAATGATTACATATTGATAATCTTATCTGCACAACTTTTGAGGTACTGAAAAATCTGCACACATAAGAATTGTCATATAACTTTGAAATTGTATTAGAAGATACTTATTTATTATAGGTTTCATTTATGCCAGTCCTTTTCACCATACTACTTGTGGAAGGGAAGATACATGGTATGTATTTTTTTTGGGGTCTCCCTTATAGCAAAACATGCATTTAAGCTGCTTCTGACAATGTAGAGATCAAATATTGTCATGATTGTAGTGGAATACAGTAAGTGTAAGTGGTCTTTCAAAAAGATGGATTGCTCTTTGGTAGGGGACCATGAAGACGTGAGGAAAGTCATGGAGAAGATGGAATTTGAATGAAACTTGACCTACAAGAGCTTGAACATGACACAGGATTTTTGGGAGGCTAAAAGATCGTAAGAAGCAATGCAGACTCCTGTTATGACAGGGCGTATTGGAGAGTGCTGAGGGATTTAGAGGAAGAAGAGGGAGGGAGGTGGGAAGGAAAGCTTGGGACCCGATTTTGCCCTGTTGGACAAGCGAGACTTTATTATGAACCACAGGCATGTGATAGCTTGAGTAAGAATGGCCCCCATAGGCTAATAGATTTACATACCTAGGTGTCAAGAAGTGGTACTACTTGAGAAGGATTAAGAGGTGTGGCCTTGTTGGAGTAGGTGTGCCCTTATTGGAGGGAGTGTGTCATTGTGGGCAGGCTTTGAGGTTTCACAAGCCTAAGGCAGACCCAGTGTTGCTCTTCCTGCTGTCTGTGGATGGGTTTGGATGCAGAACTCTTCTTCTCCAGCATTTTTTCTGCCTGCCTGCAATGTTCTCTGCAATGATGATAATGGAATAAACCTTTGAAACTGTAAGTCATCCCCAGTGTAATGCTTTTTTTTTTTTTTTTTTTTTTTGGTTTTTCGAGACAGGGTTTCTCTGTGTAGCCCTGGCTGTTCTGGAACTCACTCTGTAGACCAGGCTGGTCTCGAACTCAGAAATCCACCTGCCTCTGCCTCCCAAGTGCTGGGATTAAAGGCGTAATGCTTTCTTTTACAAGAGTTGCCGTGGTCATGGTGTCTCTTCACAGCGATAGAACAAAATCTAAGACAGAGATCATTACTATAATATAAACGAAAAAGATAAAGCTCCAGTATTAATCACTTGAGTGAGTGATACCTGCAGGAACGCAGTGCTTACTGTGCACATGGAAAAGGCAGAGAGGTGAAATAGGCAGGCTCAGAGGGGACAGATGTCTCCTTAGATGTGGGATAGTAAAAGTTAAACATACTTAAACCCCAAGACTTAGACAGTCGGTTCTTCTTATAGAAATGATGTGCTGGGGGGCAGAGGGGTTTGGGGTGGGAGAAGGAGGAGCTGGTGAAGGGGACTAGTTGCATTTTGGAATTTGATGTGATGTGAAATTCATCCAGGAGACTATTCAGCATACGTCTAAAGACAAACCTCTGGTTCAGAGTTGATACGTGGTAAGGATGGCCAGCAGTTTATCATGCGACAGAAAGGCATTCTGGGATTAGGAGTCAACCATCTTGAATTGTAAACAGTAAGGTCATTGGACAGAATTTCTATAGGGTTAAGATGCAGGCCAGATTGTGAGAGTTTAGAACATGCCATGGTCATGGTGTCTCCTCACAGTGCTGTAGAACAGTAAGGGAATATGTTAAAAGGTTACCTTTTGTTCTCTGTTCTCACAGCATTGTAGGAGCCCTTGGTGAATACTTGTGTCTGCCTGTCCATAGCCCAGACTGTGTAGGTGGGAGGTACTTCCACAGGGCCTGCCGTGGAGAGTAGGAACGCTCCGTTCCTCCGTCGGCAGGAGCATATAGAACTTGGAGGCCATGCCCAGTGGGAAAGGTTGTTTGTTTGTTTGTTTGTTTTTTTTTTGTTTTTTTTTTTTTGAGAAGGCCAACTCAATAAGTTTAGTTGGGCTGTTTACAGTAGCATTGCAAGATCTTGAAATCATAAAGGTGTAATGATTGAGTACAGTAAATATGTGTGTGGGTGGGAGAAAGATATAATCTTTACTATAGAAAAGTTCAAAGCTAATATCAAGAGAATAAATAACAAACCTGTATGCACCCAGCACTAACCTGTAGGGTTTTTTTGTTTGTTTTTTAAGATTTAACTTTCATTGTGTGTGTGGGCATCTATGTGTGGCTATGTGTACTTGAATGCAGATGCTCACAGAGGCCAGAGGGCTGTGGAATCTCTCTGAACTTAAGTTGTGATCCACCCAGTGTGGCTGCTGGCAGCTGAAGTCAGGTCTTCTGTGAGAGCAGCACATGCTCGTAACCACGAGTCATCACGCCAGCCCTGCTGTCAGTTTTTATTAGCATTTTATTGTTTACCTTCAGTGCACATTATCAGCATAATTCGAATTTTACAGTTTTTCAGATATAGTTTACAACCTGAAATCAATATTCGTCACCTACACCACACCCTACTGTGCTTGGCAGTATTTCCAGCTACCCAGGAAGTTCCTTCATGATACAGACATTACAATCCAAAAGTACTTTCACACGGCCTAAATTGAACTGTAGCGCTTTAATTAGAAAGACACCCACACTTGTCATTCTAACCCTCTCCTCATCTTTGAACTTGTTCTTGAGACTTACTAGTCTTCTTATTTTGCACTGGCCAAGGGCACGAGAGATAGCAAGGTGCCGTTACCATGAGTCTCATTCGTCTGATGGCTGATCATGTATTTCAGTCTGTCATGTTTTGATGTGTCCTTTTAAAGACAGTGAATCAATGATACAGGTGCTAGACTCACTGAAAGGAGCCCAAGTTGTGAGCAAGTGGAGCGTCTTGTTGGAGCTTCTCAAGATCTCCTGAGAAGGGATGGTTTGTTCTGGGGTAAGAATGGAGGCCTGCTGGAAGCAACTGTCAGGAGCATGTCAGGGGAGGGCAGAGGGTGGAAGATGGGGAAGGCAGAGGATGGAAGATGGAAGGATTTTTCCTAAGGGTATAGTTGAGGAGGTAGGTGAGCTTATACACATTAGAAGAGTCGTTTCCCTGGCATAATTGGGCTAGGGAGAGTCAGGGTTGGGATGAAGTGCAATGGATTTATAACTGAGAGAACTTAGCAATGTATTTATTGGGTAGATACTTCCTCAATTTGAGATTTCAGGAGACTGGGGTAGGGAAGTGTAATGGTTGGGATAGAGGGTGGCATAGTTTGGAAAGCTATACATGTTATTTAAAATTCTTTAACTCTGTAGAGACAGGGAACCCTAAGGTTACTGGTGAGTGCTGATGGAGTTGTAGCCACAGCTGCTGACCCTGTAGGTACATGTCTCAGTTGCTAAGATTGGTCCCTGTGGGACAGGCCAGATGATTGGTGGGACAGTCCTATGCAGATAGGCCACTTGGTACTATTTCTTAGGACATCATTACTTAGAATGAATGCACTGTCCTCTGTGTGTGAAAAGCCGGCTGCTGGTGGCAGAGTTGTTTATGAAGCTTCTGTGCATGGAAGGAGTCCCTGGGTGGCCAGATGTCCTGTGTATACTGTATGCACTTCAAGCATTGTTCAGACACCAGCAGTTGAGGCTATTGTTGGAGCCTGTCACCACTCACCTAAGGGCATTGTTCAGACAGGATTCTTCTGTGCCCACTTCCCTGTACCGTCTGCGTGTCTGCCTTGGGTCTGAAGACATGCTTTATAGAGTCTTTAAAGCTTTTTTATCTTTCCTTTTTGGAGTGGTCTCACTTGTTTAGTCTAGAGAGCAGGTCTTGACATTATACTTTTGCCCATCTCCTTCCTGTGCATCTCCCAGGGAACTGCTGAAGTCATAGTTTAGTAGCCAAGAGCTTGTGCTGTGGAGTCAGACTTGAGCTACATACACTTAAGGCTGTGAGACCGATTTCTCTGAGTCTCAGTGATCACATCGGCACAGAAGAGACAGTTATGCCTCTTAGCTGGGATCCTCTGGAAAAAAAAAAATCAAACACCAGATTCCTGGCTTCGTTTTTGATATACGATTATTGCCGCATAGTTGGTTTGGATTATTCTTAAGTTCTCATCATAGCTGAACTCACCTCTCTTGCGGACTCCTGTTAAGACTCATGAGTGGCATCAGTAGCCATTTAGAAGTTTTTAAGCAAGTCTTTTGTGTGCTCCTGTGCCTTTGAGTGATCTGTGCTGGCCTCGCTTTGCATAATAAATCTGAAACTGAGTAGAGACGCTGAACAAAGCCTGTGTCCCAAACCCTGGTGCTCTTGGTTGTATCGCACAGCTGGTGAGAGTCCTGCACTATCTGGCTGTGTTTTCTCCTGAATCTCCTCCTGTCTGTTACCCAGAGAACCTTGCTGAGCTCTTTCCACACACTTTGCCATTGTCTCAAACTCCAGGAAATTACCATGGTGCTCAGAACACTGCAAATCTCTAAAAAGCACTTTGGGAGGACCATAGATCTAAGTTTTAATTCAGCTTACTGGTCTCTCTTTCCTGGGCTCCCCATCATGAAGCTCAGGTTTAGAGGTGTTTTTGATGCTCTGTTAAGAAAGTATTTGGTAAAGAGGATGCTTCTGTTCTGTTAAATATACTGGCTTAGTGATAGGTACCATTCTTTTTGTAAATAGTCATTCATATTTTACAGTATGAATGTTTATGTTGTGTACCTCATGGGTTCAATACCTGTGGAGACCAGAAGAGGAGGGCATTGAGTCTCCTGGGATTGAAGTTAGAGTCTCGAGCCACCATGCAGGTGCTGGGACTTGAACCTGCTCTTAGTCACTGGGCCGTCCCTCCAGGCCCTGGGTACCACTCTTAAAGACAGGTATAACCTAAGCTTGTTCAAACAGGAGCATGAAGTTTGACCTTCAGGATACAACACAGTGGGCAGTAGTGAATGAGGGAGCAGACTCCGGGAATGTGAACCAAGTTAGAGATTTCACTCAACATGAAAAATATCCAACAGTATCCGAATTTACTGCCTTAGGATGAGTTTCTCTGGCATGCTAACTCCCCTCATGCTCTCCAGGTAGCTGAGCCCGGGTACAGAACAGCAGGGAAGTAGAGTTGGGTACTTTGGGCATCGAGTGGAATGCTGAGTTTAGACTCTGCTGGCCAGACTCTCAGCCTTACTGGATATGCCTTCTTTTCTACAGCTTCTCCTTGTGTGTGGCCAGGGCCCACGTTCTCTCATGGGTCCATTTAGTTACTGTTCATTAGCACCACACGTTGGCTATTAATTTCTCAAAACCCATTCTTAACTTATCCTATATTTTCTTACTGCTTTCATGCAGTTGAGCTTTCTGACAGCTTTTATCTCTGTATTATGCCTGAAATTTCCTGCCGTGTATAGTGCTTTTTTATGCTCTGTTATGACACTACCTGGCCTCCACAGAGCCACTCAGTCCTATACATGCTACAGTATTTTACTATGGTGGGTGGGTTCACAAGCTCACTGTGGTCTCACAAATACACACTTTGATGGTGTCCCACTATGAGGTTCCGTGTTCTGAGAAGCATGAAGTGGGGGTAGTGACCGCCTTCCTTGCCACTTGAGTGGGAATGCTGAACGCACTCTTAGCTAAAAACTGAAGCAAGAAAAGTACGTTTGTTTCAGTATAGTTGGTTTCTGTTCAGCTACTTCCCATCAGTGCAGATTGCTCGAGGCATGCCTTCTGCTTTGATCACAAGTGTTTGTAAACAAGCAATCTGTTAATTAAGTTCCAGCCTGTGTTGTGAGACCCAGGGTGGCCCTGCTCAAAGCAGCTTCCTTCTGAATGGGAATTTCAAAGTAGAAGCCATTTAGTTTGTTGTTGGGATAGTTTGTTTTTAAGTGGAAACCAAAGATAATTCGACCCGTAAACTTATTATTATTATTTTTTCTTTTCTGTTGCTGGGGTTGAACCCAGAACTTCAAACTATCCCCTGAAGTACACTCCCACGACACACAGCCAGACAGTTCACACTGCATGCAGCATGACGTCCACAAATGAAAGTTGTGGTTCATTCCTGCAACATTCTTTAGGCACAGAGCGACAGCTGGTACTACTGATTAAGCACTTACCATCTGCAAAGGACTGTTTTGAAAGTTCTGTACAGGGGCTGGAGAGTTGGCTCCGTGGTTCAGAATACTTGTCGATTTTGTTGAGGACCTAGGGTCTGTCCCCAGTACCCACGTGGTTTACCGTCCAAGTGACTCCAGCTCCAGGGATCCAGTGCCAGAACACACTGGATGCACATGAGTATATGCCAGCTAAACTCTCACAAATAACTGAAAGAAAATGTAAAGTTCTGAATCAGTTCACCTACTAATATGCTAGATCTTACCTCACATAGGCTTCAAATCAATTCTGTGGAAACTGGACATAGTTATTATATATCTCCATCTCTCAGACTAGGAAGTGGAAGGCTGTGCCTTTAGGTCACACAGTTAGGGAATTGCTGAAACCAGAATTCAGATTCAAACATTCTAACTCTAGAGATGTCTTTGTACATTATACAGACTGCTTCTCAGAATTAGAAGTTATACAGGGACAAACAGCGAAGGTATCTAGATTCCCAAGGAACTCCATGTTATGGCTGAGTTTAAAGTCCAACAGCTGCCCCACACTGTGGTGAGTGTATAATAGGGAGTTGTGCTCAGACTATGGAGCATTCTGAGGGAGGCTGCTTGCTTCTGCTACCCAGGACTATCACCTGGGAGCCGCAGGAGGACCTGGAACCCCTTCTAGGTCCAGATATGTCTTGTTTTTGTGTCCTCAAGACTTAGGCCTATGGAAGATCAGCAAATGTAGTCATTAATTCTAGACTTTTCAATGTGGTACCTGCTGGCCACTTGTGACTACTGTGACTTGAATTGGGCTAGACAGAATTGATATGTTGGAAACAAATGTAGAGTGTCTCAATTTTCATACTGATATATTGAAACACTAATATTAAACTATATGATTAAGATTAATTTGTTTCTTTTTACTTTAAAATATTGTCTTAGTCAGGGTTTCTATTCCTGCACAAACATCATGACCAAGATGCAAGTTGGGGAGGAAAGGGTTTATTCGACTTACACTTCCATGCTACTGTTCATCACGAAAGGAAGTCAGGACTGAAACTCAGGCAGGGCAGGAAGCAGGAGCTGATGGAGAGGCCATGGAGGGTTGTAACTTACTGGCTTGCTTGCTTCTCCTGGCTTGCTCAGCCTGCTTTCTTATAGAACCCAAGACTACCAGCCCACAGATGGTACCACTCACAAGGGGCCATCCCCCCTTGATCACTAATTGAGAAAATGCCTTACCTCTGGATCTCATGGAGGCATTTTCTCAACTGAAACTCCTTTCTCTGTGATAACTTCAGCTTGTGTCAAGTTGACACACAAAACTAGCCAGTACAATTGACCCCTTGTCAACTTGACACATAAACACATCACCAATAAGCCTCGACCCTTACTTCCTTATTCATCCCCAAGATCTAAATAACTTTACAAGTCCCACAGTCTTTATACAGATTCTTACATATTAACATTTCGGTCCCTTTTAAACATCCAATCTCTTAAAATTCAAAGTCTTTAAAAATTCAAAGTCTTTTAAC
>CM052702.1:50668759-50682330 GCA_028551405.1 Uromys caudimaculatus
ATATATATATCCGGGCACAGTCACAATCAAAGCAAAATCAAATTCCAACCGTCCAATGTCTGGGATCTACTCATGATCTTCTGGATTCCTCCAAGGGCTTGAGTCACTTCTCCAGCTCTGCCCTTTGTAGCACACATGGCTCCAGATGCCTGTATTCCACTGCTGCTGCTGTTCTTGGTGGTCATCTCATGGTAGTGGCATCTCCAAAACACTGCTGTCTTCCGCTGCAACTAGGCTTTACAAACAGCTTCTCATAGGCTCTCTTCATGGTGCCAAGCCTCACCTCCTTTGCATGACCCCTTCAGTCCTGTAATTGCAACTGAGGCTGCACCTTCACCAATGGCCTTCCACGGCCTCTCACAGTGCCCAGGCCTCAGCTGCTCTTCATAACTTCTTCATGCCTTCAAAACCAGTACCACCTGGGTGACTCTTACAAATTACCAAGTTCAGCTACAGCACAAGGTACAACCCTGGCTATCTCTGGAACACAGCCTCTGTGCTCTCAGAAAACACTTCTCAGAAGATTTCATCTCAGTGATGCTGGTCTCCTTTCAATCACTGCCAATTTCCCAGCTCCAGCCAACCAGCATCAATAGTCCCAGTAATGCAATGGTTTTGCTTTAGTAGTTCTGGTATCTTGTAATTCACAACTGATCCTTCAGCCCCAGCTAACCAAAACCACAGAATCTTCACAGTCAAAATAGCAACGGCCCTGAAAAGAGTCTTTAATTTTCCCTCTGAAACTTCCCAAGCCAGGCCTCCATCTTCTGCACTGTTCTCAACATTATCTTCCAAGCTCCTACACAACATCCCACAGAACTCTTAACACTGAATGGCTCTTCTAGCCCAAAGTTCCAAAGTCCTTCCACAGTCCTCCCCAAAACATGGTCAGGTTGTCACAGGAATACCCCACTACGCTGGTACCAATTTGTCTTAGTCAGGGTTTCTATTCCTGCACAAACATCATGACCAAGAAACAAGTTGGGGAGGAAAGGGTTTATTTGGCTTACACTTCCATGCTGCTGTTCATCACAAAAGGAAGTCAGGACTGGAACTCAAGCAGGTCAAGGAGCAGGAGCTGATGCAAAGGCCAAGAAGAAATGCTGCTTACTGGTTTGCTTCTCCTGGCTTGCTCAGCCTGCTTTCTTATAGACTCCAAGACTACCAGCCCACAGATGGTACCACTCACAAGGGGCCCTCCCCCCTTGATCACTAATTGAGAAAATGCCTTACCTCTGGATCTCATGGAGGCATTTTCTCAACTGATCAAGTGATAACTTCAGCTTGTGTCAAGTTGACACACAAACCTAGCCAGTACAAATATGGATAATAGAAAATTATATCTGCATCTTGTTTCTTTTTACTTTAAAATATGGATAATAGAAAATAGGAGATTATGTCTGCATCTCGTCATGTGTCTACTGGGGAATAAATGTTGTGAATGAGGTCACAAAGCCGCAGAGATGAGTTTATGATGGAGGATTTGTGTCCTGGATCCTAACTCAGTTCTTTTTCTAGCATAAGTCATATTAGTAGGTGTAAATTTCCCAAAACACTCTGTACTGTGAGCTTAGTTCCCCCTTGGCACTCCTCCCCCTGACTTCCTGTGTTGATACATGTATACCTCTCCCCCTTTTTCTTTTGTCTTTTTTTTCCCCATCACAGCTATTAAGCTTTATTTGTGAAAGGGTAATCCCAGAAGCTTCAGGATAAATTAATGAACTGGTATCCAGCATACCATGAAAGAGAATGTTAAGTTTTCTATACATAGGAGGGAATTGGTAACAGCCTCTCATGACAAAATAAAATATAATAAAATAAAGCAAAAACCATCGTATGGAAGTCGGACTGCAACCCAACAGAGGAAAAAAGTCCCAAGAGCAGGCAGAAGGGTCAGAGACCCACTCGTTCTCACAGTCAGGCGTCCCATATAATACTAAGCTGAAAGCTACAATACACACACAGAGGATCTGGTGCAGACCCGTGTAGGCCCTGTGCTTGCTGCTTCAGTCTTTGTGAGCTCCTGTGCATTACCTTGCTTAGCTGATTCAGAGGGCTTTGTTCTCCTGGTGTCCTCCATTCACTCTGGCTCTTACAATCTTTCCACCTCCTCTTGCTCTGGGTTCCCTGAGCTCTGAGGGGAGGGATTTGATGGAGATTTCCCATTATACTCTCTCTACATAATGTCTGGCTGTGGGTCTCTGCATCTGTTCCCATCTGCTTCTGGAGGAAGCCTCTCTGGTGAAGACTGGATAAGACACTGATGTATGACCACAGCAGAATATCATTAGGAACCATGTTATTGTTTTTTTTTCCTATTTTTTTGATCCAGAGTTTTGACTGGTTTTATTGTAGGTCTCTGGGATATCTAGTATCTGGGTCTCTTGGTTACTCACACAATGTTGGGTATGGGTTCCTTCTGTGGAGCGGGCCTTAAGTCAAATCAGACATTGGTTAGTTACTCCTACAAATCCTGTGCCACCACTGCCCTAGCATATTTTGTAGGCAGGACAGACTGTAAGTCAAAGGTTTTGTGGCTGGGTTGGTGTCCATGTTTCTCTTTTGGTAGCCTGCAGAGCACCTGTCTGCAAAGAGACGAGAACAGAGGGGCGAGGGCTCCTACAGCCCCACCTTTTTTGATCTTCCTGCTCTGTTTCTACTAACGTTTTTCAGATGTTACTGCACTTTGTGTTTTGGGTAGACAAGCCCACTGTTGCGGTGTCATATAGATAGCTGGTTAGTTTAATGCCAGTGCACAGGATTTATGTTATGTAATCCTTTCAGATCTGCATGATGTATAGGCTGTGTTATCTGCTTTTGCAGTTATGAATTCTAAGGTTAGAGGAGAACGTTAAAGGTCACGCAGCTGACATGTGCAGAGTCTGTAAGACGTTTTTGTCACGTTCTGTGATTTTACTTTTTTCAAATGAACATTTACTTTAAAAATACTATGTGAAAAAAAAAAAACTAGGAAAGATATCCTGCCACCCTCACCTCTTCCTGACTGTCCCCTCCTCTGTCCTTCCCTACCTTGTTTCTGAGATACAATGCAGCAATGAAGTATTAACACTGAGCCTAGGCTGGGGTCAAACTTGGGTTCGTTCTGCATCAGCCTTTTGAGTGCTGAGATTGCAGGTGTGTGCTCCCATACCTGGCTAAAGCGGTTACCATTTGAAAAGACATACCCTTGATACTTTTCATTCAAAAAAAGAAATCTTTTACCCGAAGTTTCAGAACCCCTAACTTGCTCTCTGCCGATGTCATTGTTCTACCGTCTCATAGGCTCCAGGTAAGAGAGCAGCTTCCCCCCTCCAGAGACAATATTATGCACACCATCTCTGTCACAGGGCTAGCTTTCTTCTAAACCTGTCATTTATAGCTTAGCCAGGATGTTTTTCTTTTTCAGATTGTTTTTAATGTAGCAGTAGTTCGCAGTGGTCATGTTCTGCAACTATTTTTGTGCGCTCTCTGTCTAATCTGCCCTCCAGCTTGCTGTGTTTGTGCATGGTGCATTTGTAGCAAGGGACCTCAAATCTTGCTTACCCTCTCTGAAAAGTCTACCTTCTAAATCGCCCAGCTGGTGATTGACAGGGCGAATTCATTTGTTTCCAAGCCTGTGAAAGAGTTTGTGTTTTCCATTTTGTTGTTTTCAGTATTCAGTGACCCGGTTTGTGTTCTTTGAAGATGCAGGTGATCAAAGGGAAGACGTGTATGTTGGAAGCCACATGCCTTGCCCCGAAAGCCTCGATGGGTACTGCATCCACGGGAAGTGTGAATTCATCTACTCCACTCAGAAGGCCTCCTGTAGGTAAGTTGGCAGCTCATGACCAGTTCATTGGTCATTACTGCCTTGTAGACTAAATAGTGCCACATAAATAGTGTGATCTGCAATAGATACGTTTAAAATAAACCTGGCAAGAAATATGCAGAGATGAGAAACAGGCCGCATTAGGGTTTGGAGGCTTTGAGCTTAACATCTTTACGATGACATTTCAATATTAATTTGCCATATTCCAATGCTATTTTGATCTTTCGGCAATCTGTCACAATGTGGTTGAACGACTGAAGAATATATTACGAATAGAGAAGGAATAACTCAAATAAAACATACGCTAAAATAGACTTCTAAAAATAAAGGAGTAGGGATGAGGAACCAGGTGTGAACTGTGAGAGGGAAGTGGAAAGGGAGTCTGCCAGTCTTCAGCTCCTGGACGCCACAGACGTTGTGTAACTTGTTCAAGGTCAACAGCAAGTTGGAAATAGAGCTGAGAAGAAACTAGGCCTCAGACTCTCTGACACACAACCTGAGGGTCTCAGTGCCTTTCGCTGGTGTGTGTGTGTGTACACGTGTGTGATTGTGTGTGTGTGTGCGTGCGTGTGTTGCTGCTGTTGTTGCTGTCATGAATTGCATGCTGTCTTGTGTCTGGTTAGCAAGGCTGGGTTTCTGCAGACAAGGGTGTGGGCTACTGCTGTCCTTCCATTCACTTGGGCTTCTGAGAGTTGGGCAGGAACCTGCTTCCCCTTCTTATGCAAAACATCAAAACATGGGCAGTTGTTACATTTTTCTTTTTCTTTATCTACCCACAGGGTAGGGACTCTGCTTTGGCCCTGGGCCTCCTGGGTCCCTCTTCTTTAGCTCCCTTCCCTTCCTCCTGCACAAAGATGACTAGCAGACAAAGGCTTTCACTGTTAATGGTTGAACAGCTCTTTGTAAAAACCATTGGCTTTTCCCCATTGACAGTTCTCTTTGTCTTTGAAGGAGCTAACTTCTCCGTTTCCTTCTCCCTCCCCAAACATTTCAAAACAACAACTATATAAAATAGAATGGATTGCATAATGCAAAGCGCACAATGGATTCTTTACGCTTGCCACACAGTGAGTGGTATAGAAATCTTCGCAGAAGTTCAGGTCCTGATGGCTTGAGATGGGGCATCCTACATCAAGATGTGGGGCCACTGTCTGTAGTTCCACTCTTGGGAAGATGAGGCAGGAAGATCATGAGTCTACACCAACCTGAGCTACTTAGCAGGCTCCTGTTGAGACAGGTCTACATAGTGAGATGCTGTCTCAAAAACCTGCAACCACAAACCAGAATGGGTACAGTAGTGATGTGTGTGGCATGCATAGCTCACTGCATTTGCTTTGTAGTATTGTAATAAATAGCAACTGATACTAGACCATAAGCCTGTTGTATCAAGGACTCCATTTTGCAAATTACTTTCTTTCTAGTACCTAACCCAGTAGGTCTGCAGTAAATAAATGTCTAATAATGCAGTAATTATCAGCTCTTCCATCTTCTCCCTAAAGGAGGAATTTTGGAAATGGTATAAAGAATTTCTTTCCTATGTATTTATTATTCCTAGAATAATAGCAGCTTGTAATTTTCTATTGTGTGTTTATAGTATTTGTAAGAATCAGGCTAAAATACCATGTGTCTATAGTGTTAGCTAGGGATGAATAACCATCAGCCATAATCCTTTTATTAGACTAAAATCTAGTGCTATCCCACCATTGATAGACAACTTATTCTTTCTGCCAAATTCTGTGTTAGTGGGTTGTTAAACTTACATATATCGGGGCTGGAGAGATGGCTTAGTGGTTAAGAGCACTATCTGCTCTTCCAGAGGTCCTGAGTTCATTTCCCAGCAACCACATGGTGGCTCACAACCATCTGTAATGGGATGTGATGCCCTCTTCTGAGGTGTCTGAAGACAGCAACAGTGTACTCACTTACATGAAATAAATAAATAAATCTTTAAACTTACATATATCAGGGATCTAGGGATCTTGTCTTTAGAAAATATTTAGTAACCAAAATACGATATGAACAATGCTGTTATGTGCACAAGTGCATGAGGTAATTTGAGACTTTAAAACAAAACAGAGGAGGCTGAGGGAAGAGGGAGGAAGTGTACAGAGTCCCCTCGGCTTCTGGCTATGGTAAAACTGAAGAAGAGAACTCAGAGAAAGAGGTTTTGGGGGAAATAATGTACTCAGTTTCACATGCTGGTGTACTGTGCCTATGGGTATCCATTTATGGATGTTTCCAAAGCTGCTCAAGATAGTCGATTTGAAAACGCACCGGAGATACAAGTTGGAGGAGTGGACTTGGGACTAATCCCTTCTCCAGCATATCCCCTGTAACATCTGTAGGAGCCCGTCCAGGCCTCCTGCATCCATCACTTCCTGTACTGATCTCCTGTATCGCCTCTGTTCCTCTATGGTTCTTCCTAGTGGCACAACTGCAGTCTAGTTCATTCCAGCCTCCATTGGACTACCTACCTAAGCGTGGCTGCAGCCATTCCTCTTCTCAGAATACTGTCAGCACTTCCTGTCTTCCTCACGGCAGCTGATGAACTCGTTTGCAGGTGAACTGAAACCGGAGCAGTATGACAAGGTCTTCCACAGGCTGTCACTGTCACCCAAGCAGTCTTCCTTCCTCCATATCACACACATATCTTGATATAAATGTATTTTATATGTTTATAAATTTATGAGTACTTTATTTCTTCCATGAAGAAACCCATCACATTTCTTTTGCAGAAGAACTGGTCTGGCTCCAGTTGTCATTTTTGGTCTCTAACCCACTCCAGTAAGCTTTTCATCTCCAGCATCCTAGAGTGCTTGTTCTTCATGGCTAAAGTCAAGTCGTAGTGTTTAATTCACATCCATGTGGTTGGCACCATTGTTGTGCGTTCTTCTCTTGGCTTCTGAGATGAAACTCTCTTTTTTCCTCTGGTCTCATTGGAGATTCCACTCCTGATTGGTTTCCTCTTTGCTCCCTGACTCCATGGTGTTAGTACACCCTGATTCCATCTGTGCTCTTCCCAAGTGACTAGATCTGGGTCTTTTGTCGATGGTTCCTAATTTACATAAATCCCAGTCCTTCCTCTTGGGTCTGAGGTTCTAGTCTGTGATTCCTTTACATTTCCTGTGATGTCTGGCTCAGTCTCACCTGGACTAAACCTGATCTGCTCCCCTGGCTCACACAGCCCTAGGTCCACCTGCAACTTTTTCCATCTCAGTGGAGATGGATGCAGCTCTGTCTCTTCACTTGTTCAGACAGAATCCACATGTACACCTTACACCTTTGACCTCACTCTCCTCATGTTCCCCGTACCCTAATTAGTTGAGAAGTCGTCTTAATTATTTCAGAATATATCTTAACCAAAATTTCAGTCACAACCATTCTCTGTCCAGGCACCACACCCTCTATGCATGATTGTACACACACACACACACACACACACACACACACACACCTTTTAACATAACCGTTTAGTTTGCTTATGCTTATTATGCTTTTGGGCTTCCACTAGAGGATAAGCTCTTTTCAAAAATAAAAACTTTGAAAAATATTTGTGTGTGTGTGTGTGTGTGTATGTGTACGTATGCGTGTGTGTGTATGCCTGTGTGTGTGTGTATGAATGTATGTGGCACTGCTGGCACATGCAGGCTTTGGCCAGCATGTGACAGTCAGCGGACAATCTCAGATCTCCTTCATCTTTACCATTTTCTTTCCTTTGAGACTTCAAGGTCTCTTCTTGTTCACTGCTGTGTAGGTGAAGCTTGCTGGCCAGTAGCTTCTGGGGACTTTCCTGTCTCAGTCTATCTCCATAGGATCTTTGAGAGACACAGGTCACTGCATCTGGCTTTACATACATACAGGGGATCTGAACTCAGGTCCTCATGCTTGCATGGCGAGTGCTGTACCCCTTGACCCATCTCCATAGCCTGGGAGTCCCCTCTTTTGTTGCCTCGTTTCTCTGAATGCTTCCTGCAGTGGTACCTGAAACCCAGCAGGCTCTCAGTAAATGGGCTAAGTGGATGAGTGAATGAATCCGTGTGTGAAGCTCCACGAGTGAATGAGATTCCCAGTGGGCTGAACCCCTGGATCTGCCTTTAGTAACACAAGAAGCAAAGGCAACTTAGAACTTCATACTCTAGATGTTTGAAGACTATTAAAGTCACTTGTGGAAAGTAATATCCAGGAGGATGACTTGACTGATATGTGGTCTACAGGTCCTTTTTGATATTCTGATTTTAATCTTTGAATTAAGCTGATCTGTCTGGGAGCCACACATCTCCGGTATTGTTATAGCTCTCTGTGGAGCTGTTTTGATTTTACTGAGCTGTGACTTTGAGCCATTAGCCTACCATGAAGGACATTATTTTAAAAGTCCCATGGGTCTTCATTATAGTATTGGATTTATTGCTGCTGTGTTGTTGAGAACGATATTCTCTGTATTAGAAGGTGCCCTCTTTAAATGAGGACCAGAGAAGGGAAGTTCCCCAGAGTTTAATAACAGAAGAAGTTGCTCCTTTGAAATGACTTGTTTGATTTTATTTTATGGAGGTTGCTTTTCGTGTCAGTTCTCTTTCCCCTCTCCTGTGTCCCTCCCCTAGTCTTCCTCTCCCTTTCCTCTCTCCTTTCTCTCCCCTCCTCCTCTCCCTCCTCCTCTCCCTCCCCATTTCTCTCTTTCTTTCCCGGTCCAATGATGTAAATATAGTACCACCACAATCAATTTTAGCACATTTTTGAAATCTTGTGTTCTTTACTCATTGTTCTCAAATCTTCCTATTGGCCTGAGCGCTAGGCATCTAGTAATTTATTTTCTGTCTCTATAAGTCACCTATTCTAGACATTTCTTATTCTGTCTTGAGACAAGGTTTTATGTAGCCCAGGCTGATCTTAAAGTCACTCTATAGCAGATGATGACTTTAAACTCCTGATTTTCCTGCCTCCATCGTCAAAGTGTTGGGAAGACAGGTATGCTCCACAATGCCTAGTATAGATGATACTGAGACTCAAACCCAGAGTCTCATGGATGCTAGCCAAGTGCTTTTGTCAGCCTAGCCACATTGTCAGGCCTACTCTACACATTTCACGTAAATGGAATGGTATAGTGTGGTCTTCCATGCTGGCTTCTTTCACCTGGAAAGCTGTTTCTAAGTCAGTATTGTAGCTGTCTATCTGCACTTGGCTTCTTCTAATAGCTGAGGAACGCTCTGCTCTGGGGATTGGATCCCGTGTTTACCTCCAGCTGTCAGCCGATGAACACTGGGTTTGCATACAGATTTTGACTGTTTTGAGTGCTGCTGCCCTGAGCACTTGTGTTTATGTGTGGACATATGCTTTGATTTACTTGGGTAAACACTTAGGAGTGTAATTACTAGGTCCAATGCTAACCTTTCCATTTCTCGTCTTCTGCAAGGCCTTCACTAGCATTTGTAGTCACCTTACTTTCTGATCTAGGCAGGGCTGTGCGTAGGTGGTGCTAGCCCATTGTGTGTGCTTGGTTTGGGTGTGTAGTGCTAGTCCAGGGTGTGTGCTTGTTTTTGTTTCATAGGTAGTCTTTGAACTTGAAATCCCCCTGTCTCGGCCTCCTGAGTGCTGGGATTTCAGGTATGTGCCGCCATATTTGAGTCTCTTTTTGGCCAATTGTGTATCGTCTCTGGAAAATGGAGTTCAGATCCTCTGCCTCTGGTTAGGATGCATGTTTTAAATAAAATTTTAATTAGTTATTTTAAAAATAGTGTGCGTGTGTGCGTGTGTGTGCGTGTGTGTGCGTGTGTGCGTGTGTGTGCGTGTGTGTGTGCGTGTGTGTGTGCGCGTGTGCGTGCGTGCACGCACGCGCCTGTGGAGGTCAGCAGACAACCTGTGGGATGGAGTCACTTCTCACCTCCTACCTTGTGAGGTGAGGTCTCTCTTGTTTCTTCTGCTCCTGTGCTGTCTATTCCAGGCCAGCTCTGGACAGTTCTCCGGCTTCCACCCCACACCCTATCCTTTAATTTCCCCATCTCCTTGTATGGGGAAATTACAGATTACAGATGTGAACCACTGCATCTGCCTTCTCCTCCAGGAACCAGACTTGGATCATCAGAGTTATGTAGCTATAGCCGATGCTCCGTCTCCTCAGCCACTCACTTGTGTTTTATGTGTTATGAGTACAAATCTCTTGTCATATCCGTAGTTTGTAGTTGTCATTTTCCTTTGAATGGGCCGCCTTTTCACTTTGATAATGCCTGTAACCACGAGGATCTTAATTTTGATTCATCCCAGCGTTTCTTTTTGCTTTTGCAGTTAAGGTTTTTGTTCTGGTGTCATGTCTAAGAACTTGTTGTCCAATCCGGGTGTGTATGCTTGTTTGTTTCCTAAGAGCTTCTTTATAGCTTTTGCTCCTACATTCAGATGTGTGACCTGTTGTCTTTGTTTGCTTTCCATTGCTGTGATAAAAGCATCTTGAGAACCAAAAGCAACTTGGAAAGGAAAGGATTTATCTCATTTTAGACTTATAAATGTCACAGTCCTTCGCTGAGGGAAATCAAGGTAGGAACTGAAGCAGAAGCCATGGGGGAACATTGCTTACTGGCTTGCGTCAGGTTCGTGTTCAGTGACCTTTCTTGTAACCCCCAGGCCTACCTGCCCGGGAATGGTACTGCCCACAGTAAGCTAGGCCCTCCCACATTGATCAACCATTAAAAAACAAAAGCCACACAACTTGCCTACACGCCAGTCTGATGGAGGCACTTCCTCAGCTGAGGTTCCATCCACCTGGATGACTGTCAAGTTGACAAAACTAACCAGTACATCCTCTTCTAGTTAATTTGGGGGTTGCAGCTTCACTACATGTTTGTATCCCAGTTACTCAGCATCAGTTTCGGAGACTTGCTTCTCCACCGACTCACTCTGTCAAACAGGTTAACCAGCCACAGGTGTGTGCTTTACTTCTGGCCTGTCAGTTTGATTCCGCGGCCAATGTATTACCTCACTCTTGAATTTTCTGAGGTTGAGATCAGTGCAGATCTTCCTGGCAGGCGTCCATGAGCTCTAGAGAGTGAGTGTGCAAGCCCATGACACCCTGGCCTCCCCGCTGCCCCGCACCCAGGTTTCTTTTCTGTTGTTTGCATTTTATGATAATGCTGCTTTAAAAGCATTCATAACCGAGTGTGGGACAGCAGTGAGTGCACACACGGAGGCCCAGTGAGCACACACAGTGCTCCCGCCTGTCAGTGCTTTCAGTCCTGTCCGCTAAAAATAGGAGTCTTTCTTCTGATAAATACCCTAAGTGTTTCCCTGGTCATCACCGGCTGATGATCGTGTCTTTGTATTTACCTTTATTAGATAGTTTGTAAGGTTAGCATCCATTTGGCTGCTTTGCTCTGTTTAAGAGCTTGTTCTCACCTCCCCTGCATACTAAGTGTTTATGCTTTTCACACTGAAGAGTGTCCTGAGTATAATTCGGTGCTATGGCCATAGAATTGGAAATGTTTCTTCCTTTTTATTCAGTAATCGTATTCCCAGGCATCTATCCTAACGAATAGGTCTAAGTGGACAAGGGCACTTTCACTGGGTTCTTACTTTATCCATTTTCTCAGTGTGAAATCTGGAGACAACAGATGCATCTCAGAATGGATAAGCTAGTTCTTACACGGCTGTGATTCTAGTTTAAACGATGGTGATACAGATAATTTAGTAACTTCAAGAGTGGTCTGATGAGTTGTACTGGCTAGTTTTGTGTGTCAACTTGACACAAGCTGGAGTTATCACAGAGAAAGGAGTTTCAGTTGAGAAATGCCTCCATGAGATCCAGCAGTAAGGCATTTTCTCAATTAGTGATCAATGGGGGAGGGCCACTTGGGAGTGGTACCATCTGTGCTGGTAGTCTTGGGCTCTATAAGAAAGCAGACTGAGCAAGTCAGGAGAAGCAAGCCAGTAAGGAACATCCCTCCATGGCCTCTGCATCAGCTCCTGCTTCCTGACCTGCTTGAGTTCTAGTCCTGACTTCCTTTGGTGATGAACAGCAGCATGGAAGTGTAAGCTTATAAACCTTTTCCTCCCCAACTTGCATCTTGGTCATGATGTTTGTGCAGGAATAGAAACCCTGACTAAGACATGAGTATGAATGAGGTTATCACCACTCAGAACAGACATGAAAAAACAACGCATATCCCCCATGGCACTGAAGAGATTTTTCTATTCCTGTTTAAGTGTTGTTGTTCTTTTATATTTTAACTTAAAAACCTGACCATCTTAAAAAAAAAAAAAAAGAAAGAAAAGAAAAGAATTTCTTTCAGGTGTGTCAGTGCACACTAATATCTTAGCTCCTGGAGGCTGGTTCTAGGCCAGCTTAGGGTACATAATGAGACCTTGTCTCAAAAAACAAACAAACAAAAACAAAAATGAAAAACAAGAAAAACCCTCCTGTGCTCATGTGTCTGTGGTGCGTTCAGCCATAAATGGAACATCTGAATCACTCCTGCTTCCCCAGGGATTAAGGAGCGTTGTCTAGGTGATGGTGGAACGATGCTCGGAGTCAGAAGTTGCTGAACACAGGTGAACAGTGCCCTCTGGACATAGCAGGTCCATTGTGCTGTGAACTCCCAGCAGCTGTAGCTCCCTGCACAAGACCTGCACGAGACCAGGCCTGTCAGTGGTCCAGCATAGAGAGGGGAGGGGCTCAGGAGCCACCGCCCCTAACTGAGCACTATTGACATTGATGGCCACTAGGAGAGGGAGAATCTATCTCTTTAGGAGTATGTGGTCCCTGTAAGTCGGTCCTGTCCCAGTGGATGGTCTCACACAAATGAAATCAAATGGATTATTAATAAAAGAGAAGAAGGCACATGAAGTTGGGAGGAGGTGGGATGTAAATCTAGAGGTTAGGGGAAGAACTGGGGAGGGTGAGCATGATCAAAGTACATCGTATGCACGTATGAAAGTCTCAGAGTAAAAATTGTATATTGATAATGTAATTCTTACAGGGATTGCTTTTTCCCCCTTGCAGATGCGAATCTGGTTATACTGGACAG
The DNA here is from genome assembly GCA_028551405.1 of Uromys caudimaculatus. NCBI lineage: Eukaryota > Metazoa > Chordata > Mammalia > Rodentia > Muridae > Uromys > Uromys caudimaculatus. The sequence continues at coordinate 50,681,573 of CM052702.1, forward strand.
CACTGTGAGAAGACAGACTTTAGCATTCTCTATGTAGTACCGAGCAGGCAGAAGCTCACCCATGTTCTTATTGCAGCCATTATTGGAGCAGTACAGATCGCCATTATAGTAGCAATCGTCATGTGCATAACAAGGTGGGTGATGACCATGTCATGTGTTCTTAACTAGACACTGATAGTTGTAAACCAGAGCAAGTATGTGTACTGTGCCAGGGCCTGTATGCCTGCCAGTCCATCAGGTACAAGTCTGCTGCCTGGTTCACTAGACAGAACTTCCACATGGGTCTGACTTCTCCCTGTCTTCCTGCTTTAGAATATGTGTAGGAACTCATTCCCAGAGTTAGAGACATATCTGAGTTATAGGCAGAGGAGGTGTGAGAACAGTCCATGCAGTCAAGGAGGCTAGGGATCTTGGAACTGTGTACTGTGAGTGCTGAGTTCAGGGAGAGTGGTTGTAGCAGAGCTTCTAGAAGTTTCTGTACATCCACAGAAAAGCATGACAATTGCAGCAGTGCTTTAAGTCTTGAAGAATCGTGATGTTTTTATGGTCGGAGAATGCACTTTACCCATAGCAAGTGTAATAAGACCCAGATGTCCCTCATCAGAGGAATGGATATAGAAAATGTGGTACATCTACACAATGGAGTACTACTCAGCTATTAAAAACAATGACTTAATGAAATTTGCAGGCAAATGGATGGAACTTGAAAATATCATCCTGAGCGAGGTAACTCAGTCACAAAAGAACGAACATGGTAT
>CM052702.1:50682830-50732641 GCA_028551405.1 Uromys caudimaculatus
TCATCCTGGAGTTTGGACCACCAACCAAAGAATACACATCTATGGACTCATGGTTTGGACCACATATGTGGCAGAGGATGACCTCGATGGCCATCAGGGAGAGAGGAGAGGCCCTTGGGCCTGAGGATGTTAGAGGCCCCAGTAAAGGGGAATGTCAAGGCGGGAATATGGGGATGGGTGGGCGGGTGGGTGGGAGGTTGAATTTCCTCATAGAGGCGGGTTGGGGAAGGGATAGGGGGTTTCCAAAGAGGAGACCCAGAAAAGGGGAAACATTGGAAATGTAAATAAAGTATCAAAAAAAAAAAATTAAAAAAAAAGAAACAAAGCAACCATCAACTTTAAAGATAGCCTTTTCTGATTTGCTCTTAACGTTGCTCTCTGTTCTAGAGAGTTCTTACAGTGGTAAGTAAAAGGCTTTAAAATGTTTTGTTAGTAAGTAAAAGGCTTTATAAAGCTATGTCAAAAATCAAAGCACAGGGCCCAGTGAAATGGCTCGTGGGTAACGGCCCCTGCCGTCGCGCCTGATGATCTGAGTTTCAGTCCCCATGGTTGTCCTCTGACCTACACACACGCACACTCACGTGCACACATACACACACACTTTCTCTCTGTATAAATAAATGTTTAAAAAGCATTCATCATATGTTAAGACTTATTTGCAGCACAGTTGACAATAAATGGATGTTTCAAATAGAGCAGAAACATGTCAGACTGAAAGGAAAAGCCGGAGCAGAGTGCCCTGCCTTTCCATCTTCTTTCCTTGCTTCTTCCTCACCTCTTCCTACCTCCTTTAAGGTTTGGTTCTCATGCTCCGTGAACATTGACGTTGTATTCTCCTGCCTTTGGGGGGTGGGGCTCGGGCAGAGAGTCATAGCGTATCGAGCAGATATTGACTAGCTGATTGGATTGATAGGCTTTCTATCCAAGGGCTAGAAAAAGACTTTCAAGTAGTCCCAGCATCCTGGAGGCAAAACTATAAATCTAGAAACGATAGAAAAATGTTCCCCGAGCAGCTGATATTCTTCATGAAGTTTAGGCACTAAGCCAGCATGCTTTATTCCACAGAACAGATGATCTGCCTTTCGGCACGACGACTGAGCGTTAAATTGGGCAGTTGATCAGAGCTGGGGCATAATGCCATAACAAACAGTGACAGCAGGAAAAGAAGATGGGGAAACCATTTAACAGCCTCACGGCCGCCGCCGTTTAACACAGGCTCAGAGGTTAACCACCTTTCCTGTGGTCATTCAGCTAGCAAGGGGAAGTGCCTGGGTTTGGATCCAGTGCTGTTTGATCCTTCAGTCATCCCTCTTTCTACTGAACCATTGAGAGGCAGGGCCATGTTGATTTGTGTTGGGATTAGGTCAGCCAGCTATGACTGTTGCATGGGGACAGGACTCAAACGTGATGTTGTCAGGGTTAGGTGTGTTTGAGCCCTATTAATAGGCATGTGCAGAACTGACTGGACTGGGGCAGATGTGTGCGAAGAGGAGACCATTTAGGGCATTGGTAGAAGAAAGCCCTGTGTGGTAGCAAAAGAGTAGTTATACTGTCCTGACATTTGTGCCGCATTACGGCCATGTTTACTGTCATATAAGAAACAGCCTTTCCGCACCCTTGCCCCGAATAGCTTGCTATCTTGTATGTGGATCTTGGGATTATGTTCTTGGACCACACCATTGAATTTTTAAGGCGCGCCTCTCCCGTGTAGTCCACGAGGGGACAGCTGTACATCCTTGCCACCCCACCCATCTGTGAGTCATGTTTTCTTCTTTTATGCTTGGAATCTTTTATTTTTTCAGGCTCCTAGTGCTTTACTCCGCATTTACACATTCCCTTGCAAGAGCCGATCATGCAGTCTGGTGGGTGGAGAGACAAATAGTTACACTGTCCTGAGATTTGCTCCACATCAGGGCCACCTTTACTGAAATGTAAGAGCAGACACCAGGAGTCCCTCACCTGTAGGGTCCCAGTCTCCAGGGCAGTTCTGTGGCATGCTGCAGCTAGGTGTGCACCAGCTCTGCCTGACTTGTCTCCTTGACTTAGAGGACTTCAGTGCATCCTGTCCGAGATCTTTGGTGCAGTGCTACTTGGTCTCCTCCAGTGAAGCTTGTCTTTCGTTTTGGCGCTGTGATGGTGCTCAGGAAAAGTACTCAGATCAGCCTCTTTTCTACCATCCCAGTGATCAGTCACGGGAACTGAGGAGTTACTGGGCCAGAGAGGCAGACATCCCTCTCAGAGATGCGCGTCAGCACTGTGTGGCCTCTCCCAACTCCAGCTATATAGCAGAGAACAACCAGTCATTATGCCTTGAACTAACCGTCTCTACTTCCTTTTCTAACGGAATGCAGTGTGTGAACTCTGTGTTACTTTGACATAGTTTAAACATCCTTAAATGATTTTGTTTTTTTAATTTCTGTATTTTCATGCAACAGAAAATGCCCCAAGAACAACAGAGGACGACGGCAGAAGCAAAACCTAGGTCATTTTACTTCAGATACTTCATCCAGAATGGTTTGAGCCGCTGACTTTTATATGCACACTGACCACGTGATGTACATTTATTATGTCTTTTTTTAAAGAATGGAAATATTTATTTCAGAGGCCTTATTTTTGGACATTTTTAGTGTAGTACTGTTGGCTCGTATTTAGAATATTTAGCTACAACAGTTTTTGACTGTTTAGTAGTCTCTGTCTTATGTTTTTAAATACAGAAATTGGCTTCACGAATTTGTAACACATGGTAATACTAAGACTTGTTCTTTATCCATGGAATGTAATATTTTTGCAGAGACGGATGGACCCACTTCATGGTGGTTATAAAGTCATACTTCTTCCCCAATGACCACAGCAAATGACAAAGCATGAACTAAAAGTAAAGATGTTTACAGATTACTTTTCTTACGAAAAAATCTAGAGGACACTGTGTTTAAATAGATATTTAAATGTTTTTGAGATTTAGTACCTGATTTTTTTAGACACTTCCCCTATTGCATGAGCTGCAAAGCTGTGTGTGTGTGTGTGTGTGTGTTAGATGTAACATATTTATAAGCTTTATGAACTATAATTGACAATTTCTCTCTTTGAAGAAATAATCCTAATAATTTTAAAGGTACCTGGGAATTAATGATGGAGCAAATCACTGAAAATAGATTTAGATATTGTCAAGATAGGGTATTTAATGAGCAGATTGGAATAAAACCTACAGTATCAGTAAAACCACTTTAATACATGTTCATTTTTAAACATTGTATTTGTTTTAATATAAATGTATAAACTGTATCAGTGTTTGTGAATACAATGCAGAAATAATTGTTAATGATTGGTGCTCTGAAAGCGAGCTTAAAAATGACCTAAGACCTCGAATTCAAATCTGTCCTGTAGTAGCTCTATTAATAGATTGTTGGTGTTTAGAAGTCTGAACTGTGAGTAGAATGTATCGAGGTGTTTAACGTGTAGTTTAGCCAGTCAGAAGTATGCATGTAGAATTTAAAGACTATGTTTAAACTTAAATATTAATTTTAATAATTTGATTTGGAAAAAGCATGTTATAATATAATGTTTTCACTATACGGTCTGATTTGTGTGCTTATTGTATTCTCTGAGAGTGGTCTGTAAGTGCTCATACTAGGTGAAATACACAGGACAAGAAGATTGCAGTTCAGAATTCTCTTTCCTCCTACAAACTGTCCCCTGAAATGATCCAAAGAGAACAGGCTTTGTTCAGTGTCTGAGCTACTTGGCTTGCAGGTTCAGTATGGGTAATGTAGTGGCTTTAGTGAACCTCTTCAGACAGCGCTCCCCTTCCACCCACACAGACTTATTTGAGGTCCTTAGTCAGTCTGCAAGCATGTTTGGAACCGGCCCCGGTGCTTTGCAAGGGCTCATGTTTCAGGGCAGTCACGTATGGGCACTTGTAGTTATAAATACTTGACCACTCTCCAGGGTGCGGTTGTCAGCCCTTTAAAGCAGCTTCTCTGCCTGCTACTGAACTGACTTTTGGCTCCAAGCGGAGGAACCGATTGCTATAGGACTTCTGCTGAGAGAAAAGCAAAATGGAACACAATGGATCTGCTTCAAATGCTGGTAAAATCCACCAGAATCGGTTGTCAAGTGTGACCGAAGATGAAGACCAAGATGCAGCTCTCACTATTGTGACTGTGCTGGACAGGGTGGCCACCGTTGTGGATAGTGTGCAGGCAAGCCAGAAGAGAATCGAAGAGAGACACCGAGAAATGGGAAACGCCATAAAGTCTGTCCAAATAGACCTGCTGAAGCTCTCACAGTCACACAGCAATACGGGCTATGCTGTCAACAAGCTGTTTGAGAAGACCCGGAAAGTCAGTGCTCACATTAAAGACATGAAGGCCCGGGTAGAGAAGCAACAGGTTCATGTAACCAAAGTCGAAACCAAGCAAGAAGAAATAATGAAGAAAAACAAATTCCGTGTGGTCATCTTCCAGGTAAGCCTGCACTTGGGGCCAGCTCTGTGACCATAATCCCTTTCATCCTTTGCCATCGGGTCACAGGGTTTTCCCGTGTCACCTCTCAGCCATGGTATATGGGAATGTACTGAGCTCTTCAGGAGAGAGAGCCATTTCTAACCACTGCTGCTGTCACCCATGGGTCAGGCTTCTTACTGGTCACGGAATGTGACCCATGGCTTGTGGCTCGGGCTATTTCTTGCCTTTGAAACTCAATACTGTCAGGTTCTTCCAGCATTTGAGTCCTATTAAGCACAGTGACCCAGTAGACTTTAGAATGTTGGAGCCAAAAAGGTCCTAAGAAACCTCAAGTTTAAAGACTATCTTTGCAACATAAAAGAAGAAACCAGGAGGGTCAGAGGATGCAGTGGTAGAACACTTGCTCATGTGGTCAAGGCTTGTGTTTGATTTATAGCAGCCCCTAAAAGAAAACAAATTAGGAGCCAGCACTCCCTGGCAGTTATGGTTTCATTCTTACCAAGAACCAAACAGTAAATCAAAAACTCCGAATGTAGTTTGTCCGTTGGAATACTTTTTTTTTTCTTTTGTATTATTCACAATAAGAAAAGTTACCTGTTTCCAAATAAATAATCGGGCCATTATTTGTTTTTAAAATGGTGACTTGTTTTGTAAGACAGTCCAGCCTGTAGTTCATGCTGACCTAACCCTTCACTATGTAATAATCCAGGCCGGTCTCAAACTATGGTGGTGATCCTGCCCCAGCCTCCCAAGTGCTAGGATTATAAACATGAGTCACAACTCCCCCTTAAGTTTTATGTTTTAATATTATTCTTACAATAATACAGATATAGAAGTCCCATAGGTAATTCCTTACTCAATTGAAAAGCTTCCCCCCCCCCCAGCTAAGTTCCTGTAGCTGCTCAATAATTGTTTAAAAACCCCATGGGAAATGCGTATATTGTCTACAGTATATTTCTTAAGCTCTTGTAAATTAAATGGACAAGTTGGAGTTGTTAGCCACATTAAGATAGAATGATGGTAGGAAAAGACAAAGCGGATGACAGCAGGGTTCTTTGCTCGCCTGTTTAAACACTGGCTGTTACAGAACTGTAAATCCAAAGTGCAAAGGTTAGGGAAGACCTGCTTTTCCTGTTCTGCACTTGGGAGAATCAATTGGCACAACATTTTGGAAGACATTTTTGATAGTGTGTATTAGGAACTTTAAAACTTCCCAAACCTACTGACTTCCAGATTTCGTGTCTGAGGATTTGTTGCAAGCATAAAATCAGGAATGTGTGGGAATGTTCATCCATGCATACACACAGCTATATACTTTTAAAAGTGGAAGTCTGTGTGCACAGAACCCTAGAAGAGTAAGCACAACATGAAATACGGAAACAGTTGCTGTAAACATCGGGCCGGTAACCTTCACGTTCTTTGTGCATTTGGCAGTGCCCCAGACTCTCTGAGTGGTCAAGTTATGCTGGGATGGGCGAGTAGCATTTTTGGATTTGTTTTTAGCAGTTCACAGGTTATTTAGGGGAAAAATAGGGAATTTCGAAGATGAGGAGTAAACTGGTTTCTTTAGAATTCCTTTCCCATCACCCCTTTCTTATAGGCTTCTAGAGGCCTTTCTCTAGGCTTAAAAATGTCACCTGACTTAAGGTGTCCATCCCCGAATTGGTGCAGACAGTGGTGAGCTGGGCATGGGACCCAAGGATAAATCCATTCACCTTCTGGGGTGTCAGCCACTGCCTTGGTGCTCACCTTCTATTTGCATGCATAATGTCAGGAAGTACACTTGGGGTCCTGGGTGTCTGGGGAACCTATATGCAAAGCAGTTCCCATAGGATTTACAGAAGCTACAGCAAGGAAACAGAAATTTCACCTGGCTCCATCTATTGATGTAATCCTTGCCTTGACCTCTACTTAAAAGTGGTTTTTCTATTTGTCTCTATTCTCTGTAACTTACTGGCATTTCTCTCCTGTCCTTGGATCCTATAGTTCCCTAAAGAAACTGAGAGGTGCTAGTTAATAATAGTGCTTTTTTTTTTTTTTTAAAGATAGACTATCCTGAAGATTCTGCAAAATTAAGATGTTTAAAATTTGCAGCAGTTTGTCAAAACAAAACAAAAAAACAATTGCTATCTTTTATAAGTCTATAGGGAAAATATGAAGTTTCATATTATGGACCTAAGACTCAAATTCCTGCACTTGTTATATGTTAGAATGTTTATAGATATGTACAATATTTACATGGTTATTTTTAGCAGTTGAGGTTAACCTTAATTAATTCTCATAGTAATTTGAAGATTATCCCTTCTAAAGTTATTTGAAACTGAGCTAGTTTTCTAAAGTATATCTTCATTTTCATTCGAGATTTTCCTTAAGTTTTCCCAGGCATCTCTTTTGCTGATAGTATTTATTGGTATCTTCTATAGTTGTATATGTCTAAGCTTTTGCCAAATTCTGGATGTTGGCATTTACAAATTGTCTGACATTCTTACCCAGGTTGTTTTTCTTTGAACACTGGTGATCCGTCTCCCGGGCATGGCATGAGCCACAGCATAGCTTCTCCTAATTCCAGTTACGTAGTAAGCACAAGTCTGTGGCTCCGAAGTTTTGCGCCTCCTCTAGTGATAAGGCCAGGACTTCTGTGTATCCAACATGTTCCTGTGTTCCTTTTATACTGATTCACTTCCACTTTACTCTGATCTGTAGCATTCATTCTGTTGTAAAAATGAGCTTCTAAACCAGGTGTGGTGGCGCAAACCTACAGTCCTATTGATTGCCAGGCAGAGGCAGGAGGATTGGGAATTCAAATATACTGTGAGTTTGGGGCATACCTGAGCTTATGTGAGACTCTGTCTCAAAAACAATAAAAAGCTAATTTTATCTGGACTTTGATATAAAAATGTGATTGTATTCAGAAGTCAACTATAATTTTCCCTTAACTCACAGTAGTACCAACTCATGGGGGCTGTGATAGATTCCCAGGCAAGGTCTTTTTCTCCCTTTGTCTCTGCCTGATTTTGTACTGTCTGCTGTGTGTTTGAAGAGCAAGGTGTGTGATAGTCTAGTTTTCTTGTGTCTGATGCCTTCACTACAGGATTCTGGGGATCTCTCCCTACCAAGTAACACCCTAACATCCTTTTGCTCTTTCCTGTTCTAATTATACCTTCTTAGGCTTGTCCCGCCCACACTTTTGCTGAGGCGGCTCCCCACAACAGGTGTCAGGAAGGGAGAGGAATTACTTCCCTGCCTCTAACTGATTCATCAGAAAGTCATGAGACGCCCGCCCACTTCTGCCTCTTTGTTGGGGGAGAGGCAGGGCTCATGAGCATTTGATCCTGTAGCCAAAAATGTCATTTAAATGAAGAAATTAGGTTCTAAGGATGCCTTCTTGACTATCAAGCTGATCACGTTTTGGAGTATGTGCAAACATCCTTCTTGTGTCCTTACTGAATTGGTTGAGTGGAGTCAACCTGAATCTCAAATGTCAATACCATTTTATTTAGAAATTGTAAGTCATGGTCTAGTTTTTTTTTTTTTAAAAATCTCATAATTCCTGAAGTTTTGCCTGTTTGTGTTTTAGAAATAATCTTACTAAATAGCACACCGGGTTCCTTTCACCTGTGCCCAGTGCTGGCCTGTCTCTAGCAGGTTCTCTTTTGACACACTGGCAGAGTCTGTTCTTCTCTTAAATGGCTTTGCCCTTCACACCACCCTCCTCTCCTCTCTTTTCCTACTTCCCTCCTTCCTCCACTCTTTCTTTACTCTTTATTTATTTTTACTGTGCAGTTCAGGCTGCTGTTGAGCTTGTGGTCCTCCCTAATCCCCCTAAGAACTGGGGCTATAGTCATGGACCGCCATGGCAGCAACAGAAAGCTTTTAAGATGACTCATTTCATAGGAGACTTCGTTTGACCAGAAGTCATCCTGGGAGGGTATACAATTTTCCCAAAGTCAATTTCATTTTGAATTTTGAGATACCCTTTACCTCTGAGGAGTTTTGATCTATTGACCTCTGTTTTCAGATCTATTGACCTGCGTGTTTGCGCGCGCGTGTCATGTGTATGCATAAGTGTGGCCACAAACGGGCTACAGCACGTGAATGGAATCCAGAGGACTCCACTTCAGGTTTTTGGGAACTGGTTTTCTTCTGCTGTGGGATCCGAATTCAGGTCATCAGGTTTGCTTAGCAAGTAGTTTTTACCTACTGAGCCCAAAAACTCTTCTCCTTTATTACGTGAATTCTGGGGACCGAACTTAGGTTTTCTTGTGTGGCAAACTCTTCACCCCTGGGGCCTTCCCAGGGAGCCTTCCCCAGACCCAGAGAGGAGTGTTGCAGGGTCTTTGAAGACGGTGTCCTGTAGAGGAGATAAGGAGTCATCTGGGAGAGGGAGCGAGCCAGGCACGCTGGTCAGGGGAATCTCTCAGCTGACTGGCTAGCAGTCAGGTGCTTCCATATTTATACAGGTTTCACAGAACAAAGACAAGACTGATGATTATCTAAGTGGTACAGAGGATGTCCTTGATCTTTCTTTACATGTCCAGGATAACAAGTTCAGTTACAATTAGAAAATACAGACAGAACAGATATTGTTGTTGTTATTATTATTATTCCTGTAACTCCAATTTAAACAATCCAAAGAAGTCTCCTCCAAAGCAGACACGTTTATTGTACAACAGCCTGCTTTTAGGTTGCAGTACTTGCTGTTTGAACACACTCCAGACGAACAAAAGAGTATCTGAACTGGTCTTTTATAAATAGCAAATACTAATCATATAATAACTTCTTTTACTATATGTTTCACCATCTACACTATAAAGTAGAAAGTTTTAGTTAATCTATCCTATTTACTGAATTCCATTCTTCCAGGGATGTACCCTGTATGACCCCCTACCTTTAAACGACATTTTTAGAGACCTCTAAGCCTATAATAAAAAGAGATCTTGAATCTATAACCTGTTCTGCTGGCTAGTCACTTTAATTGTCTCTGTTTACCCTGCACCAGTTATACTGTTTGAGTTTGCTCAGGGGCAGATACCCCAAGAAGATTCCTGGAGTGATGGCCTCATCTAACCATGGGTTTATCTGTGCCTAATGATCTCCAGGGCAAAAGGAAGACTTCCAAATAGTGCCAGATAAAGTTAATTTTAGGATTTTCCTAATAAGACTAAGACTTTTTTTTTTTTTTTTCAGAAAAAGACATAAAATGAATCATAAAGTAGAAAGTCCTCAATAATGCAACACGCAGAGAGCAAAGCCCAAAAGTTAGAGACAGAAGGACAGTGTAGCTCAGCCTTGCTGGAACTGTGTCAAGCAGCTGTGCTTCTTACCATTTTTAGTGGGTGTGCCTGTGCCACTTCACCAACTGAGCAATCTCCCTAGTGCAAGAGTTTCATGACCTTTTTAAAAAAAAATTTACACACACACACACACACACAATTTAATCCTTTTTTATAGCCCAGACTTCATCCCCCCTCCTGGTCTGCCCCCCGCCCCCTCCCAATCCCCCCACCACCACTCCCCCTCCAAGAGCAAGTCCCCACTCCTATTCCGCCAGACCTCCCTACTTCCGGAGGCCTCACGTCTCTCGGGGGTGGGGGGAGTTAGGTACATCTCTCACTGAGACCAGGCCAGGCAGTCCTCTGCTGTACATGTGTTGGAGGACTCATATCAGCTGGTGTGTGCTGCCTGGTTGGAGGCTCAGTGTCTGAGAGGTCTCAGGGATCCAGGTTAGTTGAGACTGCTGTCTATCCATGGGGCTTCCCTCCTCAGCTTCTTCCAGCTTTTCCCCAAGTCAACCACAGGGGTCCCTGGCTTCCTCCATTGGTTGGGTGCTAGTATCTGCATCTGACTCTTTCAGCTGCTTGTTGGGCCTCTCAGAGGGCAGCCATGCTGGACTCCTGTCTGCAAGTACACAACAGCATCAGTAATCGTGTCAGGGCCTTTTTGAGCTGGATCCCAATTTCAGCCGGTCACTGGACCTACTTTTCCTCAGGTTCTTCTCCATTTTTGTCCCTGCAGTTCCTACAGACAAGAACAATTCTGGATCAGAGCTTTTGACTGTGGGATGGCAACCCCATCCCTCCACTTGATGCCCTGTCCCTTCCCTGGAGGTGAACTCTACAAGTTCCCTCTCTCCACTGTAGAGCACTTCATCCAGGGTCCCTCCCTTTGAGTCCTGAGAGTCTCTCACCTCCCAGCTCTCTGGTACATTTTAGAGGGTCCCTCCATCTCCTACTTCCTGAGGTTGCCTGCTTCCATTCTGTCTGCTGGCCCTTAGGGCTTCAGTGCTGTTCCCCCTGCCCCGAGTTTCTTGACTTTTAAGGTCATGTCTACATGATGGTTCTTGAGTGCATATTTCTAGCCCTTCCCTCCCTCCAGAATCCCAGTTGCTCAGCCTCTCTGCCTGCGTACTAGAGCCAGTGCGCATGCCAAGGACAGGACCTCTTGCTTCTGTGCTGTCTCAGTTAATGGCAGATTTCTCCCTTTGTCGATCTAGCAACAGGTCCCGTGGGTTCTGGCTTTCACAGTAGATCTGCTCTCACTCCTTTCCCTGCCCACCAACGCCCTGCTCTACCTTCCCTTTGCTTAAAGTCACCACCGTTTTATCGTTCTCCTTGTTGTCCACCCATGTGCCGTGTCTACAGCAGAGTGACTCTTGTACAGCATGGGTCAAATCATGTCACTGCTGTCCTCAAAGTCTTGAGAAGTCCTCCTGTCAGAATAGTAACTTCTGTCCTCACTGTTGGTCTCTTGACTTGGCCTTCTCAACTCTCTGCCTGGAGGAAATTAGGGCATATGAATTGATTCTTGAGAAAGCCTCATTTGTAAAGCTAAAAGGAGAAAAAGGGGGGTTGAAGATAGAGGCAGCCACGTAGACTGTTAGTACAAGGGGTAGGATGTTAGTGTCCAACTGCCTGGCACTGAGCATGAACACCTGCAGTATGGTGGGGCAGGTCCCAGCCACCCTGGGATTTATATCCCAGGGTGCTCTAGGGTGCACCTATCTTCTTAGAGGGTTCAAAATCTTTTGTGTCTCGGCCAGAGAAGTGGGAAAGTAGGGTCAGGTCCAGAGCGTTGTAAGCATACTGGGAAGCTCAGGTTCCATCCTTAAGCACTGGTGGGCTCTCGGGAGTCTTCAGTGGGTTGTGACCAAACTCTGCTTGTAAAGGTATCTCTCGGGAAACTCTCAGATAATGGTCTGGAAAGAGAGGGGTTTGGGGGAGACTGATGACCGAAGTTCAGAGCTGAGGTGAGGAGCTGACTGAAGGCATGGGTAGAGGAGGGAGAAGCAAACTCAGTATGTTGCAGTGTTATTAGTGGAACTTGGTGACTAGTTGACTATGGGACAAGAGGGTGAGGATGTATTTGGGGTGATGTTCCTGGGGTCTCTACCTTGTGTGTTGCCTAGATGGCCACTGGTGCTGAGAAAGGCAGGAAAGGCAGTATAAGGGGTGAGGATGGTGGATGGGCCTTGAGGATTGTAGTTCTGAGAGGTGCCTGTGCTGTATTTAGATGGAGAAGTTTGTCAGCTTTGGAGTGGAGAAGTCAAGATAGAATATTATGAGGAAAAGGCGAGAGAGAGAGAGAGAGAGAGAGAGAGAGAGAGACCCTGAAAGATGCAGGCTGGGGACAAACAGCATGGGGGCAGGTGGTAAGGTGTGGCCAGAGGTAAAAGCTGGTGCCTACTACACAGTCACTCACACGCACTGTTTTTTCCCTTCTTCAGGAGGATATTCCCTGCCCTGCATCCCTGTCTGTTGTTAAAGACAGAAGCCTGCCCGAGAACCAGGAGGAGGCCGAGGAAGTCTTCGATCCCCCAATAGACCTCTCATCGGATGAAGAATATTATGTCGAAGAGAGCAGATCTGCCAGGTTTAGAAAGTCAGGCAGAGAGCACATTGATCATATTAAGAAGGCATTTTCCAAAGAAAACATGCAGAAGACACGGCAGAATTTTGACAAGAAAGTGAGTGGAATTAGAACTAGGATAGTCACGCCTGAGCGGAGAGAGAGGCTTCGGCAGTCGGGAGAGAGGTTGAGGCAGTCGGGTGAGAGGTTGAAACAGTCAGGGGAAAGATTTAAGAAGTCGATTTCAAATGCTGCCCCCTCAAAGGAAGCTTTTAAGATTCGGAGCCTCAGGAAACCAAAGGATGCTAAGGCCGAAGGCCAGGAGGTAGACAGAGGGGTGGGCGTGGACATCATCTCAGGTAGCCTGGCTTTGGGGCCCATCCATGAGTTCCACTCTGATGAGTTCAGTGAAACAGAAAAGGAGGTAACCAAAGTAGGGTACATTCCCCAAGAAGGAGGAGACCCCCCAACTCCTGAGCCTTTGAAGGTGACTTTTAAACCCCAGGTGAGAGTAGAGGATGACGAGTCACTCCTGTTGGAATTAAAGCAATCCTCATAGAGGATTTAAGCATGAGTGTCAGTCACTTCCAATCCTGTGGTCGTAGTTGAGTGGTGTAGTAATTTATATTCATACTCAGCGGAAAGGCAAATGGTATAAAACCTTTATTTCTTACCTTTACAATCCTAAAGATGATGGAAATAGTACATACAATTTTCTTATAATTTCCCTGGGAATTCTATTTCCCCTAAGAATATATGACTCTGACAGTTTTTCCCCCTCTTATGTCATGTCTTTTTGTGGCAGCTCTTGGCCAATGAGAAAATAGTTGCACCGCTCAGGTCAGTTAGATGCTTGGTCATTCGTAACACAGGAACAAGAAATCTGTGTCCATCGGTCACCAGAAAACTGTAGATTTGGGTCAGGATTGACACGTCCAATCTCAAAGGGGAGTAGTACATTGTGTTATCCAGATGTTCACATCTGGAGATTCATTAGTGAATCAGTAGACTTATAGAGCTTATGAAGTTCTTGGGTGAGGGAAAGGAAATAGAAATTTGGGGCTTGAACATTTAGCTGTGGCAACATAACTTTATTACTAGTGAGATACTTGGCTGCTCGCCACTTATTCCCAATGGTAAAAATGGGGAGGGCTTGCTGGCCCTTTACTTCTTGGAGGACTTGAGATCTGAGGGGATGTCACAGAGTGTGAGAACGAGACACAACCACTGGGGAAGCTCGAGCCCGCACTGGCCTCCCCTAAACCAGAACTGAACAGTTACATCTATGAAAAGCCCTTGGCACAGGCTCTGAGGCCAGAGCTGAGCAGAAGCTAAGGTTGTTCTTCACAAGTCTTCACAGGATGAAGAGTGAAAAATGAATGCTCATTAGAGGCTGAGACCAAACCTTGGAATTTCAGCCGCGTCCTAACATATTCCGTGGAAATCTGGCTTTCGTTGCCTTTAGATTTGGACGTGGGGTGGACACGTGCTGGTCTTGTTTGCACAGCACGAGGTAGAAGTCTGGAGCTCGGTTGTCAGGCGGCTTTTCTATGGTCTGCCCTGATGTGCTGGGCATGGAAATGACCTCTGACACTCCTGCTTTCCAGAGTGAGCCCTTTAGGGCTATGAACAGCACCCGTACGCTTTTGTCAAAGCCACTTTGGAGGGCGTCCAGTTCCACTTAGCTCTTAGATTAGAAGTAGATGTTGCTGCTGAGGGAAACCGTACCGACTCTGCACTTCCAGCACACTGAAGTCTTCGGGCATTTTCTTCATATGGAAGAGATGGTAGAATTTTTGATAAAATTTTTTTTACTCACATTTAGTTTAATTTGGAATAATCATGTAGTACTTAAATATATGCAGGCGTGAGGGTGCGTGCCTGCTGCCCCAGCACTGAGAAGGCTGAAACAGGATCACAAATGAAGTTGAGTGAGCCTGGATTCTCTTTATATATGCAGTTCAGTGTAATTTCCTTCGATCTTGGCCTGAATACATGTTCATCTTGCTATCATTTCTTTTCTCTTCTTCCTCTTTTCCTTCCTCTTCCTCCCCCTCCCCCCTCCCCCCACCCCCCTCCTCCTCCTGTTTGTTTGCTTGCTTGTTTGTTTTTTCTCCGTGTAGCCTTGGATGTCCTGGAACTTGCTCTGTAGACCAGGCTGGCCTCTAACTCACAGAGACCCGCCTGCCTCTGCCTCCCGAGTGCTGGGGTTAAAGGTGTGCACCTCCACCACACAGCATCTTGCTATCTTTTTATACTGCAAACTAAAGCATGTGTAGCATTGAATAAAACTGAAAGAATAATTGCAAACGCATTTGTATAACAGCTTAGAAGGAGGTTAGGTGTCCGAGAATAAATCTGAACGTGAAATGATGTTATTGCAAAATGTGAGGCCAGCGCTGTGGTTGTAAATCTTTTAGCCAATGATGAATGATAACTATGATATTCAAATGAGGGGTGAATTAACTGATGATAAATCGAGGCTTGAGGGAATATAGAGAAGTTACAGATGTGGTAAACGCAGGGTAGGAGGAATATACAGAAGTTACAGTTGTTTTCAGTTCGTTTCATTTGCTCTAAATTATTTTTCTGCAAATATATAGGGCTTTTGTTTACTGACTCATTAATATGCAGCCCTGACAGCTTATAAAGCATTGCTCCCGCAGCTATAGTAGAGTCGGATTGGGAGGGAGTTAGGGCCTGGCCAGCTCCTCGATGGGCTGTAAAGTTCACACACTCACTTAACATAAGTGATATTCTAGTCAGTGTTCGTTATTTTCAAAGTCTCAGGAAACGCTGGGTTACTCACTGATCTGCAATGCAGTGTTACACATTAGGCTTTAAATAATTTACTCAAGTCAACACCTTAGCGGGATTTCCCCCTTCTAGTAATGAGATGGAGCAGAGCAGCTGCTGCAGATGTGGGGGTGGGGGAGCAGATGCAGAGGTGGGGGAGCAGATGTGGGTAGGGGAGCAGATGCGGAGGTGGGGGAGCAAGCAGATGTGGGGGGTGGGGGCTGGTGTTGAGGCTCTTCCAGAGGAGACAGGGAAGTGCAAGCCTGTCACCTGCATGTGATGATCCAGGTATCCTGAGTGAACAGTGGCTTGACCCCTGCTTACAGTTATAGAGAAACGAACATGGGTGTTCGGCTTGCCGAGAGTAAACTTGTGTGTATTCCCCAAAAGCAAGTTTTCATGAATGAAAAGTACAAGCCAAAGTAAAAATCCAACCATTTTGTCTTCCTTCTCTGCCTTTCGTACATATTAAAGAAGTTTGTTTGGAACAGGCCTGGTGGTCATCGTGGTTCTTTTTTTAATTAAAGATTTTTTTTTTATATGCATGTCTGAGTGTATCCTTGTGTATGGAGGCCATCAGGTGTCCTCTGTCAGGTCACCTATTCTTTGGAGGCAGGATGTCTCTCTGAAGGTAGTACTCCAGCTTTCTCACCTAGGCAAGAAGCTAACAGGTTTGATCTTCCTGCCTCTGCCTGCCTTTTACAGGTGAGCTGCTTTTATGAGTGCTGGGATTTGAACTCCCATCCTCAAGGTTACAGAGAAAATACTCTTAACCGTTGAGCCATCTCTCAACCCCTCACTGTATTCTTATCTGCTAAAGGTCATAGATCATGTTATATAAAGTGTTCCTCGGAACCATGTTAACTGCATTTTGATGAAATGAAATCACTGGACTCCTTTTGTTTTTCTTTGGGGACAGGTTTTCTGTAGCTTCTGGTTTTGAACTCTGGTAAGAAAATTCAGGTTTGATCTCCAAATAAGGAGAGGGCTGGTCATGTTTTCATCCTCAACTCTTTCACTTTGAAATGTGCTGGTGCCTGGTCTGTAGTGAAGGAGCTTCCTACTCAGGTTTGGGTCACTCCTGTGAGTCCTTTGAGCTGGTGCTGTCCCAGTATTTACAGCTGCCCCTCCCAGATCAGAATATAGCAGTGCTAGGCGATCCAGAATAACTGCTGCTTCACTAGGAGTCGCTCAGGACTCACCTACCCATGCTCCCACGGGGGGCTGCTTTTCTTGCTAGTCTGCCCCTCCCTTCAGTACACCCATGCCCTTGAGAAGTAGAACAGCCTCCTAGGTTGAAGGCCACTGTGAGCTCTTCAATCTATTCATTGCTCAAGGCCAGAGTTCTGCTTGCTTGTGTGTTCCAAAGAAAGGCAACATCTGATCCTTAACACGGGTGGCTTTCTTCCTGTGTATTGTTTGACACCTGAAATTCCAACTAAAGCAGTCCGTTATTCCATTTAAACTGCAGTAATAAAAGCTTCTGCAACCCACTACACTGGCCAAGGCTAGTTGCCAGGGTACATGCGGCTGCTCAAAATGGCCTTGGATGCAGTAAAGACCCCCATTTTTTACCGTGATCCTTTGGTGTTTGTTACCTTGGATCTGAATCATAGCATAAAACATCAGAGTGTATTAGAGATTTAAATGCATTTGTATGGCATATTCTTCCCCTTTCAAATTCTAGCTGATGGAAACACCGTACAAGACTTAGTAGCAAATTGCAGACCAAAGTGCCATCCTTACCACAGGCTTTGCATATATACGGGAACTCTCCCAAATGTAAGGCATCTGACAAATACCTGTGGTAAAGGTATCATGCAGCCATGACAAGAGTTAGGCCTTTGTGTCTCCTTGGGAAACTGTATGTTCTGGTGTCACTTCAGGAAGAAGCAAGATTTGGAGCAGTTGGTGCTGAGGCCTCCAGGCCTGCCCCTCACAGCCTTTGAGAGTAGCTGAAGGGAAAGCTTCCCCTCTGAGGTGAGCCTCAGCCCCACCAGGAGGTGGCAAAGGGGTCAGGAGGTAGGTGGTTGGAATGAGGGCACAGAATCCACTACATATGAAAGCAGGGCTCAGTTTGAAGGCACTGCCTAGTTTGAGTCCTAATATGCAGAATTCAAACGCGCCCCCCCCCCCCCCCCCGTGGGCTGGAGAGGTGGCTCCGTGCAGACCTAAACTCCAGATCTAATTCTCTCTTCTGAACCCTGCAGGTACCAAGTATGCAGTTACACAAGCATATTCATAGGCAAAGCACTGGAGAATAAATACATCCGTCTGTTTATATGTGACCCAGTGAACTTGGCTGTTACCTGTTACTGAGACCTGGCTTGGACATACTGAACTGAAGTGCTGTTCTTAAGTGAGGGCTGATGGAGGAGAAGCTGGCAAAATGCAGATCACGGCTTAGAGGAGAGGCTGAGATAAACACATTTTGGGGGTGGGGTAGTATCTCATATCCCAGACTGGCCTCAAACTCGTTATGTGCGTGGCCAAGAATGACCTTGAACATTTGACCTTCCTGTTTCCATCTAGGGCATTGCAAGTGCTCTATCAACTGAGCTAAACATCCAGCCTCCTGCGTGTCTGACAAAATAGACAGGTGAAGTGGTGGGTTTTCATCTGTCAATCTTGACAGTTTGAAATCTTCAAATCTGTCAATCTTTACAGTTCCTCAGCTCCCTCCCCCAAACTTAACTTCTTCAAGAGGAGCCTGATGTGTGACCAGGGCCACCATGGGTAGGGTTTGCTGGGTCTGTGAAGGTGTGACTGCTGGCTGGTTTGCCAGCTATGTCATAGTGTAAAACACTAGAGTTCCTAATAATCTTGAGGGCTGATTGTCATCTTTTGTTAGATCTCATCAGACTTTCCATCAGACACTCATAGCTGAATAGATACATCATTTTAGGATAAAATCTACTGAAATGAGTTGCTTCTTTAACTGTATGAATACCTTCTCTGCCTCCAAAACCAGAATTGTTCCACCCTTAAAACCTTCCTGGAAGAGACCCCTGAACCCCTCCCCCTCCTGAACTTGGAACCTATTTACTTGTTTCCTCAGTGACAATGAATACCACTTGGCCTTCCCCACAATGACGTGGCATTTGAAGTGCTCCCGGCTCTGACCAGTTGAGTTTTCTGTGGTCTTTTTTTTTTTTTTTTTTTTTTTACTGTTTCGACACAGTAAAAAAACTCGTGGTTTCCTTCTTCATCCTCCCCATTTCTGCATCTCATAGGAGCCCATTGAAATTTAATGTGATAATTACCATCTCTTTTAAACAACTGAATGCTCTACGGATGGGTTTCCCTCAGGAGACAGGAGTGACTCACCGGCTCCTTTGGAGCCCAGTCCCTCCACGCTCCCTGCCTAGAGAGGAGAGGGAAGCCTGAGCAGATTCTCACTAAGTGTTCTCTTTAGTTAGTTTCTGAGATTGTAATATGCCACCATCACTTCCCCTTCCCCTCTCTCCCTCAAAACCTTATATACCCTTCCTAGCTATCTTTCATTAATTATTGTTGCATACATATACTGAGGTAAGGTCTGTTCGTGTAAATTAGGAAGCATAATGTTGATTTTGTTTTGTTTTACTTTTTAAATTTTTAAATTTTAGTATTAATAACACTATTAACAACACTAATAATATTAACACTAATAATTTAATTTTAATTTTAACACTGCCTTTTAAAATATTTCCCTGTGTGCATGCATGTGTACAACTGCATTCCTGGTACCCAAGAATGCCAGGTGTTAGGTTCCCTGGAACTGGACAGATAGGTGGTTGAGTCACCACTTGGGTGCTAACCTGAGCTCAGGTCCTCTGCAGGAGCAGCAAGCTGAGCCATCTCTCCACCCCCAGTGATTTTCATGTGTGCAGGTGTGTGTGCGCGTGTGTGTGTGTGCCAGGACATCCATGTGGAGATCAGACCACAATGCCAAAGGACTGGTTCTCCCCTTCTACCTGGTTGAGGCAGGTCTCTGTTTTTGCTACTGCTGCAAGTGTGCACTCCAGACTAGTTGGCCCACGACTATTGGGTAATTCCCCTGTCTCCGTCTCCCACATTCCCACAGGAGTGCTGGTATTCCTGATGCACACACCCACACCCGGATTTGTGTGTAGGTGGCAGAGATAAAACTCAGGTCACCAGGCTGGTGCAGCAAGTCTCCCTGGCTCCAGATGACCTAAGTCAAGATAAGGGAGTTGAGGGCAGGAAGAGCAGGCTGCATCTGTTTTAGAGTGTCTGGAAGGTTTTTCAGATACAGTGGCTACAATGTCCTAGGCCTGCTTCAACCATGTAGGAATTATGAAGAGTTTCAAGTCTGTTTCAGAGATAGGAGGCTGAAGTGAGAGAGGCTATCACAACAGGTGTCTCCTCTGGAGGTCAACTGTGTCTCCCCTAAGCACTAACATCCAGCTGTTCTTTCCGAATAAGCACTAGTTATGTCAAGCAATTCGCATAAATTACCTGACTTAATAAAATGCTCTTTATAGAGTTAGATTAAGGACTGAGGGGCAAAGGGGCAAAGCCTGGAGCTGAGTGCTCTAGGCTTGCTTAAGGACTTGAGTTTTTTCTTGAACGAGGACACAGATTGGAGCACATTGAACAGAGCAGTGACAAAGTTTTGATAGTTTATTGCCTTTTTACTTGTTAAAAAACACACAAACAAATCTCTGTTTTATACAGAAAGGTAACTGCCCTACTTGGCTTAGGTTTTGTTTTCTCAAGGAAACCACCCAGACTTCAAATGTTTTTCAATTAGAGAGCGGGAGCTTCCTCTGTCCTGGGAAGCACCATTGCAACTCAAGCCTGACCCCTAGTGGATAGTGTGAGAGTTGTTTATCTGCTGCGCGCCAGCCCTTCATCGGGAGACTGCATGGCTGTGGCTCCTCGGAGATTACCACGCCTTTCATTCATTCTTTGACCAGTCTTCAGATTTTTGTTGTTTGTGTTTTTTGTTTTTGTTTGTTTTGTCTTTTTAACCTTCTGCTTTGCAGTTAGATGCTCAGGGTCACATTCCAGCCATTTACTAACTCAGAGAATTTGGGCAAGTTACATCCTTTCTGTTTCATTCCAAGAAACCATTTTGTAAAAGTATTTTATTAAGTTAGGTAATTTATGCAAATTGCTTGGTAAACTAGTACTTATTCAGCAGGAACAGCTGGACATTAATGTTTAGGGGAGACACAGGTGGCCTCTAGAGGAGCCACCTGTTGTAATGTCTGTGTTAAAAGTTTGTTTTTGTCATTAACAGAACTTAAGGAATTTAAGGAATTATATATATTTATTAATATACTATCCATTTGCTCTGTTTTGGTGAGATGTAATTGTAAAGTCTACTTAGATACAATATATTGTTATGGTCCATAAGTACTATAACCATTCCATGACTTTAGCTCCACATGATCTGGCCAGTGCTTGCATCTCCATCTGATTTATTTATGTATTTAAGTACACTGTAGCTGTCTTCAGACACACCAGAAGAGGGCATCAAATCTCCCATTACAGATGGTTGTGAGCCACCATGTAGTTGCTGAGAATTGAACTCAGGACCTCTGGAAGCGCAGTCAGTGCTCTTAACTGCTGAGCCATCGCTCCTGCACTCTAAGCCTGCTGGCCTGACAGACCCATGGCTTCATCCCACCACTCCCAGACCTCTGTGTTCCACCCAGTACCTGTCCATGTACTTCTCAAATCCTGTTTATCTTTCAGATTTCAGTTCAAACAATATTTATTCAGGGACATTTTCCTGGACTCCCTCCCAACTCTCCATTTTAAAGTGTGTATATGGGTGATCCCTACTAGACTTTGAGAGTTGGGCTGTGCTTGGCCCATTGCTTGTCCCTACCACAGTGCCTCTGTTGAAGTCTCCTCACTTCCAGGAAGACAGACACTTAAGGAAAGTTCTTTTCCAAATGGTTGCCACTCCAGCATGCTACCCCTGACACACTTGGCCCAGGAAAACCTCACTCATCAGCACTCATGCCTAAACTTAACATGGTGGGAAGGAAACCACAGAATTTTGACTTAGCCTGGTCACTACTTATAAATAGCAATTCAAGAAAGAACGTAGATATCAACTGGAGACCAAGTGAATAAACTGGTTCATGGGGGTGGAGATTCGAAGATACATCATTATGTGTTCATAACTGTCAGTCCAAAGGAAACTCCAAATTCTGGCAGTTAGACAAAGGCCAGCATAACTCAGGAACTTGTGAAGGCGGCCTGTTCACCTCTGCCTGTAGTGGTACTAGTTAATCCGCTTTGAGCTCCCTCCCAGCGGATGATGGAGCCTTTAGCCACCCACCAGAGCTCTCTGGATTTGAGAATAAAACACACACACACACACACACCAGCTTAATTTTTAATATGCCTAACTAGCTCAATGGTTGGGCACTTCTAAACCTCCTCTCCCAGTATTCCTGAGTTAACATTTATTAAATCTACTTTTTTTTTTTTTTTTTATCTTTGGTTCCCCAGACACAAGCAAGGGAGTGGCCCCTGGGGCCACTTCTCCGGATTCTTACATGTTGTTGGGCCTTTAATTCCGATCTCTTGATTGGTCTGCTCCCCTAACCCCTGTTAATGCGGTTCTCTTCTCTCCTCCTACCCCTTGGCCCCTTCCTGCCTCCATCTCCCTGCCCAGCCATTGGCTGTAGGTCAGTTCTTTATTACCAATCAAAGCCAGCTGGGGACAGGGACCCTTAGCTTCTAGAATCACGACTTTTGGGGGCAGAATTAAGACAAAGCATTAGAATCATCTCCCAACATCTACCAAACTGAACCCTTTCCTTATCACTAGCAGAAGGGACAAATGGCTACCTGTGGTGTCTATTAGCATACCAAAGCACCTGCTGGCCTCCAGGCTCCCAGTACCACAAGGAAGTTATACATTTCAGAGTCCATGCTGGCATCTTACTCTTCCCACCTCCGCCCCTACCCTAAACTTCCCCAACTACTCTTTCTCCTTATGACCCAACGATTTCCACCATGCTCACCCTCTTTGTCTTCTGCTCTGTGTCTCCTCCCTGCCCCCAACCCCCCTGAGTCTCATGGCCAGATCCAGTCTGCTGGCAGCCATGTTCTTACTTTCTTACTCAGCTTTGGACTCTTCCAGATGTCTCTGTCTGTTCTCTGTTTCTGTCTGTCTGTCTGTCTCCGTCTCTCTGTTTCCCCATTTCTCTGTACACCCACACCCCCATCTACAATAAAAAGTCTTAATCTGCAAACCCACCAGGCTGGTCTGTGTTACTACCCATTTCTACCTATTTTTCACATTTCCAAAAGCAGGAAGGCTGCTGCAGCCTCCTGGGATGAAAGAGTATGTTCAATTCTATCTCAGAAACTAGTACTACTTTATAATTAGTATTGTTTTAACATAGTTACATCAAACAAGCGAGCTTAATTCTCAGCTGTTGGTGTTTAGACTGCTTCCTGTGACTTTTATATTTAGAGATCTGAGTTCAAGGTGGCACCAGCAGGGGGAAGATTTCTTGCTCCACTGACTATTTTAGATATAGCCTATATAATAACTTCTTTGGTACTAGATAATATAGTAAGTAACCTCCATCTACTTTTAAAACTATGGGTAAATTATTTGAGCTATTAATATTTCAGCTCAGCATTATAATCATATAACTTTCTCTTATTTACTGGGAAGCTTCTCTTGACCTCAACGAAGTCATTAGAAAATGTTATATCACAGATAGTCCCTATGTCTATAAATGAGCTCAGGCTGGACTATAGAAGGATTTCTGGTGGTTATCCAGCTTCCCTCAGGCACTTGTAAAACTGGTTTTTCATCTCCAGAAGGAGTCATTTCCTTAAGCTCTACCAGAAGAGAAATAGACTTAAACCCGTGGTTGCACATGAAAGCCCATGCTGGCCTCAGACCCCCTCAGTTCCTACTCACAGAACCTGTTACATATTTCAAAAGCCCCAAGGCTAGCCTGGCCCTTCTCGGCTCATTAGGCTTATCTCCTTCCAGAGACTTGTTGGTTTTTCCCACGGGGTCCTCCCTTCCTCTTCTCTTGCTACCTCACTATCTTCACTCTCATCTTTGTACTCTCTTGCTTCTCTGGCTACATCCAGTCTACTGTCTCTCTAGGTCAGGTCCAAAGGAAACTCCATTTCCCCAAATTCTGGCAGTTAGACAAAAGCCAGTATTCCTTAGGAACTTGTGAAGCTGGTTTTCCTCTACCAAAAGGAGCCATTTTTTCTTATCCCTGGCAGAAGAAACAAAGCTAATAGGCTATCCATGGTACTTATTAGCATACAAAGCACATGCTGGCCTCCTGGCTCTTCAGTGTCACAAGTGCCTGTTAGACACTTGAGAGTCATGCTGGCAACCTTGGCTCTTCTCAGTGTCCATGCTGGCCTCTTAGCTCTTCTCAGCTGTCCCCACCTCCCAGTCTAAACTTCTCCAGCTCATGGGTTTCCGGGTCCCCAGTTACTCTCCTTATAACCCCGATATTTTGGATATGTGCTCTCTTGCTTTCTTTGTCTTCATCTCCCCCACCCCACTCCCTTTCTCTCTCCAACTCTGTTACTGCTTCTCTTCTGGCCAGGTCCAGTCTGCTGGCCATGTTCAGTCTACTTTCTTTCTCCGATCTAAACTCTTCCAGATGCCTCTGCTGCGATTGCCCTCATATCTACAATAAAAACCTTTCCATAGCCATACATAGGGGTGGTTACTCATACTGTTTGTGTATTCCAGAGTCTTTCAGAGGCTTCTGGACATTTTCTTTCTTTTATTCACAATAAAGTCCTGCCCCCTAATAATGGAATGGTTTTGTCAACAACAATTTTCTTCCTTCCTTCCTTCCTTCCTTCCTTCCTTCCTTCCTTCCTTCCTTCCTTCCTTCCTTCCTTCCTTCCTTCCTTTCTTTCTTTCTTTCTTTCTTTCTTTCTTTCTTTCTTTCTTTCTTTCTTTCTTTCTTTCTTTCTTGACAGGGGTATCTCTGTATAGCCTTGGCTGTCTTGGAACTCACTCTGTAGATGAGGGTGGCTTTGAATTCAGAGATCCATCTGCCTCTACCTCTCAAGTGCTGAGATTAAAGGCATGCAACCACCACCTGGCATTGTCAGCAGTTTCTTAACCGTACAGAAAAATATCCTAAATAAACCTAAGCAGAGGTTTGTATTTAAAGAGCAGGAGTCAGGGATGTGGGGATGGCTCAGTGGGTGAGAGTGCCTGCTGTGCAGTCATGAGGACCCAAGTTCATATTTCCAGCACCCATGTTAAAAACTCTGCGTGGCCATGTGTGCTTGTAATCCCAACACTGTGGAGGGTTCAGATAGAACGATTGCTGTGTGCTTGCTGATTAGGTACAATGACAGATCCTGTCTCAAGGACATAAAACAAGGAGTGAGAACAGGACACTTGGGTGTCGTCCTTTGAGCTCTTTAAATATGTACACTGTATGCACATACGCATATGTGCATATGCAATGCATGCACAGAGAGAGAGAGAGAGAGAGAGAGAGAGAGAGAGAGAGAGAGGAGAGCAGTCACCTACCTGTCCTGTTCTACTCTCCTTCTAGAGTTCTACTGCCCCAAGACAGCACTAGAATGCCTTGTTTTGTATCTAAGCACTGAGTTGTAGTTGCTGACAGTTACTTCAATTCTCTGGTGCTCAAATTAGACCACTGGCTATGCCACAGTTTTGTAGGTAGCAGACAGGTGGGGATGTACTGTGTCATTTTACTCCTCACTGAACCCTGTTCCCAAATGACTTTGGAACAGCTGCTAAATTAAGGGGGCCACGGAGCTGCCAGGCTGGATTTTAAGAACGCCAGAAACTTAAAAGCACAGTAGAATGTCACAAGCTATTTTAATGTTAGTAAATTTGGAGGTGTAAGCACCGCCCCTGCTTCTTGTAAGCTGGCTGTGGCAGTGTTTGTGTGGATGGCTGTAGCTTTCCTGCACCCGATGTCCTTACGAAGCCTGCTAAGCTTCTCAGAGCAGCACTGTTCCTGTGCATTTCTTATACCAGGAATTGACTCTGCACAGCTGTTGCTGTCGATCACTTGTCTTAGGAGTTGTGACACTGGACCCAGCTTGCTGTTTTACCTATGCCTTCCGAGGAGGAAGCTCTGCTGTGTAAGTCCAGTGAACCCAGGGACATGAGCACATGAACCTTGCTATTTGGTGTTCTGTCAGTCCACAGGGGACTTGAAGTATATGGGTATTTTTGTTTACTGTTTTATCGTTCTTTGTTTTTGTTGATTCTTACCATTTCCTTTGCTGCCTCCTGGCCTGCTTTAACACCCATAATTGGTCCATCTCAGTAGTTCTTGCTCCTTCTCCAGAAAGCCTATAGCTCAAGGTGTGCTGGTCAAACATGTTTGGTCTCTCAATAAAAAGTGTTTGGCATCTTTAGCCATTTGGGAAATGCAAATCCAAATTACACTGTAATTCCATCTCACCCCCACTGGGAATGACTGTCACCCAGAAAATAGATGATGACAAATGCTGGTGAGGATGTGGAGGCAGAGACAGGCAACATTCCCACACACTATCAAGGGCAATGTAAATGCTACTCTGGAGGTACGTGTGGAAGTTTCTCAAAGAGTTAAAAGAGAACTGTCATGTGATCCATGTAAGTCACTCCTGTGAATGTGCTTGAAGGAATTGTCTTAGTCACTGTTCTATTGCTATGAAGAGACACCATTACCAAAGTAACTATCATAGGAGAAACATTTAAGTGGGGGCTTCCTTAGACTTTCCTTAGTCTGTTATCATGATAGGGAGCATGGTAGTAGGCAGTCATGGTGCTAGAGTGCTGGGAGCCAAACTCATGAAATTACCCACTGTTCTGGGAAGCCTAGTCAGTTAAAGTGCAAGGTTAAGCAAGGACGTTTGCAGTCTTGGGTCCCAGGAACTGAAAGAATGTCTGGTATTTCCCGGAAGCCGGTTATGATAGTGGGTTAGCCTTGGACCATGTGTAACCTTCTTGCTTGCTTGCCTTTATAAGCTACTGCCCTGAAATAAAATTTGAGAGCTTGATCAGAATACACGACTTGCTCTCCTTCTTCGTGTCTCTTGTCCCCCATTCTTTCGCCCCCTCCCCAGGTTCCTGCTGAACCCCCGAAGGCTGGGGCAATTGGTGCCCAAACGTGGGGCCTGGGTACGGGGGTGCGACTGAATGTTGCTCACCCAGGGACGTTCCCCCACCCATAGGATTGCCGCTTCCCCGAGGTCGCAAGAGAAGATCCGCATTGTGATCGCTGCAGAGCCGCCTGTCTGTGAGTCTGATCTGTTGAGGTAAGATAGAGCAACGCAAATATGGGACAAGCATTGAGTAAGCATGACTTATTCTTACAGGGTCTCAAGGAGTACTTCAAGACACAAGGAACCAAGGCGGGAATATGGGGATGGGTGGATGGGAGTGGGGGTGGGGTGGGAGGTGGAATTCCCTCCTAGAGGCAGGTTGGGGAGGGGACGGGGGGTATCCAAAGAGGAGACTCAGAAAAGGGGAAACATTGGAAATGTACATAAAGTATCAAAAATAAAAAAGGAGGAAAAAAAAAGACACAAGGAACTTGGGTAAAGAAAAAAGATCTTATTAAGTTCTTTGAATTTGTTAATGATGTCTGTCCTTGGTTTCCTCAAGAAGGAACTATTGATGAAAAAAGATAGGCCAAGGTTGGGGACTGTTTAAAGGACTTTTATAGCTCTTTTGGTCCAGAAAGAGTCCCTGCTCAGGCTTTTTCCTACTGGAATTTGATTAATGAGGTGTTAAAAGTTTATAAAAAATGGCCAGACATTCAAGAAGTTGTTAAAGAGGGAGAAAGGGTCCTTCAGCGACACTCCTGGGCTCCCTCCATTTGTGAGTCTGTCTCTATTTCTATGCCAGATCCAGAGCCCCTGCTGACGAGCCCATACCGGCATTGGCGAAACCCCCCAACCCCAGACTTTATCCTTCTCTTGTGGGTCTTAAGGCATCAGCTCAACAAGAGCCCAGCGACCCCCTTTCCCCAGAAGAGGCGTCCTCCCTGGAAGAAGAGGCTGCCAAATATCATAATCCTGACTAGCCACCCTTATGGTCTTTCCAACATCGGCTACCTCCTTATGTTTCTGTCCCCCCATTTTGTGCTCCTGTTCTTGATCTAGATATTACAGACTCCACTGAGAATGTGAAGGCAAAACTTTGTCGAGAGGTAGCCTCCCTTAAAGATCTACTTCAAAAAAAAAAAAAAAGGAACACTTAATATTAATAAAAGAACTACGGGCGCTAGATCTTGAATTAATTAATTCTCCCCGAGTACCTGCTCCTTTTAAGCCCAAAACAGAGAGAAAACCCTCTAAAACCCTACAGGCATTCCCTGTCACCCAAATTAAAATATCCACCCCCTCTGAGGGAACAGCTGGGGAAGGCAAAATGTCCAGTGATGAAGAACCCCCCCCCCCCTTGGAAGCCCCTGATAATGAAAATGAGGCTTCTGAAGATTCAGATGGGGAAGAGGATGAGGTCAGAAACCAGCAATATCGCCATCTTGGGTTTAAACATATAAAAGAATTGAAAACAGCGGTGACACTCTATGGCCCGGTAGCCCCGTTCACTCTGTCTATAATTGAAACCCTGAGTGACCGATGGCTTACATCCAATGATTGCTATCTTTTGGCATGTGCCACCCTGTCAGGAGTCGATTATGTTCTTTGGAAGACTGACTTTGTTGAAAATTGTAGAGAAGTGGAGATCCACAATTCTGAAAGCAAAACCTCTAAAACGTGGAGTAAAGATAAGCTCTTGGGCCAGAGCCCCTATGACACCAATGACAAACAGGCTAAATTTCCTCCCGGCCTCTTATCCCAAATACCAAATGCAGGCCTTAAGGCTTGGAAGCAACTCCCTCCCAAGGGGTTGGCAACTACATCATTGGCCAAGATTTGGAAGGGTCCCAATGAGCCTTATAGTAATTTCATCAGCTGCCTCACTGATGAGGCTGAAAGGCTTGTCAGGCGATATGAAAATGAGAGCAAGTTCATTAAACACCTTGCTTTGAAAATGCAAACCCTGCTTGTCAGGCCGCCATATGGCCTCATCATAGTGGCAAAGACATTTCTGACTATATCAGACTTTGTGCGGGCATCGGCTCGGCCCATTCCATTGGATTTGCCATCGGAGTCGCCCTTAAAAATTTCACTCAAGACGGCCATCCCAAGACTTGTTTTAACTGCAGACAACCAGGACATTTCTCTAGAGAGTGCAAAGTCCCTAAGGCTGAGCATCCGCCTCCCTTCTCCCAGTGCCCTTGGTGCAAGAGAGGAAAGCACTGGGCCTCAGAGTGCCGCTCTAAGACAGACGCTCATGGCAATACTCTACACCCAAAACAGGGAAACTACCAGAGGGGCCAGACCCTGGCCCCAAACATGAGACAGACCCCTGGGGCTGTCAGGTTTGTCCCTCAAACATCAGCCCCTCAGACTCAAATGTTGCCTCTCTCCCTTGAGCCACCACAGGCAGTGCAGGATTGGACCTCTGTTCCTCCACCAACACAATACTAACACCTGAAATGGGAGCTCAGGTCCTACGTACTGGAGTCTTTGGCCCCTGCCTCCTGGTACTTTTGAACTCCTTCTTGGTCGAGCTAGCTCAACTCTCCAGGGTCTAAATGTTTCCCCCAGAGTAATTGATAATGATTATACAGGAGAAATAAAAATTCTGGCCTCATCCACTTCTGGTCCCCTAACCATAAAATCGGGACAGAGAATTGCTCAGCTGCTATTGATTCCCTCATTCATCCTAATCAAAACTTTTTTCAAAAATCCAGGGGCATCAATAATTTTGGCTCCTCAGACGATTATTGGGTCCAACAAATTACTCAAGATAGACCCCTCCTTAAATTAAAACTAGATGGTAAAAGCTTTGAAGGACTTGTAGACACTGGAGCTGATGCCACAGTAATTTCAGACAAAGATTGGCCTTCTTCCTGGCCCCTCACGGCTTCCTTGACTCATCTCAAAGGCATTGGACAAACCTCCACCACCCAACAAAGTTCCAAGGTCCTCATGTGGACAGATGAGGAAGGTAATGCCGGCACTGTTCAACCTTACGCTGTGCCTGGCCTACCCGTTAACCTTTGGGGTAGAGATACACTTGCCCAGTTAAATCTTATCATGTGTAGCCCAAATGAAATCATTACCCATCAAATGTAAAAACAGGGCTTCCACCCTGGACAGGGATTAGGAAAATATTCACAAGGGATAAAAGAACCTATCCCGGTGGTTAAAAAATTCAACTGTTCAGGATTAGGTATAAAAAATTTACCCTAGTGGCTGTTGACATTCCTGTACCCCATGCAGACAAAATCACTTGGAAATCTAATGAGGCTTGTGGGTTGATAAATGGCCATTGACTTCGGAAAAATTGGCCGCTGCCATGGCATTAGTACAGGAACAGCTTGCCGCTGGTCACATTGAACCCACCACTTCCCCTTGGAATACACCTATTTTCGTTACTAAGAAAAAACTGGCAAATGGAGATTATTACAAGATTTTAGAGAGATTAATAAGACTATGCTTCCATGGGCACCTTACAACCAGGACTGCCCACCCCTGTAGCCATTCCTGCTGAATATTATAAAATAGTGATAGACCTTAAAAACTGCTTTTTTACCATCCCCCTACATCCGGAGGATAAAGAGTGCTTTGCGTTTAGTCTATCAGTGACAAATTTTAAAGGACCTATGCCTTGTTTCCACTGGAATGTCCTGCCTCAAGGCATGGCCAACAGCCCCACCTTGTGTCAAAAATTTGTGGCTCAGATTATTGATCCCTTTAGGATACTTTGGCCGTCTATTTATATTGTCCATTACATGGATGATATTCTTTTGGTAGGATCTGATGGCTCTCAACTGCTCCATTGCTGCCAACAACTTTCACAAAAATTAACAGATAATGGTCTCCAAATTGCACCAGATAAAATCCAGCTAAAGGACCCTATTTTTATCTAGGGTTTGAACTTTATCACCAAAAAAATTGTTACACAAAAAATCCAGTTAAAAACCTTAAATGATCTTCAAAAGCTCCTGGGAGATATTAATTGGATGGGGCCCTACCTCAAACTCACCAAAGGAGAACTTAAGCCCCTCCTTGATATTCTCAAGGGAGAGTCTGATCCCTTTTCCTGTCCTTCCTTAACTCCAGCAGCGGCCACAGCTCTGCGAGATAGCTGTTGAGATAGCTATTCAGAATCAAGAAGTTACCTTTATTTCTTATGAGAAGCCCCTCCTATTTGTTGTTTGTGCCACATCTCATACACCCACCGGAGTGTTTTGGCAGCATGGCCCCCTGTTGTGGATTCACCTTCCTGCCTCTCCCACCGAAGTTCTTGCCCCTTATATAATTTTAGTTGCTAAGCTTATTTCCTTGGGGCAAGAGCAGAGCTGACAGTATTTTGGCAAAGATCCTGATAAAATAATTTTACCCTATTCCAAAGACCAGTTACATTGCCTTATGCAGACTACAGATGAATGGCCTATAGTTTGTTCATCCCTTTCAGGAACAATTGATAATCATTACCCTGCTGATAGATTACTTCAATTTGCCAAAATTCATCCCTTTATTTTTCCAAAAGTTACTTCTCAGCTGCTGCCAGAGGCATGCCTAGTGTTTATTGATGGCTCCTCTAATGAGATTACAGCCTATATTATTAATGGACAAACAGCCACTGTTCAATCTCCCTTTAAATCGGCACAGCTTGTGGGACTTTTTGCAGTGGTTAAAGTTTTCCAGGCCCTGATAAATTGCCCCTTTAATTTGTATACTGATAGTGCTTATGTTGCCCAGAATGTTCTACTTCTTGAAACAGTTCCCTGTATTAGGCCCTCTACCAATGCTGTTCCTCTTTTTACTCAACTTCAAAATTTAATCACCTCCAGACGTTATCCTTTCTATCTTGGACATCTCCGTGCTCATTCCGACCTTCCTGGTCTTTCTACGGGAAATGCTTGTGCCGATGCTGCCACAGTTTGGTCTTCCCTGTTTCTATAGATCCCATTGAACAGGCCCGGGAGAGCCACACTCTACACCATTAAATGCTCAGACACTTCCACAGCTCTTCAAAATTACCTGAGAACAAGCACGTCAGATTGTTAAACAATGCCCAGCCTGTGCTACACTTCTGCCGATTCCTCATCTGGGAGTTAATCCCAGGGGTTTGACCCCAAATGATATATGGAGGATGGATGTTACCCATGTCCCTGAATTCGGCAATCTTAACTATCTTCATGTGACAACAGATACCTTTAGTGGATTCATTTCTGCCAGTTTACACACTGGGGAAGCCTCAAAAAATGTAATAGCCCATGTTTTAACTTGCCTCTCAATTATGGGCAAACCTAAGGTTGTTAAGACAGATAATGGCCCTGGCTACACTGGAAAACATTTTCAAGAGTTTTGCTGCCAATTACAGATCAAACATGTTGCTGGTATTCCTCACAATCCTCAAGGACAGGGCAGTGTTGAACATGCCCATCAAACTATTAAAAATGCCCTTCATAAGTTAAAAAAAGGGAGAGTTATATCCCACAAAGGGTCCCCAAGAAATATCCTTCATCATGCCTTGTTCGTCCTTAATTTCCTCAATTTAGATGCCCGTGGCAGATCCGCTGCTGATTGTCTCTGACATCCAGAAGCAAATAAAAATTATACCACAGCTATGTGGAAGGACCCTCTCACTTCTAAATGGAATGGCCCAGACCCCAGTTCTTATCTGGGACTGAGGATCAGTGTGTCTGTTTGACATTAAAGAGGGTGCGGCCAGATAGCTACCAGAACGACTGGTAAAACAAATAGATGCCCCCATAAAGACGAGTCCAGCCATAGAGATGCCAGACAGTAGTTAGATCCAGGGGAAACACTTCCCTGAGATCCCTTTCCTTCTCCTTTTCCTTGCAGGCTGCAAGAATGAATTGCTTGCCATCAAGAACTTTAATCCTGACGTTGTTCTTGATGCCCATAATCGCAAGTAGAAATAACCCTCATCAACCCCTCAATTTAACCTGGCTAGTGATTAATGGGGAGGGTGATGGTGTATGGAGCACATCAAAGGTCACGCACCCTAACTCCTGGTGGCCTAGTCTTTATCCTGACCGTTGTAAACTGGCTATAGGTGCCCCCGCCAATTGGGACTTGGAGGGACACACAGATTTCCAAAACGCTCCTTCATCGCCTTCCCCTCCTAAAAGACATGGTCTTGACCCTTGGGGCAGCTGTGGCATGAAAGATAGGAGCATGCTGAGAACACTTACCTTTTATATTTGCCCCGGCTTCCATCGAGACCATGCTTAAACCCAAAGTGTGGAGGCAAAGCAGATTTTTACTGTAAAAATTGGGGCTGTGAAACCACAGGTGATACCTACTGGGAACCTTCTTCCTCTTGGGATTTAATTAAGGTCATTGCTAACTATACACATCATGAAACAGGAAGCCAAGGCTGGCTAAGTATTCCAGAGTGCTCAAACTGGTGCCACCCACTTCATATTCAATTTACAGAACCAGGAAAAAAAGAGTACAGTTTGGACAGGTGGCGCCTCCTGGGGTCTGAGGCTTTATAAAGAACGCTTTGACGATGGCGTAAGTTTTACTACAAAATTATCGATACAGCCACCTGAGGCTGACAGGTCAGCAGTGCCAATTGGGCCAAACCCTGTTCTGACTCCTTTACCTCCACAGAAAGGCCTCCTATTCTCTTCTCTACCACTCCAGTTTCGTCCCTTGCGCCTTCCACTATTCCCTTATTCCCAGATGGGGCTTATGAGCCTGATAAAGGCCATTTTATTCTTGATGTTGTTAATCAAACCTTTTCTGTGTTAAATCCTTCCTGCCCCCCAGCTTACCAAATCTTGCTGGCTGTGTTATCATTCTAGCCCTCCTTTTTATGAAGGGATTGCAATAAGTGCAGATGTCTCTGAGACTCAAGACTTTCTTTTATGTAGATGGAACCAACAAAAAGATGCTAAGTTAACATTGAGCACGGTCTCTGGACAGGGATTGTGCGGCGGCAATAGGGATTCCTTCTACTCATGTTCATCTTTGTAATAAAACAATCCTTTATTCTAGTTCCTCTTCTACTTACCTTCTCCCTTCCAATGATACCTGGTGGGCCTGTAATGGTGGCCTTACCCCCTGCATTTATGTTCCCAACTTAGTGAATAATGTTACTGCCTGTTGTGTGCTTGTTCAGTTGATCCCCCGTTTAACCTATTATACTACAGATGATTTTGCTCGAGCTTGGGACCCCGTTAGCGATCATGGCCTGCTTAGGACCAAGCGGGAGGCTAGAACAGCTGTTCTTTAACCTTCCTCCTCGGCCTTGGAACTGCAGGTGCCGGGATGGGCATAACCTCTCTAGTTCTTTCCAACAGACATTACTCTGACCTCCGATGAATCATTGATAAGGATATAGAAGGCTAAAAATTGGCATCACCAATTTGGAAAAATCCCACGTCTCACTGTCTGAAGTGGTTCTACAAAACCCAAGAGGACTAGACTTGCTCTTTCTTCAACAAGGAGGACTCTGTGCAGTCCTCAAAGAAGAATGTTGTTTTTATGCCGACTATTCTGGGGTTGTCAGGGACAGTATGGCTAGAGTTAGAGAAGGGCTAGAACTATGGAAGAAGCAGAGAGAGCAAGAAGAGGGTTGGTTTCAGAACTGGTTTTCTACTTCTCCTTGGCTTACTACCCTCCTTCCCTCTATTTTGGGACCCCTGGTTGGTTTCTTTCTTCTCCTAGCCTTTGGCCCCTGGGCCTTTAATAGGCTTACGGGTTTTATTAAACAACAGATTGACTCCCTAGCATCCAAACCTCTGTAAGTTCATTATCATAAACTTGATTTGGCTGATAGAGGCCTGGCTGAGCCCTACAATGACGTGTCTCCTTTGGGAGTTGCATAAAACTCAGATTTATGCTCGCCTGCCTTGGCGTGGGTACCTGCAAGGGGTGCGAGACTAAGTAGTGCAGGGGGAGGACCCAAATGTCCATTTCTGAGTCGTCCCCCCCCCAGTGAAGCAAACCTGATTGCATAGAGGTTGGTGTCTGCCCTTCCTTTTATCATACTCTGTGGGGATACCTACAGAAATTGACAAAGGCTAACCTCTCCTCCCCAAAAGACACTGATGACATGTAAAGTGCTTGGAGGATCAGGTCAATACTTCCCCCCTCTGGTTAATGCCCATTCATCTTCATAATTCGATCATCCCTAGCTACTCACAGGCCTCATAAAAATTCTTAAAAGGGAGGAGATGCCGGGAGCCAAACCCATGAAATTACCCGCTGTTCTGGGAAGCCTAGTCAGTTAAAGTGCAAGGTTAAGAAAGGACGAGTGTGGTCTTGGGTTCTAGGAACTGAAAGAACGTCTAGTATTTCCAGGAAGCTGGTTACAATAGTGGGTTAGCCTTGGGCCACGTGTAACCTTCCCACTTGCTTGCCTTTATAAGCTCTTGCCCTGAAATAAAATTTGAGAGCTTGATCAGAATACACGACTTGCTCTCCTTCTTCGTGTCTCTTGTCCCCCATTCTTTCGCCCCCTCCCCAGGTTCCTGCTGAACCCCTACAAGCCGGGGCACTGAGAAATAGCTGAGAGCTGTGTCCAGATCTGCAGTGGAGAGACTCCATGGGCTTTCAAAGCTTACCCCCAGGGACGCACTTCCTCCAATAAAGACACATCCTATAATCCTTCTAGTTCTTCCAAGTAGTGCCACTCCCTGGTGACCAAGCTTTCAAATCTATGAACCAGAGGGGGCTATTCTTATTTAAACCACCTTAGGAATCAAAATCAGCATATAGTCAAGATTACTGACTATGTTTATGTTGGCACTGTTCACAATGGCCAAGCTATTGAATCAGTCAAGGTTTCAACCAATGGTTATAGAGATAAAGGAATTATAGTTTAACAATGCTACAGTTGTAAAGGAAAACAAAATCGTATTGTTTTAGGAAAAGGGTGGAATTGAAGGTTGTTATGCTGAGCAAAATAAGAAAGACAAAGATCACATACTTTCATGTGGAGAATATAGTTTTGTTTTGTTTTGGTTTTTTTTTTTTTTGGTTTTTTCGAGACAGGGTTTCTCTGTGTAGCCCTGGCTGTCCTGGAACTCACTCTGTAGACCAGGCTGGCCTCGAACTCAGAAATCTACCTGCCTCTGCCTCCCAAGTGCTGGGATTAAAGGCGTGTGCCACCACTGCTTGGCAAGAATATAGATTTTAAAAACATGTGTGTGTGTGTGTGTGTGTGTGTGTGTGTGTGCGTGTGTGTTATAGTGAGAAGAGGACCTGGAAGATTTAGTAAGAAGACATGAAGGATAACGGGAGTGAATACAACCCAGGTTACATAATATATATGTGTGAAAATGCCACAGTAGACTATTAATTTGTACAAATATACTTTAAAACTTCATCAAGGAGCTTGTAGGTAGCTCACTTGGTAAAGTGCTTGCTGTACAAGCACTAAGACCTGTGTTTGCTCCCCAGCTCTCAGGTAAAAAGGCTGGGCATGGTTGTTCATGCTTGTAATCCCAGCACTGAGGTGGTAGAAACAGGCAGATGCCTGAGGCTTTGCTCACCATTCAGCCAGCTGAGGACTGAGGACTGAGGTGATCTCTGGCTTCCATATGCACAGGCATCTGCATACATGTACACTACTGCACACACACACACACACACACACACACACACACACACAATCAAAAATCAATGCTAAAATTTAAAATGCCAAATGTGGCCTGTCCTTAGTTTGTAATGGAGAAGGCTTTATTGGGTATTTTAAATACATTTATACTCTCTCATCTTCAAATCTCCTCTGCCATTGCTTACTTCCCTGGCCCTTTGAATATTTTGTTTTCGGGACTGTTGTTACTATACTAAATGTTGTCAGTAGAGGGCACTTGAGAGACAGCAGATACAAAGGACTCCCCAGTTGTGATGGAAGGCTCTGGGCCAGCTCCAGCAGTGCCCTTCTCCTTGGGGTATATTCTTGGGCACTGGGCTCCTAAGCCATCTGCTGTGTACTGTGGCCAACAGCACCCTGTGGCACCATGTGTAGGCAGTTTTAAAGCAGAGTGCTTCCAGAGAGTTACCTCCTTTTAAGAGGTTTTCCCTGGTGCCCTGGAAGTTTCACTACTGAGGGTTCTGTGCCTAGTCACGAATTCTCCACCTGCACAGGATTTGGGCCTGGAGCAGTAGGCTCCCCCTTGACTAGTGGATGCCCCTTGTATCTGTCTATATCTTTCATTTTCTTTGTTTGCTTTTCTTTATTGCCGTGGCCGGATTCTTCACTGCTCTAGTCCTGCCTGTTAGTAATTACTGGGTCCCAAACTTTCCCAGATAAACTTGTTGCAGAGTGTTGGACTCTTTTCTTTTCTTTTGGTTTTTCGAGACAGGGTTTCTCTGTGTAGCCCTGGCTGTCCTGGAACTCACTCTGTAGACCAGGCTGGCCTCGAACTCAGAAATCTACCTGCCTCTGCCTCCCAAGTGCTGGGATTAAAGGCGTGCGCCATCACTGCCCGGCTGTTGGACTCTTGATTAGACCTTGAGATGCCAACTGATGCACAGTGGGACCAGTTTTGAAATGAGATTCAATGGATTGATACCTACCCCTGCCCATCTTTCCTCCTTAGGACCAATTTTACAGTTTTGCTATCCTCACTCACAGTGGAAGAGAAGCCCCAACATTTGCTTGTGAGGCCTTTATCCTTCTTCCGTGGCAGTTTTACAGACAGATTTTCTCTGGAATCCTCTCCCCTCATTTATTTATTTATTTATTTATTTATTTATTTATTTATTTATTTTTGAGATGAGATCTTCTCCTGTAGCCAGGATGGCTTGAATTTCACTGTACAGCCCAGAGTTGCTTCAACTCATGGCAATCCTCCTGCCTCAGATTTCCAAGTGCTGAGATTTTCAGCGTGAGGCACCACACCCCTGCCTTCCTTCTCCTTTTCTCCTGCAGTTCTCACTCGCATCCGGCTTCATTTTAACCATCCTTTCCTCAGAGAAGCAGTTTCCACCTTCTGACGGTTGAATCACCTTTACTCACTTCCAGAGCATGATAAGGCTCCTTCAGACTTTTTTATTGCCATAATTTTACATAGGTTCCGACAATTTTGGATTGGTACCCACTCCTGCCTTTATGGATTATAAACTAACCGAGGCAAGGGGACTGCGCTTTCTTGGCCCTGCAGGCTGAAGGGTCTACACCTGTTACAAAGCCTACCCTTGCTCCTCCTGTCCTGGTCCCCTGTGATTTCCCTGTCCATGCTCTCGTTTGCCACAAGATGGCAGGCTAGGACACAGTGTCGCTTGGTCTCCTTAGAGAAAAAAAAAACACAAAACACAAAAAACAAACAAACCTAGGGGTTTAGGTTTAAATGCCTTGAGCCCAAAGAGGATCACTTTGAAGTGCATGAATCCAACGTCACAGATTTCTCTAGAAATGGCGGCTTCATCCTCCACTTCTTCCCCGACTGTGGAACAGTTAGGAATACTAACAAGCAAGACAAAGGGAAAGACTCCCCGGGGAACCGACGGGTATTGCATTATTTAGAGCCAGTTTTAGGGAGTACAAGAGAATTCTGAGTTCTGTTTTGCAGGGGAACCAGAATACATGGCTGTATCGTGGCCACTCCTCATGTTGCTCAGAGTAAGTTCTGGAGGGGAAGTGAGTAAGGGTCCCAGGCCAAAATCCGGCCTCTGTCTGTCTTTGTAAGCAACTGGGGCATGACAGAGATCACAGGATGGTCAAAGCCAGTACTACTTACTGTTACAAAGTTTGGTATTATCTGGTCTAGACTCATGGAAACTGTTCAGAAGCTTTATATCTGGTTAGTGGTTAGCTGTGGGGAAGATGTCACTTCTTGCTGAGGAGCAAACTTGCTTGGGTAGGGTGGTATAGATTGCCCAGGGCTCTGAGATATAAATCAGAGTTATTTTCAGGAATCGTGTACTTGATGTGCTCTATGCTTTCAGTGTTTTCTCCCTGCCCTCCCCTCTCCTCCCTCCCCTTTCCCCTTTTCCCTCTTCCATCCCTCCCTCCCTCCTTTCTTTTCTGTGTAGCCCTGGCTGTCCTGGAACTTGCTGTGTAGACCATTCTGACCTTGAATTTAGAGATGGGTCTTCTGCCTCTCCTGGGATTAAAGGAGTGAGCCGCATGGCAGGCTGGCTTCCTGTCAGTTTTTAAGGGAAGAACAAAGCAGATGGATACATGTGAACTCCTTGTGCTTTCTTAGCACACTTTCTCAGAGCAGGGCCGTTAGACTAATTCATTTATCAAGATGGAACTCAAAGGCCCAGTAGCTATTTACCTTTTATTCAAGAATATTCTTGGCATGGCTGGTACAGTCTAATTATGAACGTGGAAGTGCCAGGCTTGCCCCAGTCAGTGTTGGCATTCTGTCTAAACTCCACCCCACAGTTACCTGGCAACAGCCAGGTATGCTCCTCCCCAGAGTTGCCTGGCAACAGCCAGGTGGGCCTGGCCCACTATAAAAGAGGCTGCTTGCCCCCTCCTCTCTCTCTTATCTCTTTCTCTTGCCTCTCTCTTACTTCCCTTACCTCTCCCCGTTCCCTTCCCCCCTCTCTCCACGTGGTCATGGCCAGCCTCCACTCTTCTACTTCTCTACTCTCTCCCTCTCTCTGCCTTTCTCTGCCTCTACTACCCTCTTAACTCCCCTTCCCATGCCCTAAATAAATTCTATTTCTATACTATACCTTTGTGTGTGGCTGGTTCCTCAGAGGGAAGGGATGCCTGGGCTCGGGCCTACTGAGGCACACCCTTCCCCCACACCTACCTCCCCATAACCCCATATAACATATATCTCTCTCTATATTTTTATAAATACAACAGTCAGGACTGCGTTAACTCACTTCGCAAGGTTTGTGTGATTACAGTCCACACAGATCATCTTCCTGCCAAATCTTTGGAGGAGAGTGGCTACTTCTTAAAGTTTTCTATTTTTATACTTACAAAACCAGAAAAACAAGAAACACATTAATAATTTTAGAGCTCACACGGAGTGTAGCTAGGGCCTGTTAGGTTCCTCTTATTTAGGTAAATGATGCTTGTACCCTTGTGGGAAGGCCTGTGCCAGGGAGAGAATTCTCAGCTCTCAGAGTGTTGGTTTAAAACAAACAAACAAACAAACAAACCTTCAAAAGAACCCGGGTAGGCTGTCTCATTTCCTCTTAATAATTTTTTGTAGGAAAGTTATTATATGAAATATTCTTTATTATATATATTTAGTGTGTGCATGTATACACACACACTTGCTGGCCTTTCAGATATACATATTTTATTTGAAAGTAATTTTAGAATAGCACATTTCTGTTTAATGAAGAAGTGAAGAGGGCATAGGACAGTATCAAGAGACATATTCTTGGTTGATTCTTAAATTGTCCTTCAGACTATTGTGGTTAAATGTATAATGAAACTACTATTTTATAGCCGGGTGTGGCGGCTCATGCCTATAATCTGGAACTCAGGAGGCTAAGGCAAGAAGACCATGAGTTTGAGACTAGCCTTGACCAACTCCCAAGATTCTATTTCCAAAAAGCATAAGTGAGATAGCACAGTGGGTAAAAAGCTCTTGCCTCTCGAGCCTGGAGGCATGAGTTCTGCATAAGCCTGGCAGCAGGCAGAAGGGTTGATCTGCAGAACCCATGTCAAGGCAGGAGAGAGCCAGCTCCACAAAGTTGTCCTGTGACCTGTCTCAGTCACTGTTCTACTACTATGAAGGGACACCAGTACCATGGCAACTCTTATTTATAAATGAAAGCATCAAACTGAGGGCTTGCTTACAGTTCTAGAGGCTTAGCTCATTTTCATTAGGGAGGCATTCATCTAGGCAGACACTGAAGCACTAGTTGAGAGCTTTACATCCTGATCCATAGTGTGTGTGAGAGAGAGAGAGAGAGAGAGAGAGAGAGAGAGAGAGACAGACTTTGGGCTTGGCTTGGGCTTTTGAAACCTCAAAGCCCACTCCCAGTGACACTTCCTCCAATGAGGCCACACCTCTTAATCGTAATCCTTTCTAATGGTGCCATTCCCTGGTGACCAAGCATTCAAATCTATGAGCCTTATAAGGGTTTTTCTTATTCAAACACCACAGACCTCCTCATGTCTACCTCGACACAGGTGCTCATCATACCCACCTATCTTTCATACACACACAATAACACAGTTTTAAAATGTAAAGATATCTTTACAAAGTCTTTTTGTGTATCTATAACCTTAGCTACAGTTATCTGTATAAATTTAAAATATGAAACTGAAAGAAAAGAAAAGAAAAAACAAAGCAAAAACTGGTAAGTTCAAGGCCAGCCTGGTCTACATAGTGAATTACAGGCAGCCAGAACTACATGGTAAGACCTTGTCTCAAAAAAATAACTTCCGTCAAAAACAAATCAAAACAAAACAAAATAAAACAAAACAAACCACCACCATCACCACCACCACCATCACCATCACCATCACCACCACCACCACCACCACCACCACCACCACCACCACCACCACCACCACCACCACCACCACCATCATACAGCAACAATAACAACAAACCCCAAAACCCACCAAAGTAGAAACTTTATAGACTTCCAGTTTGAGCCTGCCATTTCTGTGTGACAGGAGACCACAGTATCTGTTGGAAGTGAGGGAGTTAAAGGAGCCTAGGCATTTGAACAGAGTGAAAAAAAAAAAAAACAACAAACCCTTAAGTAGTGATCATTCAGACTCAGAGAGCAAGCTGAGTGGAGAAAGCTTGTTGGACTTAAGTATGGTCAGAAGCTACAGTTTACTGGTGGAAGACTCATCCTCTGCCGTATTTAGAAAGCAAGGACATCTTAGTGGCCATGAGGAGGAGGAAAGCGATCCAGTTGGAT
The DNA here is from genome assembly GCA_028551405.1 of Uromys caudimaculatus. Classification (NCBI taxonomy): domain Eukaryota; kingdom Metazoa; phylum Chordata; class Mammalia; order Rodentia; family Muridae; genus Uromys; species Uromys caudimaculatus. Next base: position 50,723,807 of record CM052702.1, read on the forward strand.
GGTCACTGGCCGTCACACAGGGAGCCTCACTGCTGTCTGTGCAATGAGTGGCTCCCTAATTTTTCACTTCCTGCAGCCAATCTGCCATTTGAACATGGTGTTTACCTGGGTCGGTGCTGGGGAAAACAAAAACAGAGGTGTGCCATTTTGGATGGCTTTCTTGTACTTGTTCACGAGGTGGTCTGTGATCAGCTTCATAACTGTCCCAGCTACTATGGTGGGCAGAAGATCCAGGCAGTCTTGAAGCTCTGTCACTGCTGCTGTGTTTCCTAAAGTGAGCGGTGACGTGTTCTGTTGAACTGGGTTGCCATCCTTTCAGGGTCTTCTTGTCTTGTGTCTTCTTGTTTAGTTTGGAATGATATGAGCTATCAAGAGAATCCATGATTTTATATTAAGTGCCATGTGAAATGATATCAAAGTATTGTAAAGCTCTATGTTGTCCATCAAAACATCAGTCTGTTGTTTCTGTGGTGATCAGCAGTCACGTGACCCTGGGAAATACCTCTAGCTTATTGCTGATTTCTCCTAAAGAACCCTGGTCCAGCTCAGAAAGGTGGTAGCCTTTCTCATTTTATGTAGATTTTTGGTCAAAGTGGTGGACGTGGTTGAGGTCATTTCTAATCACAATGAATCCCGATGGAGACTGAAGGGATTTTTATATACTAGCAAGAGAAAATACATGAAATTATTTTCAAGAAAAAGCAGTGTCTGTAGCCTGGGCTGCCTCTGAGGACCATGTCTGGATGCCTGGGCCTACTGTATCCGAGGGCTGTGTTGATGTCTGTGACCTGTGTTATCTCCTAAGGCCATGTGGATGTTCAGGGTCTGTGCTGCCACCTGATGCCGTCTTGGTGTCCATGGTCCAAGCTGCCTTCAGGGGCCATGTTGATATGAGTGGCCTGTGCTGTCACTGAGGGCTATTATGGCTTCTGTGGCCCATGCTGTGGCAGAAACCATGTAGAAGTCCATGATCTGTGTTTCTGCTGACCGTAAAGAGCAAGGAAGCTACTTCTGCAGTGGTATCTATGACCGCAGATGCACAGTGAGAAAGAGGGACATAGAAGGTTTCTGTGACAACCCCTACCTCACTTCACCCCCCTGGAAAAAGTAGCAGCTTAGACAGAAAACTATGGAAGAGAACTCTTAAAAACTGTGGTAATTATGCTGAAGCTTAGCTCTCCACAGCTGATGGCCCCTGGCTGGGGTTGGCGCGGAGACGGGTCCAGTTTTCTCTAAGGGGCTGGTCACCGGGAGTTTCTTTTCTCTTCCTCCTTCTTTTTGGGGGAGGTCACAGGGTGGGAGTGGACACTGGATGACTGGGCAGAGGATGTGATGGGGTAAGTAATGAGAAATCCACAAATTAGCAAAAATATTATGGAAAAAAGAGAAAAGAAAACAGTTTTTAGCTTTTCCCTGCCCTGGGATTGGTAACAACACACACACATCTTTAGCTGAAGGCATCAGGTAATGTAGCGTGTAGTTTTCAAAAACAATGCTAAATCCTCTAGGGGCCAGCCAAGTCGGTTTGGCCCACCCCCTATGACTAGCTCTAAGCAGCTGTCTGGCCCTGATTCCCTTTGAAGCTGCTAAGCTAACCAAACCAGTTTTTCCTGAAAATGCCTAGAGCTAGCCCCTTGTGTTCCTCAGGCCATCTGCCATGGATGGTCTGCGGAATGCCAACAACACTCTGGTTTCATTCAGCTCTCTCTAGCCCCAGGAAAGGAAAGCACTAGTGACTTATATTTATACCAGCCAGATTTATATCAGTAAATCTCCAACCCCAATATGCCCATGCAAAGAACACACAACTCAGTTAATATGAATACAAGCTGCACAAGTAGGTTGGGCAAATACAGCCTACACTACTCTATTGCCCAGCTATGAAATCCCTAGCTACTTGTGGCTCCTCCAGGCCACGTGGGTCTGCTCTATCTTCAACCTCTTCCTCCATCTTCTCCCTCCGTCCTCCTCTCCTTTCTCCAAAACTTTCAGCTCCACCTTTTCCCTCCACTGCCCAATCACAGGCTCTAGCCTTTATGTGACCAATTAAGATTTCATCTGACATCACCTGAGTACGTGATCCACTCCTCTGCTCTCGAGGGAGCAGAAAATACAACAGCAATCCACAACAAGGTGATAATCAGTTTGTGATGTGCAGGAGTGTGCCATGCAACACACTCCTCCAAAGCTGGAATGGCTTAGACAAACTATTCTCTGTAGTTCACAGTCCTTTGGGTTGGCAGGGAGTTGTGGTCCAGGTCAGCTCTCCTGTAACTGTGGCCAGTGGTGGCCTCTCTCCTGTGTGGTTATTGGTGGGCCACGGACCAGAGCCGCAGTTTCCTTTGTGTGGGTTCTCATCTTTAAACAGGCCACTCTCAGTTTATTTCCTCAGCATTTTAAGGACTGTAGAGCAGCAAAGAGGCAGGTCCTAGGGGCCAAGTGGTTTTCAGGTTTGCTTTTGTTACACATTTGTCAGTGTCTTGTTAGACAAGTTAAGATCCACAGCCAAGTGTTCATGCAAGACAATGAAGAGATTCCCTTCATCCCCTCTCTCTCCCCACCTTTTAAAGATCCGGTTTTCTATGTAGTCCAGGCTGGCCCTCAAATTCTCAATTCTGCCTCAGCCTCCCGAGAGCAGGAATTATAGGTATGTGTCACCCGACCAGGCTTAGATTGTTTTTCTTCTTTTATCTTTCTTTGTTTCATTTAGTTATTTAATTTTTTTAAATTTATTTTTTATTGATACAGAGTCTCACTATGCAGCCCTGGAATTCACAGAGATCTACCTGCCTCAGCTTCATGAGTACTGGGAGAAAAATGTTGGGGTAACCTTTTGTACACTGTGTGAAGGTTGTCTCTGTATATTCAGTTGTTGATGGCCAAACCAGCAGAGAGCTGAGTACTGGCCAGATGTTGGTATTGTTATTCCTGTTGTCCATCACAGCTTCATATTTTATAGACAATCACCCATTCTTTCTTACTTGCTGATTGACTTTAATAGAGATCTGACGGCCAATAGCTGAGCAGGAAACAGAAGGCGGAACTTCCGGGCAGAGCTAAGGACTCTGGGAGAACTGAGGTGGGAAATTCCACCAGTGGATGTGGAAGGAACAGGACAGACTATAGTGGAGCAGAGAAGTACAGAGTTAGTCATGTGACAGGTCATAGGCCAGTTAGTCCGGTTAAGTTTAGATAGTTGTCTGGGAAATTACCCTAGCTAAAAGACCTAAGCTTTAAAATATTAAAAAGACTTTGTGTCATTATTTATATAGCTCGTGGGTCTGTGAAAAACAACAGCATGACCTTTTCCCCCCGTTAGGCACCATTACTGGGAGCTTTAAGTGTTTGGAGGTGACACGTTATGACTTTTCAGAGTTTTATTGCTGGGCTTGGATTTCTGCATCTAGAGTAAGTTTGTTGGTTGAGGTTTTTTTTTTTTTTTTTTGTTCACCTCCCCTTCTTTCAGCTGATGTGTTTACAGTGTTCTGGATGAGGTTAATTCACAGCTGGATTGGAATCTTGATTGGCTGTTTGTCTGGCATTTGAGGTTGCAACCTCTAGACAGATTTGCTTCTATGCTGCAATCTGCCGTCTTCAACAGTTGGCTCAAAGAGCCTTGAACCAGTTTCCCTCTGGCACTATGGACTGGTCCTAGGTTTCAAGGATGGACAGAGCAACTAGAGAATCCGAGTTAGGCAGAGACAGGGCTCTGGGACTCAGGGTCAAGTACCGCTGGATCCTTGAGGAGATTGAGCCGAGACCAGTCCAGCCCCAAAGGTTGAAAGAAAGGCTGCCCGTGGTAAGTAGATGCAGAACTTGGGCAGCCTGAATCCCTATGGTCATTTTTGTAGTTTGCCACATTCTGTCCATCTCATCTGACTATTCTGTGGTTTTTAACCACATGAGAGTTTTCTGATACGCTTCCATGCTAACTGTCACATTTTCCATTTTGTAAGTCCTTTCTGCCTCCGCCAGTGCCCTTTCCTGAGCTCAAACCAAACACACTTCCAGAAGGATGAAGGGAAAAGTCTCAATAACTTGAGGGGTGTTAAGAGGCAGCTTCAATATTAATGGACTTAAAAAGCAAGGATATACATAAGAAATATTCAACTCAGAGAGAGAGAGAGAGAGAGAGAGAGAGAGAGAGAGAGAGAGAGAGGCGAGGCGAAGGATGCGGAAGGAATAAACAAATATAAGATAAAAACACGGCTTTGGAATTTCATATTTGGGTTTGATTCCATATTTTCTATTCCTTGATTGTACAAATGACAAAATTTCTTTGTTCCTTTTTTTTTTTTTAAATTTAGGATCAGAATATTTACTTGTTATTTGATTAGAGCATTAAATCAGCATATGTAAAGAGAGCAATTTACAGCTCCCAGAGTGCTCTGCGGCAGCTGTTTCTTGTTTGTATGTCCTATTTCATTGCTCCTTAGTAATCCAGCCTCAAGGAAGGACCTTCCCTTTTAAGAGCCTGAACTTCCACAAAGAACTTGCACTTCCTTGCGTGTCCCTGTGTTGTGTTTGGGACTTCAAAAGAATTGTTACAAGTTGATTGTACTAAGTTGGCCTTAGTTGTTGCCCTGATATCAGCCTTGTCTGCATCTCCAGAATTTCAGGGCTCCAGGGTAATGCAGTTTATAAAATGTGCAGGAGTCATCAAGATAGCAGAACCACAGATCAGTTCTGTCTCTCCTCTGCTCACTCTAATTTAGCTTGTCTCCTCCATTTCCACAGGCTCATGAAAACAAGAGAAAAACCATAATGAATCCCTGTGCCCCATCACTGAGCTTCAGCAATTATTAACTGTTTATCAATCAAATTATATACATTAAACCAGTTTGTGGGTGAATTGAACATACATTTCTAATGCATACATTATATATACATATGTATATCTTTCATGAACATTTCTGACCTAATAAAATGTTGCAGTATCCGTATACTTATTCAGATTATATTCAGATTTCCTCACTTGTTTTAAAAATGTCTGTTTCCAGTAGCTGGCCACATTAGGATCCACACAGAATTACACAGGGATTCCCTTCCTTCCCTGTCTCTTCAGCTGTAATTCCTTCTTCTCACCTTTTTCTTTGAAACCCAACAGTTACTGTGTATTTATGAGCCTACCCATGGGCGAATCAAAGGAGAGCATCCTCAGCCCCAAGGCAGCTGCCTCAGATCTTGAATTGGGTGGATCTCTTACAAATATTATTATTGAATTACTATTTATTTACTCATTTGTTTTTGTGTGCCCGTGAATGAGTGCATGTGTTCTGTGGCATGCAGATGGAGGTCAGAAACAACTATCAGGAATCATTTCTTCTCACTCTGTGGGTCCTGGGTACTTAACTCAGGTCCTCCGTAGGTGCCTTTACCTGAGACATTTTTGCTGGCATGGTGTAGATTATTTGTAATCCCTGGGTTTAATTCAAAGTTTCTCAGTACATCTACCCTTCCTAGAAATTAGTTTTGGGTCTGCAGAGGAGGGTGTCCTTGTAGCCATATGAATGTGTGTTATATACTTTCAAAACGTGATGTAAGCAGACTTTCTGAAATGGAGAATGATGAAGCATGAGTTCAAAGGGAGACTTAGTTACAGCCTCTGAGAACAAGGGAAGTAAATGGGAAAAGATTAAGAATGCACATCACTGAAAAGACACATGATATGGCTATGGTATTTAACTTTTAGAAAAGGGGATATAAATCTCATTATTGTGGCCAGCTTAATCATCTCATCCTTCCTCGGCAAGGTCAAGATTTACAGTTCACATCTGTGAGATGTCGGCTTGACATTATACTGAAGACACTGCAAGACTTTGTGGCAGTTCGCTCTCTCTACACAGCTCCTAACTATCTTCTAGTTAAATGCTGCCAGACTCCTCTTTTCAGGCAATATCATTGAATTACCCTTCATTAGTGGTTGTTCAGGATAAGCCCAGCATTTCTTGGCTTGGCTTATAAAGCCAGGGCTGATTTCCTGCCTGCCTCTCTGGCTGCTTGGGGCCATTTTGTCTTTTCTATCTGTTGCTTTGGGTACAGTGGTGCTGCCTCTGTTTCTACAGAGTGTAACTTCTGCCATTGTTCCCACTATTGGGTTGAATAGTCCGTGTCCTACCTTCATCTAAGTTGGGGAGCTTCTTTGTTAATGAACATGTCCTTTTCCTTTCAGCTGTTCATCCAGATTTTGATCATTCATTCATTCATTCATTCATGTATGTGGTTATTGGTTAAGATTGTATTTCCCACTCAAACCAGACAGTACAGAATAGGCAAATCATGGGCACTTCAGACTGACCCATGGTTGGTGCCTTAGTCAATGTTTCAATTACTGAGACAAAACACCATGACCAAAAATCAAGTTGGGGAACAAGGCTTTATACTTCCAGATCATAATCCATCACTGGAGGAATTCAAGCAAGGCTGGAACCTGGAGGCAGGAGCTGATGCAGAGGCCTTGGAGTGGTGCTTCTCACTGGCTTGTTTCCCCTGGTTTCCTCAGCCTGCCTTCTTATAGAATCCAGGACTACCAGCCCAGAATGGCACCACCCACCATGGGCTGGGCCCTCCCCCATTGATCACTAATTGAGAAAATGCCTTACAGCTGGATCTTATGGATGCATTTCATCAACTGAAGTTCTTTTCTCTGTGATGTCTCCAGCTTGTGACAAGGAGACACATAAAACCAGTCAGTACAGTTGAGAAGTCAGGGCAATGTCTCTAGTTGTATACTATATAGGAGTCTTCATGACATCTCTTCTTGCTCCTTATCAGTCTTATGAGGATCAATGTCTGAATTCCCATAACAAGAGAGAAGTTAGTAAGTGGGGGGTGAACACCCGACAACAGGTTAAGTTTTATGCCTGCTGTTCATGGCGGCAGATCCCTGTGATTCTAGAACTCAGGGAGGTGACGTTGAAAGAAAGGAACAGAATTCAAGACCAGCCTTGGCTTTATGTACCCTTGTTGCGCTAAATCTCCAACCCAAATAAACTAGGGCAAAGAAAACACAACTCAATTAATATGAATCAAGATGCACGCTTAGATTGGGCACTACACTACCCTCTTCCCCATCTAAGTGACCCCTTACAACTTGCGGTTTCTCCAGACCACGTTGTCCTCTTCCCCTCTCCTTCTCCTTCTCTCTCTCTTCTCCTACTCTTCCCAAACTTTTAGCTCCACCTTTCCCTCTCCTGCCCAATCACTGGCTTTAGCCTTTATTTTACAAATTAAGGTGGGGAGAAGGTTCACAAGTATTCACCTGAGTACTGACTCCTTCCTTGTTCTCAACCCTTCCCAGGAGAACAGAATTAGCATCAAAATACAAGCAGCCCTTGGGTTATCCACAACATACCCTGCCTTGAAAACAAGACAAAAAGAAAGTCTTATACAACATTGCAACTTTAGGTTGAAGAACCAAGGACTTAGGGAAGATTATAGATTTTTATGCTTAGGTTTGATGAGGAATGAACAGTCATGTAGAAATATGATTGGTCAAAGGGCCATGACTTAATGTAGCAGGCTATCACAGAGAAAGGAGTCTCAGTTGAGAAAATGCCTCCATGAGATCCAGCTGTAAGGCATTTTCTCAATTAGTGATCAAGGGCAGAGGGCCCCTTGTGGGTGGTACCGTCTGTGGGCTGGTAGTCAGTCTTGGGCTCTATAAGAAAGTCAGCTGAGCAAGCCACTAAGGAACATCCCTCCATGACCTCTGCGTCAGCTCCTGCTTCCTGACCTGCTTGAGTTCCAGTCCTGACTTTCTCTGGTCATGAACAGCAGTGTGGAAGTGTGTGCTGAATAAACCCTTTCCTCCCCAACTTGCTTCTTGGTCATGATGTTTGTGCAGGAATAGAAACCCTAAGACACAGACCAAGATGTGGAACTCAACAAGGCCTATTTATTCAGATTTTTTCTACCCTCACTGTATATAGTATTCCTTTCTCCCAGGTATGGTCAGGACTCCTTCTAGAATGAATCTTATCATCTACTGCCAGACAAATATAGGTCAGAGAATTTCTTTATGGCCAGTTCTAAGACACACAAGTGGGGATAGTTAGAGTAATAGTTTGAGTCTTTATGGCTTGCTTTGGGAGAGGGGGCTTAGTTTCAAAGATCCTTTGGAGAAGGGGAGTTCTGATTTCTATAACTACGTTTGTGGACTCTAAGGGATAGGAGACTGAAGGCAGGAGAAGGTGACAGAAAAACTGTGCCTCCTGTGTACTCTTGGCACCTAACATACAGCGCCTTATGTTATATTATCTTCTGAGTCACAACCTTATACCCAGCACACAGTAAGAACTCAAGATATAGATGTTTTTATGTGTGGTACTATCAATTAAACCCAGGGCTTTGCACATGCTAGGCAAATATATTGCCTCTGGGCTAGAGTTTCAGCCTCAAAATGTATTTCCATAAATATTTAATCAATATTAAATGGCAGCTCACAACTGTCTAAAACTCCAGTTCCAGGAAATTTAATGCCCTCTTCTGGTTTCTATGGGCACCAGTCACACACATGGTTCACATGCAGACAAGCAGGCAAAACAGTCATCTACATACAATAAAAATTAGTAAATAGTTTAAAAAGTAAATATCATAAACATCTATGACTCATTTGCATATATTATCCTTATTCTTTGTACTAGCTGTAGTCTATATAGTCTGAGATTCCACCTCACACCAGTCGGAATGGCTAAGATCAAAATCTCAGGTGACAGCAGATGCTGGTGAGGATGTGGAGAAAGAGGAACACTCCTCCACTGTTGATGGGATTACAAGCTGGTACAACCACTCTGGAAATCAGTTTGGCAGACCCTCAGAAAAATGGACATAATA
>CM052702.1:50733141-50771029 GCA_028551405.1 Uromys caudimaculatus
CTGAGCCAGGTAACTCAGTCACAAAAGAAGGAACATGGTATGTACTCACTGATAAGCGGATATTAGCCCAAAAGTTCAGAATGTCCAAGTTTCACTTAACAGTAACTGCTGGACTGAGTGTGAGGTCCCAGATGGAGGGGTTGAAGAAAGGTCTGAAGGAACTGAGGGTATTTGTAGCCCCATGGAGGGAGCAAGAGCATCAATGGGCCTGAACCCCCCCCCCCCCGTCGTCCTGGGGTTCGGACCACCAACCACAGAATACACATCTATTGATCCATGGTTCGGACTACATATGTGGCAGAGGATGACCTCCATTGCCATCAGGGAGAGAGGAGAGGCCCTTGGGCCTGAGGGTGCTAGAGGCCTCAGTAAAGGGGAATGTCAAGGTGGGAATATGGGGATGGGTGGGCTGGAAGGTGGGAGGAGGAATTCCCTCACAGAGGCGGGGAGGGGGAGGGTATAGGGGGTTTCCAAAGAGGAGACCCAGAAAAGGGGAAACATTGGAAATGTAAATAAAGTATCAAAAATAAATAAATAATTTAAAAAAAAAAAAAAAGATTTTCTGGAACAACATCAGCACAAGCATTTGGGTCTATTTCAAAAGGAGGCTCAGAATCAGAAGTCCCATTAAGGACTGGGGCGCACAAAGGGTACGGAGGGGGCCAGTCAAGGTTATGAGTATTGGCCGTTTGTCCTTCCATAATCTCAGCGTCCCCATGAGGTTTTGAGTCAATCGTTTGAATTTGCTTCCTAAGAGAAGCGTATACATTAGTTTTTGAGCCTGTAGCTGAAGAAACTGCAGGAGCAGTGGCAGCGGGAGAGACAGGAGCAGGATCAGCGAGAGGAGGCAAAGAGGGCATCTCTGGCTTTAAATCTCCTTCTATCGGCAGCATATCAATTGAAACAGAACCACAAGAGGAAGGGGGCCTAGAGGAGGACTTAAGAATACTCTCTCCTTCGGCCACAACCTTCTGAACATCAGGGGAAAGTTCATGGATCCTAAAAACTTCATTAATAAGATTCCAATAAGACATTGCTTGTACAGGAATTCTCTGTGGACCAAACCTTTTATAATGATCCTGTAAACATTCACCTACCCTACGCCACCGTGCTGTGCTAATAGTTCCTTCTTGGGGGAACCATGGACAAATTTCTTGAACGAGTTTGAAAAATCTTTCTTTTTGACTCTGGTGCCTCGAGTTTGGAGAGATTCTTTAACTCCTTGTAAAAAAAACCCTCATGGTTACTTAACGTTTGTCCCATGATTCTATATTATATAACTTTAACTCAAGTCTTTATCTCTCAACACAATATTTAATTTTATCTCAGTCTATATAACTCTCAGACAATAAGATAACTCTGTTTTCTATCAACTTAAATCCCTATTTCTTTTTTGTTCATCTTTGTTACTAAAATTCGCAAAGACTCTAATCTACATAAACATCTTTTACCATGGACTATATTACTTCCCAACAGTTTTCATATAGGCCCATCGGTCACGCGGTACTGATTCACGGCTTTCCCATGGACCAGATTTGTACACCCGCACACCCTTTGTCCTGAAGGGAGAGCTTCCGTGAAGCAGCTCTTCGTATAATTTCCTTTTCTCTGGAAAAAGCATCTGCCTCTATTCACGCGTCACTCACCTCTTCTCCTGAAGTCCACTTCTTGGTCGGGTCACTTCGAGAGTGTCTTCAACTGATTAATCCTCACCTGGCCGGGCCTTGTTCCTGTCGTGACGATCAACGGAGTGCAGTCTCCCGGTCCACAGCCCACGTCTAGGCGCCAACTGTAACAGCTCACTGCCCGCCTTGCCCTGGGGGGCCCTCCCAAGGAAGACTATCCTAGGTTCAAAGTTCCCACCAGCGGGTGCTCCGTGCTGTAGAAGGAAGTCGTTGATAGAAAGAAACAGGAAACAAAGGAATGCGTGGGAGCAAGACGAAATCCCGTTCAAGCTCCGAAGAAATCTTTATTGTTACAATGTTTTAAGCACATTAGGGCAGGAAATGGCAGGGGCGGGGAGAATCCACAATGTAACCAGACATCATAATTATGCTACAGTTGTCCCTGAGCTGAAGGCCGGACGTTTAATCCCTACCTGGGGGCAGTAACAATGGGGAGGAAACAAGGAGAGGCCTGCTGGAGCCGGAACACCTTGAAATGCTAATCAAGCCGAGCCTAAAAGTCAGGAGCCTAGATAATCTGTTATCTGGCAGAAAGGAATCAAGGGATACCTGCTGAGCTATCCGAGACACTGTGGCTAGCAGACTTAGTCAAACCTGGGATCTTTTGTCCAGCAGATGTGCAAAAGGCCAAGGCCTTTGTCTCTGACAAGAGAGAATACTTCCATCACTCTCAAAGTCCCCACTTTGACCATACCACATATTTAGTAATGAAATTGGCTTCAGTTCTAACTTTTGTGGAGATGACTTCTTAGGTTAGAAGAGGATTGATTGATTGATTGATTGATTGATTGACTGATTGATTTTTCTTTCTTTTTTGCACCTCTTTTTTTACTTTTATTGATTCTTTGTGAATTTCACATCTTGTACCCGAGTCCCACTCATCTCCCCATCCCCTTAGATCTACCCTTTAAACTTACAACCTCTCCCCCAAAATAAAAAACACACAAACACACAAATAAAAGAAAATCATAGAAAACATCTCTTCATGGAATCTGGAGTATGTCGAGTGTGTCACATGTTATAGCCCTCTACACATCTTCACTTGCAAAGGTTCATTGCAGTGAGTCTGGTTTGGGACCTCTGGCTTCTGTGACACCATCAATATTGGATCATCATCAGGACTCCTCCCAGTCCTGTTGTTGCCTTGTGTCATGGAGATCCTGCAGCTTTAGAACAGCATGATGGGCCCTTTCACTCGCCCCAGACATTTGCAGATGACATAGATTTGGGAGTGGGCCAGCTTAGAGCCCTGAGTAGTAGCCGAGCTGGTCAGTGACCCAGTTCTCCCTTAGCCACACAACCAGGGTGAGCTCTCTAGCACTGCTCCAGCTAGGCCACCTAGTGCCCCCATCAGCAGGAGGCAGGGCCAGTTCTCCAGTTCTCATGCCCTTGAGGCTGGCTCACCCTCACCCACGCCCCCAGAGCTAGCTTCATTGTGCTGCGCAGACAAGGTGGAGGGCCTGCTCTCCCAAGTGCTACAGCCAGTGAGAGGACACAGCTACCTCTCCTATTCTCATGCCTTCAGAGCCAGCTCTCTAGCTACTGCAGGGTAGGGGTGGTAGTCACCCCTGCACTCGCACCACCACAGGGCAGCCTAATGGTGAGGCCAACTCTCCCTCACTCTTAGAGCACCACATCCAGTGAGGGGCTAGTTCTGCACAATCCTTGAATATCCACGTGGTTCCAGGTGGCAGCCCTGATGAAGAATGTCCCCATGTTCTCTAGTGGTAATATGAGTCACAGAAATTGACACCGACACCTGCCACTGCATAGCCATGGACTCAGACATGGCCCTCAGCAGCAGCCTGGGCTGGGACCTCACCATGGCCCCAAGTGACAGGACTGGCCATTCACGGCAAGCTACTCCTCTCCACCCTGGAGTCTCCAGTTCCATCTCTCTTCATAATGCTTAACCTGCTCCACTTCTCTTTCTCTCCCATCTGGCCACCACATACTTGCATACTGTGGTGGCTCCCACTGCAGGCTGGCCACAGGGCTGATGGGTCCCTGGGTGACATGAGAGGAGTTATTTTTAATTATATTTGTCTAGCAAAAAGAAGAAACTGGTATGTTTCTCTTCAATGTTTATAGTTTTGTTTTTTCAATGCCCAAAACAACACACACACACACACACACACACACACACACACACACACACACACACACACATTGCTTCCACTTTACAGGTACCCTAAGCCCATCTCTGCTGGAGAAAACTGATTGTTTCCCAACCTCTTGCAAGTAAAATACTCACTCAGGAAGACATAAGTCAATCACAACTAACAGAGTGGATACAAACCCTTGATGAGTTCACCTCCAAATACACACACACACAGAGCTGATAAACCAGCCAGCTCTCATCTTAGCCTTGAAAGGCATTTATTTTATAGTAAAGACAAACTAGGTCCTTTCTTATTATAATTAAATCTCTCAAGGATTGTGCTATACCCCATCTGTAACCTTAACTAAAAACTGGTTCTGTACTGTCTGTTCTAGGAAAGGACAACCATGCCTGTGTTTCAAAGGTTGCTCTGAGCACCTGCTGTTATGGCTACCTTATGACTACATTGCAATCATGTCTTTGTTTCAAAAGGTTGTTATGACCAATTTATTATGCTTATGTTCTGGTTTTGTAACCCCATCTATGTAACCTCCCCCATTTGGAAACCCCCTACCCCTGATCTATAAAAACCTTATCTTGCCTAGGTCCAGTGCTGATCTTTTGAACCCTGTCTGCAGGGAGGCAACCAGTATACATGAATAAAAACGCTTGCTTATATTGTTTGCTTCAATCAATTTGGCCATGATCATTTGGGTCTGTGGTCCTTCTCCTCCCATTGGGATTTGTAGTTGGTCTTTGCTACTTTGTGGGTTCTTTTTTTCCCACCCTTCATCCCACCAGTTTCTCCTCCTAACACTAGATAGGAGAGAAAGGTGGATAGAGGGGAGAAAGGAATTTTTAAAAATCCCTCTATCTAATTACTTTCCTTTTGTTTCTTCTTTGACCACAGCTACTAACAAACCACAACCAACCTCCCTAACCAATCAACAACCAGTACATCCTGCCTCTTGAATCCCTCATGTTTATGTACCATCTGAAAAGTTCCCAGAATTCTAAACTTCACACAGCCGCAGAAATTAGCTACCGTGCTGCTGCTAGAGCATGAGGCAAATCATGGTCAGTGTGCAGTGGGCAGTCTGAAGCAGCCTCACATCCCTACCCCTGGGAATAAAACAAAAGCACATCACTACAGGAATTAACACAGTTAAAACCTGAAAGAAAACAAATGAACAATACAGGGTCTCTTGGGGAAGAAACTCTTGCCCCTGCTATTATCATGTTGACAAACATAATGTGTGGCTGAAAAGGGCCATTTCTATAAATGTTTCGTTCTCCCTCCTCCAGGCACAGCAGCACTGAAACATGAATTATGACCTGCTTGCCCAGCGAGGATCCTTCTCCAAGTGCATCCTTTCTCATTCGCCTTCACATGCGTGCCTCCAATGGCAGAGCTCACTGCCAAAAAATACCCATGGCTTCTGCATGGGCTGACCAATCCCTGCCTGAGAGTTTAACCAGCTATTGGTTTACTTTTCCCCAAAGCCAAAATGAACAGGGTTTTTTATCTGTTAGGTAGTAAATGTGGGGAAATCCTATTTCCTCTTCCACTTTTAATGCACACATACATCTAAGCTTGCTTACAGATCAAGCTCTGTATCTACTCTGCTACATTTAAACTCCCGTGAGTGCATGCATGTGTGTATGTCTGCGTGTGTGTGTATGTGTGTATAAGAGAGAGAGCTACTTTTCTGGTTTCTGAGTGACAATTAACATAATTGTTCATGACAACAACAACGCACTGTTATAGGGACATAGTATGACCCCACATGGCTCCTGGCAGCCTCCTGCATCTGACTTCAATGTCTTCGCCCTTAAACAACTATACTATACTATACTATACTATACTATACTATACTATACTATACTATACTATACTATAAAGAGACCATGTGATCTGCACCCCGGAGTTAACCCTGTGGAATAGCTCTCTGTATCCAAATCCCGCCCGGAGAGAGCTGGTCTCCCAGGAGTGCTGTCACTCCTAAGTTCACAGGTGAGAACAACACTTTTACTCTAATAACTGGCCAAAGAGGGCCCAACCAGGGGAAGACATGGCACAGGAACCATGGAGCACCCAAGGACAGGATCCTTCAGGTTTTCATCAGAACCCCAGAGATAAACCTGTGACACAGCTCTCCACACCCAAATCCCACCAAGAGAGAACTGATCTCCCAGGAGTGCTAACACACATAAGATACCAGGCTAACACCCTCATAGGAGGGACAGGCTCCAGTCACAGACAGAAAGACCAACTAACACCAGAGATTACCAGGTGGTGAGAGGTAAGGGCAAGAATATAAGCAACAGAAACCAAGGCTACTTGGCATTATCAGAACCCAGTTCTCCCATAGCAAGTCCTGGATACCCCAACACACCAGAAAAACAAGATTCAGATTTTAAAATCACATCTCATGATGATAATAGAAGACTTTAAGAGAGACATAAATAACTCCCTTAAGGAAATACAGGAGAACACAGGTAAACAGGTACAAGCCCCTGAAGAGGAAACACAAAAATCCCTTAAAGAATTACAGGAAAAATAACCAAACGGGTGAAGGAATTGAACAAAACCATTCAGGATCTAAAAATGGAAATAGAAACACTAAAGAAATTACAAAGGGAGACAACCCTGGGGATAGAAAACCTAGGAAAGAGATCAGGAGTCATAGATGCAAGCATCACCAACAGAATACAAGAGACAGAGGAGAGAATCTCAGGGGCAGAAGATACCATAGAAAACATTGGCACAACAGTCAAAGAAAATGCAAATGCAAATACCTTCTAACCCAAAACATCCAGGAAATCCAGGACACAATGAGAAGACCAAACCTAAGGATAATAGGTATAAAAGAGAGCAAAGATTACCAAGTTAAAGGGCCAGTAAATATCTTCAACAAAATTATAGAAGAAAATTCCCTAACCTAAAGAAAGAGATGCCCATGAACAAACAAGAAGCCTACAGAACTCCAAATAGACTGGACCAAAAAAGAAATTCTTCCCATCACATAATAATCAAAACACCAAATGCACAAAACAAAGAAAGAATATTAAAAGCAGTAAGGGGAAAAGGTCAAGTAGCATATGAAGGCAGGCATATCAGAATTACACCAGACTTCTCACCAGAGACTATAAAAGCTAGAAGATCCTGGGCAGATGTCATACAGACCCTACAAGAACACAAATGCCAGCCCAGACTACTACACCCAGCAAAACTCTCAATTACCATAGAAGGAAGAACCAAGGTATTCCATGATGAAAACAAATGTATACAATATCTTTCCACAAATCCAGCCCTACAAAGGATGGAAAACTCCAACACAAGGAGGGAAACTGTACTCTAGAAAAAACAAGAAAGTAATCTTCTTTCAACAAACTCAAAAGAAGATAGCCACATAAACATAATTACATCTCTACCAACGAAAATAATAGGAAGCAATAATTACTTTTCTTTAATATCTCTTAACATCAATAGACTCAATTCCCCCAATAAAAAGACATAGACTACCAGACTGAATACATAAACAGGACCCAGCATTTTGCTGCATAGAGAAAACACACCTCAGTGACAAAGACAAACACTACCTCAGAGTAAAAGACTGGAAAAAAATTTTCCAAACAAATGGTCCCAAGAAACAAGTTGGAGTACCCATTCTAATATCAAATAAAATTGACTTTCAACCAAAAGTTATCAAAAAAAGATAAGGAAAAACATTTCATACTCATCAAAGGAAAAATCTACCAAAATGAACTCTCAATTCTGAATATCTATGATCCAAATGTAAGGGCACCCACATTCATAAAAGAAACTTTACTAGAGCTCAAAGCATATATTGCACCTCAAACAATAATATTGGAAGACTTCAACACCCCACTCTCATCAATGGACAGATCATAGAAACAAAAACTAAACAGAGACACAGTGAAACTAACAGAAGTTAGGAACCAAGCGAATTTAACAGATATCTATAGAATATTTCATCACAGTCAATAGGACAAAATGGCAACCAACAGATTGGAAAAAGATCTTTACCAATCCAACATCCAATATAGGGCTAATATCCAATATTTACAAAGAATTCAAGAAGTTAGACTCCAGAGAATCAAACAACCCTATTTAAAAATGGGGAACAGAGCTAAATAGAGAATTCAACTGAGGAATCTCAAAGGGCTGAGAAGCACTTAAAGAAATGTTCAACATCCTTGGTTATCAGGAAACACAAATCAAAACAACTCTGAGATTCCACCTTATGCCTGTCAGAATGGCTAAGATCAAAAGATGCTGGCAAGGATGTTGAGAAAGAGGAATACTCTTCCATTGCTGGTAGAATTGCAAGCTGGTACAACCACTTTGGTAATCAGTCTGGCAGTTCCTCAGAAAATTGGTCATAGTACTACCTGAAGACTCAACTATACCACTCCTGGGCATATACCCAGAAGATGCTCCAAGATATAACAAGGAAACATGTTTCACTATGTTCATTGCAGCCTTATTTATATTATCCAGAAGCTGGAAAGAACCCAGATGTCTTTTAACAGAGCAATGGATACAGAAAATGTGGTACATTTATACAATGAAGTACTCCTCAGCTATTAAAAACAATGACTTCATGAAATTCACAGGCAAACAGATGGATCTAGAAAATATCATCCTGAGTCAGTAACCCAGTTACAAAACAGCATACATACTATGCACTCACTGATAAATAAATATTAGCCTAAAAGCTAGGAACACCCAAGATACAATTCACAGACCACATGAAACTCAAGAAGAAGGAAGACTAAAGTGTGGATGCTTCAGTCCTTCTTAGAAGGGGGAACAAAATACTCACAGGAGGAAATACAGAGACAAAGTATGGAGCAGAGACTGAAGTAAAGGCCATCCAGCGACTGCCCTACCTGGGGATCCATCCCATATACAGACACCAAACCTAGACACTATTGCAGATGCCAAGAAATGCTTGCTGACGGGAGCCTGATATAACTATCTCCTGAGAGGCTCTACCGGAGCCTGACGAATACAGAGGCAGATGCTTGCAGCCAACCACTGGACTGAGCACAGGTTCCCCAGTGGAGAAATTAGAGAAAGGACTGAAGGATCTAACCCCATAGGAAGAACAATAATATCAACCAAACAGACCCTCCCCCAGAGCTCCCAGGGACTAAACCACCAACCAAAGAGTACACATGCAGGGACCCATGGCTCCAGCAACCTATGTAGCAGAGGATAGCCTTGTTGGACATCAATGGGAAGAGAGGCCCTTTGTCCTGTGAAGGCTGAATGCCCCAGTGTAGGGGAATGTGAGGGCAGAGAGGGGAACACCTTCATAGAAGCATAGTGGGGGAGGGAGGTATAGGATAGGGCGTTTTGGAGGGGAAACCATGAAAGGGTATAAAATTTGAAATGTAAATAAATAAAATATCCAATAAAAAAAAAAAAAGAGACCATGCCATGCCATGCCATGACCATGGCAACTCTTATAAAGAAAAATATTTAATTGGGGCTGTCTTACTGTTCAAAGATTTAGTCCATTATTGTCATAGCAGGAAGGATGGTAACATGCATGCAGACATGGTGCTGGAGAGGTAGATAGAGTTCTACATCTGGATCCATAGAATTCAGCAAGGGACTGTCCCACTGGGTCTACCTCGAGCGTGTGAGCCCTCAAAGCCCATTCCCAGTGACACACTTCCTCCAACAAAGCCACACCTACTCCAACAAGACCATATTTCCTAATAGTGCCACTTTCTATGCTCCAAACATTCAAACCCATGACTCTATGGGGGCCATTCCTTTTGAAATCACCACACTCCACTCCCTGGCCTTCAGAGGCTTGTAAGCTATGCATTCAGTCCAACTTCAAAAGTCCCCACAGTCTGTAACAGTCTCAACCCCGTCTAAAAGTCCAAAGTCTTTTCTGAGACCCATGCAATCTCTTAACTATAATTCTTGTAAAATGAAAATGAAAATGCAGATCACATACTTCCCTACATACAGTGGCACAGGATATACATTATCATTCCAAAAAGGAAAAAAGGGAGTGCAATGAAGAAATACTGGACCAAAGAAAACCAAAACACAGCTGGGCAAATTCCAAACCTTGCACCCCCATGTTTGATGTCAAAGCAGTCTTCAGATCTCCAAACACTATGAGCTTTGTTGGCTACAACATACTTCTTTCTTATGGACTGGTTTCACTCCCTGTCAGCATCTCCCACATCTTAGACTCTCCAAGGCAACCTGGGCTTCCCCTTCACAGCTTCACACAATGGCCTCTCTAGGCCTCCATGCAGGGATACCCCTACATACACCTAGCCTCAGTGGCTTTCCTTAGTCACAGAGGAAGATTCCATAACTCCTTTCTTGTATCCTTAACTCCAAAGCCAGAACCATGTGGCTGAAGCTGCCAAACTCTGCTGCTTGCTGGGGCTGGAACATGGCCCCTCATTCAATTACTTCTTCATCAGCTGTTTTTGATTATTTCCTTCACTGCCTAAGCTTGGCCGTCCTGAAACCTGATCTGTAGACCAGGTTTGCCTCAGACTCAGAGATCTGCCTGTCTCTGTCTCCTGAGTACTGGAATTAAAGGTTTGTATAACCACATGGTTCTAAACTATTTAGTTCCTTTTCACAAATTGGAAGCTTAGCTGGATGGATTCTTGCCCTGAGGTCACCACTCCATTTATTCTATTTAGCATCTTTTTTTTTTAATATTTTTATCTCCTTGAACACAGGACATAGCTCCATTCCTCTTTCTGATGCCCTCTTTCTCCTCAATCTGTATATTTTGTATTTTTTATTTGCTCAGCTTTTCATTATAGATCTTTATCAAAGTGAAAACTAACAACCATATGACAAAGTCAACACTAGGCTGTTTTGAAATTTCCTCTGCCAACTTGATTAATCCAAAAGTCTTCAATTCAACTTTAAGTAGACTTTTCTGACAAGGGCAAAAGACAGCCATATCCTTAGTCAAATTGTCACAAAAACAATCTCTAGGCTACATACAAATATTCTCTTCTGAAACCTCTTGAGCCAGGTTCCCATAGTTCAGAGCACCCTTAGCACTACTGTCTTCCATGCTGTTAATACAGCCCATTAAGCCCACTTAGAGCATTCAACTGCTTTTCTTTTTTTCCAGTGTTTATAAAGTTTCATTTTACCTTTTTCCCCTCTTTTTATTTATTTATTTTTTTTACATCTCTTCATAGCTTCCCCTCCTTCCTTCCTCCCAGTCGCTCTCAACTGTTTTTCTAATCCAAAGTTTCAAAGTCCACATTCCTCCAAACAAAAGTGTGGTCAGGCCTATCAAAGCAATACTCCATTTCCTGGTTCCAACTTCTGTCTTAGGGTTTTATTACTGTAAAGAGACACCATGACCATGGCAACTCTTATAAAGGAAAACATTTAATTGGGGCTGACTTCAGTACAGAGGCTTAGTCCATTATCATCATGGCAGAAAGCATAGTAGCACACAGGCAGACATGGTGCTGGAGCAGTAGCTTAGAGTTCTACATCTGGATCTTCAGGCAGCAGGGAGAGACTGCTCACTTGGCATAGCTTGAACATCTGAGACCTCAAAGCCCACCCCCAATGACACACTTCCTCCAACAAGGAACCCCTCTAATAGTGCCACTTCTATGAGCCAAGTATTCAAACTCATGAGTCTATGGGAGCCATTCCTATGCAAACCAACACAATAGCCCTACTTTATAACATAGAACCATCCACAAAAGCTACTTTGTTTACTGAAATGTCCTCCCTAAGACAGAAGTTGGTACCAGGAAATGGAGTATTGCTGTGATGGGCCTGACCACACTTTTGTTTGGAGGAATGTGAACTTTGAAACTTTGGATTAGAAAAACAGTTGAGAGCAACTGGGAGGAGAGGAAGGAGGGGAAGCTGTGAAGAGATGTAAAAATCAAAATACTTCCGTGATACTTAGGAAGAAGAAATCACTGAGGTTGAGGCGGGGGTCATCTACAATGAAACTCCATAGACAAGATAAAGCAAGTTGCATTCACCCTGAAGGGAAGGCATTCCCAAGGATTCTGATTCTCCTCCTAGAGCTCCTTCCCAGCTCTACCAATGGTATCTTTATCAGCTCTGTCACCCATCCAGATCAAAATCTTTCTCTTCTTCACTGCCTTTACTTTACACCCTTTACTTCCTAAATACTTCCTAATTGTGATTCCTCATCCTCAATCCCACTGCCAGTGTGTTGATCCAAGTCACCATTATTTCTCCACTGTGCTGAAGCTCTCAGCTGGGCTCCCAGACCAGAACATGGCCATCCCCCAAGAACTTTTCAGGCTAGAAGGCTTTTAGACCTCACCAGAAAACCTCTAGGGCAGGTCCCAGAAATCTGTGTCTGACAGGCTCCATGAGGGTTCCGATGCCTGCAAATTTCAGATTTGTTCTCTTAGTAAAATAGAAATTCTGCTACCCTCCTTCCTTGCTGCTCAGCTTGCTTTCTTATAGCATGTATATTCTATATATGAGCTTCCTAAGGCAAGCAAGAATTGCTTAGGTAATTCCCCTGCTTATCATCCCTTTCTGTTTTATGATCCTAGCTACTCAGAATAGCATCTGAGTTCTTCCTAGACAGTGGCTCTTCTACTATTACAGCTCCCCCTCTGCATGTCCTATGAATGAAGTTGGCAAGGTACATCTGGAAGATGTCCATCCAAGTGTATGTGACCACCTCATTTGCAGAAGACAAGAGTAAACAAAGATGTCACAGTGTTCTGAGTTCCTTAACTGGGACTTAAAACAATGAAGATGGAAGCTACCTCACGTGCATTCTGAATAGCCACATGGGCTACTGAGGTACCACTGGCAGGCCTGTGATGTTAAAGGACTCCATGACTTCTGAGTTTTGGAATACAGAATATGGGTTGCAGATGCCCTTACAGGGAAAAAGCTGATGGTCAACAGGCACTCTGTGTATGGAGGAGGGCACCTAGCATCAATCAGTCTATTCTCTTGGTACTTTACATTCACAAATGTTTGCTAGTGTCCTCTACGTGACAGAGTGAGAGGAAGTATAGAATGCTTTGTAGAAGAGGTCTTATATGACTAGAAACTACTACAACATATAGGAGGAACTCAGGAAGTAGCAATATCCTCAATAGCTTGACAATAGCAGACAATGCTGTTTGTTTTCTGGGTAATTACTTCTGTGCCTCTGCTTCCTCATTCCTAACCTGGGGAGGTGTAACAAGGATATATATCTTTCCACTTAGAAGCAAATAGGACAGATGATTATAAATGCAGAGTATTATGCATAACTTAGTGTAGGACTGTGTGTCTGCCTCTAGCTGGGGTTCCCAAATGCCCGCTCACAAGAGGAAGTACACAGTCCGTGATTGGGGTCCCAGCCCGTGTTTCCCTCGGTGACAAACAGCTCTGTCTGGGATGGATGCTGTGGTTCCAGGCCTCGTGTGCAACCCAGACGCCCCTGGGGGATGTCAGGGAGTTGGGAACAGGGGGTCCAAGGTGTTGGCATTCTGTCTAAACTCCACCCCACAGTTACCTGGCAACAGCCAGGTATGCTCCTCCCCACAGTTGCCTGGCAACAGCCAGGTGGGCCTGGCCCACTATAAAAGGGGCTGCTTGCCCCCTCCTCTCTCTCTTATCTCTTTCTCTTGCCTCTCTCTTACTTCCCTTACCTCTCCCCGTTCCCTCCCCCCCTCTCTCCACGTGGTCATGGCCGGCTTCCACTCTTCTACTTCTCTACTCTCTCCCTCTCTCTGCCTTTCTCTGCCTCTACTACCCTCTTAACTCCCCTTCCCATGCCCTAAATAAACTCTATTTCTATACTATACCTTTGTGTGTGGCTAGTTCCTCAGAGGGAAGGGATGCCTGGGCTCGGGCCTACTGAGGCACACCCTTCCCCCACACCTACCTCCCCATAGCCCCATATAACATATATCTCTATATATATTTTTATAAACACAACACAAGGGTCAACACTTTCCTTTAGCACCAGGCAGGAAGGGAAGAACTGAGTCTGAGACAGAGCAGAATCCAGTTTGGTTCCTAGTGAGTGCTGAGAGAGCTAGAAGAGAGAAGGCCTTCTCTGGGAGATTTAGGTGTGGCACTTTACAACAAAAGCCTCCCCTGCCTCGATCCTTGATAAAGGAGAAGATCCTTCTTGTCCAAACTGCTTTATTTGATGATAGAAGTGAATGCATACAGCTTACTCAAAGTGAACCAGGGATTAAATACCTTTGGGAGGAAGGAGTACCCAGGAAGTGAAGCTCATTGACTAAACACTCGAGACCTATTTAGATACTTTATTAGCATGGAGAATTCCAGGTTTTTATGACCGATTGTCACCATCCTCTCAGTGAAGTGCATGGTTATGTGTTCCAGATCAGGTGGTTTGTCAGGAAGCTTGGCCCACGCCTACCATTCTCAATTCTAAGATTTCCTGGGGTTTGGGCTTGCTCAACCTTACCAGTTCTTCTGTCTGGTGGCACAGTCCACTTGCCCCACAGCTTGGCATACAGTAGGCATCTCACAATTAATCATCAGTATTATCAATTGTCTAAGCTCTTCCCAGTACTACAGAGTGTACATATGGGAAAAAGCATCTCAATGGGACTGAACATACTGAGAAAAATCAAAGTTCTATAACAAGATCCAAACTTCTGTGTCAACTAAGTCTTTGCACTTGTCCCTATTCCACATAGAAGTTCACTGGAATTCCTCACTTGTGAAGTTGACCAGGTTTCAAAGAATTTGTTCTAAAACTCGGAAGATGACAGGTGTTTTCTTACGGTTTCTGTTGCTGCAATGAAACACCATGACCAAAAGCAAGCTGTAGATGAAAGCATTTATTTGGCTTAGACTTTGATGGCACTGTTCACCATTAGAGTGGGTCAAGACGGAAACCCAAGGACAGGAACCTGGAGGTAGGAGGTCATGCAGAGGCTATGAAGGGGTGCTGCTTACTGGCTTGCTTCACATGGCTTGTTTAGCCTCCTTTAAAAAAAACCTAGAACCACCAGCCCAGGGATGGCACCATGAAAAATGGCTTGGCCCTCTCCCATCAATAACTAATCAAGAAAATCCCCTACAGGCTTGCCTATACCCTGATCTTGTATAGACATTTTCTCACTTAAGGTTCCCTCTGTCCCAGTTTGTGTGTCAAGTTGACATAAGACAGCACAACAAGTAAAGTTTTCCCAACATTTTGTACCACTTCCCTCAAGTAAGCCAACAGTTGAAATGGAGACAAAGGTGGGCACAGTCTTTAGTGAAAGCCAGTCACAGAATGAGACTTTCTACAGAGTTATATCAAGTACCTGGTTTCCTGTCTATGGTACAGTCATCAGTTTTTGATAACTTCTTCAACTGATGGGTTGTATTGTTAATAGCTGACAAAACCAGAAGCATTTCAATAAGAGAAAGATATTGTATCAGTCATTGTTCTCATTGCTTTGCAAAACATCTGACAAATGCAGCTGAAGGAAGAATGGCCTTATCTCAGCTGGTGGCTTGAGAGTACAGTGTGTCATGAAAGGGGAAGTATAATGGCACCGTGAAGCAGCTGGTCACATTGGATTCACAATCAGCAAAAAGAAGAGTGAGCTATAAAAACTCAGGGCCCGCCCCTATGGCCCACTTCCTCCAGCAAGCTTCCACCTCCTCCCGAAAGTGGTACCACCAGATGGGTCCAAGTTTGTAAACACATGAGCCTAGGAAGGACATTTCACATGCAAATCACGGCAGATCTACTCTGTATTTAAGTCTCTCTAAAGCAGTGGTTCTCGGCCTAGTGTTGTGACCCCTTTAGAGTCCAATGAGCCTGTCATAGGGGTCGCCTAAGATCATCAGAAATACCAGATATTTACATTATAATTCATAACAGTGGAGAAATTAGTTATGAAGTAGCAACAACCATTAAAAAATAATGTTATGGTTGGGGTCACCACCGCATGAGGAACATAGTCAAGGGTCGCAACATTAGGAAGGTTGAGAACTACTGCTAAAGTCTGACCAGAGTGCCTAGTTTGTCAAGGTGCACAGCGCAACTGAAATCAAATAAAATCATTCCTGTTCTTGTCTAGCAACATGCCTTGGGAATAAATCCTCCATAATAATTAATCACAGTGGGAATTCTTTCTCCAAAGGAATCTAACTTTTACTCCACTCATTTTAGGGTGGGTGTTTCATGTTGGAATCTATAGTTTTGTGACTGAGAAACCTCTAAGTAATGGAAATAGAGCTAAGGCCAGTAATTGACATAAATGAGCTATCTGAAAGAATTCATGCTTGTTTCCATCCATATTGTAGGAGCTGTAACAAAAGCCGTGACCTAGGAGCAAGTCTCCCCGTCGTCTCAGGGACTGCTTAGGAATCTCTGTCTGATTAGTGCATGTCCATTATGAATTTTCATCTAACCCTAGTTGGGTCAAATTACACATTTGGCTTCTCAGGACAATTTGAATTGACATACACAGAAATCTTCCTTTAGTTACAGTTGACGGGGACTGGCTTTGAGCAAAGGGCCTTCTTTTGCACTATATCCATGGTTTCAACAAAGCTAAAAGACTTCTATTAATGCTAGCACCACAGACTGAGGGAGGTGATGTTTGGAGAGTTTTAACTTGGCCAAAGACTAGCCGATGGGCAGAGTGAGACAAAATAGTCAGACCTGAGCAGCCTGGCTCATAGAGACCCAGATTTGAACCTTTGTGATACCATATTTGTAAGGTGTTCGGTCAATGGTGACTTATTGTAGCACCACAAAATGGGGCAGGAATATATTGATAACAAGAAATTTTAAATCTTTTTTTTTGCCCTTGTGTCTAGGAGGGAAAAACAAACAGAATTTTTTTCACTTCAATTGTCCTAAACTAAACATTAGAAATTTAAAGTCTGATTCTCAAATGAGGCCCCACACTGCCCACAGAAGTCACTCCGGCATTCTTTCCTGACCAGAAGACTCACTAATGCTCAGTGTCAAAAACACAAGGACTTCCTTGCAGAGCGACCTCACCGTAGTTCTTTGCATCTCTCAGCAATACCTGTCCCCCACTCCCTTCGTACTTATGCCACTTGTCTCTCCACTGAATAACTTCGTCAGATGCAAAAAAACAGTCTAATGCAATTCTTTTCCACATATCTTAGTGGCAGCAGAAGAAAGCCAACAGCCTTTGGTCAATTTGAATTAACACAACCCTTCAGTAGTTGAATGCTTATCTAACAGTAGTTTTGATAACGAATGATCCCACTTGCAGCCTGTCATTAATTCATCATCAGGATTGAATTTTCCAAGTTCAGGCAGAGCCTGTACATAGTGACTTATGGGGCTGCCCTTTGATTTTCTAATCTGAGAGCAGAATTGCCAGGCATTCTGAAGGCATCCTCATAGAACAAACAGCTCTATTAAAGCCTGAAACACTGACACAGTTATTCTGAGCCAATAGGGCCATTATGTACACAAAACAAGATGAATGGTCCTGCATATGAGACTGCGCTTCCAATGAGGATGAAAAAGACACCTGATTTACTGCAGATGCAAGAGGCATTGTCATTCTGTGATATAAAGTCACTTGTCTTCACTGCAGATGATGAGGGAGTGATCCAATCGTGTTAGCTGGGCTTCTTTACTTTTACCATAATAATTATTATTGACAGATTCATTTGGGGTAAGAAATGGCCTTTCAGAAAACACTAGGGATTGTAATAGACCCCAGGGTGTGGGAGCAGATGTGCATTATAAAGCAATATATGGCATAATGAGAAAAGCATTCTTCCCCACCCTATTAACTGTGGACACTGCCTAGCAATCAAGAACTGCTGACCCCTCCAACCTCCAGCTAGAAGATATTCATGTGCTGTAACGCACCATGGCCTACATACAAGCTCAAATGAATGTACTGCTGAGAACTTGCATGCCAATAATTCACTTGAACATAACCTATCCACCGCTGCATTGTCTGACTATAATTTATCAATAATATATAAACACTTCACACAGGTGAAGGTTCACCCAACGACAAGATGCAATTGATAAACAGCTATGACAAAATTTTAATCAACAACTGTAAAGACGACTTTTAAAATATGGAAAATGCTTGCATCATGGGATTACATGATCACAGAAGGCAAAGCTGTCAGAATTATAAAGATATAAAATAATGCAGTAGGGGGGGAGCGAGAAGGCACAGGCGAGCTGCTGGGCTGACACGGAGGATGACAGGCCATTTATTTTTTAATGTCCTCTAATGTTCCTATGGTATTCTTATAATAAAAATTATTTTTTAATCAATCCCTCCACCTCATGTGAAAAATCTACCCCTTACTGTAAAACCCATAGACTAAAATAACCCCTGCATGTGATAAATGCTGAAACATGTTTTCTTCCAAGTTCAAAAATAGTGTTGGGATCTGCTAAGGAGTGAGCTCACATTATTCAATGTCAGATACATTTACACTCATATGTATTAGTAATTCCTTTGGTTGACTTTGCCTTGCTGTTACCATGGCAACCATTTCCACTGCTATTAGTACCTCTAGGGCCCAGGATTGTTCACTTATTTTTAGGCCGTTTCTCTTCTAACAAAGCAATTAATGCCGTGCCTTGTCTGTATTGGGAGCTCCAGTGAACTGTGCTGCCTTAGCAGCTGCTGAGCGTGCACTTTCCTTCCGACTACCTTGAAGGTGCTCTTGTTTATATCCTGGCGGCTCACTCCGGTAAATGAATTTTTTACTGCTTCTAACTATAACATATTTGGATTTTTAACGTTTCTGTTCCCTCCGACACATACACTATTTTCCTCTCCTCAACGTCAATGAAAGCACACTTTTATTAGTGGTCACTTGGAACTGCTGTCACAGAAAAGAATCAAAATGGCTTAGGAGAAGATTCTTGAGGCCTTCGGGGCCTTCGATGCAGGTGTGACAAGATTATACAGTCTGAACCTGTCTGTCTCCAACTCCAAGATGGTCACAAAACCGCAAACATCCCCCACATTTTCTCATATTTGGAGTCATCTAATGATCCTTTAAAATTGAATATTTGGTTAGTGACTACCTTTTTATAAGTCAAGTCAACCTTGTATGGTTAGATTTGTATGAGGTGGAATATTCTTATGTTGGTATCTAGATGAAAAAGTATAAATTTGTGAATTTTTTATTAAGTAATATCAGGTCCTCTGCAAAAGCAGGATACATTTCAGCCCCCAAACTTACTCTTATAAAATCCTCTCTCCAGGGACCCATAGAAATGGCTCAGTGGATAACAGTTGCTATACAAGCCTGAGAATCTGAGTTCAAATTCCCATAATTCACATAAAAAGCCGGACTTGGCTATGCATGTGTCTGGAAACTCAGCTCTGTAAAAGATGGATAGGAGGACTGCTGGAGCTTGCTGTCCGTCAGCCTAGCTCCATGTTCAATGATAGCTAGTGTCTCAAGATAATAAGGTAGATAGCAATAGAATAGGGCCCTGGACTTCCTTCTCTGGCATCCATGTGTGTGCATGGGCACACACACCCACAAATGTACATGTGCATGTACCATGTACACATACACCACACATATGTGCACACATACACACACACACACACACAAGAAGCAAGCAAAGAAACCAACAAAAATCCCTCCCATAATAATGACACTAATTTGTTCCTGAGTGCAGAACTCTTATCCATTTGTTTTGTTTGGTTGGTTGGTCAGACTCACCATGTAACTCTGGCAGGCCTAGAACTCACTACATAGAACAAACTTTCCTCAGACTCACAGAGATCTGCCTGCCTCTGCTTCTGCCTCCAGAGTGTGGGGTGAGCACTACCAGGCTCAGCTCCCTTAGCCTCTTAAAAATCCCTCCTTTCAGCAAAGCCTTTCTGCCTTTCCAAATATTCAGACACTTTAGATTCTGCTATCAAATCAGTTTTTAAAAATCTAGTAGGGTATGATGGCATATGTCTACAATCACAACACTTTTTAATCTGAGGCAGGAAGTATATGCATTCAAAGCCAGCCTGAACCACAGAGGAACATGCTGTCTCAAAACAAAAACAAAAACAAAAAATCAAATTTAATATACACTGACTTTCTAAAAAGAAGCTATAGTGAGAAAATGTCACAACTGTGGACTGCCACTTTAACTAACACTTACTAGACCCTAGCCATTCGTGTGTGTGTGTGTGTGTGTGTGTATGTGTGTGTGTGTGTGTGTGTGTGTGTGTGTGTGTGTGTGTGTGTGTGTGTGTGTGTGTGTTGGATCATGATGGCGAATGTCCATACCAACTAGAATTGTCTGACATTGTGGAACCATTTTTATACTAGTTTTAAGAGTTCCAAATTGAGGTTTATTATTAAAAGGTAGGAAAGCAGCAGTTTTCTAGCCTGGTAGATGGCCTAAGAACAGCATGTGGGGGTGGGAGGGAGAATTTCAAAGGACATTTGTTCCATCATTTAAGGCATACTTGGAAAATGCACAGAAGATGGCATTTTTAAATGTCTCTCTTTTTTTTAATAGCTGCCTAGTATTAGCCTTCCCTCTGCCAATGCATACACACAGGAGACAAAACCAGCAGCCCATCAAAACACCAGCTGTCAGGAGAGACCAACTCATGGCAACCTCAGCTAGCTCAGGCATAGAAATGCCTCCTCTTGGGCACCACGCTCCTGACCCTCCTTCCTCCTGTGGCACCAACCATTTCTCCTCGCCCCACCCCTTTTTATGCAGTGGATTTAGAACATTTCCATTTTGATTATTCAGACTCCCAGCCTCACCAGTGTGGGACATATTTAGCCCCCTCCCCATTTGTATGAAAACTGACTCGACTAACTCATTCCCTGCGGAGGAACGCTCCCTCACTTCCATGTCCACAGTTCTGTCAATAAGCTGACAAGACTACAACATACATTTCATCTCCAAATGCCTAGTCGGATGCCTGATTCATCAGGGGATTACTAGTTCATACTGTTTCAGTGGTTCAGGTAATTGAATCGTGCTAACTGATTTTATCCCATTTCTCCAGAAGATTGAACAAAAAAGAAATGGGATTAAATCACTAATGAGAGGAAATTAAGAGACAAAAAAGAAGATTTTGAACGTATGTGGTGGTTTGAATAAGAATGGCCTCCCTGGGCTCATATTTTTGAATGCTTATTCTCTAGGGACTGAAACTGCAAGGATTCAACAGATTAGTAGGTGTGGCCTTGTGGGGTACGTGTGGCCTTGTTGGAGGAAGCACGTTACTGAAAAAGTGGGCTTTGAAATTTTGAAAGCTCATACCCGCCCCTTCCCCCATCCCCACCTATGGATCAGGATGTAGTTCTCAGTTTCTCCAGCACCAAGCCTGTCTGCCACCATGATGATAATGGACTCGCCTTCAGAGTGAGAAACTTTCTTTGTAAGAGCTGCTTTAGTCATGGTTTCTCTTCACAGCAATAGAATGACTGAAACAGTATATAAGTCAACTGTTCTAGCAGTTTCTGTGAAAGCTGCAGGATACCAATCATCAGACTTCTTCAAAAAAGAGTCACTTCTCCTTAGAGACCCATCTCCTTCAAAGGAGTGATCATAAATTAATGACCTCTTGATTTTTTTTTCCTCACAGAAATTCTATGACTAGAAAGTGTGTCAGCGGGATATTCAGCAGTCTTCCTAGTATCTATCCTTTCCTCTTCCTGCATAACAAACTGTCTCCATGCTGCAAGAATTTGGCATATAAGCTGGCCAATAAGATGTGAGTAGAGGTGACTGGCAGGAGCTGCTAAGGACTTGTGAGAATTCAAACACGGCACATGCACACACACGCACACACACACACACACACGCGCACGCGCACACGCACACGCGCACACACACTCTGCTCCCACCTCCTGTTTCCTCCCAGATCCACCTATAACCACATCACTCTAACTTCATGTCCTTTTCTTTTAATTCAATAAGCCCCCAAGTCCAATCTGTGCTGTCTATATACCCACAGATATTAAGCTATATACTGCTCTCCCCCAGAAGCCACCTTGAGAGTCCTCAGCTGGGAGTGGGAACCTGTGAGCCCCTCTCCTCTCCATGCTGAAATATCGACTGCAGCCATCCTGTACAGGTCTTGTGCAGGCAACCACAGCTGCTGAGAGTCCATGAGTGCACCAATCCTGTCATGACCAGAAGACATTTCTCCCTGTCCCTCTCTGTTCTCTGGCTCTTACAAACTTTCTGTCTCCTCTTTTATGATGGTCCCTGAGTCTTGACTTGGGTGGAGGGAAGACTGTAATATAGTTATCCTTGCTAACTCTCGTATAGCAAAAGGTGCTGTGCAGAATGCTGGAGGGAGGGAATCATCAACAGTCTTCCTCAGATGTGAACTCAGTGAACTACAAATAATGACTCGTGTGGCAAGCTATCCCTGTGGGTAAAATAATAGCATCATGGGGCTAACCATTCACTTTCCACTTGGTTAAATCCTGCTGCACAGGAGGAAATGCATGCTTAGGACTGAGCTCAAAATGAACATACTCCTATTATTTTGCTAAATGGTTATAGTATCAAACTATCTTAAAAATTCCTATGTCCATCAAACGTCATCAGAGAAGTTTCTCTGTGTGCAGGACAGTAGTTAACAGAGAGACTCTCAACTGGGCAAAGTGCAGGAGATAAATATCTACGGAGCTCTACTGCAAATGGGACATCTCCTGCTGCAAGTGGGACATCTCCTAGCTTTTCTCCACCCAAAATGTTCTCCTGGTTTCCTTCCTCGGCCTATTGGTCTTATCTTGAATGTCACCTGCTCAGGCTTCTGCCCTGTATAAAGCAGTTATTCAGTCATTCAGCTGAATCTCTCCCTGTTTTAATTCTATGCAAGCACGTGTTCTTATCTGCCATTTTCACTATGAGTTTATTCTGTTTCCATTCAGGAAAAGATAAAAGCCTTGACAGCAGGGAGCGTGCTGCCCTCTTTGTTGCTATACGCCCAGGTGTTTGAAAACTGCCTGCCATAAAGTAGGCATTCATTAAATGTTTGTTGTGTGAATGAAACATTTGCTGTGTCCTGTCTTTATGGTTAGGAGTCACCCTCCTCTAGACATCAGCACAAGAGATTTTCTCTATCATCATCCATAACAAGTAGCTGTATTTAATTTCTTTGCTAACTTTTTTGATGTCTACTACTGAACAAAAAGTCTTTGAAAGTAGCAATTATGAGACAGATACAGTGAGTGACTAGAATGTTCCAGAAAGTCACTTGTCATGATTGAATGAATAAAGCAAACAATTAATAAATCAATGAATGAAATCATAGACAGTAAGAGGACTGTTTTGCCTGTTACCACATCTTCACTGTTTATAGAGTTAGTGAAAGATGCAAATCACCTGTTAGCAAAAACACAGAGAGCTGCTTCTGTGACTCTGCCTTTCCACCTTGACTGGTCCAATAGTCAGGGAGAGTTCACCTGCACCAAGAATGAATGCAGAATGACACCCAAAGGAGTTAGAACACCAGAATACAGATAAAAAGGACTGGGAGTGGGGTCTGTAACTCTCATTTTATAATGAAAATGAAACACCTACTAAATATTCTAATATAATAAAAGGCATTACATTATAGAGTGGATTCTGATAACAGTCTCATTTACTGTAGAACAAATATATAATAATTACACTAGTATTTGTACAGCTAACATTGTGAAGAATTTGCTTGGCTCCAGAAACTCTGCTGAGTGTTTTACATGAGACATGTTATCATTACTCCTATTTTACAGATAATGTGAGCCTAAGAAACACAGGTCTGTGTGGTTATATTATTACTATTTGACAACTTAGCATATGTATATATTGAAGTTTGGTCTTTTTCTCACATTACCCTTTAGTCCCTTCCCTCTCCACTGAAGCATTTCTTCCTATGTACCTCTCTGTGTGTGTGTGTGTGTGTGTGTGTGTGTGTGTGTGTGTGTGTGTGTGTGTGTGTAAGACCTCTCAAATTTAACTATGGTTGCTAGCATATCATGAGTTGGGAGTTACTTACTGGAACATGGGCAACTTCTCATTGGCCACAGTACTGAAGAAGAGCACTCCCTTTGCCTATTAGCTGCCAATAGTCCCTCAGGGAGGGGTTGGGAGTTCATAAAACCCTCCCCTGTGCATGATGAAATGGTGATTGTCTCAGTCTTGTGTGGGTCTTATGCAGGTGACCACAGCTGTTATGAGGTCATGGGTACAATGGCCATAGCGTGTCCAGAAGACACCGTTTCTTAGTACGCCTCCTCAGCTTCTGACTCTTCCATCCTTTCTACCTCCTTTTCCTAATCTCCCCTGAGCCTTGGAAGAGCTAGGCAGAACAGCCACCTAGCCTCTGCACTTTGACCAGCTGTGAGTTTCTACATTAACCACTGTCCATCACAAAAAGAAGCTTCTCGGATGAAAGCTGAAAACAGTGACAACCTATGACTATAAACATAAACTTAGAAGACAGTTTTACACCATGTTGATTTAGCAAAACCAATGCCTAATACCTCTAACAGACTCTTCCCCAGGGCCTGTGAACTTCCCAGCACAGGCTTTTGGCTAGGTTTACAAAACCAGGCATAAGTTACCTCCTGTAGAGCAGGCCACAGATCCTATCAGAAAGCTATTGGCTGCCCCAATAACTAGCTGCTGTGCCACTGTTATTTCAGTGAGCATATCCTACCAGACAGGCCATTACTGTAGCAGTGGGATCCACAGCTGGGTGTGACCATTAATGATTTTTCTATCCCAGAAGTGTGCATAGCTATGAAAACTAGCACTATGAAAGGAAGAAAACTTCCAACTGAGGATCCAAATTTCTTTATGTCCCAAAGCTCAAATATATGATGTCTTCAGCAGTAGAGTCTAACAACCTACTTCTGATGGGCAATCAAGAGCCATGTCAGTATCTTATCATGTCGGGGGCCTCTGGAGCCTCCTTGATGAACGATTCACAAAGAGGTATCCCACATATGATACTGGAATTTTCACTTAAAATCCTTTGGCTTCTTAAGGTTGCCCTACCTACCTATGAAGGGTGCTACCATTCAATTATTTTCTTTAATTTTTTAATAGCTATACCAAATAGTAGTTTTTCATAGATCTTTTTCATACACTCTTAGCTTTTGCCAACCCTTCCTTCCACACTCTCCCCTACTCTCCAGTTCCTGCTTAAATTTTTCCAACCCCAGCACTTTTTTTAATGTTTTTATTTGTTCTTTGAGAATTCCATTCAATATATTTTGATCCTATTCATACCCCTACCCAAACTCCTCTTTGATCCTCTCCTACCTCCACTCCCACCCAACTTTCTCTCTATTAAACACACGCACACATACACACGCACATGCACACACACACACACACATGCACACACACACACACACACACACATACACACACACTGACTACTCCTAGGCATGGAGCCTGCCTGGAGTGTAGTCAATATTCCAGGTGTAACTCCACTGAACGAAGTGACTTTCCCTCATCCTGCAGCAATCACATGCCAAATGCCAATATCTCTGACTGGGATGAGACCCTATGACCATCTTCCCTCCTCCATGCTGGTGGAACTGTATCCGACTTGAGCACGGACAGGCCTGACGTATGCTCTCACTGTCTCTTTGAGTTCATACAACCCCAATCATTTCCCACCTCTACGTTTCTTTCCTATGTGTTGGATTATCACTTTGCCCCTTTAAGGACTCTTTCTCTCAAGCCCTTTCTAGCTTCCTGACCTCTTCAGTCACTCCAAATGAAACACATAAACATAAAAATTCAAAGCTAGCATCCAAGCGTGAGTGCAGTTACTAAACACAAGGTTATATGATTATTAGATGGAAGTTGCAAAATATAAGCATACTAATCA
Organism: Uromys caudimaculatus; assembly: GCA_028551405.1. NCBI lineage: Eukaryota > Metazoa > Chordata > Mammalia > Rodentia > Muridae > Uromys > Uromys caudimaculatus. The sequence continues at coordinate 50,758,786 of CM052702.1, forward strand.
GATTCCTGAGCTCATATGTTCACCCTCCTGTGTGTACTGACACATCCAACATGGCCCGCTCTCTACTAAGATACTTAAATGTTTTAGGGTTATTCTTGGACTTCTACTACCAAGACAAGTCTCTGCCTAAGTGCTTAGTCAAAGGGCTTGCTTGATTATATCCTGTGGTGGTTTCAATATCCTCCACAGACACACACAGATGGTGGCACGTTATGGAAGTGCAGCCTTGTTGGAGGAAATAGCTCCCTGCAGGCATGCTGTGAGGCTTTATAGACTGACCATACCTCCTCTTTACTCTCCACTTGCTGACTGAGGAGGCAACTGAGTAAGAAGCCACTTCACACTTCAGTTGCCATGGTTTCTCCACCATGATGGGCTGTATTCCTCTTAAACCATGAGCCAAAAGAAAACTTTCCTCCCTTCAGTTTCTTCTTGTCAGGCATTTGGTCACAGCAAAAAGAGAGATGACTAACAGATAAGCTGAGTCCTTGGGCATCTGATTTTGCCCCCCCCTGCAACAGGTTCTAGGTAAATCTTGGAATAGAGAGTTGAGGCGAGGGCTCTCTGTCCCTGTAAGGTGGGCAGTCGACAGCTGGGGGTCCCAGTGTGGTTTCTCTGGTGTGTTCCCTTCTCTGTAACTGAGCTCTGGCAGCAAGATTAGCAATTCCAAAGTTCTGTGGATAAGAAAAGCATTTACCCACTTGAGGTAGAAGGTTAAAAAGATTCCCTCAATGGACAGAAACAAGAAAAAAATAACGTTCCCTTTGATATACTCACTAACCTTACATAAAGTATTAAATTACTCTACTCCTAAACTTTTATGTGTTATTCCAGAATACTTCAGTGAGAACATATTTCTTAAATTGCATCTTGTAGATTCTGAATTAATAAGACTAATAGACAAATGGATGCATTTCGTAATCATTTTAATCTTCTGCTCAGAAAAAGAGCCTAAGTGTGCCTTTTTGCTTGGACAATACTCCCCTGTATCAGACAGTATTGCATTTGTATTGCTTTGTCATTTGGCCACTTACAATCATAGAGGCAAGCATGACAATGGTAATTGGCTGAAACATGAACTCGTGCTAACTTTTCTCTACCAAAAGAAAAATGACTGGACATGGTAGCACATGCCTGTAGCCTCAGTACTAGAGGGAGGGCACAAAGCAGAAGATCATGAGGCCAAGACCCGCTTGGCCTACTTATTAAGCCTTTGCCTCAAAACAAAGTAGTAAAGGGCTCAAGGTGCAGCTCAATAATAGATAGCTTGCTCACAAAGTGCAAAGCAGTGGTTTAGGACTCAATACTGCATACGTAAAATGTGTGCACACATGAATATAGCACCGGAAATCCTTACTGTAGGCCAAGCTGCTGAGGCATTGAAAAGAACCTGGGAGAATTCTAATGGAGTTGACTAGGGAAAGTCGCCAACGTTGGGTCATAGTTACCAACTGTGTTTCCAAGCATATATTAGGATTTTTTTTTTTTAACATCAGAGAAAAGAGCATGTGAATAAGGGGTACACTAAAAAGCCTCTGATACCGAAGCCACTGAAATCTTCACGAACTGTGGCAGCTGACTTCTGAATGAAGAGCCTATGACTTTAAAAAAAAAAAAAAAACCAAAGATCCTGACATTGTAGGAGCATTGCTAATCACAATTGTCAAAATAACTCATGTCCTCATTTGCTTAGTGTACAGTGCTTGTGTGCACAAAGAAATATCAAGGCTCTGTGGTTCACAGCTTCTACTGCTGTCAGAGGCCAATTTCCTTATCAGTCCAGCAGGAATGTGTAATTAAAGACAATACCCTGAGCAGCTGTATTGGCAAAACAAGTCATTTGTCTCCCCTTCCCCCATGCCGTCTGCTCACAGAGCATCAGCTCCATCCACTGAGTGTTGGGTCCCAGATGGAGGAGTTGGAAAAGGGACTGAAGGAGCTGAGGGGGTTTGCAGCCCCCTGGAGGGAGCAACAGTGTCAACAGGCCAGACCCCCGGAGCTCCCGGAGACTGGATCACCAACCAAAGAATACTCATGGAGAAACCCACAGTGCTGGCCACATATGTGGCAGAGGAGGGCTTTGTTGGCCATCAGTGGGAGGAGAGGCCCTTGGGCCTGAGGGTGTTAGATGCTCCAGTGTAGGGGAATGCTAGAGAGGGAAGACGGGAGTGGGTGGGTGGGTGGGGGAGCACCCTCATAGAGGCAGGGGGAGGGGGAATGGAATAGCAGGTTTCCAAAGGGGAAAACATTTGAAATGTATATAAAGTAAATATCCAAAAAGAAAAAAGGGGGGGGCAGAGTAAGAAGAAATACAGATCCACTTCCCACTGTTGATTGCAAAGGTCAAAGGAACAATGCAAGTGAGTTAGAGCTAGACATTCAAAAATTTCTGAGATAGGGAAGATTGGGGGGTAATAAAAAGAGACCTGAGACAGTAATGCTCTAAAGGACTTAGCAGTAGGCTCTGCAAGGGCAAAGCCCAGCTTAGAATATTTCCCAACTTGTGTAGTTTGCATCACACAAAGGTGATTCCTAGCTATGAATGTTTTCACTGAACACGAAATCTGAACAGAGTTGGGAAGAGACATAGCAGGATGCTAGGACATAGAATTTCTACTACATGCACACAAGCAAGAATAATCTCATGAGCACAGGTAACAGCAAAGAATAGTAAACTAGGAAGCTGTGGTTTCGAATATTTATTGCCTCTGTAATACAATGTAATTTATTAAAATTTTATATCATTTAATTTTCAGTAATAGCTAGGTTTAATTACCACTTTGCAGAATTCCTGAAAGCAATCATCTCTCACACTGGCTCCAGGCCACCACCGTCTGTACTACACGCTGGCTGCCACGTCACTGCAAGTAACAAATGGCATCCTGGTCACTAACAATGAAAGAGAACGCATAACAACATTCCTCTTCAGTGGCAGAATTTGTTCAGCTCTTTAGTAACCCTCCTCAGAACTAGCTTTGCAGAATGATTTCACTGAAGCCAGTGAAAGACTCCTTTAGAAAACGCTCATGCATTTCTACCAAAACAATGAAAACCCAGTTTCTTTTCATAATAAATGTTGAAAATATATTTTACAGCCCTTTCTTCACATATGTGTAGCCAGATGCTAAGAGGAAATGTGGTCCAAAGCACTGAGACAATAAATTTAGAGTGGAGTAAAAGGGATACTGGGAATTTTAGAAATGTGATCTAAAAATAAACCATGCCCATGCTTAAAACAACCATTATCCAGGATCCAGTTTCCAGAAAGATGGAGATGGTGTCATGCTTAGCCCTGTCATCTTTAAAACAACTGAAAACTCTGGCAACTATCTCGAAAGAAACTAAACTGAAAAGTAGAGAGACAGAGAGAAGCCAGAGAACGCGAGCTGGCTGGTTGCTTTTTCACCCCATAGATCTCAAACTGAGAAGTGAAGAAGCAGCTAACAAGCCTAAAACCAATAAACACGGACCAGACTCTGCTATGGTGTGTGCTGCCGCAGTGAAAGACCTGGTGACGGTAAGCCTGTCCAGCATCTTAACTGTGCATGTCAACATCCTAGCCACAATCTAGCCTGTTATGTGTCTGTTCAGATTCGGTTTTGTTTTCTTTCATAGTAGAGGGGTGTGTGTGTGTGTGTGTGTGTGTGTGTGTGTGTGTGTGTGTGTGTGTGTGTGTGCATGTGAATGAGTGCATGTATATAAAGATTCGTGTAGTTCAGAGACTGATGTTGGAATGTTTTCCTCAATTGCTTCTCTATTGTACTGTGTAAGACAGGGTCCCTCACTGAACCTCAATGTCTTAGCTAGACTAGTCAACCAGTAGGACCCCAGGATCCACCTGCCTCTAGCATGGGGATTATAGATGCATACAGCCATGCCCGGTTTTTATGAGTACTGAGGATCCAAACTCAGGACCTTATGCTTATAGAGCAAATACTCCCCCAACTGAGCCCTGTAGTAGAAACTCTTCTTAACCTTTTAAAAATTAAAATAATTGTAACTGTCCCTTAAAAGCACAAAACTTGTACATTTCAATGGAGTAATGTTTTGGAATCTGTGGCAGGGGTGGACACGAAAGCATAAAAGCCATCAGTTCCTCAGAAGTGTCCGGTGAACACTGAAGCCTGCCAGGCAGCACGTGCTTTCTATTACCGGGAAGCCTTCAGGGTCTAACAGCACACTGGTCTGGAGAACTGCTCTGTAAAATTTGTATTTCCTGGATTCATAAGTTCACAGACTGTCATGTGGAAAGTCTGAGAAGCTAGGACCTGAGGGGCCAGCTCCTGAGTAGATCTTCTAAGGGGCTGAGTGGACAGATGGTAAGACAAACTGTGCCTAGTGGGGAAGTCACACTGCAGGGAAGGAAGGACAGTGAGACGGGGTCCTACACTGCAGTGCTAAAGCTCCCTGAGGAGAGGTCCAGATACAGAATCTCTGAGATAGAAAGGAAATCAGGCTTCTGACCTGGGGCAAAATAGGCTCCTGGAGGCAGAGAGGGCAGATGTCAGCAGAGTGAAGAAAGGACAGGCAGGTAAGGGCAGAGTCTATGTGGTCCTCTGATGTACCCAACTGCTAGCAGGTCACCTCTTTCCAAATAAGACCCATCACATAAACTCAGACTAGATGGGATTGGCTAAAATGTTCCCTCTGAGCAGAGTATGCTGTGCAGCCTTGAAAATATCTACAAATTGCTCTCTCCAAACCCATTAAGAGGAAAAAACTGGATGTATTCTTTAATCATAATTTATGCTCTCAGATATTATAGAAATTGGCAAAATGTAATTATTAACCTGTCCAATGACTGCCTGAGGCCGATTAACCTCAGAAGAACACCAGACAAGGTATTAATGAGGCCATGGCCAAGGGGCGATGGTTGGGAAGGCTCTTTACAGAGTTTCAAGTCTTTGCCTGATCCCCCAGTGCAGCAAGACAAGAAGACAAAGAGAGGGCAAGTTGCCCGGGAAGGAGCCACACCTCCTTCACATTAGGGCATTATATTTGGACAGATTAGTAGGCCAAGGCTGACATTTAATAAGCATTTCAGCTACATGCTGTCTGTTTCAAACCATGTGATTTGGTGTACTTCTCCTCTGACTGGCACACTGAAAAAATGGACACTTCCTGTTTGCATTTATGATTCTTCTGCAGGGTGAGGAATGAGCAGGCGCATCAGGGAACCACACAGACAGACCCCCGCCCTTACCTGCTGGTTCTCCCCTCACTCTGCTGAAATCTGCCCTCTCTGCCTACAGGAGCCCAATTGCCCCAGGTCAGAAGATTTTCTTTCCATCTCAGAGATACTGTATCTGGACATTTTTCCAGGGAGCTCCTTTTGTTCTGCAGTGTAGGACTCTGTCTCCCTGGTCTTCACTCTTCCCTGCAGTTTGACCCTCCCCCCCAGGTAGGCATGATTATTTCTCAGACTTTCTGTTATCACTTGAGAAAATGAGCAGGATAAACTGGCAGCCACATGTGTCTGTTCCAGACCAGAGTGGCATGGCTCCTCTGAGTGCATCTGGGTGGAGACGGGTTCAGAAATGGAGACAACACAACTCCACAAACACTTGAGCAGCCTTCAAAGAGGAGATGAACGTGTATGGAGGGGCTCTGCATAGGCACAGATGTCAAACAGAAGCCAAGTGACAGCAAGACAGGAAGATAAGGGCAGGATCTATGTGGTTTCCTGAATCTCTCATTCCTTGTCCCACAGAAGAACAATAACACTGGGAAGACAGCTTGCTGGTTTGAATACAAACATCACTTTGGTGTGCTATTAAAGAGAAAATCACATTGAATTACTAAATGAGGTCACTCACGTGAAACCCAACTAGAGGTGAAATATATCTTGTGAACATAAGGGGAAAGGTATGCTTAAATAGTACTTGAAAATGCTCAAAATACTCATAGGATATGCAAAAGGCATAGGGATACTCCCATAAAAGTCAAACAGGGAGATTCTCCTAAAAAGATTTCATAGGTGTTCTGTGTAGGGATGCATTTGAGTCTCTTGACCCTCAAAAGACTGAACATTTGGCAGACTACATAATAAAGATATCAATATGCTCTGAGATCACTTAAGACTATGGACTTACTGTTTACTCGGTGTATTAGTATAACCTGCTATTAAGAAAAAAATGTAACCAACCTTACTATGTCTTGAAGTTCTCATGAAATCAGTTTTTACAACTAAGCTAATACATAGCATTAATCCTATGTTACTTTGCACCTGACCTAGAATACTTTGTGTGAATGTCTGTGTGTGCCTGTCTCTGTGTGTCTGTCTTGTAATCCCTTTCCTCTTCTTAAAACAAACTTTGTGAGGCAGAAAACTAGCAATATGGCAAAGATTGCTATAGAAGAGCTTGTCACCAAGCCTGATGACCTGTGTTCAATTCCTCAACCCACATGGTGGGAGAAAAGCAACTGGTTTCTTCCAATTATCCTCTGACCTCCACAATCTTGCAATACCATGAACATGCCTGTATACACACACACACACACACACACACACACACACACACACACTAATCCATCAATCAATTAAAATAAATAAATTTGAAGAAAGTTCCCAGGGATGGTTAATTCTTGTTGATAATTAAATTGGACTTTAAAATATATTAAGAAGACTTGGTAGGAACATTTTATCCCCATAGCTATTCACCCTTATGTACCTCTGATCTGAAATTCTACCTGTCAGGATGGTGGCAATAGGAGATGGAATTTGGGGAGATTATTAGGTCCTAAGAATGAAACCCTCATGAATAGAATTAGTGCCCTTGAGTGTGAGAGAGATTATTTGGCTATTACAATCGAAGGACACAGTGAACAGATGCCTACCAATAGACAAGAACGTTAGCCCTCTCCAGAACTCAGATCTAAAGGTCATCATCTTGAACCTTGCAACTATAGGAAATGAGCTTGCATTAATCATAAACCACTCAGTTTGTGGCATTTTGCTATAGCAGCCCAAATGTTAATTATTATGTCTTCTTATTACTAAGACATATAGGTAATATTTAACCACCTAAAATTTACATTTCCCCCTATGAGTAAACTGAAGACTTATTAATCTTATTCAAGAGGGAAAAAATAGAGTCGTGTTTGTAATGTCTCTCTCCATCAAGCATTCCCCAGGGGAAAATAAGCATCCTTGAGTTTAGGAAGAACAGTGTGGTCCAAGAATCAACTACTACAGCTCAGTCTCAGACTCTGTTGCCGCTTTGAAAACCTGCTTCCCTGGTAACCAAAAAGTATCTGGCCATGCTAAACCCAAACAAAACTGTAAGAACTCAGTGACAACCAATACCTTATATTTCTGCAGAGCTGGAATTGACATTAAAATAGGTGTCATTTGTGTTGCAGCTCATAATGCCACCATTTATCACCTTCCCTGCAAAAGACTTAACCCTCATCATTCTCCTAACAACCATTGTCCGGGTTGGCCACGGACTTCACTTACCAATTTCTGCCACTCAAAACAGAAGCTTATTTAAAAAGAGATACGTCTTCAGCTTAGATTCCAAAAGAAGATTCATGGAAAAGAGCCTGTCTTAGTCAGGGTTTCTATTCCTGCACAAACATCATGACCAAGAAACAAGTTGGTGAGGAAAGGGTTTATTCAGCTTACACTTCTGCTGTTCATCACCAAAGGAAGTCAGGACTGGAACTCAAGCAGGGCAGGAAGCAGGAGCTGATGCAGAGGCCATGGAGGAATGCTGCTTACTGGCTTGCTTCCCCTGGCTTGCTCAGCCTGCTTTCTTATAGAACCCAAGACTACCAGTCCACAGATGGTACCACTCACAAGGGGCCCTCCCCCCTTGATCACCAATTGAGAAAATGCCTTACCGCTGGATCTCATGGAGGCATTTCCTCAACTGAAGCTCCTTTCTCTGTGATAACTCCAGCTTGTGTCAAGTTGACACACAAAACCAGCCAGTACAGAGCCTAACAGAGCAGAGTCTTACAGAGCCTAACAGAGCAGAGTCTTAAGCAACCTCAAGCAACCCAACAGCAACAGGAGAGGACGCTGAGCCCATCCGCAGAGGACTTGGAGTTACTGTAGGCCACATATTGTTCTATGAATTTTTGTGAAACGTGATGCCTGAAATAAGGTCTTGAGATGCATCCAGGAAGTAAAACCCCAGAGCCTGTGACCCCCAGAGCTGACGTCCCACAGTTCTTTGCTAGATCCTTTCCCAAAGATAAAGTACACAGCATCACATGATCACTTACCCGCGTTATCAGAGGAGACGACATCGAGCCTTCGGTTTCCACAGGACTGAGACTTATTAGAACCATTTTCAGAACTGACCACCTTCCAGTTCTCCAGTGCCCAAAACTTATTTTAGAAAATGAACCCGTTTTTATTTCCTATCTTCTTCACCTTAACATTACCTAGATGTCAAGAATCTTGGGATTCTTCCTTTTTTTTCAGGCAATCTTAAAGCATGATTTCTTTATATACTGTCGTAAATGTGATGGAGATGCCTGTGAGTATAGCAATATTTATGTGGACCTGATGTTTGCCTTTTCCAAGAGCTTACCAGTGTGAGGAGATGTTATCAAAGGCCCTCAGGCCCGCAGAACCCAGCATTATTAAAAATCAATAGCACTGCCATGAATGACACATGGGCATTCTTCTGAGAAGGAAACCACATCTGTAGTTTCATGAATGGATTTCAAATAAAGAGCAAACTAATTTTTTCAGTGTAAAAGGAAGCTTTTCAGGGCAGGACAGTAAAACGCAGTCGTCTGAGCAGACTCCCCTTACATCTTTTCTCACTTAAAAGAAAAACACCGGTCAAGTATCTCTCACCTTTCCAATGATGTTAGTGATTTTTAACTATCTTAGATGACATTTCACCTAAATAGTTTTTGGAAAGAACAGGAAATCTATAAACTTACAAGTCTTTTAAATTCTTTATGAAGCAGGAACAGAAATTATAAATGTGGTGTTAGAATAATTAAATGAGTACAGGTTGTTATTTTCTAAAGCGCACCAAGCTTCAATGCTATGAGCAGTGAATGTGTGTACCATTCATCTGTGTACGGAGAGGAGATAGAGACTGGAAAATTCCCCAAGGAAGATTTAGATAAGATAGTCAGATGGTCACAGGCAATGTTTTATTGTTGTTATAATAATACTTTGTTGTTCTTTTGATTGTTTCTTTCTTTAAGACAGGGTTTCTCTATGTAGCCCTGGATGTATTGGAACTCACTCTGTAGAGCAGGTTAGCCACAAACGTCTGATCCTCCTGGCTCTGCCTTCAGAGTGCTGGTACTAAAGGCATGCACCTCCACTGCCCAGCAGAGTAATATTTTTAAACAACGACCAATAAATGTTGATATCAGTGTCTTCATTTATAAATTAATTTTGATGGCATAGTTATATTACTAACATCAAAGAACTACAAGGCTAGTAATAAGTTATGGGACCAAATCTAGGCAGAAAGAGAACATGGCAGATGTAATTCTAGAATTTATCATCCTGAAGACAACTTGATAACCCTGGAAAATAAAGAGGACAAATGAGAGGCCAAGAAAGTGAGCACCAACGCCTCAGGGCTTAAGGAATAAATATTTGAGTCCAAGACTGCCCAAGGCTCCCTGGTAAACACCACAGCAAAATGCCATGCAAAGAATATGGATGAGCTCAAAGCAGACTTGCCTTCACAGTGGCTAAAGCCAGACTGGAATCATCTCAGTGTCTGAGAGGATTAAGTTGATCTGTCCAGATGAGTTGTTTGAACACTAAAGGAATCTTGCCCAGAAAAAGGAAACAATATCCAAACCCTCAGATTATCTTTAAAATTCTTCATAAACAACACCTGGCACTCGATGAAAAAAGAAGGGAAGAGTGAGGAGGAAGAGGGGGGGAGCATAAAAGGCAGTTATAAGGAGAATATCAATAGAATCGAAAGAGATTTGGAATCAATAGAAACAAAAGAGATTTGAATACTGAGGTATCTACAGCAGGTAAGGAAACTATTATTACCTCTCATTCAACTAAATAGAAGGCAGAGAATTGGTTTGGAAATCGGGAGATAAGTTAAATAGAAAGTCTAAATCCAGAAGAGAACAGATGGTAGGGTGAAAATGAAAGATGAGTTAATAAAAAGATTAGATGAGATATAACCTAACAGCAGATAATTCCTGAAGCAAAGCATCAGAAGAAAACCCGGGGACTGAAGAATGCAGACTCAGAAAAGGTTAAAGCACATACATATTCTATGATAAAGTAGCGCACGAGAATGAAAGGGAGAGGAGGAAAAAACAGAAACAATATGTGAATAAATAATACCACAAGGTTTTCCCAAAAAACACCAAAAAAGTACAACAAGCTCTTAAAAGAACAAATAAAGATCAATCAATACTTAAGCATGTCAGAGTCAGGCTGTGAGTAACAATGACAAAGGAAATGATAAAATCAGGCTGAGTGACAATGACAAAGGAAATGATACAATCAGTCAGAAGACAGAGTCAGGGCTCCATATTCAAATGTTTCATATGCCCAGGTGTGACTACTCTGTTCTGTCTAAGCACAAGATACGTTGTAACAATACACTCTAAGTCCCTGACATTGTATTCAGCAGGATTAGGAACTTAGATGTGCTTGATGCCTACAAGCAGATGTACAGAGGTTATATGCAGTTGCTACAGAGATAAAATATTGACTTGAACAACTGCAGGTCCTGGTATCTGTAGGGATCCTGGAACCAATCTCTCCTCACACTACAAGGGACAGTTATATTAACTTTAGAAAAATGGCAGTAAAACACCAGCTGACTTCTCAATGGGAGCAAAGCAGTAAATCAAAGAAATATCTTCAAAGGGCTAAGAGAAGATAACTCCCAACAATGAATCCTGTGTCCGCCAAAAATGTCCTTCAAATTTTAAGGTAAAATACTTTTAATATCAAAATAAGAGCATTCCTGATCAGCAGAAATAATGCTGGTGTAAGTATAGTTATAAAAGAAAAATCCCTCAAGGAGGAAAATAATTTCAGAAAGAAACACTGAGATGCTGCATAGTCTGAATACAGAGGAGTGGAAGGAGACAGGAGGGTGCATCCTCTGGTGGCCCAGGTCTGAGACCCCAGCTACTCTGGGGATGGAAGCAAGGGAGTCTTAAATTCAAGGTCACCTTGAACAACCTGGTGAGACTTTGTCTTAAAATAAAGATGACTGGGGACTTAACTCATTTCGTATAATGCTTGCCTACCATGCATAAAGCCCTGGGTTCAGTTCCCAGCACTACATAAACTGGGCATGGCAATGTATGCCTACAGTTCCCAACACTTAGACATTGGTAGCAGGAGAATCGGCAATATAGTGAACTTAAGTTTGAGTCTAGAGTGATCATGAGAACCCACCTCAAAATGGAAGGTGATTATAAAAACATAAATATCCCAATCCCACAGAATAGGTACTTTAAACAAATGGGGCTGAGAGTAAATAAATGGAAAAATTAATATTTACCTGGTCAACACTAACCACGAAAAGCTGATGAATCTTTACTCTAAGACAATGCAATTGTTAAGTCTGGAAGTATTGCTAGAAACAAAGATGGAAATTTTATCAGAAACAGAAATACTTGAAAAGAAAATACGATGTAGAGCTTATGTCAATCTAAGGACACTATCTCAAAATATGTAAAGAAGAAAAAATGCTGAAAATAATAGAATAAATAAAGAAGCCCGCATTGTGGTTGGAAATTGTTGACGTATCCTTCTGAATAACAGAAAATGCGAAGAAAACATCTGGAAGGATTTGAACAAGTTTGGTAAGCATCTTAATGAACATGTAGAGAACAGAGCACCCAACTAATGTTAAATATCCTCTCCCTTTTCCCTCCCTCTCCTCTCTCTGCTTTGTCTCCTTCTCTTTCTCTCTCCTCTCCCTCCCACCCCCTCTTTCCATCACTATATACACTTCTTCAGTGGCGCAGCACAGTTATGGCATTAGCAAGACTAGGATTTGCATGTGCTTAACTGTGGAACCTTTAACAAATTACACATCAGTCCAGTATTTATGGTGCTTCAGAAACTGGAAACCTTGAACCAGACCAAGGACTAGTTGCAATGAATATATGCATGTAAAGCTGTTTGGATAGATAGTAGATAGACAGACAGACAGACAGACAGACCGATAGATAGAAGATAGATAGATAGATAGATAGATAGATAGATAGATAGATAGATAGATAGAAGATAGATACATAGATAGAAGATACATAGATAGATAGA
>CM052702.1:50771529-50791711 GCA_028551405.1 Uromys caudimaculatus
GAACAACCTATGATGCATGCCTCTTAAGGCAGCTAGGCCAGGCCAAGTCCGAGGTTCCCTGCCTGCTTAGCACTCTAGCTGTTCTCATTAGAGAACATAAATAGAAATCCCATTGCAAAAAGCCTTGGGTGTGTACAGGGGCACTAGGCCTTTCACAGGACTTGCAAGCTAATCCATGAATACATTTTGTTTTTACTTACACCTTGGCATGGTCCCTTAAGGAGAAGCTGTGGTTCTGTAATGTGAAGACTGATTGCATACTAAAATTACTGAGGACTGAGTGTTACCTCACACCAGTGTCTCTGAGGCTCATACCAAACTGTGATGTTATTGATTTTGGTTGAGACCCAGGGACTGTGCTTCTGAAAAAACAAAAACAAAAAACAAACAAACAAAAGAGCAAGAGCAAAGCCAAAAAACTCCTCCATGATTCTGCAGTTCTGAAGGTAGACAGCCAGAATTAGAAGCTGCTATCCTACAGTGTGGTTTTCAAAGTATCTCCAGTAGCGTTGGCACCACCTGACAGCCTGGTCAATGTAACTTTCCAGAGCCTACTAAGAGTGGTGCTGGCCCAGGAAGCAGTGTGTTAACCAGCTCCCCCAAATGCTAAAGTTTAGAAATCACTAGCTCTAGGTATAGCCCGTTTTTGTAATAATCCTTGAAGGGAAGATGGTCACACCCGGTCATTGATATATAATTCATTAGTTGACACCAACACAGTATAACATTAAAGAATTACATTTATTTGTTGTGTACAGCATATGTGAAGGTAAGAAGACAATTAGCAGGAGCTATTTTTCTCTTTCTTCCATCATGTGGATTCCAGGACTCAAACCCAGCTGGTTAAACTTGGATGCAGGGTCCTTTACTGGCTAAACCATTGCTCAGGCCTCAGCACAGCATTTTATTTTATTATTTTAAAAATTATTTATTTATTCACTGTATATCCCAATATCAGCCCCACTCTTCTCCCAATAACCCCTCAGATAGATCCTTCCCCCATTGTGATGTCACAATGCTGCATTCTGATGGAACAACGAAGTATTGTGACATCATAATTCACAATCGTGAGGATATAATGAAGGATCACAAAGTAGCATGCTGACATCACAGTGGAGCTTTGTGATGTCACAGTGAAGCAATTTGATGGTATTACCTCATGGTGTCTCAATGTGTCATTGTGATAGTACAGTGGGCCCACTGTGATGTCAGAGATCATCATTATGCGAATACAGATTTAGCATTATGATATCACAATACAACATTGTGTTTGTACAATGGATTTTGTTGTCACAATTCTGAATTGGAATGGCATAATGAAGCCTCGCATGTCACCTGCAGTGTCACCTGCAGCGTTGTGAGGTTATAGTCCAGCATTGTGATGGTAAAATGGAGCATAGCGCTGTCAAAATGCAGTCTTGTGATATTAGAATTCTCAACTGTGATGCCACAATTCAGCATTGTCAAGGAAAAACGGAAATAGTGTGTTGACTCATTGCAGCATTGTGAAGTCGCAAACCAACACTGTGGCACTACAGTTCGGCATTGTGCTACCACATGACAGCCCTGTCATACTGTAGTTCAGTGTTGGGTTGATGCACTAGGGCTTTGTGATGTGGCGGTGTAGTTTCTTTATGCCACAATGTGTCATTTTTGTGTCACTGTGGAGCATTGTGGTAGCCAATGTACCTTGTTAAGGAACACTAGGGCCTTTTGATGTCATAAATCCGCATTGCAAAGGCCCCAGTGAAGTATGGGGGAGCACTGGGATGTCACAGCTGAGCCTCATAATGTCACATTTCAACATTGGGATGATCTACTTCAATCACTGTGATCTCTCATTTCAGCACTGTGATAGCATAAGCTTCATTTTGATGACACAATAGAGTGCTGTGGCGACACAATTCAGAATTGTGTTGGTATAGTGAAGTGTGCTGTTGGTGGCACAATAAAGCATTGTTATGTCACAAGTCAGCATAAGGGCACAATGAAGCAATGTAACATTTCAACACAGCCTTGGGATGATACAATGGAGTAGTGGTATGGCAAAAATGTCATTGTCATGGCTCAGCGAGGCATGGGATAGCACATGGAATATGGTGATGTCACGAATCATTGTGAGGGCACAAGGAAGCACGGTGATAACACAATATAGCACGGTAGTGTCACAATGCTGCACTCTCATGGAACAGGGAAGCGTTGTGATGCCACAGTCCACAATTGTGAGGATGCGGTGAAGTCACAAAAATGACATAGTGACATCATAATGGAGTATTATAATGTTACAGTGGAGCAATGTGATGTCATAATGCAGCAATGTGATGTCATAATGCAGCACTGTGATGTCATAATGCAGCAATATGATGTCATAATGCAGCACTGTGATGTCATAATGCAGCACTGTGATGTCATAATGCAGCACTGTGATGACCTAATGGACCCTTGTGGCGTCCCAGCGGCTCATCATGATGTTACAGTGGATCGTTGTGCTGTCACATGGGTGTTGTATGACAGCAGGGCAACACTGTGGTAGAACAGTGAAGCACTGTGACATGCCAGTTCAGCACCATAGTAACACAATGGAGCCTTGTAGTAACACGGTGCAGCCCTAGGACTGCTCAGTGGATCATTGCAATCGAACAATTGAGGATTTGGAGGTTACACTTCACCACTGTGATGGTTCGGTGCAGCATTGTGATGGTACCAAACACTGCTGTGATGACACAACAGAGCATCGTGATGTCATAATTAGTCAAAAATATTTATTCCCTCCACTGTGCTTTTCAAGTGTTAGTATACACAGAAGACATCTATGGATGCTGTCGATGCATGTTCTAATTTAGGAGGACTGGGTTGGATCCCAGTATTCTTCTTTCAGGTCATTCCAGCTGATACTCAGTTGCTGATCACTTTGATAGCAGGGCCTAGTACACTGGGGCTCAATAGAAATACTACCTGAGCCACAAAGGCAACTCTGTCCATCCTTTTAATCCTTTTTCCCCCTAGAAGCTGTAACTATGCTAAGCCCCTCGAGACCTTAGCACAAATGACACAATACTAGAGGTATCAAGACATCATTCTGACCTAAGAGCCCAGCTCGTAGACCCCAACACCCCCCAAACCAAGAGCAAAGACATAATCTATCATCGTCCATAGTTCTGGGAAAGTCCCTTAATGGTCGAACCTTACTTTTGGGCTTCTGCAGCTCTACTTATTGCTAACTGTTCTTCTAATTGAAGTGTGCCAATATGGATTTGGTTCCTATGCAGAGAAAGCCAAGAATGGCAAGGTTTATGGCCACATGATCTTGGCAAGTTCCCCAGATAACCTGCTGGCCAATGAATAAAGACTTCCTATCAGCTTTAAGAGTCCATGTGTTCCCTAAGGAGTTACTTTGCTACACAGCTATATTAAAACGAAACAAAATTTTGTAGAGTTTATTTTAATACGTGTTTTACTAACTCAACATACCTTCAATGACATAATTAAACATCTAACTAATGCACAAAGTATTAATAAAATTATTTTATATTTTTAAAACAGTCTGCCATTTTTTTCTCTTTAAATTTCAAGCACCTAGTGGCCACATGTGGCTACTCTATCGGACAGTTCAGTCAGTTCAGTCTGTAGTTTCATTGTGGTTGGGTGGTAGAAGAGCTTATATTGACTACAAGGGCAGGTAAGAGGTGCTGGGACTAGGAGAAACGAATCTCGTTTAGTTTACTTCACAATTCTACCCAGGCTTGCCTGGAACTCAGCCTCTACAGTACTCTGTGCTTCTGAGGCAGAGAACTTTCTACTTGGTTATAGTCAAGTAATGAATTTAATGAACCAAGCAGGGATATTGTTACTTATGTTGTTGATATAGGAAAATATGATGGGAATCTTAGTTCTCAACGCTTCTGCTTACAAAGAGGATGAGCTCTGACAATGCTTCAATTTCATGGCCTCTAAACACTTGAGCATTTTTGTAGCTGAGCTAAGAAGTTGCCAGAGAAATGTATTAGAGGGCGTATTCATGGAATGGGAGAGGCTCCAGGGCTGGACCAAGGATTTTAATTCTTTGTTATCAGTCCATAGAATTACCATGGCAAGGAACATTTAGATGGAGTTTTGAAACAAAGCTAGGAGGTCTAGTGCCAAAGGCTCTGCTGGAGAGTTGGTTGGCCTGGAAATATCAGAAAGGAGATGGAAAATCCAAACTGGATGGGCAAAAAGGTAAGAGTTGAAACTGGGTTAGCCTGCAGAAGGATGGGGTACTGATAGGTTGGACTGAAGTTTGGGTAACCTCGGCATCCGTTTTCTTCTGCGTGAGAATGAGAATGAGACGCCACATATGCGATGGTATGTTGGAGAGGTGGTGTATTTTCCAAACGTGGAGTCCCGCTTGGTCTTTCAATCATTACATAATTGACATCAAAGTTCTAAGCAAGAACACAGTAAGAGCCTGGTTGCCAAGTTCAGGTGGGGATGCAGCTGGCGATAAAAGGAGACAAGAATGTGGACAGAAGGCGATTAGAAGGGTGATTATTTCCTGTTGCTTCTGTGACAAATGGGTGGAAACATGACTTAGCACAACACAATTTATTATCACAATTATCTTACAGGTCTGGAGATCTGAAATGAGTCTTATGGGGCTAAACTCAGTGTAAGGAAAGCTGTGTTTCTCTGGGGATTCCAGAACAGAGCGAGTTTCTGCCTTTTCTTAGCGTCTTGAGGGGGATGACATTTGTAGCTCACAGCCTCTTCCTCCATCTTTAGAGTACACCACCCCAGTCCCATTTCTGTCTTAACCTTGTTTCTTTTTGACTCCGAATCTCTCACCTCCCAGTCTGAGGGATCTTGTAATCACATCAGGTTCATGATGTGATTTTGCTCCCCAGGGATAGATCCTTAACTTGACCACAGCTGCACGGCTGGATTCCCTATGTGACCAACAGTCAGAGGTGCTGGGGGCCAATGGTGAACTGTTAGAGGCTGCATTCAGTCAGCACACTACAGCATGTCTGTGCTGTTCCCAGTCTTCCAGTCAGCATTTCTGTACCCATGGAGAGGGTCTTCAAAATGGGCCTTAAACTCAGAAGCCCGCAGGAGTTAGAGAGAGCTCAGAACATGAGGGACACTGGGAGATGAGAGAAGGCAGTAGGGCCCATGCTGGAGACCAGGTTCCCTCCAGAGGGAGATAAGACTTTATTATTGTTCTAGTCAGCTTCAGCTACCAGGTGGGCACACAGACAATATTACTGGACCTATCCTGAAAGGAAGCCTGGAGATGAAGATTTTTAACGACGATGTGCCTCCTAAGTGTTTCACAACGGCTGTGTGTACATGTACAGCCATATATGTAACATGCACATTTTACCGATATAAAGGGTGCGTGGTATAATTACTTTGAAAATGCCTAATACTCTGTGTGAAATTAACATTCCTAGATCCACTGCCAGCTTTTACGGTTCTGTCACTGATAACAGGGTTGCATACCCTGATGTAACAGAAGCTTGACTGTGGGTGCAGCTTCAGCACAGGCCTTGGTTGTTCTGTTTTCAGTTTGATAAATGAAAACACCAAGCAGCCTTTACGTAACTACGCTTGGTTATGAATGGCCCCGCGGCTTCCTTTCTTCTGAGATGGATAACAGCGATCAAGCACGCTAAGAATGGCTCTTCAGTTTCCTGCGCTAGTTAATGCTGGAGGCCCGAGCTACCTTCGAGTTTAGTAGGTATTATTAATACCTCCCTACTGCTAAGTCTAGACAGCCCAAATCAGAGAACGAAGAGCCGGAGAGATGGCCCGGCAGCTGAGAGTACTTTCTGTTCTTGCATAAGACCCAGGTTCAGTTCCCAGCACCCACGTGGTGGCTCACAACCATCTGTAACTCCAGTTCCAGAGGCCCAGACACCTCTTATGGCCTCTGTGGGTACCAGGCATGCAAATGCTTTGAGAGGGCAGTTAGCCAGAGCCGGGCTGACTTCCTCACAGGCTGCGAACTGGCAGTGTGGGAGACCAGACCTACCTTTCTATTTCCCAGAACTGGAAAAGTCCAAAACAAGTTAATTCTAGAAAAAAACCACACCTCACAGGGATCCAATCAGAAAGCTGCCCCACTACCTAGCCTGAACCAACTTCACGGGCACCCAATCAGGAGCTGTAAAAGCTCCCATCCCCCAGCTAGTTCAAGCCAAGTATAGCTGATCTGCAAAAGTCCCCCCAATACCCCAGAGCCTTAACCAATCACAAAGGCACTCACACCCCTGGAGAGGGCCAATTAATCAAAGGAAAGAAAGGTCACCCACTCCTAACCTAACAGTCTTTAAACTGACCCTGCAAAGTCCACATCTCTGTCTTCCATTCCAGTGTATGTTGGACCCCTGCATGCAGGCTCTCTACAGAATAAACACTCTTTGCTTTCACATACTATTTGAGTCTGGGGTATTTTTCTTAGCAAATCGCGGACCCTTACAGTTGCACATATAGACAAGCAGTCAAATATTCCCATACATAAAACAAAACAAAAGATCTTCCTAATAGTGCTCCAAGTCTTGATTTGGTAATATTTACCTATTTCTCTGCTTCCCACTTCTCACTAGCAGGATGTTATGTGGGCAGAGAAGTATAGTAACCTTCCACTAGACAGTATTCACACCTCAGACCACAATAGGTGTAACTTCATAGTAAATACTAAAGCAATAAAAAGAGATACCTTACAAATTTTAAAGTTTTATTGAGATACAATTTATATGTTATAATTTTTTTCACTTCATACATTCTCTCTGAATAACTAATGAATTTTGTATATTTACCCAGTTGTATAAGAATCACTGAAATCTAATTATTGCCCCTGTCTTTAACAAAATTCATGTATTATGCTTATGTATTATTTTATGCATGTAAAATACATGAAGCATATAAGTTATGCTCTTTAACAGAACTCACACAATCCAAATTCTGCTAACAGCTGTACTTAACATCCATCCAGAACATTCTTGAAGAGCTTAACATCTGGCTTCTTCAGCACATCATGATTTGATATGAAATCTAATTTAACATGCTGGAGTGATGTTAAAAACAAAACAATACTCCCCTAACGTGGTGGGCCTAAGAAGTACCTGTAACCTGGGTTCGGTTGATCGACTGTCATTTTGTGGTATTCAAATAGGGACAATGGGAACTGAACATTTTTTCAAGAAAGGCTTCTTGGAATTGTTTGGCTTTGCTTCCGAGACTCCTGCCTGGGTAAGACACAGGAGTGTGTGGGACTTTCTCCTTCTGTATGTAGCAGGAAGCAGCACAGATGCTGCTGTGTACTGGGCCTCACCTACAGGTGGTGCCCTCGGAGAAGGAGGCTGCTTCCCATGAGAGACAGGTGCTTATATCAATCAGCAGGAGACCAGCTTCCAAGATTGGCTGCTGCCATGTGGTATTCCAACTGGGGATCTCAGCACAGTTGGGAAGATTCTAGAAGCTCTAAAGTCCTCAGTGAGGATGTTGTGGTCACCGCTGTTAGTGAGTGTTGAGGTCACAGTGACTCTGGAAAAGGTTGTGTATGGGGTGAGCATGTAATTTACATCCTACATTAGCGCACGTCTAAGAGAGAAAGCAGGTGTGATTAATTAAATAGCCAGGGTATTGGATGTAAGTGTGACTGTCCTGAACAGACCAGATGTGTACTCCTCTGTTTAACAAGCATCTGAGGTGGTTTTTCTCAAAGGGAACAGGCCATGTCCTGTGAGGGACTGTTGCAGAATAAGCATGTAGCTTCTAGGGTGGGTGCTGAGAGTCATGTGGCCGGGCAGCTGAGGAACTAGATTAGCCAGGAGTTTAGTGTCTTTCTCTACGTATTGCCAAGTGGCCACCTACTATCTCCCCATCCCCAGCCACCTCATATAAACTCTACTGTGGACCTGCTAGTATGGCCGGGGGCAGAGGCCATCAAGGACCTGACACAGAGGGTGATGGCTAGGCACTTTCTAAAGGACTGCCCGGAAATCTTTCTAGGGCATTCTGTCAGTTTTGGGGACGAAATAGTTGAAACCTGAGTGTGTGTGTGTGTATTATATATACATATCAACACACACAAACATATATAGTTTGAAATTAGTCTCCACCCCTTTGCTTAAATGTTGTTTCTGTGTTTACACTGTGTGTGCACGCATGCACACACACACACACATACACTAAGACAGGCACACAATCAGACAGATACACACACACACATATACACACACATACACAGAGGGGGGGACAGGACATAGATTCGGTTAGGAATAGACAGGGAGCAGAAAGATTCACTCTTCGTACTGACAAAAATCTAATCTTGAGATGAATTGTTCTCTCATAAGCCAACAGCTGGGTTTAACAGTCATAAAAAAAAGAACTCCCGCTTCATAGATCAATCTGGAAAGGGCTTCATTCCAAACAATCCCGAGACATCAATCTTAGTTTTCAGGATTGATTACGTCCAATTCAAGCCACAGTGGCCCTGAAATTAGTCTCCACCCTTTCTGCGTAGGTGTTACCTTTCTCTCTCTCCCTCCCTCTCCCTCTCCCTCTCTCTCTCTCTCTCTCTCTCTCTCTCTCTCTCTCTCTCTCTCACACACACACACACACACACACACACACACACACACACACACACACACACACACACACACACACACACGGGGGGGGGGGAGAATACTCGGACTATAAACTAGCGCCTTCCAGTCACAGCCTAATGGTCCACGTGATGCAGGGCAGCCTGCGATTCAGGCACATATATTCTGGGTCTACTCTGTCAGTAAACAATATGACACAGATGTTGCTGAATATTTTATGATGAGCTTGCCCCAGGAGTTCCTAAATGTTTTATGATTTCCGGGGAAAGCAAGCAAGCATCCAGGGCTGTGTATGTTCAGTAGCAAGCTCAAAATCTTTATTATGTCTGAGGTAGGAGGACTTCCTTTCTCTCACTTTTGAAAGAAGACAAAGGCTAAAGCGTCAGATCACGTGACCAGAGCAAACAGGATGGCGTAACACCTAAGCGGAGGTGGTGGAGACTAATTTCAGGGCCACTGTAATGATCCTGTGGCTTTAATGGGACGTAATCCATCCTGAAAACTGAGATTGATATCTCAGGATTGTTTTGGAATGAAGCCCTTTTCAGATTGATCCATGGAGCAGAAGTACTTTTTTTTTTTTTTAATGACTGTTAAGCCCAGCTGTTGGCTTATGAGAGACCAATTCATCTCAGGATTAGATTTTGTTACTGCTGGAAGTCAGTCTTCAGGTCTCCTCTTAACCATGTCTATATTTTCTTAAACAGCAGAGGGCGCCCTACCGACAGCAAATTTAAGACTTTCCCCACGAGGGCATTTCTTTATCTCCCTCTCCGGCCCTGCTACAGCATTTAGTGGGCTCAGTGAGTTGATTTGGCATATTGTACATCGGTTTCTCCTTTATTTTCAAGCTGTTAGGAAGTTTCTATATCTAGATGGTGTGAAACTCTAAATACTGGTCTGAAATAATTCTGTGCTGTATATGCTCAATAAAATCTATTAAAGGAAAAGAGAGCTACGGACAATTTGGGGGCAATTTTCCAACGTTGATTCACATTTTAGTTTTTTAAAAATACAAAGGAAGCAGTTGCCTTCTGCTCCTCCTCACTTTCAAGGACGGGAGCTTCCTTTCATTTCAGAGCGAGAAGACTTTGCAGATATCCACACCTCTCCTTACCAATTAAGCAAAGTCTCTTGGTGCGGGAAGGCTCTGTTGCCAGCTCTTTCCAGGCTTCTCCGGTGATTTGCATATGCAAACAGCATCCAGCCTTTGATCCGTTCCATCCGAAGAGGGAGGCAGGCACAGTTTGGGCTGATGCAGAAACTACTTGTGTCGCTTCTAGAATCGGTCTTAATTTAGAAATCTGACAGGCTAACGCTTTCTACAACTCTTTATTCTGCGCCCATCTCCCTCCAGTTTTCAGGGAGAATCATCACGGCAGCATGAGGTCTTTGGTAAAATCACAAATACTTTCTCTAAGTGCCGGGCTATGTACCTTACCTCCATTTTCCTTTCTCTGACCTCTCCTTCAGCAATGGCGTGTGTTTCTAGAACATGGCCCCGTTCTGTTTCTCTATTCCTTCGGGCTATTTCTATGCCTTTCTTCATTTTCTAGACGTAGTGAAAGCTGAGACTTCCACACAGAGAGGGAAAGTGGATACTTGAGCTGTTGCCACCCTGCACCAGAATGTCTTAGATTTTTCTGCTCTTAAAGACTGGAGAAGATCTGTGGAGATGCTGTAACTTCGGGGCTAGTGAAACGGGCATTAGAAATGCGCAAACGAGAACCAGGTATGGGTGATGACTCTGATCTCATAGAGAACATGTACCCCATCAAAAAGTGATTAAACTTTTTCAGCACTGAATACCCAGCCAGGAGCTTGCCACTCTTATAGTGTCTTAGTTTGGGCTTTACTGCCATGAAGAGATATCATGACTAAGGCAACTCTTACAAGGCGAACATTTAATGGGGGCACGCTTACAGTTTCAGAGGTTCAGTCCATTATCATGTCGAGAAGCATGGCAGCATTCAGGCAGACATGGTGCTGGAGAAGGAGCTGAGAGTTCTACATCTTGATCCAAAGGCAGCAGAAGGGGACAGTCTTCCACAGGCAGACATGAGGAGACTGTCTTCTTCACTAGGTGGAACATGAGCTTAGGAGCCTCAAAGCCTATCTACACAGTGATACACTTCCTCTAACAAGGCTGGACCTCCTCTAATAAGCCACACTTCCGATTAGTGCTGCTCTGTATGGCCAAGCATTCAAACATATAAATCTATGAGGGCCAAACCTTTTCAAACCACCACATACAGTAACCACTTAAAAGGCAACAACAACAATGGGAAATAAACTGGGAGCCTGAGAGAGAGAGAGAGAGAGAGAGAGAGAGAGAGAGAGAGAGAGAGAGAGAAAGAGAGCGCACCTGGGGGCTAAGGAGCATGTAGACATGTAGGAGCCTAGGTCTTCCAAATCCAGGTCCTGTCTCCACAGCTCACCATGCAGTCTGGCTCGTGTCTCCTTTAAGCCTCATTACATTCATTCCAGGTGATGAACAGCATCTGTGCAGTGTTATAACGTTAGAAAAAAAGGAGCATCAGGTCCTTTTGATAAGCGAGGACTGAAAGGGGCTACGGGGTAGCACGCTGACTTCCCATGTTAGACTTCCTGTCTGCAGAGACAGACGCTAACCTTCAGAGGTTTGTCAAGACTGTTCCTGCCACAGGCTCCACTGACTATAACTTCAGATCCAGTGTTGTTCTTGTCTCAGACCAGGAAAGCGCAACAGAATCCCTGACACACTTTCCTCTTGGCTCTCAGCCAGTTTGCAATGAAATCTCAGCTTTATCATCCGACTTGTAGGATTCTCTCTGCTGCTGTGTTGATTTTACCCCTTAAGGATTTCTGAAATCATATCATCACCCTTCTCCCTCTTTTCCAGAGGAAAGGCATTTGTTCACCTAGATCAAAAGATAGAGGGGGGCATTTTCTCTGACCTGGTAGATAGTGGCTGGACTGTCTGGGTTCCCAGGGCATCCTTGTGATGTACAAGAAGGCTTTGTTCTGCCATGTGGCTTTCCCTGAAACACTGGCCTTCTTTGGGAGCTGTGGGCCAACCTAAGGTGTGGAAGGGCACATGGTCCTGCTTTGAGCTCCTCTGAAAAGAGATGCTGCCGACTCTTGCAAGAAGGAAAGCTAGCTCTATTATTTTCCTAATCAAGGCACCTGCTGTTGCAGATAGAAGAAAGAATCACACACAGCAGCCATCAGTAGAAACAGGATAGAGCTGGCACAAAGCCGAAGGGGAGGGCACGTGGTGTGTGGAAAGGCATCACACACTGTGACTGATCAGAAGATGGCACCGGCTCAGGGAGCAGAAGGCAGGGCTTAGAGGTGTCTGCTACTTGTTGAGATGGCTTCTTCCTTTCCCCATGACAAAAGCAGCTTACCCTGCATAGGAGATTTCCCACTTAGTTTGCATTCCCATTTTGTGGTCTTGTAGCCACCCAGGGGCTTTTTGAGATGCAGGCTGTGTTCCTGCCCAGTGCTCTCCAGTGACCAAGCATGTCTCCTTTTACGTTTTGGTCACAGACAAGGCAAATCTTTGTGAAGCAGGCAAGTTTCAGTTTAAGGCAAACTCTGTAGTTGTACTGTCTCATAGTAAAAGAAAAAAATTGGAGAAACAAAAATATCTACAATAAAAATGATAAAAGAAATGCTGCCAAAACCGACAGTAAACTTTTCAACTTTATAAAGGGAAGGAAAATTGTAGTTTTATTTTAAAATTTCTACAATTATGCTTGTGTGAATGTGTGTGCTTACAATAATATGTGTGTGTGTGTTGGTTTTCTCCTTTCACAGTGTAGATTCTGGGATTGAACTCATGTCCCTCAGTTCTGGCTGTAAGCGTCTTTATCTGCAGAGCCATGACAGCTGTCCTACAGGTTTATTTTAAATAACACCATCTTCAGTTACTTAATATACAGCTTTTGAAAGACAGGATATTGTCCATACTCTTTTTTTTTGTTGTTGTTGTTGTTTTGTTTTGTTTTTTTTGAGACAGGGTTTCTCTGTATAGCCCTGGCTGTCCTGGAACTCACTCTGTAGACCAGGCTGGCCTCGAACTCAGAAATCTGCCTGTCTCTGCCTCCCAAGTGCTGGGATTAAAGGAGTGCACCACCACTGCCCGGCTTTGTCCATACTCTTTACTGTTCATTTTGGATACAAAGCACATATGGAGATCGATAGGAGCCTAAGCTCTTCTTAAAGACGAGAAAGTCCGTGTTTAGAAAGGCCTCTGTGTCAGCCTTTTCATTGTGATAAAACATCCGTCATGACCTTCTGAAGAGAAAAAGAGTTTATACTTTTGCTCAGTTTTGGCCCCCAGTCAGCTGTCTCCATTGCCTCAGGACTGGGATGAGGAAGGAAATCAAGGCAGTAGGATGTGACCGAGCAGAGTGGCTCATGGTGGCTAGGAAGCAGCAGACAGAAAGAGCTGGGACAAGAGATACTCTTGTAGGATGTCTGCCCAGTGATCCACAGCCTCAAGCTAGCTCCACCATCTGGGGTTCTACAGCTTCCCAGGAATGCTACCAGTGATTACTCCAGAGATGAGATTAGAGTCCTCAGTTCTCATCAGCTGGTGACAGACCTTACAATGTACAATCCGTGGGAGACATTTCCAGTTTATATAGCATCCATCTGGCTTTCTATTTTGATTTCATGGTTTCCACAATAATTCTAAGCTGTGGTTTGTTATGCGAAGCTCAAAAATTTGACTTGAATCTTCATCTCATTAAATGAACATTTGTGCATTAGGTTTATGTCGGGGAATGTCCTTGAGTATTGGGCACTGTAGCCCTGACCACTCTTGAGGGGAGTGCTGGAGATGCCTTCCTCCTAGTTCTGGGAAGATCTTTGTATTCAGGAGGGTTCAGGAGCAGTAGTCATTGCATTCGTTCTTTTAAAACATTTTACACAAGAAGCGAGGCTATTGAACTCTCTGAAAGGAATGCTATCTATCTAGCAAAAGACCAGAAAGCTTGCTGTGAGACTGTGTCTCCTAGAAACGTTACATAAAGCTTCACCAACATGACTGCCTAGACATGAGCTGAACAAGAACGATAGTAGACATGCCAACGTGGACGGGGGAAAACCATGAGACCTCAACTGTATACAAAGAACTACAGGCAACTAAGGAATAACCTAAAGTGGGAGAAATAGTCTTCCCCAGAGAAAAGCATACCAATTGGTTATGCAATACCAAATAATCAGGTCTGGAAACCATACATACAGGCATCATTTATTATACAGTCTGATCAGGAAGTATTTATGTATACAAGAACAAAACACACACACACACACACACACACACACACACACACACACACACACACACACACACACACCGCAACAATAATAATTAATGAAAAAAAAAAACCAACCAGAAACAGCCCATGAGTTTGAAAGAAAGGGAGAAAGAGTGCATGGGAGGGTGTGGAGGGAGGAAAGGGAATGAAGACGTGATATAATTATTTACAGTCTCAAAACAAAACAAGCAAAACCCCCAAACAAAAGCAAATAATAGCTCTTCCTGTTTTCTCTTCTGGTACTCCAACTCCCAAGGGGTCTTGAAAGCCTTCATCTGACCGGGAGGGGGCGCTAGAGACCATAAAGCATCTGGTCAAATCTTGGTACAGTCTTAACCTTGGAATCCAAATCAGACCAGATCCTTTGCCCTCTGATTCTGGTCTTTAGGAAATAAAAGAAGTAAAAATCCCAGTAGTACGCATTGTAAGCACAAGCATGACAAGAATAACTTGTGTTTGTATAAGATCCCAAATAGGTGGATTGTATTATACAGGAAACTTTTCACGGTTGGCTGGTGTTAGCGGTTTCATTAACCTCATGAAGACATTAATATCATTGGGAAAACAGAAGGAGAACGCCTCCAACTCCTCCATTAGACCCAATTAGCAGAGCGTTGCCACACAAAAGAGGTCGGCATGCATCTGTCTGTGCTCCTGCTAGCAGCGCTGTCGGCCCCATTAGATTGCCACTCACTGGAGTCATTAAAGCAGCCTCATTTGTGGTAGGAAGCGATCACTCCCAAAATAGGTTGCTTTCAAGAAATGGATATTGGTAAGTGATAATGATGACAAATTAACACAAGATGATAAAATAAATGCAAATGCAGATTGGACCAAATGTTGACTGACAGGACGGGGTGATATATCTTTCTTGCTTATTTACTCATTCTTGGTTACGTGTAGCAGCCTCTGAGACCTTTATTATTTAAATTTGTATTTCTCTGGCTCTGCTTCCATTTGCCATTGCAAGCCTTTGAAAAGCTCTTGCTTTCTGCTTATCCTCAGTGGTACCAGTGATGTACTGAGCAGATCTGATGCACTGAGCAGATACAGTCATTTTCTACACAGCGTATGCACTCTTCTTGTTCTCAAATCCCTATGCCAGGGCCAGGTGATTCTTCCCACTGGCCACTGCTGTTCTGATCTACGAGTACTGACTCTGCTTTGTGGACTCTCCAGCTTCAGAAGCACCACACTTACAAAAGAGATTTATTTCGAATTGCGTATATGTCTGCGTTCATGTGTGAGTATGTGTATGTGAGTTCAGATGCCCGAGGGAGTTAGAAGAGAACGCTAGATCCCCTACAATTGGGGTTGTGGGATGTTGTGAGCTTCTCGGCATGCGTGCTGGAAATCAAACTTGACCTCTTTGAAGAGCAATATGTGGTTTTAGTCCCTGTGCCATCTCTTTAGCTCTGGTGCCATACTTTGGATGTACATCCGGGAAACCCTTTAAAGACACATCCTGTTACATACACAATGCTATATTGAGAAGTCACCAGGTTCCTTATGAGAGCAATTAACTTCTGTCACATCTTGCCAGTTTTTTTTCTTGGTCTTCACAATGAAATGGGACCCCACATCTCCAGGAAGATTTTCTTCATCTACTAGATTGCTCTGAGTACCTGCTACCCCAGCTGTTCTCAACCTGTGGGCCAGGACCCCTTTGGGGATTGAACGACCCTTTCACAGGGGTCGCATATCAGATATTTACATTATGATTCATAACGGTAGCAAAATTACAGTTATGAAGTAGCCACAAAAATAACTTGTGGGTGGGGGTCATCACACCATGAGGAACTGTACTAAGGAGTCACAGCAGCAGAAAGGCCGAGGACCACTGCGCATGCACATCTTTGTGTTTGGAAGCACCTTGCTGAATCCTGTTCATGAGCCAACCTAGCCTCTGCTTTGACACTGCAGTCGTGTCCTGCCAGTCCTTCAGTGTTCCCTGCTCAGGTCTGTCTGGTCTGTGCCTCTTTTGACATTGTATTTCAAGTGCCTATGTTACATATACCCCTGGGTGTGTGATCTTGTTTTGACCTGCAAATCAGGTTGAAACCAGTACTTTCCTTTTTTACTTTTGCTCTGTTATTGAAACCAGGGCTGTCTGCGCACTTCGCATGTGCTCTTCCACCAAGATACAAGTCCAGCACTGTTCTTTGGACGGTGTCTTAGGTTCCTAGGATTACTGTAACAACACATAATGAGCTGGCTGCTTTCGACACCAGAATTTAGTGTCTCACAGTTTTAGCATCTGGAGGTGCATTCAGGGTGCATTCAGGTCATTTCTTTTTGAAGGCTCTGATCAGGATCTGCCTCAGGACGTTCCACTGGTGTCTAGTAGCTCAGGCATTCCTGGGCATGCCTGTGGTATCCTCTCTGTGTTCTCCCTCTGTAAGTGTCTGCCTCTGGGCCCAAATCTCTCCTTTTTGATAAGGACATCAGTCAACTTGGATTAGAGCCTATCCTAAAATACCCCCATTCAACTTGATGATCTGTAAGGGCCTGATTTCTAAATAAGATCATAATCACACATTCCACAGAGTTCATCTTTTAGGGGGGCAATTCAACCCACAGCAGGTTTCGTCTGGTATCACCTCCAAGGTGTACCACACAGCCGGTCCACATTTAGTCAAAGTTTCCCAGAGCAGCTTTTATTGTGGGGATGGAATTTCACACCATAGCCTCTAGTGCTAGTTCAAGATCCCTTTCCCAGAAAGCGAAGTTCAGACAAGGACTCATTTTTTTAATGCTTCGCTCAATGAAGCTCTACATTCATTTTGAAAAGAGGAGAAACCTGATCCATTAAGCAGTCACACCCATTTCCAATCAAGTTCTGTAATGTTCTGGGTCACTTGTTAGGAGACAGTGAGCTATTTACTTGCTGAGGATGTATTCCAATCTTTTATGTGTGTGCTACCTTTTTATTATTTATTTATGCTTTTATGGGTATGTATTTGTGGACACAAGTGTGTGTGTATGTGTGTGTGTGTGTGTGTGTGTGTGTGTGTGTGTGTGTGATGTACTCACACATGGGGGCCCAAATTTAACATTGGATATTTTAGTCACTCTCCACTTTAGGTCTTGAGACAGTGTCAGTTGAACCTAGTGCACACGGATCAGCTAGGTTTAGCTACATAGCTTGCCCTATGATCCCGTGCCTGCCTCCTGAGTTATGGGACTGTAGGTAGCTACTATGGCAACAATTTCCCTTTCCTTTCTTTTCTGCAAACCCTCCCATATAACCCCCTTTTCTCTCTTTCAAATACATGGCTTCTTTTTTCCATTATTTGTTGCTACACACACACACACACACACACACACACACACACACACACACACACACACACTTGTGCGTGTGCGTGTGCGCGTAATTCTAAATACTTCCCAATTAGTCTGTATAATGCTAAGTGCATGTATGTTTTCAGGGCTGACGATTTGGTACTAGCTAACCAATTGGTGTGTTCGTTCCTGGGGAAGACTATTTTCCCGCTCTCAGCATTCCTTAGTTGCCTGTAGCTCTTTGTGCAGGGTTGAGTCCTCGTGTGCTTTCCCCTGCTCACATTGGCATGTCTATAGCTGTTGTACTTGCTCAACTCCTGTTTAGGCAGTCATATTGGTGACACTTTATTAGTGTAGCTTTTGACATTCCTAGGAAATACAATCTCACAGCAAACTCCTGGATCCACTGGGTTTTACAGTAATTCTGCTTCCTCTTCTAGGATGTTCTCTGAGTCTTAGCTATGAGTTGCTTTGTAGATGTGTCCATTGGGACTGGATTCCATTGCTCTGCACATTGATTGCTTCTGATTTCCTATAGAGTCTCTGTTGCAAAGAGGAGTTTCTCTGGTGAGGGTGAGGACCACACATTTTCCGGCTAGACTTTGTAGCAAGATCTCACTTTTTTTTTTTTTTTTTGTGGTTTTTCGAGACAGGGTTTCTCTGTATAGCCCTGGCTGTCCTGGAACTAAGATCTCACTTTTTTGGGAAAAGAATGTTGTAGTTCAGGTGGCCACACATTCTGACTCCTTCGATTCTCTTCATTGGGTTGACTTTGCTGATTTCCATGATGACTTTGACCCTTTGCTCATCTTATAGAGGAATGCTGTTCATTTTCTTAGTAGTCAAGATGGATCTGATGGAGGGAATGCCAATTTTCGATTGAACATTTCTGACATATTAAAGAAGAAAAAGAAAAGGAACAGACTAGGTGGTCACGCAATCTCAGTATCGATATTTACAATTTGGTGAGATTGATCAGACCTTCATACCTATGAAACCACCACCACAGTTAACAGGATGAACATGTTCACCACCCACGAAAGTTTCCTGTGTTGTTTTCCTGGTGAAAGAATGCTAACACAAGGTTTGTTCGGTCAGCATCTATTTCAAGTACAGCCATGAATGTATGTACACAAGATCCTTAGATTCATTCATCTCACATAAATGAAGTTGTGGACCTGGTAATCTCTCCATTTTTCCTTTTTACAGACCTGACATTATCTTACTCTTTGCTTCTATTGTAGATTTTCTAAACAAGTGGAATTATGAAATATTTCTTATATGACTATATTTGTACCAAAAGGATCCCAACTTGTATCTAATTACAATTAACATAAGGGAAAAACCAATTTGTGTAAAACAAAATCTTCACATTTTTGCACTGCTGCTTGGGTTTTCCTTTTCTACCCTTTAGGCTGAAGTCCATCTAAATTACATTTATTTAAACATTTTAAAGGAATGTTTATAAATTAGTAACTAACATTGGCTGAGTGTGAGATCCCAGATGGAGGAGTTGGAGAAGGGACTGCAGAAGCTGAGGGAGTTTGCAGCCCCATGGAGGGAGCAACAGTGGCAACTGGCCTGACCCCCCCGGTGCTCCTGGAGACTGGACCACCAACCAAAGAATACAGATGGAGGGACCCATGGTTCGGACCACATATGTGGCAGAGGAGGGCCTTCTTGGCTATCAGGGGAAGAAGAGACCCTTGGGGCTGAGGGTGTTAGAGACCCCAGTATAGTGGAAAGTCAAGGTGGGAATACGAGAGTGGATGGGTGCGTGGGTGAGTGGGGAAATACCCTCATAGAGGCAGGGGGAGAGGGGAGGGGATGGGGGTTTCCAAAGTGGAGACCTGGAAAGGGGAAAACATTTGAAATGTAGATAAAATATCAAAAAATAAAAATTAAAAAAACCAAACAAACCAAAAAACACACGCACACATACACACATTCAGCTCTTTGTGTTAATGTACTCATGGACTATGCATTATTATCTTTGTTGATGGGTAGGTTGAGACTTAGAAAGATTTAATGCAGTAAACTAAAGTTTGAACAACTAATAACTGTAACACCTGGAACATAAATTAGTCTTCATTCATTTTGAGGCAAATCCCTAGCTTTTGCCACCAACTCTGTATTGCTGGAAGTTTGCGTTTCTGGCAGACTATTAATTCTATGTGCATGAAAACAGACTGAGGATAAAGAAAGAAATTAAAGACTTCCTAGAATTTAATGAAAATGAAAGTACAACATACCCAAACTTATGGGACACATTGAAAGCAGTGCTAAGAGGAAAACTCATAGCTTTGAGTGCCTCCAAAAAGAACCTGGAGAGAGCATACACTAGCAGCTTAACAGCACATCTGAATGCTCTAGAACAAAAGGAAGCTAATGCACCCAAGAGGAGTAGAAGGCAGGAAATAATCAAACTCAGGGCTGAAATCAACCAAGTAGAAACAAAAAGAACTATACAAAGAATCAACAAAACCAAGAGTTGGTTCTTTGAGAAAATCAACAAGATAGATAAACCCTTAGTCAGACTAATCAGAGGGCACAGAGACAGGATCCAAATTAACAAAATCAGAAATGAAAACAGAGACATAACAACAGATTCTGAGGAAATTAAAAAAATCCTCAGATCCTACTACAAAAGCCTATACTCAATAAAACTGAAAAAATCTGGATGAAATGGACAGTTTTCTAGAGAGATATCAAATACCACAGTTAAGTTAGGATCAGATAAACCATCTAAACAGTCCCATAATGCCTAAAGAAATAGAAGCAGTCATTAAAAGTCTCCCGACCAAAAAAAGTCCAGGACCAGATGGGTTCACTGCAGAATTCTATTAGACCTTCAAAGAAGACCGAATACCAATACTCTTCAATCTATTCCACAAAATAGAAACAGAAGGAACACTACCCAATTCATTCTATGAGGCCACAATCACACTGATACCAAAACCTCAGAAAGACCCAACAAAGAAAGAAAACTTCAGA
>CM052702.1:50792211-50815424 GCA_028551405.1 Uromys caudimaculatus
AACAAACTCAAACAGTATAACTGGTGCAGGGTAAACAGAGACAATTGATAAACTCTGACTGGCCAAGAGAACAGATTATAGATTCAAGGTCTCTTTTTATTAAGACTTAGAGGTCTCTAAAAATG
Source organism: Uromys caudimaculatus (assembly GCA_028551405.1). NCBI lineage: Eukaryota > Metazoa > Chordata > Mammalia > Rodentia > Muridae > Uromys > Uromys caudimaculatus. Next base: position 50,792,337 of record CM052702.1, read on the forward strand.
TAGTTTAAAGATAGGGGGTCATACAGGGTACACCAGTGGAAGAATAAAACTCAGTAAATTAGATAAACTAAAATAAATGTTTCTTACTTTATAGTGTAGATGATAAAACACACAGTGAAAGGAGTTAGGCATTGGTATTTGCTATTCATAAAAAGATCGGTTCAGATATTTTCTGTCTGTGAAGGCAGGCTACCGTATAATAAAGACGTTTGCTTTGGAGGAAACATTCTTCAGATTCTTTACATTGGAGTTATAGGCTGATAATAAGAATAAATTCTGTTCTGTTCGTGTTTTCCAATTGTGACTGAACTTACAACTCTAGACATGTAAAGAAAGATCAAACATAACCTACACCACTTGGATAATCATTAGCCTGTCTATTCTGTGAAACTTGTATAAATAAAGAAGGCTGGACCACCAACCAAAGAATACACATCAAGGGACCCATGACTCAGACCACATATGTGGCAGAGGAGGGCCTTGTTGGCCATCAGGGAGATGAGAGGCCCTTGGGCCTGAGCATGTTAGAGGCCCCAGTAAAGGGGAACGTCAAGGTGGGAATACGGGGAGTGGGTGGGCAGGTGGGTGGGAGGGGGAATACCCTCATAGAGGTGGGGGGGAGGGCATAAAGGGTTTCCAAAGAGGAGACCTGGAAAGGGAGAATCATTGGAAATGTAAATAAAGTATCAAAAAATAAAATAAATAAATAAAAAATAAAAAAAAGAAAAAGAAAAAGAAAAAAATAAAATTATAAAAAAAAAAAAAAAAAAGAAGGACCTGGTGGGTAGGTAGTAAGTCGGAGCCACAGAAGCGGCCTGATTCCTAGACAGACAAGCCTGCTAAACTCCCCTTAACACTGCCTGATTCCCTTCCTCCCTTGCTGAGTCCTCATCTTCAAGACCCTGGGTGGAGGAGGGGGAGCACACACACCCCCCTGCTGCCACCGATCCCTCCCCATTTCCCAGTGCTACACCTTTTGTACTAAAGGCCTTGAGAGGCTTGAGGACAGCCTTGTCTCCAGTCTGCAGCTCATTTTCCTCTTTCATCGCAGGGAGGAAGTGCCCCTCAAGAGCGTGATAATGTTCCAGTTGATAGCCACACCTTCAAATGCCCTTGCTGATGAGCCTGTGTCCATCCGAGCAATAGGCCTACCTCCATCGCAGATAGTGACCATCAAGGCAACAGTGAAAGATGAGAGGGACAATCTGTTCCAATCCAAAGCCTTCTACAAGGCTAACGAGGCTGGTGAGGTGGACCTGGGACAGGCATCGGCCTTGGGGGGTGACTACATAGGGGTCCACCCAATGGGTCTCTTTTCGTCTCTGAAACCCACGAGGCCTTTCCAGAAGCTAATCAAGAAAGATGTGATGAACAGCCCCCTTTGCATCTGTCTGGACCTGTACGACTCCATTTACTTGCTAGAAACAGTCAGCATTCCACCCAAGGCCAGCCAGACAGTGCAGCGCTGGTTTGCTGGCCCTGGGGTTAAGCGGGAGCAGATCCGAGAAGGTCGGGTTCGGGGAGCCCTTTTTCTTCCTCCAGGTGAGAATATGTTTGTTGATATAGAATATAGATTCTTAAAGCTTTTTTTTCTATTTGTAAGCTTTCTTTGCTATAGGAATTTTTACATGATCTTGAGTATATAAGTATATCAAATAGGCATAGAGATCAGTTACTGATAATATATAGAAAAGATTTTCAAAATTGTTCTGTGGTATACATATAATTGTACCATTTATTAGAGAAGAAAGCAAATTTGCAAACTGATAAGATGATGGACTTGCCCATTTTTTTCAAATGGAATTAAGCTTTGGTTGAATACTTGAGATGGCAGGGTATGGATAGATATCTTCACTGCTTTTCAGGATTGGCTGAGATTATGGTCTCATAATTGTCAATGCTAAGAAATCTGCTTCACATAAATATGTAATACCAAATTGCATCAGTATGTTTAGGGCCATTTAAAAACCTGTTGAAAATCCTACCCTTATCCTAAGTCAAAGTTCACTTGATGAGATTTTATGAAACTCAAGACAGTAAGGCAAAGGGCAGTTTTAAAAATCAGACACTCTAACACATTAGGACATAAAGGTTTACTATGTTGAAACATGCTGAAGAATGGTGGCTGGACCACACCGGAAGCCTCATGCTTTCTGTAATGAAACCGTGTGTCTATATGAACAAAGAACTGCCTGTTGTGCTGTGAAAGCACTGTGGTCCACTGCATACAACAAATAAACTTGAATCTGAGCCCAGGTGTTGGAGGTAACAAAGACTGATGACTAGTGCTATTCTGTGGAGATAAGTGGGCCAGCTGTGCATTCAGAACCCGGGTATGGTGAAGTCCTGTAGGCACCAGCAGACCTTGGGACCGTTACTCATTTTATTTTGAATTAAATTTTGGCCACTGAATGTTCAAATGATTTCTTAAGGTCAGCTTTCTCCCATATTCACTTACATGAGCCCATATGGGTTTGTGACTCACAGTTTAAGAAACTATGATACAAAGTAACAATTTGGATGAAGTGTGTGCTGTCACGTGGACACGTGTGTGTATGCATGCATGCACATGTGAGCATGTATGAACGTGTACCACTGTGTGCCGATACACACTTCATTGTGCTGCCTTTGCTTTGACTGTCATACATAGCTCTTTTTTGATCCCATTTTCTTGTTTCTTTCTTTTCTCCCAGGGAACGGTCCTTTCCCAGGAATTATTGATTTGTTTGGGTACATTGGGGGTCTAATTGAATTTCGTGCCAGTCTTTTGGCTTCCCATGGCTTTGCAGTGCTGGCATTAGCATATTTTGCCTATGAAGATCTGCCTGAGGAACTACAAGAGGTGAACTTGGAGTATTTTGAGGAAGCTGCCAACTTCCTACTAGCCCACCCCAAGGTATTAAAATACTTTTTGTTTCATCTCGTGAAATCATAGGGAAGACAAAGTGCAGACATCTTGTCTAATCTGTGCAGTCTTGGGCAGAACACAGTTTACGCTTTAAGAATGATAGAACTATTGAGTTGGTTACTGATTACTGTTTACCAGCACACATAAGACAAAAAATACATAGTGCACACATTGTGACTCTCTTCATTGGGAAACGCCAAGACATGTTACATTTGAAGCTCTTACAACATATTCATGTGGCCCTTGAATGTTCTATCAGCTACTGATCCTAAATCCTGAACTTGGTATGTTTTTATACATCAGTGATGATCTCTACACGATTCTTTCTCCCAAAGTATTGATATTTGTGCTAGTGATCAAATTTGTGCTACTGCCTCTCTAGTGCATGGGATTATAACTGTGCACTACCACCTTTGCCTGCCTTTTAAACATAGATCCAAGGAGCTGAACTTGAGCCTTCATGTTTGCCCAGTAAGCACTCTACTTCTGAGCTATCTTCCCAGCCCCAAATACCTTTCTCTAGTGAAGTCAAGAATGTGATTCTTTAGAAGCCTAACTACCTCTGCTCTTGTCTTGTTCATTCCATGTTGCTGGGTTCTAATTGCATTTTTACAACTTTACTTGAAAATGATTATTTATTTTAAGACAGGGTCTCCCTATGTCACCTAGGTTGGAATGGAACTCACAATCTCTGGCCTCAGTTTCCCTGGTGTTGTGATTATAGGACTGTGCCACCACACCTCTCTCTATAACTCTACTTTTCATGAGGTTATATTTTGACTGCTCACTCAAGATGATAAAGCTCAGAGAAGGTATTATTAAATCGGTAGTAGTCTCTAGATCTTGCAAGCTAGAAGACCTGAGTGCCAGAGTTTGACTGCCTGACCTTCCTTCAGGAGAGCTTCTTCCCAGAGGCAGTATCTAAACTTTTTCCCTTTGCTTTGTATTTAAGATCCAACAGCTAGGAATTGGTGTGATCGCCACCAGCAAAGGAGCAGAGATTGGGCTGGCCATGGCCTGTTATCTGAAGCAGGTGGTTGCCGCCGTCTGCATAAATGGATGTAGCACCATGGTAGACTTTCCACTAAGATATCGGGATCTGGTGATGACAGCCGCCCGACCGGCTCTGGAACGGACCCAAGTTCATGTTTCAGGGGCTGTACGCTTCCGTCATTGTACAGACAATCTCCAGAATGAGCTGAAACCACAGAATATACTTCCCGTGGAAAAGGCCCAAGGGAAGATCCTCTTTATTGTGGGAGAGAATGATGAATGCTTGAATAGCAAGTTGCATGCACAGAGGGCCATGGACCAGCTCCAGAGCCACGGGAGAAGCAGTGGAAGGATGCTGGCATACCCCGGGACAGGCCACCTCATAGAGCCGCCTTATTCTCCCTTTTGCTTTGCGTCCTGGCAACCTGCGGTGGGTAAAACTGTGCTTTGGGGAGGAGATCCCATTGCTCACTCAGCAGCCCAGGAGCACTCCTGGAGAGAGATCCAAAAGTTCTTCAGGCAACACCTTCAGTCTGGAAGCAGCCTCTAAATAGTGTGACTATGCCAGAGTAAAGGGCTGGGCGTGCGTTAGACAAAAGGTTGGAATTGGTGTGGGGATAAAAGCATCAGTTAGGGATTGCCGGGCAAGGCTTGGGATGGGGAACAGAATTCTTCTGGCTTTCTTACACTCACATTCATCCCAATTCAGTTGGAAGGAAATGAGACAAATTTAAAAAAAGACCAGGACATACATGCATCTGAGGTGTTTCTGACGAATTTGTATGTAGTTTGAAATTTTCTTTTCTTTTTTAAAAAGATCAGCAGAAGTCTTTTCTTTCTTTCTTTCCTTTTTTCTTTTTTACAGTCCAGAGATCAGCAGAAGTCTTTTTTTTTTTTAAAACCATTTTTTACACTACAGATTTTATCCCCCTCCGGTCTACCCTCTAACTGTTCCACATCTCATACCTCCTCTGCCCAATCTCCCAACCCCCTATCTAACCACTACCTCACCAGACCTCCCCACTCCCTGGGGCCTCCAGTCTCTTGAGGGTTAGGTGCATCTTCTCTGACTGAGTCCAGACCCAGCAGTCCTCTGCTGTATATGTGTTGGGGGCCTCATATCAGCTGGTGTATGCTGCCTGGTTGGTGGCCCAGTGTCTGAGAGATCTCAGGAGCCCAGGTTAGTTGAGACTGCTGGTCCTCCTACAGGGTTGCCCTCCTTCTCACCTTTTTCTAGCCTTTCCCTAATTCAGCCACAGGGGTCAGCAGCTTCTGTCCATTAGTTGGGTATAAATATCTGCATCTGACTCTTCCAGGTGCTTGTTGGGTCTTTTGGAGGGCAGTCATGTTAGGCGCCTGTTTGTAAGCACACCTTAGCCTCAGTAATAGTGTCAGGCCTTGGGATCTCCCCTTGAGCTGGAGCCCATCTTGGGCCTGTCTCTGTACCTCCTTTTCCTCAGGCTCTTCTCCATTTTTGTCCCTTCAGTTCTTTCAGACAGGAACAATTATGGGTCAGAGTTTTTGACTGTGGGATGGCAACCCCATCCCTCACTTGATGCCCTGTCTTTCTGCTGGAGGTGGGCTCTACAAATTCCCTCTCCCCACTGTAGGGCATTTCATCTAAGGTCCCTCCCTTTGAGTCCCGAGAGTCTCTCACCTCCCAGGTCTCTGGTACATTCTGGAGGGTCCCTCCCACCTCCTACCTCCCGAAGTTGCCTGTTTCCATTCCTTCTGCTGGCTTCAGTCCTGTCCCACCCCAATACATGATCCTGTTTCCCTCTTCCCCTCCCTGTCGCCTTTCTCACCCAGATCCCTCCCTTCCCCCTCCTGTGATCGCTTTCTTCCCCCTCCCGAGAGAGATTGAGGCATCCTCACTTGGGCCCTTTGGCTTTTTAACTTTTTTTGAGTTCTGTGGACTGTATCCTGGCTATTATGTACTTTTGGGGGGCTAATATCCACTTATTAGTGAGTACATGCCATGCACCTCACTCAGGATGATATTTTCTAGTTCCATCCATTTGCCTACAAAACTCAGGATGTCCTCATTCTTAATAGCTGAGTAGTATTCCATTGTGTAAATGAACCACATTTTCTGTATCCATTCTTCTGTTGTGGGACATCTGGGTTGTTTCTAGCTTCTGGCTATCACAAACAAGGCATCTATGGACGTAGTGGGACACATGCCCCTGTGCCATGGTGGGGCATCTTTTGGGTATATAGCTGGATCTTCAGGTAGATCTATTTCTAATTTTCTGAGGAACCTCCAGATTGATTTCCAGAGTGGTTGTACTACTTTGCAATCCCACCAGCAATGGAGGAGTGTTCCTCTTTCTCCACAACCTCGCCAACATGTGCTGTCACCTGAGGTTTAGATGTTAGTCATTCAGATTTGTGTAAGGTGGAATCTCAGGGTTGTTTTGATTTACATTTCCCTGTTCACTAAGGACTTTGAACATTTCTTTAAGTGCTTCTCAGCCATTCAAGATTCCTTTGTTGTGAATTCTCTGTTTAGTTCTATACCCCATATTTTTTTATTGGGTTGCTTGGTTTTTTGGTGGTTAGCTTCTTGAATTCTTTGTATATTTTGGATATTAGCCCTCTACCAGATGTGGGGTTAATAAAGATTTTTTCCCAATCTGTAGGTTATGGATTTGCCCTGTTGACAGTGTCCTTTGCCTTACAGAAGCTTTCCAGTTTCATGAGGTCCTATTTATCAGTACTTGATCTTAGAGCATGAGCTATTGGAGTTCTGTTTAGGAAATCTCTCCCTGTGCCAATGAGTTCAAGGCTCTTTCCCACTTTCTCTTCTATTAGATTCAGTGTATTAGGTTTTATGTTCAGGTCCTTGATGCACTTGGACTTGAGCTTTGTGTAAGGTGACAAATATGGATCTATTTTCATTTTTCTACATACAGATTGCCAATTAGACCAGCACCATATTTTGAAGATGTTTTCTTTTTTCCATTGTATATTTTTGGCTTCTTTGTCAAAGATCAAGTGTGCAGAAGTGTGTGGTTTTATTTCTGGGTCTTCAATTCTATTCTGTTGATCAATGTGTCTGTCTCTGTGCCACTACCATTCAGTTTTTTTAAAATCACTATTGCTTTGTAGTATAGCTTGAGGTCAGGGATGGTGATTCCCCCAGAAGTTCTTTTATTGTTAAGAATTGTTTTTGCTATTCTGGGGTTTTTGATTTTCCAGATGAATTTGAGAATGACTCTTTCCACATCTTTGAAGAATTGTGTTGGGATTTTGATGGGGATTGTGTAGAATCTGCAGATTGCCTTTGGTAGGATGGCCATTTTTTCTGTTATCTTTGCCAATCCATGAGCATGGAAGATCTCTCCATTTTCCAAGATCTTCTTTGATTTCTTTCTTGAGAGTCTTGAAGTTGTTGTCATACGGATCTTTCACTTGATTGGTTAGAGTTACCCCAAGATATTTTATATTATTTGTGGCTATTGTAAAGGGTGTTGTTTCCCTAATTTCTTTCTCAGCCTGTTTATCATTTGTATAAAGGAAGACTACTGATTTATTTGAGTTAATCCTATATCCAGGCACTTTGCTGAAGTTGTTTATCAGCTGTAGAAGTTTTCTGGTAGAATTTTTGGGGTTACTTATGTATACTATCATATTATCTGCAAATAGTGATACCTTGACTTCTTCTTTGCCAATTTGTATCCCCTTGATCTCTTTTTGTTGTCTTATTGTTCTAGCTAGAACTTCAAGTACTATATTGAATAGATATGGGGAGAGTGGGCATCCTTGTCTTGTCCCTGATTTTACTGGGGTTGCTTCAAGTATCTTTCCATTTAATTTGACATTGGCTGTTTGTTTGCAGTAAATTCCTTTTATTATGTTTAGGTATGGGCCTTGAATTCCTGATTTCTCCAATACTTTTAACATGAAGTGGTGTTGTATTTTGTCAAATGCTTTTTCAGCATCTAGGGAGATGATTGTGTGGTTTTTATTCTTTGAGTTTGTTTATATAGTAGATTATGTTGATGGATTTCCTTATATTGAACCAATCTTGCATTTCTGGGATGAAGCCTTCTTGATCATGGTGAATAATCTTTTTGATGTGATCTTGGATTCCATTTGCAAGAATTTTATTGAGTATTTTTGCATCAATATTCATAAGTGAAATTGGTCTGAAGTTCCCTTTTTTGTTGCATCCTTGGTGATTTAGGTATCAGAGTAATTGTGGCTTCATAGAATGAATTAAGTAGTGTTCCTTCTGTTTCTAGTTTATGGAATAGTTTGAGGAATATTGGTATTAGGTCTTCTTTGAAGGTCTGGTAGAATTTTGAACTAAAACCATCTGACCATGGACTTTTTATTTTTTATTTTTTATTTTTTGGTTGGGAGGTTTTTAATGACTTCTGTTTCCTTAGGGGAAATGGGTCTGTTTAGATAATTTACCTGCTTTTGATTTAACTTTGGTATGTGGTGTGGTATCTGTCTAGAAAACCATCCATTTCATCTAGATTTTTCCAGTTTTGTTGAGTACAGTCTTTTGTAGTAGGATCTGATGATTTTTTTTAATTTCCTCAGTTTCCGTTGTTATGTCTCCCTTTTCATTTCTGATTTTGTTCATTTGGATACTGCCTCTGGGCCCTTTAGTTAGCTTGGCTAGGGGTTTATCTATCTTGTTGATTTTCTCAAAGAACTAACTTTTGGTTTTTTTGATTCTTTGTGTAGTTTTCTTTGTTTATATTTAGTTGATTTCAGCCCTGAGTTTGACTATTTCCTGCCTTCTACTCCTCTTGGGTGTGTTTGCTTCTTTTTGTTCTAGCACTCTTAGGTGTGCTGTTAAGTTACTTGTGTAGGATCTCTCCAATTTCTTTATCAGGGCACTTAGTGCTATGAATTTTCCTCTTAACACTGCTTTCATTGTGCCTCATAAGTTTGTGTATGCTGTGTCATCATTTTCATTGAATTCCAGGAAGTCTTTAATTTCTTTCTTTATTTCTTCCCTGACCAAGTTATTATTGAGTAGAGAGTTGTTCAGTTTCCATGGGTATATGGGTTTTCTGTTGTTTTTGTTGTTATTGAAGACCAGTCTTTAGGCCATGGTGATCTGATAGGATGCATGGGATTATTTCAATCTTCTTGCATTTGTTAAGGCTTATTTTGTGGCCAATTATATGGTCAATTTTGGAGAAGATACTATGAAGTGCTGAGAAGAAAGTGTATTCTTTTGTTTTTGGATGGAATGTTCTGTAGATATCTATTAAATCCATTTGGTTCATAACCTCTATTAATTTCACTGTGTCTCTGTTTATTTTCTGTTTCAGTGACCTGTCCATTAGTGAGAGTGGAGTGTTGAAGTCTCCCAATGTTATTGTGTGGGGTTCAATGTGTATTTTGAGCTTCAGTAAAGTTTCTTTTATGAATGTGGGTGCCCTTGCATTTGGGGCATAGATGTTCAGAATTAAGACTTTCTGTTGGTGGATTTTTCCTTTGATGAATAAGAAGTGTCCTTCCTCATCTCTCTTGATAACTTTTGGCTGAAAGTCTGTTTTATTGGATATTAGGATCGCAACTCCAGCTTGTTTCTTGGGACCATTTGCTTGTAAGACCCTTTTCCATCCTTTTACACTGAGGTAGTGTTTGTCTTTGTTATTGAAATGTGTTTCTTGTATGTGCAAAATGTTGGACCCTGTTTGCATATCCAGTCTGTTAGTTTATGTCTTTTTATAGGTGAGTTGAGTTCATTAATATTGAGAGATATTAAAGACAGATAATTATTAGTTCCTGTTATGTTTGTTTTTATAGGTGGTATCATGTGCATGTGGTTCTCTCCTTTTGGCTTTGCTGTGAGATGATTAATCTCATCTTTTCTTTGGTGTAGGTACCCTCTTTGTGTTGGAGATTTCCTTCTAGAATCCTCGGTAGGGCTGGATTGGTAGATAGATACTGTTTGAATTTGGTTTTGTCCTGGAATATTTTGGTTTTTCCATCTATGTTGATTAAGAGTTTTGCTGGGTATAGTAGCCTGGGCTGGCATTTGTGTTCTCTTAGAGTCTGCATGACCTCTGTCCAGGCTCCTCTGGCTTTTAGTGTCTCTGTTGAGAAGTCTGGTGTAATACTGATAGGTCTGCCTTTATACGCTACTTGACCCTTTTCTCTTGCAGTTTTTAATATTCTTTTTTTGTTCTGTGCATTTCGTGTTTTGATTTTTATGTGATGAGAGGATTTTCTTTTCTGATCCAATTTATTTGGTGTTCTATAGGCTTCTTGTACATTTATGGCCATCTCTTTCTTTAGGTTGGGGAAGTTTTCTTCTATGATTTTGTTGAAGATATTTTCAGGTCCTTTGAGCTGGGAATCTTTGCTCTCCTTTATTCTTATTATTCTTAGATTTAGCCTTTTCATTGTGTCCTGGATTTCCTGGATGCTTTGGGCTAGGAGTTTTTTATGCTCTGAATTTTTTTGACAGTTTTGTCAATCTCTTCTAAGGTATCTTCTACACCTGAGATTCTCTCTTCTGTCTCTTGTATCCTGTTGGTGATGCTTACATCTGTAATTCCTGATCTCTTTCCTAAGTTTTCCATTTCCTGAGTTGACTCCATTTGTGTTTTCTTTATTGTTTCTACTTCCACTTTTAGGTCCTAGACTGCTTTAGCAATTCCTTCACCTGTTTGATTGTGTTTTCTTGTATTTCTTTAAGGGATTTATTTGTTTCCTCTTTAAGAGCTTCTACCTGTGTTTTCCTGTATTTCTTTCAGTGAGTTATTTATATCCTCCTTAAAGGACTCTATTATTTCCATGAGATATGATTTTAGGTCAGCTTCCTGATTTTTAGGTGTGTTCATGTATTCAGTGCTTGCTGTGATGGGAGAACTTGGTTCTGATGATGCCTACATATATTGGCTTCTGTTGCTTATGGTCTTGTGCTTGCCTCTAGCCATCTGGTTATCCCTGGTATTTGCTGGTCTGGGTGTCTCTGTTTGGAGCCTGCCTCTTTTGTCTGTCAGTTGCTTCAGGTCTCCTGGTAGGCCTTTGGCCCTGGCTGTAGCAGACCTGTTGGACCTTCTGACTGTAGTGTCTTCAGAAGAGCATGTACTCTGGTGACTTGTTGCCCTAGCTGCAGTGACTTTTCAGAGAGGCCTCCTGGGTGGCCTTTAGACTGTAGACTCTTCAGAGGGGCAGAGAAGCTGCTGATCTTTTGCTCTGGCTGCAGCAGATTTCCTGGGAGTCCTTCAGACTGTTGGTATTCAGAGGAGCAGTCAAGCTGTTGCCCTGTGTGTAGTTGTTCTTCAGGGAGGCCTACAGACTGTGGTTTCTTTTTCCCTGTGTGCAGCAGAACTCTAGGGAGGCTTTCAGACTTTTGGGTCAGTTGCCCTGCATGCTGTGGAGCCCCTGGGAGGTCTTCAGATTGTTGTGTCAGTTGCCCAGTTGCCTTGTGTGCAGAGGAACTCCTGGGATGCCTTCAGGCTGTGGTGTCTTCAGAGGAGCAGACTAGCTGGCACTCTGAAAATTTCTAAATTAAATTTTAGTTTATATATTGGAATACATCAGTATTCAGAAATTGTGATTTTTTTGCAAACTGATTAACACTGTCTTTGTGTGTGTGTGTGTGTGTGTGTGTGTGTGTGTGTGTGTGTGTGTGTGTGTGCATCTCCCCAGTTAAAGATTCATTTGATCTAGGCATTTTTAATCCAAATGAAATCTGTAAAACTGCCAACTTCATTCTAGGATTACATGCTCTGTTTAAACTATAATAAGGTGGGTTTCTGATGCTTGACGTGAACATTCTTGTCAATGCATAATGCTTGCATAGATTTCTGATAGATAACTTTTTTAAAAAGTGTGTTGCTTCTCTTTATTCTAGGTAGATATTACTTTTTTAAAAAAAAATCAGGCGTGTAATCAAATTTAATCAAGTGTGTTTGAGGCAGTGATTGAAGCTGAGTGGGCTATGTAAACAAGATTTTTAGAGCAATGGCTGGCATATAGCTCTCACGTGATCAGGGTTAGCTGTTCTGGTTTTCATATTGATTTCCTCTCTAATGTCATCACGCTTTTCTCTTCTGGGCTCTTACGGTGGGCTATGTTCATGTTCACTAGGTATTACTTCTGCATCTTCATTTAATTTGAATTGATGAAATTCCTGCATTGACTAACAAGGGTTCTAACGTTGCTTTTGGAGCCAATCTCATCATTTATATTTTTGCAGACTTTCACTTGTTTTCTAGAGCACGTTCTTTTCAAAAATCATTTTCACGCGGACTGCTTTTTCTCTGTTTTCTCTTTTCTCTCAGTGTGATCTATCTAAACATTTGGCTACATTTTATCTTTCCAAGTGGCGAGTCTTGCTTCACTTATTGGTCAAATCTTTTAAAATTCATTTGTTAATTTATTGTGTTTTAAAACAAATTAATTCGTGCTCTTGTGTTTATGTTTTTTTGTTTATTTGTTCCCAATGTGTAGTGTTTTCTTTTTGTTTATTTCTACTTTGTGTTCTACTTTGACAAAAGGCAGTTTTACCAAAGCACAAAATGCCATAGTGTGGTAGGGGTAGGAGAGGGGAATGTGGCTTTGCTATGGAGGGGTCAGATTGGTGCTACCAAGACCCACCACTCACATTGGTCTGCACAAAGGGACAGTTTACATGATGGGCTTCATGGGAGGATGTGTTGAGGGTGCTACTAAAAGCCAGGGCTTACAGCACGTTGAACTTGAGTCTAATCAAGCCTTTAATCATTTGTCAGCATTGTGGCAAGAGAACAAACTAAATCTCACCATTAGTAAACCAGTCCAGATGGTAGGTTATCCTGTGTGTCAACTGTTCTAGAGTTTTGTCAGTTAATTGTATGGGCAGCACTAAGTTAGGTTGGGAAGATAAAATTCTATGAAAGGCCCTCATCTGAGCAGAATCACTATAGCCATAAATTAGGAGACAGAGAAAAAGTTAAACTTCTATTAAACTTCTAATTTTAATTGAAAATGGGACATGTTAGTGTGATGTTTTGATGTATGTATATGTTAGATCATGGCCTGCCACTTTAAGACTCTTGAAGAGACCAAGTTCACACCCTGAAAAAAATGAGGCCCCACCACTACAACTCTCCCCATTCTTTCTCTCCACCCTCCCCATCTCTGTAACAGATATCTAAAATGACTGTGGCCGCAAGCCTGTCCACTGCACCTCTCTCTGCTCCCTCCTTTCATCCCTCCTCTCTGCAACAGGCTGTTGAGAAGGCTGTGGCCTCATAGCCCTTCACCCTCAAAGCTGCAAGAGAGACTACAGCTAGATCCAGTAACTGGGTACTTGGCACATAGGCTATGCTGAAATGTTATGTGATTTAAATCTCATGGCATTAAACGTCCACCTTCCTCCAAAACTTATGAAAGCCAGGACACATCCATTGTTTGGGGATTATATAAAGCCTTGTCTGTGGTCATGGTGTTCAGATTATCTTGCTAGTATAAGCTGGCCCTCTTAATAAAGTGCCTTTTAGGTTTTAAAGGGAAGCCTCCCTTCTCCTCTCTGCTAACGGAGTTCATTTCTGAAGGGTAATTTTATTTCAGCTCCTTTACTAAACCTGCTCCTCCCTGAGTTCTAATAATATATATACATTTAGAAATTATTACACCAACCTAACTCAATCATCATGCCACATACTTATGATGTTTTGTACTGAATCTATTCTTTTTGTGATTTTGATATTCAAGTATGTTATAATTCACTACAGTCATTATGTTGTTGGAAATATCTCAAAAATTACTTTTCTTATCTAAATCATATACTTTGATCATTATTTTTGTATTATGACATAGAATGATTTGAATATGACCTGTCTTCTTAGAATAATTTGAATATAGTTTAACTAAATGGTATCAAGAAATGACACTAAGAAATGGCTGATGATGTTGTTATGTGTGATGATTGTATTAAATGATTAATAAAGATGTTCAGAGACTTACACTGAAGTCCTCTCATCAGTGGCCAATTTTGATATGTGGGTTTTACTTTAAAAGCCAGAAATACTGCAACAAGCAAGAGTACTACAAAAGACTTTGGATGTCATATTGAGTAAGTTCTGTTATAATATATATTCTCTTTACCTTTATGTATGCCTGAAATTTTTCTAAAATTCCAAAGAGCTGAATATTATATCAATGCTTTTGTTTTTCTGCCCCCAAAGCAATATTATCTTCTCCATGCACCCCTGAACTTACAGATTGTAACTTTATTTGAAAGTAAATAACTACTTAATTATAGTAATGACTTAGTCACTTATTTGCTTTTCCTTACAGCCTATTTGGAAAAAAGACCTATCTGTATCTCTGCACATCTGAAAGTGTTTATATTTCGATCTGTTTAATGGTAACTTTTATAGGCCTAGAATTTGAGGTTAGCAATTATTTCTCCTCAGTTATTTAGTCTGTTTTAGTATGCTGTTTTCCTTGGAGAGGAAATATGCCTCCCCTCCCTCTTTCCATCAGTCTCTCACAGTTTTAGTTAGCTTCCTGGGAAGACTGTAGATGGAGCATACTACAGGTGTCAACATACAAGACAAAGCTGAGCTGAGCACGTAGGAGCAGTCTGGAGAGGGTAAGCTCATTCCCCTGATAGTTTCTTCACTGTTAGAAGCACATGTAGGGTTTTCTGGGCCTCCAGGGGAAGCAGAACTGCTCAAAGGTGATGTCCCGGGGAGGACATTTAATCTGACTGGCTTTTCTTCACAGCTTTTTACTCATTACCAGGCTTCTATGAGTCAGAGGAGTTAGATTTGGAAGTGTTCTCCAGGGAGATGTTACTCATCACTGTCATCCACCACAGCCAGTGAGCCTTGGGCTCTCCCGACTCTATCTCATAGCAGTTTTTCATATCCTTCAAAGCTGCGTTTTCTTCATGGTTACAGACAACCCTATTTCAAGTCATGGTATTTTACCCAAGAAAGTAGCATCTTGTGGCTGGAGAGATGGCTCATCAGTGAAGAGCATGCTCTGCTCTTGCAGAAGGTCAAGTTCAGTTCTTAACACACCGAACATATCAGGCATCTCAAAAACCACAGGCATGTTCACTTACAGGCACACACTCCCAGCGCCTACAGACATGTACATGTACATGTACATACAAATAAAAAATGAAAACGAATATCAAAAAGAAAGTCGTGTCTCACTTGCTCATCGTTTTGACTCCTTTCAGCCATTCTATACATGGATGCAAAAGAACTCTTTATAAACAAAAGTCTGAAAAAAGTTTAGGAAACACAAGTCTGATGAGAATTATCTCACTGAAGGCTTCTTGTTACTCTAAGGTAAATTTCCAAGTTTGTAACAAGAAGGCCCCCAAATCTCCAATACCCTCTCTGTCATAACACACGTGGTTTACACACACTTAACAAACTCCATCTCCATTAACTTTGCTTTAATTCTTCATGGCTCAAAGTTGTTTCATGCCTCAGGGCCTCTCTCTCTATGGACTCTCTTGGCTTCATATTCTTTTGTAGATTAATTTGTGCTCTTTTAAAATTATGTATCTCTCTGTGTGTCTATTGGTATATGTATATGCATACAGATGCCCTATGAGGAGGGAGACATCAGATCCCTCTGGAGCTGGAGTCACACGTGGCTGTGAACTCTCTCCAACCCCTTAATATTATTTTCTATATGCTTTCTATACCATCACCCCTTATTTATTCAACATAGGGCTTCTCTCTCTCTCTCTCTCTCTCTCTCTCTCTCCCTACCTATGTCACTGTTTTATAGCAGCTTTTCCATTAATGCTCCATCTTCCCATCTAAATTAGGAATCCATTCAAGTCACTTTATATTAAAGGTTTTGGGTTACTGAAGAGTTAAAGGAACATAGGTAGACCAGGGACATGAAACTGCACTTCCTGAGGTAATTGATTCTTCTTCCTAGAAAACCTTGCAAGGAGGAATGGAACGAAAGCACATGGTCAGATATCTAAATAGGACTAATAGAGAAAAGAGAAGGACCCAAGTGTCTTAAAAATATTCGAGCCAGCATCTCTTTGTTGGACTCCCAGCTACAGGTCCTTTTCAATCCTGAAGGAACAGAGTGATTACTTTTGATTTCCTCACACAGCTTGCTTTTCTATTTCCAGAAGTTCAGTTCTTTGTCCGAGGAAATAACCTTGGCAACCCCCCAGACAACGGCCAGCATCCCTGCTGCAAGTGCCTTCCTTTTCCTCTCATTGACTCAGTCCCATGAAGGAAAGCAGCTGGTCTACTTATTTTGTTGCATGTCCTAGGTATTAGAACAATTCTGACTGCATAATAGATGTTCATTAAGCATGTATGAAGGCACAGATCAAAACTGGCTCAACCTGGATCAAGAAGTAGGATCTGAGTAAAGTTTTGGTGTTCACTACAAAATTGTCACGGAGTATATAGGTAGTGACAATAAGTGGCAGACTAGTTCTGGTGCACATCTTGAATTCACTAGGGAAAGAATAGTATTGTCAGTACGGTGATGGTTGGGTTGGCCCAGATCTTTGACTCAAGATGGAGTCACCTAAGACACTAAGATGTGGGAAATGGAAACTGATTGTTCTACACTTCTCAGAAGTCTGCTGACCCCTAGACTCAGCAGAACGGCTTGACCAAAGCTTCCTTCTGTCTAACTGCCAGAGTGACCCCCAACCTCAGAAAATGCTGCTTACTGCAGTCCCTTTTGCTTGTTAGAGTTCATTTTTCCTTCTTAACTCTCTCCCACCACACTCCCTCTGACTAAAAGCATCCTATAAAAACCTACACTCCCTTTTGTCCAGGCTGTTTTCCTTTCTCTTGGAAACAGCCTGACAGTCTGTATTCTGAATAAAGTTTTGCATTTTGGCTTTCATGTTCTAGTTCTCTCTATAAGCCACATAGTGTCCAGATCACTGGAAGTGCACTGAGGACTTCCAACTTCCTTTATCTTTTCAAAACTCCACTCTCATAAAGCCAGATGCTTGGTTTTGCCACAGGAAAGAATTTCAGGTTGAGTCAGTATGAAGCAAAGTTGAAGTTTATTTTTAAAAACTTTTAAAATTGTGTGTGTGTGTGTGTGTGTGTGTGTGTGTGTGTGTGTGTGTGTGTGTGTGTGTTTCCATGTGTGGAGGTCAGAAGACAACTTTTTGGAATCAATTTTCTTCTTTTACCATGTGAATTCCAAGAGTGGAACTCAGATCATCTGACTTGACAGCAAGCATCTTTGCCCACTGATCCATCTCATCAGCCCTTAAAAGATACTTTTAACCAATTTTAAAGCAGGTTACTATGAAGAGAGGTACCTTGGAAAGAAAGTCAGACATACTTTAGATCATGTGACTTCTCAGAGTCAGATTGAGTGTGTACATTAGCTGTATATGCTAGCATTGGTGGCTTCTGGCTTTACATCTCAAGGAGTTAAGAAATGTTTACCACTGAATAAGTTTGGGAAGTGGTTCCCTATATGAACCAAGTGGGATTTCAACTGATGAGGTAAAATCCAGGATCTCTAGGACTGCAGGGGAGGTTAAGATGCATTTACTGTTAACAAAGATTTAGTTTTGTTTGCTATAGTCTCAGGAAATATCTGGGAAACGAGTAAGACTGAACTTGGTAATAAAACGTCAATTTTTCTTGTCTTTATGTACTTCCTCATTATTGTAGCAACTGTGGAACCCAGTCCTTGAAATAAACTTGAGGGGTTGGGTATTTGATGTGTCTGCCTTAAAGCCATTATGTGTTGCAGTTGCTAACTGCTAATCTATAATAGAGAATGAAGCCAAATTTTCAAAACATAAATACCAGATACAGTTCTTACTAATTCACTCCAGTGGCACCTACTCTTCCTCCTTTCAAGAGCAGATTAAGGATATTTGCATTTTCCAAATACTGGAGTTACCAAAGCCTTCCCACCCATCACAGCCTAAAGAGATCTTTAGAGCTTATAACTGCTCAGAGTAGACTCTTTGCCATTATTAACCCTGTGTCTAAACATGTCATTTTCCAGCTCTTTTAGACTCCTTTTAAAGTACTCTTATTTCCAAATAAGTCATGGTCAATCTTCAGCCAAGTTGGGATGAAATTTGGCATCTATCTGGTTAAACTTTAACCAAGTATTTTTTGTGTCAAGTCCTATAATGGGCATGTGATCAAAGCATGGGTGTCCATGAGGTAATTTTCACTGTTGCATAACAGCAAAACACTTTATTAGTCTTGCTTCAATTCCTTCCCACGCCAGGCTTTCTCAGACATGTCTGCCATCCTTTAAAAAAGAGGAAAAACATTCACTCCAGAATTTCTCTCTTAGGTTATAGCCACTATTTGCCCTGTTTGGACAGAGAGCTTTGTCCTTGTCTGTCAGAAAACCCAAGTAGGGACATCCAAACCTGAGGAATGAATGTCACATGCTAGATTGGAGGGTTTACCCTCAACCCGAGGCCACTGAAGTATCTTAAGTGTAAGCAGAAGCTCTATTAAAGTCACCATGACATACTGCAGAGGGGTCAGACTGACTCAGAGACCCAGGGAACAGAATAGAGAGAAACCCCTTATTTGTAACTGATATATGGTAGTGTGCCACAGAGCATAGCTTGCCCTAGAATATCCCACATACCCTGGGCTATGGAACCAGAGTCTGTGGCCACAGATTTTGAAATAACAAGTGATATTCCCAGAATCAAACTTAGAAAAAAAGAGTTCAAAGGTAATGAGCCATTTTGTTGACTTGATTTTTCTTTGAAGTACAATTTGAAAGATAGGCTGATAACCTTTAAGTATGTCATGAAATAGGTAATAAGCATCAACTTTGCCTACCAACATTTTTTTGATATTTTAGGAGAAATAAACTAAATGGAACCCTTTATTTATTTTCTTTAAAAATACCATGTGTTGAGATAAATGAGTCACCCTGACACTGGATGACTTCACACTTAGCATGCACGAGAAAAGAGAGAGATCAGAGTCTGCAAATCATTCTTTCTCGGGTCTTCCTTTCCTCTGTAGCATCCATGAACCATCTAAGTAGACACATTACACCAAGAAGGGCTGAACTTGGTTCAGAGGCATCATGTAACAGAAAGAATAGAAATAAGAAAGAGGCAGAGCTGGACCATGATGTTGGGACTGGTGTATGTCACAGTGTTTAGAGTTTATATCCCTTCTCTGGGTTCATCGCCCTGAAAACAACAGATGCATTATATATGCGAGGGCATGTAGCTAACACTTGGGATGAACAGAGCCTTAACTACAAGTTCTTTTCTCTGACTTTAGTCAGATACTACTTAGAACATATGCGTGAATGTATATAAAAGAGTTTGGATAAACAGTTCAGGAAATGGGTCCCAGGAAAGTTTTATCAGAGGTAACATTTGTTCCTAAAAAAGATAAATTGTTGATTGAAAACTCAGAGATTTCAGGGCAGGTTGAACACTAAGGTATCAGACTAGGAATCTAGAAAATACAGTTGATTTGAATATCTTAATAAATGAAGAAAGTCTTTCATTTTATTTTAACACATATACATGCATACTTATGTACAGTCATTCCTTTGCTCCCTGCTTTCATCTGCTTACTTTCTGAATGACCTTTCAGTCATGCACCTATTTAATGGTTCATTTAATCACTCCTCACATGAACTGAGAAGCGCAAGCACGCCATGGCTCTTCAAACACCGATGAGTGGAAGGCAAACAAAGCACACGAGCCACAGTACATTTTGTGATAACTTTTTTTCTTCTCTTTAGAAAAAAAATATGTACAAAAAATGCTAAGAAGAGCTGACATGGGTGAGAAACATTTTTTTTTTTTTTTTTTTTTTTTGGTGTTTCGAGACAGGGTTTCTCTGTGTAGCCCTGGCTGTCCTGGAACTCACTCTGTAGACCAGGCTGGCCTCGAACTCAGAAATCCGCCTGTCTCTGCCTCCCAAGTGCTGGGATTAAAGGCGTGCGCCACCACTGCCCGGCTGAAACATTTTGATAGATACAGAAAGGGAACTTCTCCCAAATGAGGGACACATTATCACCATGCTAGAAAAGATGGGATGCAGTTAAAAATCTAAGAACAGTTAAAAGCCCCATAGTGAAGCTGTGGCTCTGGGCTCTACATGTAGATGCTCTGATAGCCTTTCTGTAAAATAATACTGTGCAAACTGTAAAATATTCTTTTTCATAAAAAGTCCATACAATATGCTATACAAAACTGTTGAGTTGACAGGAAAGGCTGGTGCTAGCTGCTCTCTTGGATAGGAGGCGACAGTGTCACCTGCCCAAGGTCAGAATTCCAGACGGACCTTGTACTCTGTAGGTGGGCGAGCCATTATCTAAGAAAGCATCATATAACCAAAGCCCACTGCCCCCAAATATAGGCTTCTGTGCCAATAGTTAGGTAACTAGGACTCTTCACTAGAATGCCCCTATCACTTTAACTTGGAATGTGGTCAATTATTAACAGAACAGAACACAGTGTTCTCTTCCAATATGGTTTTTTTTCCACAATTGACTTTGAGATTTACAATTAACTTTCATTAAAATTCAAAACTTCTGGAGGAGGCAGCGACTGTGGCAGTAAAGGTTTAAAGTGGGTCGTTCGCTTTATTTGTGTCTATAAAACCAAGAAAAATTTGTGCACAAATATCACAAAACAACATCAACCATTGAATAAATGTTATTCTTCAATGCACACTTGAATGAGAGGAAAATTTTGTTGGTTTTAAAAATCTTGCATAAATATATTAAAGCTGACCAAAAAAAAAAAAAAAAAAGAAAAAGAAAAAAAGAAAAAAGGATCAGGGCAAGCTACATCACTTCTTCATACAAAAAAAATGTACAAAACATTAGCCTCTAACTAGATAAATGTAATACTCGTCTTCACAGTTTGACTTGAGTAACTGTGTGTTTTTCAGTATTGAACTGGAAGGTTGCTGAAAAAAAAAAAAAACCAAACCAAACCAAACAAACTCCAAACAGCTGCATGTCTTCATTCATCTCAGGTGACCTCAGTCATGGAGGCTGAGTGATTCTGTAAAGCATGGAAAAGAACAATCTCAGAGCCGGACTGAGAGACGTCAACATACTATCATCCATTCCTGAAACGTCTTCCCACTAAAACTCACTAATATCTCTCTCTCTCTCTCTCTCTCTCTCTCTCTCTCTCTCTCTCTCTCTCTCTCTCTCTCTCATTAATTTAATATTTTAAACTTTTCATATAGTGCATTTTGATCGTATTTTTCCTTTCCCCCAAATTCTCCCCAGATCCTCCCCCTCCTCATTTCCCCCCCCCCCCCAGCTTCAAGTACCCTCTTAAACAAATAATAACACCCACAAACAAAACCCACCAAATGATGCTTTCCCCTTTGTGTATTCTTCCAAGGTCCTTCAACTCCTGTTACCGCTCCTTTCAGCATTTCCAACTGAAGTAGAATCACTTCTTTATGTAAACTTTTCTCTACTGTTTTAACATACATATTTAAGCCAGGATCCCGAAGTGACAGCCATATTCCATACCTTTGAAATGTTTTAAATACTGACTACTGACTAAGCTTTCCTATATGACTTATTCTTTGAGTTATGAGTTCTGTGGGACTAAAATTATTATTTTCCAGTGGATAAAGTGGTTTTTCATTTGATTTTAATTAATTTATAGGAATGTGGTTTACATAATTCAGAGCCATTAAAATCTTTTTCCCTATTTTAAAACTAAATTATGTGTGTCTGTGTGTGTGTGTCCCTGCGGACATGTATTGTTACCACATGGATGTGGAAGTCAAAGGACTGTGCATAGGCGATGGTTTTCTTCTTCTACCATGTGGGTTCCAGGAACTCAGTTCACCAGGTTCTTGGTGACAAGTACTTTTACCTCCCAAGCCATCTCTCTGACCCTAAAATTTCTTAAGACTTACTTCCTGATCTTGCACATGATTATTTTATATATTTGTATGAAAATATCACATGTGTTTTGGAGAAAATTTTATATATATAGTGTAAATGAATATTATTAGACATCTATATCCTTATCGTATGCTGTTGCTTGCTTATTACTGAAATGTGTTGTAACTACTCTGCTTCAGATGAGTGTATTTTTCCTTGTAATTGTTAAGTTTTGTTTACAAAAACTTGCTAATGTGGTCTTCAAAGTCTCATCATTTCTTCAAACTTAAAATCCTAAGCTATGGGCCCATGGAACTGGTAAACACTTCAGGAAAGTATGGTTTTCATCAGATTATTAGAGGAATTTGGATCTTTATTTTGGGACACTAGAGACATATGCTTAGGAGATAAGCTGTACATTTTAAAAAAGATTTATTTTATTTTTATGTATGCATATGTTTGTGTGTGCTTGTGTATATGTGTATGTACTTATCAGGAGACCAGAAGAGGACAATTTTTAATATTATGCAGCAAGTACGCAGCCACTGCGCTGTATTCCCAGCTCATAAGTGCATAACCAGCCCAGGGTATTGTGAGCTATTTGACTTGGGTTCTGGGAACAGAACTCTGGTCCTCGGCAAGAACAGCAAGTGCTCCTGTTGAGGTGCCTCTCTAACCTCTCAGCTACATATTTTAAAAGCTGAGGGTTTGATGTTTTTCAAGTCACGCTAATTTAGCTTTGATGGATTATTTCCACAAGATGAGAAGATTCTTTTGTATAGTTTCATGTTAATTAATTGATCAATTAATTTTACTCAGAGTTGAACCTAGGACCTCATGTTTGCCAGGCAAGTACCCTGTTACTGAACCATATTCTAAGCCCAGAATTTTTCTTAAAATTTTTCTTTTGATTTTTTATGTGCCTGAGTGTTTTGCCTGCATATGTGCATGGTACACAAAATGTGTGCAGTGCCTGAAGAGACCAGAGGAGAGTGTTGGGCCCTGTGGAACTAGAGCTGGAAGTAGGTATAGGCCACTATGTGGATGCTGGGAACCAAGCCTGAATTCTCTACAAGAAGATCAGGAAGGGCTCTTAACCAGAGATCTATCTTTCCAGTCCTGATTTTACTTTTATAATCTACTTTCTTGTTTTTGTCAACACTTGGGTTTATATAATACTATGTAATACTAAGTAGTAAGGATGAAGTCAGTCAGAATCTTAAGGTAGTCAGGTAGGTGACTTTGACCTGAGTCTTTTAATTGTTTTGTTTTATTTTTCTATTTATATATGAAGTTTGTGTTAGTACTAATTCAGAGTCAAAGGTCCATCAGAATTCCCTTGGAATTTTTTTTTTTCAACTTGTTTCCACTGTGCA
>CM052702.1:50815524-50831630 GCA_028551405.1 Uromys caudimaculatus
TCTTCTTCTTCTTCTTCTTCTTCTTCTTCTTCTTCTTCTTCTTCTTCTTCTTCTTCTTCTTCTTCTGTTTTACCATCCTTTGTCCTCATGAGTAGAAAGCATCAATCCATACAGAGGGAACCAGTTGCTTCATTTCTAATTTATTTCTTTGTTAGAGTGAATATGAACATTTGATTGTGGAACATGGGCAATTGAAAGATGGTCTTTTGGGAATCATTTAGTCACTCTATAGGCCCATACAGTGATGGCTGGAAAACTATCTCTTCAGTTTGAATTTTCTACAGTAATTTACTTTTTAGTTCCTTTGTATCGTGCCCTGTCTTAATTAGCAGTATCAGCAGGAACTGCAGAATGCAAATGTCAAACATGGGTTGATATTTTAAGGAGGAGAGCTCTGTGAGACAATGGGAAAAGAATGTTCCAGAAGGAGAGAAATGAGATTCCTGGCTCCTAGTCATAGGAAGCTGTTCTCCGGAGATTCTGAATGGCAGGTAGATTTCATGTGGGCAAGTGTGTGCTCAAAAGGGCAGTTCTGGTCTTTAAAATCTCCATAGTTCCTCCCTGGGAAGATGGTTTCTTTCTCCCAGTCACAAAGCAGCAGCTTCTACTGTATTCTCTGGCCCTGTGTATTGAATGGGAGGCTCTTACTCAGAAAGAACATGCCAGACACTTATTGGAAGAATAGCTCAGGTTCAACATCCAACTCCTGTAGCACGTTTTCATGCTCAAGACTGAGAGAGGTAGATTTTTAAAAAAGGAAGTTGGCTTGAATGAAATAAGAGGCTGTATGCTATAGTAGGACACACAGGGTTTGATGGGTCCATGTTTAATTTTGATTAAACAATCTTGGGAATGGTACTTAAGCATCTCTTGCTTTCCAAAATAGGGTAATGTCAGTTGTAGGAGTACTGTGACAGTGTGAGGAAAGGACTCTCGATGTTAATTCTCTTTCCTGAACTATGAGTAAAAGGTATTATCTTTCTATTTCTCTGAAAATGTTTCCCACTAAAGCAATGCTTGCCTTCTCCAATTGTCCACCATTGGTTTGGACTATGCCACATGGCCAGGACTTCCCACAGCTTCCTGTAACTGTGTTCTGACTCACCTGCAGAAGTTCTGCTCATTGGTTCTCTCAAGTCTGTATTTGTCATAGAAATAGTGATAGCAGAGATAGTGTCTCTGGTCTGACTTGAGGTTGACTTGTTTTTGACTGAAGGATCTAGTTGAGATTTTGGCTCTAGCTTGCCTCCATCCAGCCAGTATTTGTGTTACACTTAGTAAATGCCAGGGAACATGTCACATAGAACATGTAGAACCCAAATCCTTAAAGGTTCTAAGTTCCATGAGGAGCATAAATAAGAGGAAACACTATCTAACTGTAAGGGGCAATCATATGATGGATGCTGAAGGACCTTCTGCCTGAGCTTGATATTCATGAGGTCTCAGATTTAGACAAGGAGAGCACATATGTAGATACATAGATTGAGTCAGGCTTGAAAGAAGTTCACCTACAACCTGTAGTGCCCAATTAATTTATTGATAATCTCATTGCTATTCTTGGTGTAGATACTCAAGCATCCTTCATCTCTAGGGAGAAGAACCATATCTGAAAGCGTTTGGCCCTTCACTTTTCAGTATGAAACCTTTAGAGTATGTCCTTGAAATGTTGTCCTAGTCAACTACAAATAGTCTTGGAGGAGAAGAAAAAAGCCACGGACATAGGCTAATGCCTGACTGGTGTGGGCAGATGGAAGACTAGGAATATTCAGGGGGCACTAAGTACACATAGACTGATACATCTGTGCAACTATGCAAAATCCTTCTTTTTTAAATGTATTATTTTTTATGTGTATGAGTGTTTGCATGTAGGTATGTGGAACAAGTGGAGGTCTAAATAGAACATTGGATATGTTTTCCATATGCTATTTCTAATTAAACTATTAAAAATGGGAAATATGGAAAAAGAAAGTGAATATGCTTGGTGCTGGGTTTAATGGTAAAACTACAGTTTCTCACAATGGCAAGGATCTCATTGCTTTTCCCCCTCGTTCACTAATGAAGCAAAACTTCATTAAAGGTCAAAAGACATAGAAGAGCTTGTGACAATAAATCTCTAAATAGTGAGAAATATCTAATAATTCCAGAAGGAAGTACAGTGCTATCTTTTATAGTTTGAGATGAGCAGAATATTACAGAAAACATTTCTTTTCATAGGATTCCAGAGGCCTTCCAAAAAGAGGGGTGTTTGGATAAAAGTCTTGGCTTCTTAAAAGCAGGACCATTTTCTTGTCCTCTTTAATTGTATTTACTCATCTTCACTTTCCCACCTTCTAGCTGGGTGGGGAAGCAGTTCAACAGTGATGACTTCAATATTTTCATTCTTATCAGAGAGATGGGCATTGATAAATGTCCATTCTATAAGATGGTTATTCAAATAAGAATATCTTTTGATGCTCCTGGAACCATCCTAGGCAAAAGTTCCAAGTGTCATATGGCTAGACCTCTTTAACAGCCTTTTCCGTGACTTTTCTTGTCTTCTCAGAGTAGGCACTTCTCTTAACTTGTATCCTTATGGTAAACCTCATTTAGCATAGCATATTGTGACAGCTTTATTTCCACTGTCCTCGACCATCACAGTTCTGCAGAGCTAAGGCTGTGTCTAATTATTGTTTTGACCTCATGCATGGATGAAGGGCTTGTGGTAGAACTCCTAATCAGAAAATATTGTTGCATTGGATTTGTGACTGTTGTCAGACCAGATTCTGTACTCTAGCTTGAGTAACTAGTCACTAGATGGAACAAAATCTTCGTCTTTCCAAACACAGTTACCCTTCCATTATCCACGGGTTCTGCAACCATGCATTTGTGCAATCATAGATGGAAAGTATTTAGGAGACTGGATGTATACAACATTGTTTCTTTTTTAGATTCCCTCAACAGTATTGTTTAACAACCATTTTCTTAGTGTTTGCATTGTCTAAAAGCAATTGCAGATAAAATGGAGATGAAGGTATATATGAATTTCTGTGCGAGCTCCGTGCAAACATTATGCTGTACTACTTTAGGAACATGTGAACTTTGGGCTTTCCTATCCCCTGGAAGTTTGGATGCTCCCTTTCTGCCCCCCAATGACACCAAGGGAAATGGAACTTCACAAGAAACACCTTGGTTGTTAGTCAAACTGGCTTCCCGTAGGAATAGTTCAAATCTCCTGAATGTTGATTGCACATTAGAGAACGGAGTATCCTAAAGCTGCTTGGTTTAATTTGACAACACTTAGTACTTCCTCAGGACTAAAGAAGTAACCCGCATGAGTTTGCTTACTAAAGTGACTTTACTATACCTGTGCACTTAAGGTTTCCAGTGGACTTTCTATCCTTGGGAAAGCCATCAAGGGAACTCCACGGGGGTCCTCAGGTTTGGGTTTGGAAGGAGAGCCTTGAGTTCCTTTAAAGTTATGGACCACACACATTCCCTGCAGGGTGAAAGGGAAGAGAGATCGGGTCAGACTCCAGCAGGCAGCCCCTGTCATCTTTGAGAGTGACAGACCATTGCCCTTGAATATCATCATCAAGGTGACATATTTCCTTGGAAGTTTAGGAGAGTGAGAGAGGCTTGAACTGTACACTGATCAGGTACTGTGAGGGAAATTTACCAGGTGGCTGGGGACACCCCACAGGGCTCATCTCTTCAGCTATCAAATGGGAGTGGGAAAACTTGCCTTATAGATTTATGACAGTGTGACAAATGTAAGTTCCCTTATAATCACACCAAACATGTGCTGAAGGCTGCTGTGTGTCTGGCAGTGTCCTGGGCTTGTGACTCATTTTGGGTAATCTAGCTAACAATTTCCAACAGTAAGAAGTGAGGTGCTATTAGTCTCTTCAGCTTGGACAGGGGAAGTTTAAATTCCTCAAAATCCCACCACTGTACTATTTTTTTCTCTTACATGCCAAACACAAGTACTCAGCCTATACTGACTGATGTTTAACATCCGCCTAAAATGATCATAGTCAAATATGTCTTTATTGTTTATTTGGTGTGAACAACTCACTATAAATGTTTGTCTACTTTCGTTTTCTTATTTCCTACCAGAGTCATAGTTTTTAGCATCTTCTCTGCCCATTATGCATTTTTCTGTCTCTTTCCGTAGTTTCTGTTGTTATTCTGCTTCTTGTTTCTATGTCTGGTGTTGAGTCTTTCCGCTAATGTTTCAAACCATACAGAATATCTACACAAATATTTTTAACCAGGCTCATCTCTACTTAACACTATAGCTCTGCTTAAAACTTTGGCCACTTAGGAAATGGTAGGAGGGGAAGGCGTCCGAGCCTTGGAGTTGAGGTTTACAGTGGTTGCGTGATTATTTACTAAGCTATATATTTAAAGGTTCAATTTACTGGACAGTAAAATGAAGGTTAAAATATTGCTAGGGGACTCAACTATTCCTAGGAACTCAAAGTTGGAGGTTTGGATTGCAGGGCATACAGTCCTTGCTCGGTCCACATTCCGTTCTTCTTTCCCGTGCTCTTACTCATGGGAAACACAGAGGTGTACAGCAGTGTTGAAGGTGAACAGAGTGTATGCTGGTGTTCTTGGCGTTTGCTTCTCTCCTCTCCTCTCCACATCTGGTTCCTCCCCCCCTCCCTGACTTCCTTCTCCTTTCTGTTCCTAGCATGCTGTGTGTCTCTGAGCTATGGATGTGTGTGCAAGTGAGTGGACAGCAATTCAATTCAATGGCAGATCTGGATTTTTAAAGTACAAACCAAATAGGATGAAAGCAAAACTGACCATAACTGTCAAATCACTGGAAGCAATAACAGAGCAAACAGTAATGGAGAAATGGGAATGACAATTGAAAAATTACTAAGAGAAAGGTCTAATCTTAAAGCAGAATTCTTATACAACACCCCAGCAACCCACAGGCTTTCACAGATAAATTCTCAAAGACCCATGCAGCTGTGTGGACATCGCCGCTGCCAGTTCTTAGCAGGCGATAGTGCACGCTAGTGATGTTAGTGTCAAGAGTAACCTCCGTTCTCTGTGCTTTACCCAGGTAAATCCGCAGTCTGACCCCCAAACACTGAGTGTAAATACTCGAACACTCACACGAGGATACACATGTTATCAGTATTCATGACCAAGTTGAGACCCAAGTACAGAGCATAGCCATCTTTCTTGGGGACAGAATTCTCCTTGACTCTTTCAAGAAACATGGCCAATCATATTTCTCAAAGTAAAGGTACTCCGATTCTCTTCTTGTAGAGAAGCATACATATTCTCTGGAGAATTGCTGCTTAGAAGGAGGGGACATGGGGAACAAGGTGAGCTGTGACTTTACACAGAAGACATAAAATGGAAGGAGTGGAAAGAAAAAGTCTGACCTACCAAAAACAGGGCCACTGCGATGCCCAAGATGAAGCCGGCAATCACGTCTGAACAGTGGTTCCGGTACTCTGAGACGCGGTTGAGGCCTGTCAGGAAGGCTGTACAGAGGGTGCCCAAGCACAGCACTGGCTTGGCCAGACGACTGCTCTTTGTCTTGATTGTGCTTGTGATGTACATCTGCAGTGGGAGAGAGACCAGTGAGCCCCGCAGTCCGGTGCATCCACAGGAGTGCACACATATCCCAGGGCAGAGACAGGGACTTCGAGAAAGGGAACCTCAGCAAGAACCTCTCATTGGACAGCTAGTTAGTTAGACAGGAAACAGTGCAGCAATGACAATGAACATGAATTTGTTAGTGATTTTGCATCGTCGTGAGTTTATGAACAGAAACTATATTGTCAGAAGGAATAACTGAAGAATAATGGCTGGATGCAGAGCATGTAGTTTTTATGTAAAGAACCAGAGAGTCATGTGGTGATATTACAAAACTCATATAAAATTCTTAGAGAGCAGGTAAACCTTCCATTTGAATACCTTTGTGGCAGAAGCTATCAGGAAGGGGAGAGATTTCACATTTTAATTTTTACTGTGCCTGCCTTTTTACTGTGTCTGCTCTCTTTGGGGCCATGATAGAAAATTGTTCACTGACTGGCTGAAGGACCTAATCTGAATGGTCTGATAACGACCATGGAACTACTCTTCTGGAAGTTGGTTTTCATGTTAGGGACACCTGTGGTCAGCTACATTGTCTGCTGTCCATTTGTCTACTTCAAAATATTTTAAAACACTGAAATTCTCTGTGCAGCAAAATATATAAAAGTGTGAGGGATCTGAACAAAATAAAAGCTGTTGGACTCTCTGACACTAGAAATGTGGGCTGTTGTTATCAAATGTATCCACAATGCCCACAGTTAAGAAAGCGTGCTAGAACTCTAGCAAATTACAACAATTTGGTAATTGCTACAAAACACCACTAGAGGGCACTAGTGACCTACCATTTCCCTTTTTCTTTTTTGATGGACTTCTTCATAGCCCAGTTTGACTTCAAACTTGGTTCAATCCTTCTGCTTCAACCTCCTATGTGGGTTCTGGGACTACAGATGTATCTCATTAATTATGATAAAATATGGTGAGTTCAGTGACCCTAATCCCTGCAAAGGCTGATATTTAAGATTATAACCTATAGAATATTTGATGTCCTGAATATGAATATATTCACATAGATGCATCTGGCAATATTACGTTGGGAAATTAATTTCTAGGAAGACGCTTCAACTCTAGCCTGAATCCTAGTGGGATACAGATGCTTCTTTATCCTGTGTAACAGGTGGTGCAAAAACCTCTGATGGATCAAAGTCACATAACTTGTAGAATACTGTGATCTTCTGACAGTGTAGGAATTGTTACTTAACAGCTGAATGCAAAAAACATATGTTTCATCTGATGCTTTGTGCTTCTCTATTGTTTTCCAGGTATGCTTTTTATGACTCATTCCTGTGAAACCTTAACCATTAAGAAATGATAGATCATTAGTTGATATTCTTCACAATGTTAAATGGTACCTAGGAAGTAACTGCTGAATAATGTTTTTGGTAGAGTTTTCTCTGTTTGACACATAATAATTGCAGATCTTTATGAGTGCTGTATAGTGTTTCAGCACCTCTATGCATCTCGTAATGAAGCCCTGGAAACTAGCATATCCATCAGTCTTGAGTAGTACTGAAAGCATAATTTAGCATATAACGGAAAACGGTTATTCAGTTGGAGTGCTGTATCTGGGTTTATCTAACTGATTGTGAGGCCTGCTTTGAAAGGGATGATGTCCGAAGCCTTGGAGGATGCTTGCGTGTCGAGCAGTGTGCCCCCACTGTATTCAGTTCTTCCTGCTGCTGCTGCTGTTTCATCTGATGTCGACATACTGGTTTATTTACCAATTTATTTATATAATGGCATTAATAAAAAATTTCACACCGCAATGACTTATATCTGATAAAAATACAAAATGGGAGGGAGGCCAAAGCACGTGGCTTTATACAAATTATGCTCCAGAAAATTTAGGAACAAATCAATATTCTGAAAACTAGAAAACACACTAAATGCCCCTGAGGATTATTGGCCTATGGTCCCTCTTTGTTTTGTAAGGAAAAAAACAAAGTCTAACCAGGCAACAGAATGTGTCTCCCCAACAGTGCTTGGGTGGAGGAGAAGGGGATGCTGCCCCTTGCAGATGGGGCTGAGGAGTAAGGTGAGGGTTCCCAGAATATCTGGGTTATGAAAGGATCCTTAGCTCTGTCTTCCTGGAGCCCTGCTTGCACTGGTGAAACATACATGGCAAACACACCAGTGAGTGACCTTGTGGTGTGGGCTTGTGTGTGTTCAAGGTCACAGTTGTGCTTCTGAGTTCTGGGTTCAAAAGAAGCATAGATCAGAGAAAGACAAAATAAGCCATTCATCAGGGGGAGGAGAGGCCCCAGTAAAGGGGAATGTCAAGGTTGGAATATGGGAGTGGGCGGGCGGGTGGGTGAGGGGTAGAATTCCCTCATAGAGATGGGGGAGGGGGAAGGGATAGGTGGTCTCCAAAGAGGAGACCTAGAAAGGGGGAAACATTGGAAATGTAAATAAAGCATCAAAAAAAAAAATGTAGGAAAAAACAAGAAGTCACTGTTGTTCTTCTTGAAAGCAAAACCAACCAACCAACCAAACGGCATCATGACCTAGCCAAGCAATCAAAGGCAACGTGATCTAGGAAGAAGCAAAGTTTGCTGTCTTAGATTCTTCTGGAAATAGCCAACTTTTAACAAAGCGATAGTGTATGTTGCACGGATCACAGGAGACACAGGTTTAATCCTGACCTGCACACTGTGAGGTTAACCACACATCCATGTCCACACTTGAAACCCTACAGGTAGGCACGAGCAATGTATACTGTTCAGAAACCAACCAAACCTGTGGCAGAATGGTCAGAGAGTCCCAGGCAGAGTGCCAGGAGCTCAGCCACAGCTCTGACTGTGCAGTCTTAGGTATTCATGAGGCCTTAGTTTCCCCACCTGTAAACCAGGAGGGTATAAATGGACAATTATCAAGGTTCTTTTCAAACTAAGTTCCCTGGGAAGTTAGGATTAGGAATGGGTCAGGGTGGGGCTATTTTATTAACAGTGTGATACGAGATGAGAGAAACATGTTTTATCTGACTTACATCACCACGTGACAGAGATGACACCATGGTGGTGGGAAGGGTGAAAGACACAGCCCAGCGAAACCTTGGCTTGGGGAGACAGTAAGACTCGTACACTCACCGTGGCGTATAAGGCAGAGTAGATGCTCAGAGCAGCGTGTTTGGACGGGAAGGACCTCCGAGCTTTTTCTATCACTTCCAGGTCCCCAGTGCAGATGTTACCATTGTTGATGAACTGGTGGTGTGCCCGGCAGTCTGTACTGGTATAGTTTGGCTGGCACACTGTCAGGAAGTATGGTGTTAGGTGGCCAGTAACCACTTGCCCGGCGTTTACAAAAATGTCAGTAGCAAAAAGTCCAAATGCAAATACCCCTGTAAGGAGATTTGAAAGAAGTCAGAGTGGTGATGTGCAATTGCCAGTTGGTTTTTGCCTCAGAGAAGAAGAGATTGAGGGAGTCCATGATGACACCTTCAAAAGGATTTTAAGAGTCAAATTGTCCCTTCACCTTTGTCCTTCTAGAGAATGAAGCCTGCCTTCTGAATGACCATCTCTTCCCAGTCTTGGCAGACCATCTACTGGTAGCATATTATTGCTTGCTTTGAGTAGTTAGCAGCAACATAGTCTCGATGGGAGGAGCTGGAAGTGTGAAGTCTCACTGACTGGGCTCCAGCCTTGGTGGCCAGCTCACAGAATGAGTAGTATAACTTCCTTGAACCACAATGCGCTTGGTTGAGAATTAGAGGTGGGGTAAGGGGAGATGGCGTGAGATATGTACAAAATACCCAGCATGAGTCTGGGTTTGCTTTGCTTTGGAGACAGGGTCTCATGTAGTTCAGGGTGGTCTCAAACTCTCTGTGTAGCCCAGGATTGATCTTACAACTTCTGACTTTCCTGCCACCACCTCCTAAGCACTGGCATTCCTGGAGTATGTCACTGCAGCTGTTTTATGCAGTGGCAGGAATGGATCCTGAGCTTTTGCGCCTGCTAGACAATCGCTCTACCAACTGAGCTCCATCGCTAGCCTCACAGTGCCTTAAGTAATTCCTCTTGCTATAGAAAATGTATTCAGCCTGTTTTTATTTAGAAATGCAAATAAGCTGTTATCTATACACCAAAGTAAGTGAGAATGAGTAAGGATTTTATAGAGTTCCTCCCCAAAGAGAGAAAAAAAGATTATCCCCAAAACGTCACTGCATTGTTTTATTCAATGAAGAGACTAGTAAAGGAGGAAATAGGAACAATATTCAAGTCAGCTGTTATTAGTGGTACCAGTCTCTTACTGCTGCTACAACAAGCTGCCATAAACACCGTGGCGTGAAACAATGGAAATCTGTATCCTCACCGAGTTATGGAAGTTGGAAGAACAAAGTAGGTTTTAACCAGGCGAAGCTCCAAGTGTTGTCGGGCTGCCTTTCTGTGAACTCTGGAAAGTTCCAGGGCAGAACTTTGAGGAGTTGCCTCCTTTCCAGCACTTACCTTATCCCACTGCTCCATCAGCTCTGACCTTCTCACCTGTCTCTAAAACCGCTTGTGATTTTGTTCGATTCACCTGGACAAACCAGGATTACCCCTGATCTTGAGATCATCAATGCAAGCATATCTTCAGATCCCCCTTTCACAAAAAGCAGCAAGTCCACTGTTTCCAGGGTCATCTTTTGAGGTAAGCGTGTGTGTTTGTGTGAGGGTAAGAGCATGTGTGTCTATATGTGTGTGCACATTCATGTGAGTGTGTGCATGCCTGTATTTGCATGTGTGCATATGCATGTACATACATATATGCATGTGTGTGAGGGCACACATGTGTGCACACACATATATGTTCATGTATGTATGTGTGCATGAGTGAGTGTTCTTACTATTGTTTAGCCTGTGCATTCCACCTCTAGATTTTTGATCTGCTCTCTGGTAAATTCCACAGCTTTAGCCTCAACAAGCTTGGCCACCAATAGACAGGATTTTTTTTTTTTTAGTTGAAAACAAGTTTTAGCTGACATATAAAAACACAGAAATTATACATACTTGTGGAGTACCATGTGAT
Source organism: Uromys caudimaculatus (assembly GCA_028551405.1). Classification (NCBI taxonomy): domain Eukaryota; kingdom Metazoa; phylum Chordata; class Mammalia; order Rodentia; family Muridae; genus Uromys; species Uromys caudimaculatus. Next base: position 50,826,127 of record CM052702.1, read on the forward strand.
ATTTTGACACATTCAGTATATGTTGTAGAAGATTTAAGTCATTTGTATCGTGACTGAAGTTATCAAAGCATCCTTTATATGTATTTCCTCAAACATTTGTCATTTGTGGTGAAAATAATCAAATTCCTCTTCCCTAGCATTCTAAAAGTACATTGTCAATGCTGATAGTTATTGGGTGGAGAGAAGGCACCGTGGTTGAGAGCACTTGAGGCTCTTGCAGAGGGTCAGGTTCAGTTCCCAGCACCTACATGGTGGCGCTTAACGATCTTGACCTCTAGTTCCAGGGGATCTGATGCCTTCTTCTGGTCTCCAGAGTACAGCATACATGTGGTACACTAACATACATACAGGCAAGCACACTAAAAAACTGAATAAATCCTTAAAAGCATTGATACTTGTCCTGTCACATTGCTACCTTTATCTTTAGTACTCATTAAACGGCCTCTCGCCATCCCTCCCTCCGTGTCCACTCATCTTTGCTGAAGTCCGTGGTTTTGGGTTCCATACACGAGTGAGATTATATAGTACTCAGTCTTTCTGTGACTCTTTCCGGTTTCATTCTGATATGTATTGATTGCTATAATTTTCCTTTCCGTAGCTTTCCAAGAACATGCTTTGTCACAATGAGAGCTGGCATCTTTATTAGCTGCAGGCGACTCACACTTAGGGGCTCTGACCCGGCAGAGCAGGCATCCATTGATCATGCCTGGCAGGCTTTATCCCCAGGCTCTAGAAGCCTGAGTGGTTGGATTTTTTTTTTTTTTTTTTTTTTTTTTTAACGTCTTCAAGTAAGGTTCTTAAAGACCAGTGTGTGGCTTGTTCAAGGGGTAATAAGTCTGTCTAGACAATCTTTTTCAGGAAACGAGGGTTATTTATGACTTGAAAATAGAAAAGAGACAGCATTTTCCTCTGGCATTTTATTCGTCAGGCATGCCTTCAATGAGAACAATGGTAGGTTTTGGGCGAAGGAGGGTTTCTAGACATGCGGGATCAGTGTCGGAAGAGCCAGCTCTATGCCCACACTGATTCTGGGATGGTGGGCTCTGAGCACGCTGTCCTGCTACTGTGCTTTGCAGTGCTTCTCCATCCTTTCTCTGCTTAAATCTGCTTTTCCTGATGGTTTAACAGCATCCACTCTCCTCACATATCATTCTGATGTGTTCAAGCTAGGACTGAAGGGCACTGCCCACCCGAGGGATCCCGCCCTCTGCGAGCACATTCCATGCCAGCCAAGGGCTGTAGAGCCTAGAGCGGCTACCTAGAGCGGTGACGTAGACATAATGTCAGAGTGCACTGTGTCTTTGTAAAAGACCCTAGCCATTCCTTTGTTAGTCAACCTGAACTCCTTGAGATTATTTTTACAAGTCTCAGAAACTAAAAATAGTAGTTTTATTCTTAGAGTTTGGTGAAATACACTAAATATTCTCTTGAAAGGTATCTTATTAAGGAGATGTTTCAAAACCATCTCTGCAGTGTAGCTTGATGCCTAAAATTATTTGAGGAAGATCATAACTGAAAATTTAGACACATTTTCTTAAACTTCCTATTAGCACATATACATTATATATAATAATGGGCTCAATGTGACAGTTTCCTAATGTAGATAATGTATTTTGATCGAATTCACCCTCGTTGCCCTCTCTTGATGTCCTCCTCCCAGTTATTCCCCTTCTACTTTTACGGCTGCTTTGTGTGTGATCCCTTGATCTTATCATTAAAGCTGTTTACAACGCATAGAAAGTTTCTTTACAGGAGCATGGACACCTACTAATAACTATATACCATTGAAAAAATGTCTTTCCCTTTCCCACAAACCAATCAGCCATTATCTGCTTACAAATCCCCAGTGGCTGTGAGTGTTGTGTTTTATAAAAGATAGGAGAGGAAGGGATATGTTTGGTGGAGGGAAGGTGTGGTGTGGGGGAGGGGGTGCCTGCCTCTTCCGGCTAATGCTGAGGTGTCCCTTCCTCCCTGAGGTACCAGTCACACAGACGGTGTAGTATAGAATAGAGTTTATTCAGGGCATGGGGAGGAGAGTTGAGAAGAGAGAGAGAGAGAGAGAGAGAGAGAGAGAGAGAGAGAGAGAGAGAGAGAGAGAGAGAGAGAGAAGAGGAATAGAGGAGTAGCGGCTGGCAATGAGCACGTGGAGAGAGAGGGGGGAGGAGAATGGGGAGAGGGGGAGCGGGAACAAGAGGAGAGAGCAAGAGCAAGAGGGAAGAGGGGGCGGGCAAGCAGCCACTTTTACAGTGAGTCAGGCACATCTGGCTGTTGCCAGGCAACTCTAGGGAGGAGCCTAGACTAAATGCCAACAGTGGGGCCCCTGAGCCCACTTCTCTTCCATTATGGGATGTTGATAGCCCCATGTTGTATAGGTAAGCACACCAGCCATGAATTCAAGAGCACAGCAGCTGTGCCATGCCTATCAGTCAGCATTCTGCCCCACTCTCCCTACCTCAGCTCCCCCCCCCCCCATTCTTTCTTTCTGTCCCTTCTCCTGTGACATTCTCTGAGCCTTGGAGGGATGGTATAGATGTTCCATTTTTGGCTGAGCATTCAACAGTTATTTTAAGCACTTTGCTCACTTACGCATCTCTGCAGTTACCACCGACTACTAAAGAAAGAATATTCTCTGACCGAAGATGACAGCATCACCAATATAGATAATAAACACAGCGATTTAGAAGGAAATTTAGACGACAATCATGTTCATTTAGCAGAAAACAGCAGCAGTAGTTTCCCCATGGTAGCCTATGACCTCCTCAGCCATGGTATTATGCTGAATTTCTTCTTATGGAGCAGGCCTCAATCCAGTCAGAAAGTGGTTGATTACCCCAGAACGGAAATGTCACTATCGCACCAGAAGAACATCTTACCCACCCAGCAGGTAGTGTTACATGATGGGTCTACAGTTGACTAAGATTGTTGATGATATCTTTTTTTCTGAAAAATTACATTTGCAAGCATATTGTGCCCAGCAGTAGGATCAGTGTGATGTGTCCACACAGGCACACAACATGCACTGCACAAGCTGAAGGGACCTTTTCCACCCCTAGCACCTCTCCCAAATCCCACACAAACATGTCTCTATTTCCAAGTCACCATTCTTTAGAGTTTATGAGGGGGAGGGCGAAGGAAGGAGGGAGGGGAAGGAAGAAGAGAGGAAGAGAGAGAGTGGGAGAGAGAAAAGGAAAGGGAGGCGGGAGGAGAGGGGCATAGAATTTGTCTAGTTTTACTTAATATAATGATCTCTTGATCTATTTTCTCAAAATAAAAATGACAGTATTTCTGTTTTCTTTGTGGCCACATGAGACTGAACTGTGCCCATGCCACAGACACACACACACACACACACACACACACACACACACTCACACACACACACCTCTGTTTGACTTAACCCTTTCATACCCTTTGGCTATATACCTACCACTGGAATAGCTGGGTCAGACAGGAAATCTGATGTGGGTTTTCTGGGTTACTTCTCTGTTCTTTACAGTGACTGTACTAATTAACATCCTCACCAACAGAGAAGAGTTCTTTTTCCTCCACAACCAAACCAGAAATTTCCTTTATTATTTTGTTTTAACTGAAGTGAGGTGACCTATCAATTTTGTTTTGATTTGAATGTCTTTCATGTTAATGATTCAGAGCATACGTTCACTTTTTTTTTTTTTTTTCCTGTTACATTTCTTCTTTTGAGAAGTATCCATTCAGGTCATGTGCTCGTCATTTTGTCTGCTTGCTTTGACACATGTGGCTAGGTGAGGCTGGCCTAGATTCCTGATCCTCCTGCCTCCACCTCCTAGTGCTGGGATTATAAATGTGCACCACTACACCTGGCTTATTTGTTCCTTAAAAAAGATATTATTTTAAAATGTTCTTTATCTCTTTACGTATTCTGGATATCAACTATTGTATGTATGGTTGGTAACTATTTTCTCCCATTATGTAGGCAGTCTGCTCACTCTGGTGATTGTTTCCTTTGGAGTGAAGATGTTAACATTTTTAAAAACATATTTGCTTTTTAAACTTTTCATACAAGTTTGCATTGCATGTTGGGGATTCCATCTTCATGTTCCCCTCTCTACCATTTTTTTCTTCTTGCTAGTCCACATTGTTGCCTAGACAGTTTCACTTCTGTTCTCCTGCAGAAGCCTTTAAGCTTGGTGTAACTGACCCTTGCAATTCTTGCTTCTGTTTTCTGTGCTGCTAGAGTCATAGAAGTATTCCTGTTGTGCTTCTCCCCTAACCTGGAGTTTCCAGTCTTGTATTTAGGTACTTTGTCCATTTGGATTGATCATTCTGCAAGCTGAGAGATACAAGCAGTCTTCTGATGTGGATACATCGTTTCTTCAGTGCTGTCTGAAGAAGAGGCTGTCCATTTTCCTGTGTCTTGGTGCTTTAGTCAAGAGTTGGATTTAGTTTACTGTACCTCTTCAATATGTTTTAAAATTAGGACACCTCCAGCTTTGCTCATTTTACTCATGGTTGCTTGGCTATTTGCAGTCTTGTGTGCTTTCATATAAAATTTCAGATTTTCTTTTAGTTCTATGCAGTACATCATTAGTATTTTAATGGGGATTATATTGGATCTCTGTATCTCTTTGGGTAGTACAGACATCTTAACAGTAACCTTTTAATCCACGATCATGGGGAGTCTTTCCCTTTTCTGTAAGTATTCTACATCTTATTTCATTAATGATTTAGGGTTTTCACCAACAGGTCTTTTTATTTCCTTGTTAAACTTCTTCCTATGTATTTTAAATAACTCTTGTGATAGGATGGCTCTCATGCTTTCTTGTCAATGTTGTTAAAGCTTATTACTGCTGTGTAGGAAATGGCTTAGTTGTTGTATGCTGACCTTGCACCTCAGAGCTTTGATTCACTTCTCTGTTCCAATTATGTTTTGCTGGAGACTTCAGTGTTTTCTCATCAGGTCATCGGTGTACTGGCTGGTTTTGTGTGTCAACTTGACACAGGCTGGAGTTATCACAGAGAAAGGAGTTTCAGTTGAGAAAATGCCTCCATGAGATCCAGCTGTAAGGCATTTTCTCAATTAGTGATCAAGGGGGAGGGCCCCTTATGGGTGGTACCATCTGTGGGCTGGTAGTCTTGGGTTCTATAAGAGAACAGGCTGAGCAAGCCAGGAGAAGCAAGCAAGCCAGTAAGCAACATTCCTCCATGGCCTCTGCATCAGCTCCCGCTCCTTAACCTGCTTGAGTTCCAGCCTTGACTTCCTTTCATGATGAACAGCAGCATGGAAGTGTAAGCTCAATAAACCCTTTCCTCCCCAATTTGCATCTTGGTCGTGATGTTTGTACAGGAATAGAAACCCTGGCTAAGACAATCAGCAAACAGGGATGATGACGGTTTCCTCGTTTATCATGTGCCCTTTATTTCCTTTTCCTTGCCCAGTTGTTTTAGCTAAAGTTTCTAGTTCTATATTTAGTAACAGTGTTGGCAGTAGATTTTTGCCTTGCTCTGCGTATCAGGGACATACTATA
>CM052702.1:50831730-50854378 GCA_028551405.1 Uromys caudimaculatus
AAGAATCACCTCGATGGCCATCAGGGAGAAAGGAGAGGACTTTGGGCCTGAGGGTGCTAGAGGCCCCAGTAAAGGGGAATGTCAAGGTGGGAATATGGGAATGGGTGGGCGGGTAGGTGGGAGGAGAAATTCCCTCACAGAGGCGGGGAGGGGGAGGGGATACGGGGTTTCCAAAGAGGAGACCCAGAAAAGGGGAAACGTCGGAAATGTAAATAAAGTATCAAAAATAAAAATTAAAAAAAAAAAAGATTTCCACATGTGTTCTGATGTCAGTGGTGGGCATGCACAGCTTTGATTATGTTGGGGTGCAGGATTATGTTCGGGTACAGTACTTCCATACCTTGTTTGTTCAGTGCTTTTACCATGGGCATGTATTAAGTTTTACAAAATGACTTTCCCCACATTTAGTGAGATATAATTTTTCTTGTATTCTGTTAATGAATTTTTTTATTTGTCACCCTCCCATTTCTGAAACATAGATCCCACTGGGTATGATCATTTTGCTTGGAAACTATTTTCTCTCAGCACTGGGAACACAACATCTTTCTCTCCTGGTGTGGAAGGTTTCCCCCGAGAAATCTGTCTGTATTCTCTAATCAGAAAGGCCTCAAATAGGACTCTGAGGTTTTATTTTGCAGATTTCATAAATCTTTCATTGTTTTCTAACTTGACATGTTGACAATAAAACACTGGGAAAGATCTTCCCTTGCTTCTAGGTTTTCCAAAGACATGGGTGCTTGTCTTGTAATCGTCTTCCAAAGACCTTGAATGGTCTCTTCACATCCCCCCCCCCCCTTTTTTGTATGAATGCAATATTTCAAAAGATCTATCTTCATGCATTCTTCCTTTGGCTTGATCTGGATTGATGTTGAGTTTTTCCACTGTATGTTTTGACTTATAGAACTTCTTTCTGAGATTTTTGATTTGTTCTTTTACAAAATTTTTATTCATTTGTTGTCACTTTCACTCATACCTAGAATTGTCTCCTCAATTTCCTTTAATGGCTTGTTTATCTGTGTTCTCTTAGGTGTCACCCACTTTTTTGTTTGTAACTATTTTTTAAAAAGTCATAATTAGGCACTTCAGCCATTTTTATCCCATTGGGACCTGATTCTTGAGCTATGCTTGTTTTGAGGGCATCTGGTTTCCTTTTCTTGTTTTCTCATCTTCCTGTACTGAGATCTGCTTATCTGATGTGTCAAGAATTTCCACCAGGTTTTGAGGTGGTCTGCTTTAGTAAAGGACCTTTTTCTTTAGCTGTTTCTTGAGGGTAGGCATTGTTTTCTTATCTAATATTGACTTTGTTTCTTGCTGGGCACATACCAGGATACTGTTGTGGATAGCCCTGGGGCTTTTTGTATTCTAATTCTGCCCTCATGGGAGGGGCTTTAGAGAAGGAGTGAGTTATACCTGTAACTTCTTGTGAACCAATCCTCTAATGAATAAAAGAGCCAATCACTGGGAGCATAAGGAGGGACTTCCAGGTTGGAGGAGGAGCAGGAGAGAGGGAGAGCCCTTTTGGAATGGGGAGAGCAAATAGGTAGGATGTAGCTAGTAGAGTCTCCTGGTATCATGGCGGATCCACAAGGATTTGCCACCAGAGGAATAAGACTTTGATAAGGTTTACAAGATTAGATTTTAGTTGATGTGTCCAGAGATTGAGTTATTATTGCTTCTGAACTTAGTTTATGTTTCATTTTCCTTCACACTGCGGCTCGTCTGGGTTCCAGAGAGAAAGGTACAGCAGCGAAGTGTGGGTTTGCCTGATGTGCACCACAGAGACCATGGGGGTATTGAAGTATGGGGCTGGCATGGTAGTGATCCACCAGTGGGAACCTAGCAAGCTGGGTGGAGAGATCATGGAGCTCTGAGTCAGAGCTCCACGAGATGAAAGCAGGTCGGCCATTGCCTGCCAGTGCATGGCTGGCCAGCCCACCAGGGATGAAAGAACCAAGGCGTAGTGCGGGAACATGCTATATATTCTTTCATTTTTTAATACTTCCCGCTACAGGATACAACCACATTTTAGCTTCTTTGGACTTCGATTAATGAGACTGGAGATAGTGAATATCATGGTAAAGTCAGACAGACTTTCTATCTCTATAGATCATGCAAGAACAGTACTCTAGAAGTTCAGGTAGCTGTGGTGTAGACAGCAGTGAGTGTGGGGGTTCAAAATATGGTTTCTTCTAGCCTGGGAATGGAAGTCCTTACTGAGTAATAGGGCTTCTTCATGTCCTGTTGATGCTTGCTATGGCAATGGGATAGCAACAGTTGTGAATGGCCTGATGCATTTGTCTTCTGACTAGTCAGCAGTGATCCTAGAGGCTTCATGAAGAATAGTAGCAGTAACAATCATGGTAATTTCTCTGTCGCACACTTAGGTTCTGATAACTGTGTGTGCTCAGACAAAACAGTGTGTGTGTGTGTGTGTGTGTGTGTGTGTGTGTGTGTGTGTGTGTGTGTGTAGAAAGCGTGTAAGTATGATGGCAGCAAAGCTGCCACATTCTGTCTGTATGTGACCTTAGCTAGAGTGGACAGGGTTTTGGGGTAAGACAAGAGCCTAAGCCATTGATGTTTCTACCACCTCACAATTCTCCTGTGGGTGGAGCAGGGGCAGAGGTAAGCTGTTCCTCCCTGCTATCAACTTCAGGCTTCTGAGTGTGACAGGGACTATAGGAACTGAATGGATGGCTGCCTTCAGTCCTGATACCAGAATCACACAGAGCTGGCTCCACCACTGCTATCAAAGGGCAAGCATCCTGATTTTGAGTACTCAAGGTAATGGCCTCTGTTCCCTCGTGTAATGACACTTATCATCCACAATAGGGGTACTCAGCAAGCTTAGGTCACAGTCACATTGCCTGGCCATTTGCATTGGCAAAGCTTCCCCTAACCCAGCGTATGGAATATCTGTGGAATCTCAGAGACAGGAACATGTGAGGCAAACTCAGACAACAGCTCACTCCTCAAGATGGTTCCTAGCTACAACATCCTGTGGGGATGCTGGGAGATGGTGTGAGTTCTTTTCCCAAAGCTAGACTTCCTCTTAGATTTCAGTTTGTTTAAGGGACCCAAAAGCCTGTGTGGATTATGAAACTTTTTAGCCACTAGGATTACTCCAGTTACCCCAGCAAAGTGGACATTCCACTTTCCCTTGCTGTGGAGTTGGGTGACAGAAAGTGGGATATCTCCTTAGGCTATCTCTGAATCCTACACAATTCTAGTTTCTCTTACTGGTTTCCAGTGTTCCAGGGTCTCTCACCTCACAACGTAGCTATCTATCTGTCACTATGTGCTTTCTTTTGGAATATGCTTTAAATAGCCTCCATAGCACACAGCTGTCATTCAAATCATAAAAATACTTAAAAAATTATTAGTTCTAAATTGATATTGCCATTGTAAATGAAACTAGAGATAAACTTTAACTTCTTTCTAAAAACTGATGAGATAAGAAATCTGTAATTCTGAAAAGCTAAGACAAATATTCAGCACCATGTGTTATTTATCTTCTGTTTCAAGAAAGCAATTTCTACAGCATAATGAACTGGTCTGTTTTAAAAATAATCCCTGTGTTTGTCATTGTTGTAAGTTCTAATCGCAGGAAGTGATGACAAAGAATAGTTACCTAAAAACATGACAGTTTATCAGCTGAAACACAAACACAATATTTTCATAAATAAAAGGCCAAAACTAACAAATATACCCCTCCCTCCTCCCAAACGTACAATAGCATGAACTGGGAACAGATTGTTGTATTTCAGTGAGAATACCTTTCTTTGTTCCTTCCTTATAAGACAGATCCTTTCCCGGGTTCTCTCTCTCTCTCTCTCTCTCTCTCTCTCTCTCTCTCTCTCTCTCTCATGTCATTCCCCTCTTTTAACCTGTTGCTGTCTTCACTTTTTGCCCTGTCAGCCCCCACTGTTTTACCCTGATGCTGCCCCCCTTCCAGCCCACTAGTCTCTAAGTAGCTGCGTCTTAGTCCTGCTAGGCAGTGTGGATACAAGTGTTATTAGCCAGAGGACATGGCGATAAAGTAAATGGAGAATGTGGCTGCAGATAAATCCAGGAAGTATGCCCAGATACAAATGATGCAGAGAGAAATGTTTCTACGATGAACTGAAAACAGAGATGTCACAGCCTAGGGGCTCAGAGGACTCCCACGATTCCTTAAATCTCCTTCTGATTCTGTTTATAGGCTTTAAAATCTGTTGTTGGTGATCTATTCCCCTTTCCACCTTCAGATTAGCACCACACAGGCTGGACAGTCACCAGTCCTGTGGTGATTAAGAGACACAGGACTGATGCTCCTGTCATGGCATGATGCATTTCCTAAGCATTTTATTAAGTACCATGGTCATAATTTAAGTAGTTCCCTGAAAACATATGTTATTATTCTTATAGAAAGCTTTGCACCTACTCTCTATCAACTGCTGCGAATAACTATAGATATTCAGACAGTACTTTTGTGGCTATGACAAATTTTGCTATGAGATATCTTACAGAGCAAAAATAGCCATCACTTTTCGACAGTTATTAAAACATACTTGTTTTCTTAAATAATACAGAAGCAGTTAGCAACTAAGCGTGATCCTTCCCCCCAGGAGTTACTCTGTTCTGGAAGGGATGTTGAAGGACACTAGTACAAGAGGAGATGATATGGCAGGTATCTGGCTAGGGGGAGGTCAAGGATGATATGAGATATCCTACAGAAAGTAGGCAATTCTGCTCTACTCCTGTCCAAAAAAGGAACATCTGACTGTGACAGTTAATTTTAATTGTCATCTTGATACAACCTACAGTCACTTGGGAAGATAATCTCAAAGAGGGGTTGTTTCCATAGTGTTGGATTATGGACACTTTTGAGGGGGATTGACTCTACTGTCTGCATCAACAGAGGAAGACAGCCTGAAAGTGGGTGGTACCCCGGCCTATAAAAGAGTAGAGAAATCTAGCTGCTCTAAGCATGTGTGTACTTGTTTCTCTCTGTCGTTGACTGTGGATGTGACACAAGTAGCTACTTCAAGTCTTTGCTTGGTTTTCTTACAATAACCATCATGAACCAGGGATTGGGAGCTTTGCTAAAGTGCTTTTCGTCAAGGTATTTTATAACGGTAACAGAAATGAAACCATATCGTGCTAGTTATGCTACTATAGCATTGGCTTAACAAGTCAGCCATGCTGAGGGTGAGCAACAGTTGCGCTCGCTGAAGTGGTGTGACTTTTGCACTGGCTAACCTGCAAAGTACCAGAGAAAGGAGTTCTCTGCTCAATTAGTCTTATTTGAGCCCAATTTGTAAACACTTCTGCTGGGTAGAATCCTCAGAAAAAGAGTCTCTATGACTTTATATCCTTTATTCTAAAACTGGGAAACCTATAGAATTCTGGGTTAGGAGTCTGGTTAGGTCCATAATAGTCTAGACCACTGAGGACGATACAAAGGAGAATATTCATCTCTTACACAGAGAAGAGTAGCCAAAATCTACACCCACCCCATTACTTCCTGAGTATTGAGCAGTGATTGCACCCCAGCAGAACTGATCATGGCTTCCAATTTTGACACCAGTCTTCCCCCTGCAGTCTTGAACAACATTCATGGTCCAGAAACTGTACACATCTCTAGTAGGGAGTTCCAAACATTTTAGCCTCATGAGATCAAGAATTGATTAGATTATTTTCTTATTTCTTTCATTTCTTTTAAAAGCTCTACTATCACCCCTGATCCTGTCTTCCTGATCTCTCCAAGTTTCTGATCTCTGAATGGAGAGTCATCCCCATCTGTCTATAAGCATTGCTCTTGACATTTTTCTTTTACAGTGTACACTCATGACTCATAAACGTAGCTGGATGCCATGACACTGTGACCTAGTTTTAGGCTTCTTGGACAAGTTAGTTTTCTGCAGCCAGCACATGAAACTAGCCTTGTTTCCTGGCCACCCTGCTCACTGGGATTGCCCCTGTATTGCTGGTTTTTTGTCTTTCTACCAATCAGTATCAACTCTAGACAATTCTTATTGACTGACAACCTCCTCCTTCCGTTGAGATTTGCATGTATGTAGGCACAAACACCCTATTACATTTTCCCCATTAATTTCTCTCTGTAGCATGTGTCTTCTAAAAAACACAATTTAATTATTTATGTTGTTTAATGCCTGCATTTCCAAATTAGAATAGAAAATCAACTAGAGCAAATTTTATTCAGCTTTTGTTTACAAAAAGTGTCCCCTCAACACTATCAGAATCTAGCATAAAGTAGGTTCTCAATAAATTACTACATGAAGGTTCTCAATAAATTATTAGTTGAAGGTTGAGTGAACATGACTGATCCTCCATGTTTAAATGATAAATAATATAAGTAGAAATAAAATGATTAAATGAAAGCTCTTTCCAGAATAAGTACATTTAAATGACTTTTAAAATTGAGACCAATTTTCTAGTTCTCAAAAGGCTGAAATTAAGCTTGTCTCTGAATATCAATCCTTACAACCATAAAACATGATGACCTTTGAAAGTGCATTTAAAATATTCATGCTTCATTCAGATCACAGGTAATTTATTAATTAGTGTTACATTCATTAACTGTTTACCATGGCACTTTCCATTCTGTCCAGTGTTCTTAATCCTTGGACTTGACTTAAATTGCAAAAAACTGCTTAGTATTTAATTACATTTTGATTAGAAGTAATAATAGAGCAGCTCTGTGGTCACCAATGAAAAGCCCATAATAAATGGCTTCTGAATGGTAGGCTGTTTTAGGTGCTAACAGAGAGTCTAGTATTGGCACATGTGTTGTATTTTTCCAGTAACTCCACAGAAAAGCTATTCAGGAAGAGAAAGTTAATTTAGTTTTCTTTCTATGAGGCAGTCCAAAGCCTTGCTAATTCTACTTTCTGCTAATTACTTCTCAGTGCTGAGCCAAAAGGTAGTCATTTAAGAACTGATTTTTAGAATAGGTTTTCCGCCCTGAAGTATGTTTATCTCCTTATATTTTGGGGGGAATGCATGGCTTCTTTACTTAAGTCTTTGCTGCTGGACAGGATGGGAGGGTTTCATCTTTCTCGAGAAGCTAAGGCTGTGGATTATTTTTCTGTAACTTGATAGAGTGAGAAGGAGAAGGTATGGAGAGCAGAAAATGAGAGACATCCCACATCTTTGTTTTAAATACTCTTAAATCTTTAGGTTTTTTTTTTGTTTTTAAACATATTCATAATTAAATGAATAGAGATTACAGAACAGTAGGTATCAAAACAATTCACTTATTATCTTAATTCTGAAGTAACAATAGTCAACTTTCATTTTAATCCATTCTTTATTTTTTTGTTTGTTTTTGCAATTATAATATAATTGTATCATTTCTTTCTTCTTTCCCACCCTCCAAAACCTCCCATATACTTTCCTCGCTATCTTTCAAATGCATGGTCTTTTTTTCATTAATTGTCATTCGTTCTCATTTTAAGGGCACATAAACATAACATAGACTTGTATACCATGTCTTTTTAAAATCTGAGACAGAGTCTTACTATGTAACCCAGGTTGGACTTGAACTCTCAATGTTCCCACCTCATCCTCACCCGCACTCCTCTCTCAGGGCTAGAATCCCAGGTGTTTGCACAGATTCATTTCTACATTCAGAAATAGAAAATATTTTAATAGTTATATCATTTGATATTCATTATACATATATAGTTTCCCTTCTATTAAACACATTTAATGGCATATTGAGGTTATAATGGAAGCTTTAGCACTATTGTATTTTTTAAAAAGATGTATTTTTTAAATTATGTGTATGGGTGTGTGAATGTGAGTGCAGAAGCTTGTGAAAACCAGAGGCGTTGGATCCCCCTAGAGCTATAATGAGAGGCTGTCGTGAACCACCTGACTAACTGCTGGAAACCACACTCGGGTCCTCTGCAAGATCAGTGTGTCCTCTTAGTGGCAGAGCCATCTTCCCAGCCCCACTGTTAGCACCTTGGTATTTTAATTTATATTATGGGAAATTCATTTAATCATACAGTTAATCTACATCTCTTCTTTCTTAGGATACGTGACTTGACTTGGAATGTGGGGTTTGAGAGGAGATCTGTTTCTAAGGCATTGAGGAACAAATGTTTGCACACATTCCTGCCTGACAGAACGCTGCTCATCCTGATACTCCTGCTATGAGCACATTTCCATAAAATAATTTGTTAATCCATTGGCTTTTTTTGTAACACAAAGCTGATTGTATTTGCTAGGGACTACTATTTAAAATGACTTCAAAAACAATTACATAAACTACAAGGGAAATCATGCCATTTAGGCTTAATTAGAATAGTCATTTAAAACAGTTGTCATTTCCCAATGCCAATTGCAGAGTATGTATTTTGGTGACTGCTGGCTTAGAGAAAAGACTATTAAGCTCTTTACAGTAACGTTTCTAATAGAGTTTGGTAACTACCTTATTTTACTTTAATTTTCGTCGAAGGAAATATTTCCATTTAAATGTTTTTTTATTTCAACGAATACATTTTCTCCCTTTTATAAACAAAATAATCCAGATACTCAGAAATTAACCTTGTCTGGATAAATAGATCTCTTTACTCTCCTCTTACTGACACTGCTGTATAAAAAGTCAGAATGAACTTTCACATCTTTCTTTTCCAAATCGCCTTATTTGTGTGCTTTAAAGTTCTGGAACCAAACTGGATAGGTAATCAGGGCCTTTAAAAAAGTACGTAAATGAAGATGTAAGAATCAGCCATTGTGAAACTAGTTTTAGGAAAATGTATTAATTAACAAAATTTATCTCTGCTCTTCATTTATCTAAAACCAAACCAAACCAAAACCAAAACCCCCCAAAAACAAAAACCAAAAAAACCCAACCCCCTCCCCAAAGCAACAACAACAACGAAAACAAAAACAAATGAACAAACAAAAACAAAATTAAAAAAGACTTCCCAAGCCCTACATTTATTTGAAGTCTATGTTTGAAACATGTTGCTTGCAATATGCTGTTCACATAAAGTCCGCACTCTGCAAGGATCAGAAATTATTAGGAGCAACAGACTTAAGCTACAATGCCAGTATGTTAAGCTCCTATAAAAGATGAAAGGACTGATTCAGTGGGGATCAGGAAGACCTGTTTGGATAAGTTTAAACAGACCCTGAAGACTGTGGCCAGATGCTGTGGTAAAAGGGTGCTCTAGACAGTAGGAACATGACAACATGAACAGGAATATAGGTGGGAATCCTACAGTCTTTCTGGGGCCACTAAAGCAATTTAGCGTGGGACATGAGACTGGAAACAGAAGAGGTCTCCGATCACTAAGGGCTCTGTAGGCTATGCAAGGAACATGAGAAAATGGTTTAGAGTGATGACTCAGTGTGTAGGAGTGCTTGGAATACAAGCAGGAGCACTTGAGTTTGGCTCCCCAGAACCCATGTAAGAAACTGTGGCCAAGTGTGCCTGTAACTCCAGTGCTGGAGCAGGTGGAGACAGGAGGAGCACTGGAACTTTCAGGCTGTCAGCCTGGCTCCAGGTTCAGAGCAACCCAGTCACAAGGGAGTACAGTGGAGAGTCACAGAGCACCACACCCTACATCCTTCAGGCACCATCCATGTACAGGTATATGGGTACACACATGAATGTGTACATACACCAAATACATGCACATGCACACGCACACACATGTACACACAACAATGGTAGCAAGATGGTATTTTTGTAGAGTTGAAGCTGAATCCATCTGAGTTTCTGAGTTTTGAGGTAATATGTAGAGAAATCTCTCATAGGGATAAAGGAATTTTAATTGCCTAAGTGAGTGGTTTTCAAATTTTACACTGATCATCAGGCTAAATCCTCAGAG
This sequence comes from Uromys caudimaculatus, assembly GCA_028551405.1. NCBI lineage: Eukaryota > Metazoa > Chordata > Mammalia > Rodentia > Muridae > Uromys > Uromys caudimaculatus. The sequence goes on from CM052702.1 coordinate 50,841,576, forward strand.
TAAGGGCGGGGTGGGTTCCACAGATCTGCATAGCTAACAAGTTCCCAGATGGTGAGAGTCTCCCAGATTTTCTAGTTGAGCAACTGGGCAGATCCTTGTGTCATAAAACAAGGAATATATGAAGCAAATCCTCCTGTGACACTGTGATCATCACTTTTTACTGCTGCTTCTAATTTCTCAAGCTTTACATATTACCTACTGACTATATTATCATGTTGAACTCAAGCTGATTTATTTGACTATCTCTGCCTTATGCTTTTAGCATTCAGATTTCTACTATCTTATGATAAACTTGTTAGCTCCAAAGGAAACTCCAGCTCCCCAGACTCCATAAGGCAGTTCGAATACCCAGAAATGAGCTCAAGCTGCACTCAAAAAGGATTTCTGGAGGTTAGATAAAAGCCAGCATTCCTCAGGAACTTGTGAGACTGGTTCCTATCTGCCAAAAGGAGTCATTTCTTTTACTTCTAGCTGAAGGGACACATGGGTCGCCATTGTCATATGCCTGTGCTTTCTAGCAAAGCTCACTCCAGTGCTGGCCTCCAAGCCCCCTCACTATCACAAGAACTTGTTATACATCCGAAGTCTCCATGCCAGTCCTCTGATCCTTCCTTCACCCAGCCGCTCACTCTCCTCACAACCCCAGTGTTCTCCTTTTGCGTTCTTCATTCTCTATCCCGTGCTCCTCTCCCTTTTCTCAAAGATAGCCCTGGCCATGTCCAGTCTTCTGGCTGTGCTGTCTGCTTCGTTCTCTCTGCGCTCTGCCTTCTTCCAGATGCCTCCAGCTGTTCTCTATCTAATAGTTACAACAAAACCCTTTCTGGAAACCATACCATGGAATGGTCATATTGGTAGTCTCTTCAACATATTCTTCCTTTCCCACAAAAACCAAATGGAAAAATGTGTCATCACTTAATAGTGGGCACTTGATCCTCCATTGATCTTGAAACCATGCCTTAGCTCAGTGTTCTGTCTCAAGTGGTAATTTCATGGGCCACAACATGCTATGTGGAGGGTTCACCTTGGGAGAGTGGGATCCCTTGTCATCTCTCCATAAGCACTTATGTAAGCCACAGGGTCCTACATAAGAGACAAACAACAGTTAAAATTTCTGTTCTTTGAACCATGCCCCAGGTAGGGTGAGTCACAAATTGATATGGCTTCTCTCTGCAAAGAAACAGTAACAGTGACTTTTAAAGATGTTTATAGTTAATTTTAGTGAGTGGGGTGGAGTAAAGAACTCTGGAAGGAGGAACTGGGAGGGGGTAACATTTGGGATGTAAATAAATAAATAAAATAATTAAAATGCTTTTCATTGAATAACTTGTTTAATTGCATGTGTAGGGAGCAGATCAAATGGAGGGACCATACAGTCTTGAATAAAATCATAAATAAATTAAAATATATAAATTATCTAATAAATTATAGATTTGAATTGAATGTCAATTCTGAATTCTAGTGGAGTCTTTATACACTTCATGTAATGTTCGGTGGATAAATGGAGTAATGTAATGAACTATCTAGTTCAGTGTTGAGTAGGAGAAATACTCTCTTCTCTCCTCCTTTCTCATGATTTGATAGGTAGTCATTTTTGGTGGAAACTGGTCTAACTTTGGACATGTCTGAAAGGAACCATTATTTGGAACTGTTGACTTGGACACTAGTAACATCATATTGATCAAGCTATATACCCAAGTGAACCAAATGCAGTCCACTGAAGTCCAGAAAAACTTTAATTTTCCAGACTTTCATACATTCCTAAGGGTATTTAAGTGTTAAATTTTAATTTGCTCTATTTATATAACATTTTTTAGGCTCCCTGCTCTAGTATCTTCTTCATTCCTAATCCAATCAGAGATGTTATTCTGTATTAGACTTTGATAAAGTTATTTGTTTACAACTTGAACCCTTTACTATAAAAGGAAAAAAGGTATTAACCTAACGATCATATATTGAGTAATTCTAAAGAGGGCATTAAGTAATATTTACATTTCTACCACATTAATACACAAATTCCCATTCTATAATCATTATCCATAGCACACAAGGCATTTTTAGGAAGAACATAGAACATGCCTTCATTGTTCGTTATCATGAACAATAAACTAAGCATTCCTTTTCCAAGTTTGAAAAGACGTTATTTTCAAGAATCTGACGGATTTGATGTCTCATATTTTGTTAAAATTCTTGAATAATAAATCTACAAGTCAGGAGAACTTCGCCAGCAAATTTGATTATTTCATTTTATCGATGTGCCCGTTTATCTCCCAATCCTTCCCTTATCCTTACCCTTCAGTATATGTCAACACCCAATCAGTGTAAAACATATGTCCAGGGATAATCTCAGAGAAATGTCGAGCAGGGGAATCATTCTGCATAATAATTTAGTAAACAACACCTTACCTTAAGGATCAAATATTTGGCTGTACAACAATTTAATAAATCCCATCTTACTTCAAGGATCAAATATTTGTCATGGCACCAGGATTAGGTTTACATGTACCCTTAGTGGGAAATTCCTCAACAGCCCTTCCTTTTAACGCTGACTTTACTGTATCTCAAGCATATCCGCCAAGTTTAGTAAACCCCACCTCTCCTTGGGAATGCGGCTCCTTGTTGAACTCACCGATGAATCTGATGATCCTTCGGAGTAAGGGGCTCAGGTAGCAGCAGTCCCCTGTCAGGATCATTTTCTCCTCAGCAAGCAGGGACTCCCTTGTCGACTTTATGAAATACATGGATATTTCACCAATGAAAATCTGGGGAAGGAATGGTGAAGACTTGTCAAGCGGAGAACTGTTTGGTTAAAGATAGAGCAGGGGTACCCAAAATAACTTCTAGGGAGTTACAGGCCTTTTGAAAAATAGCATGTTGGTTGGAGAGATGGTGAGTAAGTATCTTGTATTTAATTCTTCAAAAGAATTGGAGAAACCAATGTTTGATCATTTACAATATAACTCAGGGCAAAATATTAACCTCTAAGGTCATATACAACATAAATAGAAATAAGAGTGTCTAGGGGAGTTTATGATAAAGCTTGTGGTAGGATTCATTTTTTAACTCATGTTGGAACTTGCAATGATGAAGAATGATTCTGATAGCTAATGGTTCAAGAAAGCACACCTTTACATCTCACAATATGTTATTATTTGTATTTTAATACTTATTTGATTATTTTTGCCTGAGGCATGTTTCTCCTACACTGAAGTGGTTTGAGTGTGACTTCTTTATTACTATATCCATCTTTTGCTTCATGAACTAATACCCTTTACATCATTATACCCTTACATGGATTGTAAACTCTTTGAGATCAGCATCTACATTGACACTTAAAAAGTTATTCCGATAGCACCAAACATAGTAGATTGATGTTTAAAATACCGAATCAGCATGGACAAGCATGACTAATCCTGGGCACTGCTACACCTGAAGATGGAAGTTATCAGCAAGGAGTAAAAGTTAACAATACCACCATCCCTTAAATACTAAGTGTATAGCACTTCAGCACGTCCACATGCCAAGATCTGTAGCCTAGGTACACTTTCCTTCCTGGAAAGCCAAGAAGGTTCTCTTAAGCATACAAGTAGCACATGGGAGCAAGACTCAAACCTTACACTACCCTATGTACTATACATAGTTATGATTTTCCTAATTCTATTTCCAATAAATCATCAGAAGATCATGATTTAAAAATGCTTTTCTCTGCCTTCATATAACCTGTGATTTTGGAAAATTTTTATCAATGTTTTAAGAATCTCCATGTTTTAGATTCTTTAATTTTTTGATGTATCTATGAGTATGAATGTTTTGTCTGGATATGTATGTGTACCACAAGTTTGCCTAGTACCTGTGGAGGCCAAATGAGGGCATCAGATTCCATGTTACTGGAGTTTGAGATGGCTGTGAGCCAACATGTATATGCTGGTAATTAAATCCGGATTCTCCGCAAGAGCAATAAGTGTTCTACACCCCTGATCTATCTCTCCAGCCTCCCCATATTTTGTACACTTGTAATTAGAGAGTATCTGTGGAAAAATAGTATCAAAGAACTTATGTGAGTAATGGAAATTAAAATCTAAAATTTCAAAACCATCTATGTGCTGACCTTCTGTTTAGCAGTAGGGTCACTGACTGTCTTAGAAACTTGGCCATATACAGCCAGATTGTGTCTGAAGTAGCTCCAGAATGTGACACATGATTCTATTTTCACTACTTCCCCAAATTTCATACTGTAACATCCCAAGAACCTTTCAGTAGCTAAAGAATCACATACTTAGCCCATTTGTCTATCGGTGTTTTTAGTACTAGTAAGAAATTCAAATGTTTACTCTTTTGCACAAGTGTAGTAGTTAAGAGATGGAACTCTAAAGTCAGCGGGCCATGGTAACCTTGGGCATACTATTTGACCTTTAAACTTTTTCTCTTTTATTTTTTGAGATTATAATATATAATTATATAACTTCCTCAAATTTCCCCCTCCCTTTCCTCCCTCCAAATGCTGATTCTCATATTGGGGGATGCTTTTGTACACTGTTTATTCAGATGCTGATTTCTATGCACAGAGATCTGGGTTTAGTCTGGATTTTTTTAATTGTCCTTATCATGAATCATTTCCTGACTCAGTAGACTGTAAAACATTGTTCTCCATCACCTCTGATAGGTTAATGAAGAGCTGATTCGGCCAATATCTGGGCAGGTGAGAGGAGGGTGACCTGCTAGGCTGGCAAGTAGGCCAGCTCAGCAGAGTCTGGTTAGAGTAGCTCAGAACCTGCCCAACTTAGTGCCAAAAGCTCTAAGCTTGTAATAAATATACCAGGACTCTGTGTCATTCATTTGGGAGATAAAAGGGACAATAGAATAGCCCCCCAAATTACCCTACATTCTCCTGATTGTCTATCTATCTATCTATCTATCTATCTATCTATCTATCTATCTATCCCTCCATCTATCTATCTATCTCCTTGATGTTTTATGCCTCAAGTATTTTATTTCTGTAATCAGGATACCAGAATTTTTGGCTTAGTTATATATATGCACATGCACAGCTATGCACTATATATGTATACATGTATAGGGGTGTATATTCATATATAAATTGCTTAGAACACGGTCTGAATCTTCTTATGCACTTATAGAAGCAAGTGAAGTTATGTGATAAGAGTTGATAGCATTCCCACTGTAGTCATCACTATAATTACTCTATTATCATGAAGCACTTGACTAAGCCAATGGAGAGGCATGTTCTAGGATGAGCATAGTCTGCTGAGAAAGTACTGAAAAATGGAGAACCCAAGATGGAAGAAGGGATTTCCTTCCTCTAGAAAAGCCAGATTTGCATCAGTCTTTATCCTTAGTGGAAAATGTACAGCCTAGCTAGGAGACTCTGCTAAGTCCTACATATCTACAACATGTTTCTCATTAATATATAAATCAAATATATATCATATATATGCATAATCCTAGACCCACAAATGAGAAAAAAAAAACCTGTCTTCTGAGTTTGGCTTATTTTGCTTAAAACAATGATCACTAGTTGTATATCTTAATTCCAATGACCTGAGTTCAGTCCCTGGCACCTACATGAGGGAAGGAGTAAATTGATTCTTATACATTGTCTTCTGACTTTCACATGTAGGTATTGTGGCATGTTCATGTGTACACACATACAATAAATAAATGGAATTTAAAAATTAAGAAGGGAAAATTGACACAAAGATAATATCACAAGCCAACATTCACAAAGGAGGTATGGAACATAAAAAAAGAAAAAATGGAGCAAGAGTATATTTAAAATGAAGCCCTTTATTTTGTATGCTCGATAAAAATTAATTAAGACAAAAGGAAATGTAGATTGAATATGTATATCCAAATACTGGTAGTGCCTGGAGTGCATAGGTGCTAAAAGAAGGAAGATGGAGAGAGGGAGGAGTCATAGGGTCATTTTATAGTCAAAATGGAGTGATATATCCCTGAATTATTGTAAAATTTTGGTGAAGCAACTGGCTTCTTTCATAGTCCAAGGACAGTCATATTCCTAACTACATGTGCCACCAATATTTCTCCATTCACTGGTCTTCTATTCTTGAAGGGGGATGATTCTTCTTTAGGAAGAAGGACTGTGAAGTTAAAGGATGGCTTTGCTTTCTGCCAAACTTGCAGCCCACTATGGATGCCATTTTGCTCATGATGGCAGATTTAGGGCTCTGGCTTTGGCAGTGCCTTGGCCCCTCCATCTGTACTTCTGCTGGATCATTCTGTCTTAATCCATCATCTGTACAAAGAGCAGCTGGAGCATGTGGGAGTCTCCATGTGTTCAGTTTTGGCTGCCTTACTTATTTAGGCCTCTCTGATTGTTGGCTAACAAACTCCATATCAATCATGGCAAATTAGAGTATCCTCCAGTGAGAAATAGTCAAGGCCAAGAATAGCCCTGGCAAGAATGACCTATAGATAAATTTCGTTAGTGTATTGTTATTTCCCAGGTATGCTAGTCACAATCCTAAGTGATATGTAACCTTTCACACAGTAGTAAGCATACTTTAAGTCATGAGAGCAACTGTCATACTTGGTTAGTCATTTTTCACATATAAAAACTCAAGTGCAAATATGTAAACTGTACTGAAACACAGTGCTATTTTTTGTGTATGCTGTTTTGCTGCATTTGTTCATAAAATTAAAATTATTTTAACAGCATGATACTATAAAGTGCATTTATGTTGTAGAATCTCTGATTCTAGGTAATTAACATGAGCCTTACCAAACACAGTTATATCTTTAGGAGTGTGAGTATTTAGCATTCACCCAGTGTTTTTTTTTAAGATCACAATGTCTTGGTAGTCATATTGTACACTTATATGTACACAGTTAACTAAAATTTAGAATCATTTGAACAACATCTGTTTGAGCCTTCTCCTTCCCTAACCACCTGTGATGATTTGTATATGCTCAACCCAGAGAGTGGCACTATTAGAGAGTGTGGCCTTGTTGGAGGAGGTGTGGCCTTGTTGGAGTAGGTGTGTCAATGTAGGAGTGGGCTTTAATACCCTAGTCCTAGCTGCCTGGAAGCAAGTCTTCTACTAGCAGCCTCCAGATGAAGATGTAGAACCCTCAGATCCTCCTGCACCATGCCTGCCTGGATCCTGCCATGTTCCCACCTTGATGAATCTGTAAGCCAGCCCAATTAAATGTTGTCCTTTATAAGACTTGCTTTGGTCATGGTGTCTGTTAATAGCAGAAAAACCCTAACTAAGACACTGCCCAAGTCCCCACTAGTCATCATTCTAGTCTCTGTTTTGGTGAAGTCAACTTTAGAGTCCACATATGAGTGACATCATGTGGCATTTATTTCTGTGTCTATTTTATGTTACATATAATATCCTGAAGTCTCATCCACATCACGATTGACTTCCGATGTGTTTATAGTTGACACCACATTTATTTACGCATTTATCTGTTGATGGACATTTAGAATGACTTGACATGTTGGCTAGTGTAAATGAGGCTGCAATAGATGTGCAAGCACAGATTTCTTCAATATATTGACTTCATTTCCTTTGTGACAGATGGACCACATGGAAGTTCCATGCTTACATTTTCAAGGAATGTTCATAGAGTTTTTACATAGTGACTTCATTAATTCACATCTCTACTAACCTTTGTTATAAGGTGTCCTGTTCTTCACATTTTTTTCTTGTCTTTTGGAAGGCCCATCCTAATAGGGGTTGAGGCATTATCTCATTGCTACAGTAATTTGTATTTCCATGGTGAGTAATGATGCTGAAAACTTTGTATGTGTTCTTTTCAGATCATCTGACAATGTTTAATCAAAGAGCTATTGAGTTCTTTGTGTATTTTAGATATAAATCGCTTGCTACATGTATAGTTGCATATATTTTCTTCCATTTTGTGTATGATTTTTCTATACAATTGTTTCCTTTGCTAGACATAAGGAATTTAGTTTGCAATTCTCTCTATATATATTTCTTTCATTGAGTATGCTTTTGGAGTCATACCTAAGAAATCATCAAGTCCTTTGTCATAAAGCCTTCCTTTGTTTTCTTGTAGCAGTTTCATAGTTATAGGGTTTACATTAGGTCTTTAATATGCTTTGAGTGTATTACTCCATAAAGTATGAGTTTAGAGTCTAATTTCATTGTACTGTTGGTAGATTTCCAATTTACCCAACACCATTTACCTGTATGCATATCTATGTACCATATGCGTGCAGAACATTTGGAAGTCAGAAAGGGTGTCAAGTACCCCGAACCTAGGGTTAAAGATAATTGTGAGCCATTATGTGGCTCCTGGGAATTGAAACTGGGTCCTCTGGAAGAACAGCAAGTGCCTTTAACCTCTGAGTTATCTCTTCAAGCTTCCTTTTATTTTGAAATAACCCACTAAATCCAATTAATAATATCCATGTGTGCATGGGTGAAGAGCCATCTACTGGAGCAGAGTCAATCTCATAAAATTCTTGCAAGTATTTTGCCCTCTTCAATTTCTTGTAATATTTTGAGCAACCCACTCTCCCAGAAGTCATAAACTGCCAAAAGCTCCTCAGCTAGGACTGGGGTGTCATGAATATTTCTTCCATCCATGCTGGACTGTTGACTCATTTGATTTTTGTGCAGTAAACCAAAACTGCTGTGAGTTTCAGTGAATATTCAGTGGCCATGTCCCGAAGACACTGTTCTCACCTTCTTAATGTTATTATCACTTAAATATGCTGTAGCTATTGTACATTGCTTTCTTGATTCATTTTTTGAGAGCCTTTGATCAGTGTATATAAATGCTACTGCTGCTGGGCAGTGGTGGCACACGCCTTTAATCCCAGCACTTGGGAGGCAGAGGCAGGTGGATTTCTGAGTTCGAGGCCAGCCTGGTCTACAGAGTGAGTTCCAGGACAGCCAGGGCTACACAGAGAAACCCTGTCTCAAAAAACCAAAAAATAAAATAAAATAAAGAAATAAAAAAATAAATGCTACTGCTTTCTGTATACTAACTATACATACCTTAGCTTACTGAATTGGTTTAGTGTCACAAATTTGGGTGGCATCATTTGTGTCTTTGGAATAGAAGCCATGTTTTCTGCAAAGAGGCCCAATATAATTTCTTCATTTACAATTTGGACACCTTTTACTTCTGTTTGCTATCTACTTTATTTAGGACTGTGCTAAGTAGAAGTGAAGAGACCTGGCATCTCTCTGTCCAGTATGAATGTGTTATATATCATTTTTACAGTGTTCAGGAAACTCACTGGGCATTTTTATAATGAAATTATATTGAATATTATTCAACACCGTTATCTCTTAAAACAATCATGATTTTGTCTTTCATTCTATTACTGTGATGCATGATGTGTATCGATTTGCATATGTTGAACCATCCTTATATTCTTGGGATGAATTTGCTTTATCTCTGGGATGACCATTTTAAAACTAAAAAAAAAATAATTACAAGTGTAATGACATAATTTTTCCCTTCCCTTTCTTCCCCCAATCCCTTTCAAGGTCCCTACATCCTTATTATAGCTTAAACTCATGGTCCAGTTTTCTTTGAATATATATATATGTATGTATGTGTGTATGTATGTATGTATGTATGTATGTATGTATGTATGTATGTATAAACAGAATTTTCTGTGTCCATTTGGTGTTGTTATATGTATATGATTTCAAGACTGACCACTTGGAAGTGGATAACCAATTAGAGGGCTCATCCTCTATCTCTCATTAGTTCTTTCTTTACAGGTGGAGCTTTCTGAGGTGAGATTTTCCTCTTCCATGGTAACAAGTCTTTTGATATTGTCCTTGTTTAGACTTTGCCCAGGCAGTCTTATAGTTGAGATATTTTGGATGTAGTTTCCCTATCTTTTCTAGAGGATACAATCCCATAGCAGATATTCTGCTCCTCTGATTCCTACAGTTTTTCTGTCTTTACTTTTATGATGTCTTTGGAGGGACATTAGCTGCAGGGATTGTGTTGTAGATGTATTCCATGGTCAACTGCTCTCTGAATTTTAATCAGTTGTGGCTTTCTCTAATTGTCGCTGTCTGTAGCAAAGAGAAGGTGTTTGATGGGGAATTGAAAGCTACACTTGTCTGTAGGTATAAGGATACATTTAATTGGGGGGAGCACTTAGTAGGCACTGTAGAAACCTAGCACAGATAGCATAGATACTTTGAATCTATGAAAGTGACCCTAGCAAAGTCTTCCAGTAATGGGGATTTTGAGCCTGAACTAGCCATCTTCTATAACCAATCAAGGTTCCTAGCAGAGAGGACATTAACCCAGCCAGAAAATCTTTGACCTATTATTTGTCATTCCTGCAAGATGGCCTGGTGTAACAGTGGTGCAGAACTTATTGGAGTGGCCAACCAAGGACTGGTCCAACCTGAGGCTCAGGCCATAAGAGGGATCCCATGCTTGACACTGCCTGGATGGTCAGATACCAGAGGCAGGATAGTCCAGAGACCCAGGATAGAATCAAATAAGACTGGCAAAAAATGTCAATGACATGGTTTATAATGATATTCTGTTATACTCATAGATCAGTGCCTAGCCCAATTGTCATCAGAGAGGCTTCCTCCAGTAACTGATGTGAGCAGATGCAGAGACCCATAGCTAAACACTAGGAGGAGCCAGTGAAATCCCACCCAAGAGGATGAGTAAAAATTGTTGGAGTCGGAGCCAGTGGGTTTAGAACACAACTAGGCAGGGCTCATTGGGCTCACAGAGACTGAAGTGACAAACATGGACCCTGTGTGCATCTGAGCTAGGTCCTCTCTATATATGTTATGATTGCATAGCTTGATGTTCTTGGGGGTCTCCCAACAGTAGGAGTAGGGAGTATTTCTGATTCTTCTGCCTGTACTTGTTACCCCTTTTTTTCCTGCTGGGTTACATTTTCCAACCCTGATTATGAGGGTTTGTGTCCACTTCTATTGTATCTTGTTAGGCCATGTTTGATGGATATTCCTGGGAGGCCTGATTTTTTCTTTTTCTTTTGAAGAGAAACAGAGGTGGAGTGGATCTGGGGAAAGGGGAGGTGGGGTTGGGACTGGGAGGAATGGAGGGAGTGGAAAAACGCAGTCTGAATGTATTGTGTCAGAGAGGAAAAAATCAGAAACAAAAAGGTTAAGTTTTAAAATTCAACTAGAGATAATGTTCTACTAAAGTGATAGTAGTAGGTTCTTCTGAAGATCTGTGACTTCTTTTGCTCTAGGTTGTTGTCTACATTTCTAGTATCAGAATGATTTTCCATATGTCAAGTTGGATTCAAGTCCAATTAGAAAGCTGTTGGTTACTGCCATGATATGGATGCCACTTTTGCACTTGTAAGGATATCTTGCCGTGCTGCTCATTATTGTGGTTCACAGATGTCACAGCTAGTAGGATTACTGGTTGATTCTCTCACTTGGCAACATGCTTAGAACCTTCTGGTACTTTGAAAGCAGAACTCAGAAAGGAGGCTTTCAGGATCGATCAAGCTCAAATCTTTCAACTCTTATATTCAAAGTGCATGCCATCTTTAGCAATAGAGACTTACCGTCAAATGCTAAGATGCCACCAAGGGAAACAGAAATAACCTACATTGTGTTGGAGTTTCTTGGACAACACTGACCAACAACTTGAAAGAAGCTTTCTCATGGCTGGTACTGGTGATTTTGTTAGATAGTCTATGGCCTTTGTGGGAAGCATTGCCAGTCCAAACTACACACTGCGCACTTCTGTGTATTACATGTAGTTTTAGGTATATTTAAAACAAAATGATTCCCAGAGGCTTTTTCAAACATGCTTATTGTTATTTGGCTTCCTCCCTCCCTCTCCTGTATTTACTCCTTCCTGACTACCCAGTTAAAGTGCCTTCCAGTTTTCCCTATTTCCCTCTTCATATTTCCTGTATCCTGCTACTCTCCTCTCTAGCCCCAATCATGGTCCCTCTTTACTTTCCTGGCACTGAGGTACTCCAGGTTATCTAAAGATTTGGAGCTGCTGAACTCAATTTGGTGACATCTTGTTAAGGACATTCACATCTCTTTTCATCAGCAGGAGTGGCCTGGTGAGCTATTTTGATGTACTGTGTTTGATGGGTTTAACACTAGGGTAATTCTGGCCTCATAAAATTGGATTATAAAAGTATGTTCTTTCTGATTTCTAGGAAGAGTCTGAACAACTGATACTCATTCTGCTGTTAACATTTGGTGGAATTCAGCAGAGAAGACAGTCAGTTCTTGATCTTTTTCTTTATTGATTGTCTTAGTTAAGGTTTAACTGCTGTGAACAGACACCATGACCAATGCAAGTCTAATAAAGGACAGCATTTAATTGGGGCTGGCTTACAGGTCAGAGGTTCAGTCCATTATCATCAAGGTGGGAACGTGGCAGAGTCCAGGCAGACATGGTGTAGCAGAGCTGGGAGTTCCGTATCTTCATCTGAAGGCAGCTAAGATGAGGATCTTAAAACCCATTCCCTCAGAGACACACTTACTCCAACAAGGTCACACCTTCTAATAGTGCCATTCCCTGGGCCAAGCATATACAAACCATCACATTGATGGACCTTTGTTTTTGATTCAGTTTCCTTTTCATTAATTGTCTATTTATATTTCCTATTTTCTCATGACTCCATTTTGGTTTGTTATATGTTAACAAATGTATTTATTTCTTTTACATTACACGATTTTTGGCTATAGTTGTTAATAATATCTTCTCGTTGTCCATGATCTTTCTGTTGTATCATTTTTAGTGTCTCTCTCTTTTTTTTTTACTTTTGGGGTCCTCTCTCTTTTCTCTTTTTTTTT
>CM052702.1:50854878-50880461 GCA_028551405.1 Uromys caudimaculatus
GGCGGGTCTGGGCGAGAGGTGCTGCTCCCCTCAACCCCACTCACGGGCCTTCCAAGTTCCTGTGAGGCTTCCTCTCTACGGCGCTCCTTGGCTGCGGACTCCTGGTGTCACAGGCAGAGGTTTCCCCGGGCCTTCCAAGTTCCTGTGAGGCTTCCTCTCTACGGCGCTCCTTGGCTGCGGACTTCTGGTGTCACATGCAGAGGTTTCCCCCTGCAAGTGAGATCGGGAAGTTTCGGAGTCTTTCTGTTCCCGGGTTCTCAGGCCCGGGATCCCGGCAGATCCGGGCGGGTCTGGGCGAGAGGTGCTGCTCCCCTCAACCCCACTCACGGGTCTTCCAAGTTCCTGTGAGGCTTCCTCTCTACCTCTTTTCTCTTTTTTAAAGAAATAGATAAAACTCTATAAATCTTCTTTATTTTTGCAAACAATTACTATTAAGCTTTATTGATTTTTTAATATCTCTTTCATTCATTCCCCTATGATATGTCCTTTATATCTATTTTCCCAATTTCTTGAGCCATAACATCATGTTTTATTTGATAGCTTTCCTCTCTGTTGACTAATGTATTATTGCTATAAAAATTCACTTTCTGAATTGTAATGGTCTCATTTCATTGAGTTTTGGTATGTTGTTTTCCAGCACGTTTCTCCATTTCTCTCCTTCCGTGTGTGTGTGTGTGTGTGTGTGTGTGTGTGTGTGTGTGTGTGTGTGTGTGTTTTAGCATGTGTATGTGCACATGGAAGTAAGGCTAGAGCTCATCCTCAAGTGTTTCCCATAATCACTGTCTTTTTTTACTTTTTAAATGGTGTTTTTCAATGAACCTGGAGCTGAGAGACTAACTGGACTGGCTACCCAGTGCCCTCCAGTAATTCACCTGTCTCTGTCTGCCACCCTGCCAGCCAGGTTTGCAAATGCACAGTAAGTTTTGACACAGGTGCTGGTGATAGAAAGCTAGATCATAATTTCACCTCCTAAACAATCTCCCTAGGCCTCAGAAAAAAAAATATTCTCTTTATTGACAAATTTGTTGTTATGGAGCATGTTGCATAGTTTAAAGGTACTTGTAAATTTTCAGATTTTGTGAATTTTCTGACTTTTCTCATGTATATTTATATAACTCTGCTCTGAAAAAAAACTAGATATGATTTCAATTTTAAATTCTAAGAATCATTTTGTGGCCTAATAGGATCTATCCTAGACAATGTTCTGTGCATGTTATAGAATGTGTATTTCATTACTATAAAACAGAATCTCTTATATGTGTTTGTTAGGTCTATCTGGTCTAGATTAAAGTCAGGTATTTCCTTATTGGTCTTATTTCTATAGTATCTGTCCACAGCAAGAGTTGGGGTGCTAAGATAGCCTGTTATCTACATCACTGGAATCTCTCCAGATGTTTTAATATTTGCTTCATGTATTTAGGTGCTCCTGTGTTCAGTCTTTGCAAATGCTAGATCCTCTTGATGAATGGGCCATAGTATCTGCTTTGTATCTCCTTACATATTGTGGTTTAAAGATTATTTTGTTCAAGTATAGCCATAAACATCTGAGCATCCAACATTCAAAATCTGAAATGCTTCAAAATTTGAATTTTTTAAAAACATTGGTTCTCAAAAGATTTGGGAGGATTTCACACTTTTGAGATTACAATTGTAAAGTGTCTGACAATATTCCCCAGCCCTTAACTTTGGATATAATGTTTACCCTGTGCACCTTTTCCATTTTGATTTTTATCTGCATGTAATTTGTTCTTTACCCTTTTACATCCCACTACACTGTACTTCCCGTGAATTGGATCTCCTGAGTCCTTTTAGTTCGGTTCATATGTATAACACTTAGGGCTGATCGTTTGGTGTTAGATAATTGATTAAGGAGCTCCTCTCTGGGATAGAATGGTTCTGCTCCTCTTATTTGTCATCAAAATGGTTTGAGGCTCTTCATCTAGGGATGAGACCTTGTGAGATTTCCCCCATTCACACTTGCATGTCAGCTGGTATTGTCATTATTCAGGTCTTGTTTAAGCAGTCAATATTATTGGAATTTCATGGATGCAGTTTCCCTGTCATATATAGAAGCTACTATCATGTAGCAGTCATCCTGGTCCTCTGGCTCTTACAATCTTTCTGCCTCCTCTACCAAAATATTCTTCGAGTTGTAAATGTAACAACTGGGACAAGGCCCCCCACAGTTAATTGCTAATTTGACCAGTGATAGATTTTTGAGGTGATTTCTGTCTGCCACCAAAACAAAACAAAACAAAAAAAACAAACAAAAAAAACCCAAAAAACCAAAAACAAAAACAAAATCCAACCAAAAAAAAAAAAAAAAAAAAAAAAACAAACCCCTTTTCTGATAAGGGGTAAGAATTACACTTATCTTTAGGTGTAAGGATAATTACTTAGAATGCAGTTAGAGTTCTCACTAGTTTTGAAGATTGACATTAAAACAGGTTCTACTCTAGGCTCCATGGCCTTAACAGCTAAGGTAAGTTGGCTGTTTACAAACCAGACATGATTTCCCCATTGAGCAGGCCTTAAGTCCAATTAGATGGCTGTTGGTTATCTCCAAGACTTAAGTGCCACTATTTTACCCTCGAGCACATCATTCCACAAGGGCTATTGTTGTGGTTCATGGGTTTTAGAGCTGGATATAACTATAAACTTCTATTCTCCCTTGGCAGCCTGCATAGCACCTTTAGCTACTATGAGAGCTGATACTCAATATTCTGCCTGGAAGGATTCCATAGTCATGAACATTCAAAGTTTCTGTAGATTTTTAAAGTGACCTAGGAAATGAGGAAAAAAATGTAGAGAATTGCCAGCATCATGAGAGTATCCTTTATTCTGGACTTTTATCTTTCATGATCAGTGCTACATACTCTAGATCTGCAGGAAGGCTCTGCTTCCTTTACTTCCAAAACTTTAGTTAGCTCAAACATTACTGACTTTTGCTTTATCATACATAGTATAAATAAATAACAGACACTGTCAGTGTACACTTCAAGTGTCCTTAACAGCTTAAGCAGGAAATGCTGTTTGTATGATAGTGTTTTGAAAGCCATCCAGTGTCTGTGATAAAGTACTAGCATTGCCTTCTGGTCTGAGCCAAGAGCCACATCTACCTGCTCGGAGAGCTATCTAAGTTGAGACTATGCATGATATTATAGAAAAATGAAGCTATGTATTCCAAAAACTTTTGGCAGTTTACTGACACCATTTGTTTTGCTGGACAAGAAAAATGGAAACTTGAAACAATTCACTAAAATCCTGTTCTCAATAAAAAAGTAAAGCTCACTGTAATGTCCAGGTAGTTTAGCTAGTCCATAGTTTTAGGCCAACATTTGTGAAATAAAACAAAACAAAACCAAAAAGCAAAACAAAAAAAATCCTAAAACAACAAAATGATCCATCTTCTTAATACGTCCCCAATCAGCAGTCTTTGCATGGCATACCTTTAAGCTATGCGTAGCTGGAAATAGTGCAATGAACAAGCAAACGAACAAATGAACAAACAAACACCACTAAAATGAAATCCAGATCACTAATCTGTAATATTGTCAGAAAATGTGGAAATTTTTTAAAGTTTTTTTTTTTTTAATTCAAAAAAACCTTGAGTTGTCTGTATGTCTGCTCCAGAAGAGAGTGTAAATTGTCAAGACTGAGTATAATAGCAACAGTGGTAAAGAATTTTTTATTTAAGAAGTCACATGCAGTTCAGTGGAAAAGGATGTAACTTAGAAAAATGTCAAAGAATTTCAACACAGGAGACTGTTCAGAGCCCGGAAGAGGTGAATTCTGAAAGAGCACAAGGCTAACAATGGCTCCTTAGTTCAGCAGCTGTGACCCTCGTCAGCCAGCCAATGGTCTGCAGCAGTGACAGTCTACTCTGATCTGCAGTTTTACATTTGATGCAAAGAGCTTGCATAATGTGCACATGAAGATTTGCAAGTTCAGATAAACTGTGGCTTTGTATCAAGTTGTGCTTGGTTTTTCCTTCCTGAGGAAATTGCTTCTGAGTCTCGTGTGTGTGTGTGTGTGTGTGTGTGTGTGTGTGTGTGTGTGTGTGTGTGTGTGTGTGTGTAAGCACTCGCATACAAACTGTGAGCAATTTCAATTCTCTTGGGCAGGGAGTCAAATGTTCTGCTTCTTCAGTGCTAAATACTCCCCAGTCACTTCATTGTAAAGCCAAGAGAAAGGTTTAGTAGCTATCTTCTCATGCTTTGTGCCACTGGGACTGAGATAAAATAAGGGTAAATCAGATTCTCTGCCCAGTAAATCCTCTTATTGAAACAGGCTCTTTGGCTCCCTTCCTTTGCCTCTGAGTCTGAGTTTATTCAGAAGGCCCAAGGCAGTACTTAGTTATGCAAGCTGTCCAGGTAGTCAGAGCACACCCTGCAGGTTTCTCTGAAGTATGGGTTACCACTGTGGGATAAACAGTTCTGGACACAATAAATTCTCCAAGCTTTAACTTCTCCTAAAGACCTGATACAGCAGTGGCACTGGCCCCGTGCACTTCATCTCAAGTGGCCTTGTCTCAATATGAGGCTGATATGTTTTGACAGGAAAGCATAAAAGGAAAAACAAGAAGCTGGCAGGTCAAATGGTACAGTCTTTACCCTCATCCCTCCCCTGAGTATATACAGCTGTGAATGGGGCCATTAATGACCATATGTGGAGTCACAGGAGTATGAGGTTCAGCTCAGCCACTGTCATTATTTGCAGATGCACAGAAAGCCAAGGACAATCCAGGTAGAATTAATTTTTTTTGAAATCACTGCTAGTTACGGTGCACACCGCTCAACAAGGGTCCTGCTCTCATTATACTCTAGGGAGCACAGAAAACTCTTTGAAGGAGAAACAAGTAAGTGCTGCAATTCTGTGACACATGCAAAGCTCAGAAATACAGAAGTGAATCCAGAAAGGAAGCTCTGACTTGCTGAGAATCTAATGTGGAAACTTTCATCAAAATCCTCCTTTTCGTGTTCTCATGACATCTGAGAACCAGAGGGCTCCTGGAAATCACTGAGTCTGATCCCCCTTTAAAGTGTAGAGTTGAAAAAACTAAACCTGCAAGAATCTAAGCAACTAGAAGTCACACAGTTATTGGGACCCCAGTCTGAGGGAGATGACTGCTTACTGAGGGTAGTGAAGCTGGGGTCTCCAAGTGTGTGTTGAAGGATGCACTAGCACTCGGAGGTCCTGACACCCTACACTGGCTGCTGTTGAGCAAGTCATATCTCACTGATGACAGAAGTGAACACAGCTCCTTCCCCCAGCTCAGAGGAGTTCTGGGTTGAGGCTGCTCGTTGACTTTGAGGTCCCGAGGGAAGATCACTGATTATACTGTTCTCTGCTTTTAACCCATCAGCTGTGCCCATCTCTGGTTCTTAGCAATGTCCCTAACTTGAGAGGGAAAACAAAACTGTAGCTCAATGAGAAGATCACTGTCCATCTGTTTATGGAAAATGGAGCCTTTAGGGCATCGTTTAGACAAACTGAGGCTCAGTGTTCCCAACTGGAAGGTGAAGGGGCCTGTAGTTTTTTGGTATACCCCTGTTCCAGCTCATTGGGTTGCTATGTGGATCACCCAGGCAACACCTGCAGAGTATACATCAAGTATACAATGGTTTCTTTCCTTTTAGGTATAACAAACAATGTTTTTCATTATGAGACGTGCATACATTTATGTTATTAGCCCTTGGTTACATTGATCTTCCCTTGCTCTCCTTACCCTGGGCCAAATCGGTCCTCCCTCCAAATCTTTTCCCATATTTCCTTTTCCACTTTTATGTGCACTTAGCACTTTGAAGAATTTGTTTTTTATTATATTTAATAATTATATTGTTTTCTGATGCTAATTTTTTGTTCACATTAATTATGCTTCATTGACCTTAGGTTTCTTTTTTGAAATGAGCAAAATCTTATAAATAAATTATAGGAAGATATAGAAAATGATAATAGTCCCTGAAACTAGGAAGAAAGGAAGAAGATATATTAGGAACTCAATAGATTAATCAGCAATTCATGTCTGAATACATAAGAAAATGATATGCGTTTAAGACAGGAAGGAGCACAACCGGTTCTAGACTAAACCCCTGCCTCCTGACAGAGCCACCGCTGGTCCATTCTAGACAGTTTTACCTTCTTCCTTCTTTTATATGGGGTCTTCTGACTTTGGGGCTCATTCTTTCTATCTACGCTTTCTCCTCTTTCTAGGGCTGACGAGCAAGGATAAGAGAAAGGAGATATAGAAGTTAGGCCCAGTTCCCTCTAGAAGAGTTCATACAGGGGTTCAGTGGAATGTCATAATTCTCAGATGAGGACATTTGTCCTGTGATGCCGAAGTTGGGACAAGGTAGTTTCTATACTCCCTGACACTAAAGGTGTGCTAGAAACTTTAGGAAGTCATTTCTAAATCCAGTGACAACCTTGTCTGGAGATCAGTGAGGTGAACCAGATGTGCTACTCTATAGGCCTAAGGTTTTTAGCCATCCTGATAGATCGTGTTGCATCTCATCAATGTTTACTCTCCCTTCTCCTGAAGTCTCAGTGGTTAAGGGCTCCTCTGAGGCTGAGTGATGATTTGAATAAACTTCAAGTATGACAACTCATTATTGCTATATCTTCAAAATTACAATCGCTTTTTCATCCTAAGGCAAGAGAAGCATTTCCCCTCAGAATAGCATTTGAATTAAATGTCTGAGCAATCACTCTACTCTTCAGTACGCCAGTTGGTATTTTTATTTAGGCCCTGAATAAAGGAGAGCAGAAATCTTGTCAGAGGTGAGATGGACGAGTTAGGGAGCAACTATTAAAAAAGAAAGGGCAGAGTGGGAACTGAAATTACACCCCGATTAATCTGCCCTGGTAACAGCAATGTGTTCAGTCACAGAAATGTTTATTTTAACACTCTCATAAAATGATAATGTCTAAGTGTTAAATCAGTCAACTGGCTCACATGGGTCTGCAAGCTTTATGCCCTTGAAGCAGTCTCCCTCCAGGGCTGTCTGTCCGATTTTTGACCTTAATAGAGAGAAAGATGAAAAAAAAAAATGAAGGTAAGGTTGCAACTGAGCTAGCTCAATGCGACATGACTTCTACAGGGGCAGAGACATCAAGTTTTTGGGTCAAGTAATTTTGTTCATCTCTGGCCTTTGCAGTTCAGCTGTAGCAGCAGGAGGTACCGGCTGGAGGGTTCTGTTCCTCTCTGATCTGAGTCTATGGCAGTGCCATCACTAACAGCCGGGCCCCTCTCTGAATACACACAACTCACAGCATATTTTTTTTTTCTGAGAGTACAGTAGCTATTCTTAACATGCCAAGCTAACCATATCTGTTGATTTCTGACATTCACACATAGCTTCAAAAATTTAGATTCTAAAAAGCAAAAAATATCCATCTATCTACAAAAGGCAAGATCCATTTTATTTTATTATTTATTTATTTTGCAGACTTCCACTCAGTCTGTCTCAGCTGAATCAGAAAACCACCTATAAGGCTACTTGCTGGTGAGAGCCCAGGAGGACAGGAAAGAGGAAAAAAGGCAGACGGGAAATACTTTCAGGTGTCTGACAACAAAGAACCAGTTCTGTACTTACAATAGCAGTTGGGGTGGCAGCCAAAACGCAATAGAGCACCAGAGGGCTGATGAAGCTCTCCTCCTCCGTCCCCGGGTAAGGCTTCATTAGGTCTCCATCCTGACAGAAGAATCCTTGGATATGCACCTGAAAGGTGTCAGTGCATTCGAAGTAGTAGGCAAGCAGCACTGTCCCAGCCATGATGACAAGCTGAAAATACAGCATGGCCACACAGAGACATTAGCAGGGCTTTGGAGCAGCGCTTGCCCCTCAGAGCACACTCCCTCCATCGCCCTGCAGCACTTCTGGGCTTGGTACTGCCAAGTGTGAGCGTGCCTGGCTCAGCATGCTCTGGGCTTTGGGATTGTGTGCTAGCTTGTCTGCCTGCTAACAGCTGCTGTAGAGACCTTCTGGCAAATAATGTGCAGACCCCATCTGAAGGGCAGACCCCAACACAGCTTAGAGAGAGACTCAGCTTCTACAGTATCTGTAGGAACCAAGGTGGAAATGTGCATTCAGATCAGATGTGAAAGACCAAAGGGCAGTGGCTTTAAAGTTGGAAGGATGTTGGTATGAGAAATTTTATAAATTATTAAAGAGAAACTTCTCATACAAGGAAAAATAAAGCTAATCAGGACTAGGAAGCTTTTGCAGAACCGTGCCCTATATTATTGGCAGCTATTCTACATTAGGAATGTTTTCTAAATTTTTTCCCCAAATGTTTCCTATTAGAAAAGCAAGACAATCCTATCTTATAGACATACAACCCTCAAAAGACTTAGACATGAGACACCATTTCATTCTTGGCTCATGAATTTTCTAGATACTCATTAGTGTAGGTAGTTAAAAGAAGTCTGAGGAATTGATGGGCTATGGAAGTTCAACATTATTTTTCACATTTTATTTGGAAGACATCAAAATGTCAAGATAAGAAAGCAGTGAAAAAGGGAGGTAGGAAATAAGGCTTTTTGGTTATGAGATTGTTGAAGCTGAAGACCGATGAGAAGGTAGACTCCCTTGGTTCTCAGGCTCTCTCTCAGAGGTAAAAGCTGAAATCCAGAGAGCAGACCTGACTATGGGTAACTGATCACGTGCTCAGACAGTGTACTAGCAAAATGGAGAAACTAAGGTGAGAAAAATGCTATTAAATGTTTATTCGTTTAAAGGTATCAAGCTAAACATTATGGGAAAACAATATAGTCAGATGTCTTTATGCAACTTCAATTTAAAATTGCTTTTGTTCACAAGTACGTATGAGGCAATACAAGGAAAGCCATACTGTTTTAAGGATTTGGAAGCACTGGACCTCTGTTGAGACATAGTCTCATGCAGCTCAGGCTGGCCTCGATCTCACCATGAAGCCAAGGATGATCTTGAACTACCATTCCTCCTGCTTCTGTTTATTAAGTGCTGGGATTATAGGCATAAGCTGTCATGATCCATTTATCCAGTGTTGAGTACTGAAGCCAAGAACCCAAGGCTTTGTGCATACTAAACAAGCATTCTACAAAGTTGCATGTTCTACCCTTGAATTCCAGATAAACAATAGCAATACCCCTTTCCCTAAACAGACAAAAACCCAAACAAACAACCCCCCAAATAACAAAAAACCCCTCAAACCAAAAATTATCTGTCATGCAGCATTAAAATTGCATCCTGGACAGAAGGATAAGGAAACAAGGAAGAGAGCAGCATTAAAATTGCATCCTGTACAGAAGGATAAGGAAACAAGGAAGAGAAAGTAGGTCAGCCGGGTAGAGAGAGGCGCTATTTGTCCTATCTTTTACTGATCCTTTATCCTCAATATGGAAACAACCTCATACCTGCCCTTCTAATCCTCTAGAACCATCAGAGCTTCTTCTGGGGAAATCCTTCTGTGGCTCCACCTCATCATAGCAGAAAGGACCATTTTTTCTCAGGCATCCTTTGTGTTAAGAATACTTCAGTCCTTCTAATTTCACTTCTTCTTCTACACCTTTCCTTTCTGACTCAGAAGCCTTTTGTATATCCCAGCTGTAGTGTGTTGCAAGCACAGATGCCCCATCATCTGATATGAATGTCTTTCTTTTGGTCACTTCAGTCACCACTTTCCTCTTAGGCCAGAAGGTCACATAACACTCCATTCACTGTCCCCTATACATGATTGGCTTCTGGCTCTAATGGATTTAGTCTTTAATGTCTGACACTTCCTATCCAGTGGCCCTTTCATCACAACTCCTGAGCATCCAGTCAATAATCTCCAGACTGTCTTCTGTGTCTCTCTATACATGAAGTTGTTAGTACAGTTTGAAAATCACCCACCTTTCTTCCAGCTTTTCTGCAGATATGAATATTTGGTTTATTTTCCTTACAGTAATAGGGGAAAATCTTTATAGGCATGCTTCCTAGAAGACCGAGAGATAGTCAACGGACCCTGTCAGATAGAGCTCTCACCTACAGCTAGCTTCTAAGTTACAAATATGCACTTGGTTTATCTTTGCGTGTATTTTTCCACATTGCTAGAAGCACATTTCTCTATTTCTTAGCTTTATCAGCTCTTAGTCAATACCCAATTGCAGAATAGATGGGGTTTGTGGGAGGCATTTCAG
This sequence comes from Uromys caudimaculatus, assembly GCA_028551405.1. NCBI lineage: Eukaryota > Metazoa > Chordata > Mammalia > Rodentia > Muridae > Uromys > Uromys caudimaculatus. Next base: position 50,865,041 of record CM052702.1, read on the forward strand.
AGTCAAAAGAAAAAATGGCATCTAAATCTCTCTACTGAGAAAGAACGTTTTGTTTTAGTAGATGTGTTTGTGCCCCCAATTCCTTTTGAGGAAACTGAAAGTGAAGTATAACACACACACACACACACACACACACACACACACACACACACACACGGGAGTGAAATCAATACAAAGATACAGAATAGAAACAATATAGAAATGTCTTAATGTTAATGTCACTGCAACATTAAGAAAACACTCCTATATCATGTACCTAAATTTGAATCTATAGGATAAATCTTGAACAGTTGCCTGATTAATGTAATCCTAGAGGTAGCATTCAAAGAGAAATGAATGAATGAATGAATGAATGAATGAATGAATGAATGAATGATTTATAAGACACAAAGAACAGAAAATGGTTAAGGTTTGCTGGGTGGATGTAACCAGGAAGTCTAGTAGCTTATACAAAGACTGACCCACCAGAATGATGTAACTTGCCTTAGCTCTTTTCCCATTGAAACAGCTAGAAACCCATTCCTGCCATTGTCAAGGAATTCTTGAACTCCCTAGAATGTTCTCTACTAGCCTTCAGAGAAGGGAAAAGTAGAACAAACCAGAACTCACTTTGTACTCTTCTTTCCCACTGAGCATTCTTTTGTGACAACATAATAAAAAGAAACTATTTCTGTTGTTACAGGAACAGAAACAACACAGGATAAGCTGTGTCCATGAGGAGAGAGGCTAGCCCCATTGCACTGATGGTGATCTACAATTAGCCGTCAGCCATCCTTCCTGTCCTGGGTCATGAGTTATGACTGTCTAGGTTTGTGCAACCAGTGCCAGCTGGCACTCGTGCCATCTTTTATTCCTTCTCATGCCCAGTTAGGGATGCATGGAGGGAGCCCATAACATTGTTGTCACACAAGCAGATGGTATGACTGAGCCAGACTGAGTGCTGGTGGAAGAGGTGAAGCTCTCATTGGGACAGAGGCAATTATGGATGAGCGGTGATAATAAAGTATAGGGAGAGCACAGACTAGGGACTTTTTCCAGGTCTTTTCCACTCAGAACAACAGTCTAATACAAGAAGGTGCATAGCAGGATAACAGTACCACAAGGATTTGAGAGGTAGATGCCAGCAGCACTAGAAACCCAGCCTCCAGTGGTTGATAGTACAGTGTTTCTACCCAGATCTCTTCTGATTAAAGTTAATGTCACAAAAAATTGGAACAAGAAAGTCAAAGCCAAACAAGTAAACACAAAAGTTTAGAGTATATCTGTGTCTGGGGATCTCAACCTGTGCCATACGGCTCCATAGCCAAACAGCGCTGGGAGAAAGTTAGCCTCCCAGGAGTGTGGACAAGCCTGTGAGCATAGGTAAGACCAACGGCACTATTCAGTTGGACCCACCTGGAGCCCTCAGGACACAGGGACCTAGGAGCAGCCTGGGACAGGAGCCTTCCAGTTTATGGCTGTGGCCTGTGCTACAAGGCTCCATACCCAAATAGCACAGGGAAAGAGCAAGCTTCCCAGCAGTGTGGACAAGCCTGTGAGTGGAGGTAAGACCAACACCTCTGCTCAGAGGGACCCACCCGGAATCTTCAGAACACAGGGACTGAGGAGTGGCCTTCCAGTTTCCTTCTGTGGCAGGGGAACTGATAGTGTGACACAGGGCTCCATACTCAAATAGTGCCAGGAGAGAGCTGGTCTCCCAGGAGTGCCAACACACTTTCGAGCACAGGCAAGACCACCACTTCCGTTCAAATTCCTGGATCAAGAGGGACCCTTGCAGAGCCATCAGGACACAGGAACCAAGGAACAGCTGGGAGCAGGATCCTTCTGGTTTCTGTCTGGACCCCAGAGCTGACCCTGTACCACAGCTCTCCAAACCCAAATTCCTCTCAGAAAGAGAGGGTCTCCAAGGAGTACTGACACAAAGGCTTGCAGGAGGGACAAGCCACAGTCAGAGAGAGCAAGACCAGCTAACACCAGAGATAACCAGATGGTGAAAAGCAAGGCTGAGAACATAAGGAACAGAAAGCAAGGCAACTTGGCATGATCAGAACCCAGTACTCCCACCACAGTGAGCCCCGTATGCCCCAACACACCAGAAAAGCAAAACTCAGATTTACAAACACATCTCATAATGATGATAGAAGACTTTAAGAAGAAATAAATAACTCCCTTAAAGAAATACAAGGGAACACAGGCAAACAGCTAGAAGCACTTAAAGAGGAAACACAAACTCCCTTAAAGAATTACAGGAGAACACAATCAAACAGGCAAAAGAAATGAACAAAACCAACCAGGATCTTAAAATGAAAATAGAAACAATAAAGAAATCACAAAGGGAGACAACCCTGGAGATAGAGAAACCTAGGAAAGAGATCAAGAGTCATAGATGCAAGCACCACCAGCAGAATACAAGAGATAGAAGAGACAATCTCAGGTGCAGAAGATACCATAGAAAACACTGACACAACAGTCAAAGAAAATGCAAAATGCAAAAAAACTCCTCAGCCAAATCCAGAATACAATGAGAAGACCAAACCTAAGGATAATAGGTATAGAAGAGAGTGAAGATTCCAAACTTAAAGGGCCAGTAAATATCGTCAACAAAATTATAGAAGAAAACTTTTCTAACCTAAAGAAAGAGATGAACACAAACATTCAAGAAGCCTACAGAACTCCAAATAGATTGGACCAGAAAAGAAATTCTTCCCATCACATTATACTCAAAACACCAAATATACAAAACAAGGAAAGAATATTAAAAGCAGTAAGGGAAAAAGGCCAAGTAACATATAAAGGCAGAATTACACCAGACTTTTCACCAGAGACTATGAAAGCTAGAAGATCCTGGGCAGATCTCATACAGACCCTAAGAGAACACAAATGCCAGCCCAGGCTATTTTACCCAGCAAAACTACCAATTACCATAGACAGAGAAACCAAAATATTCTATGACAAAATCAAATTTACACAATATATTTCCACAAACCCAGCCTTACAAAGGATAATAGATGGAAAATGCCAATTCAAGGAGGCCCTAGAAAAAGCAAGAAAGTAATCTTTCAACAAATTCAAAAGAAGATAGCCACACAAACATAAAAATAACATTGACAATAACAGGAAGCAACAATCACTATTCCTTAATATCTCTTAAAATCAGTGGACTCAACTCCCCAAAAAAGACATAGGCTAACAGATTGGATATATAAACAGGACCCAGCATTTTGCTGCATACAGCAAACGCACCTCAGTGTTAAAGACAAACACTACCTCAGAGTAAAGGGCTTAAAAACAATTTTCCAGGCAAATGGTTCCAAGAAAGAGGCTGGAATAGCTATTCTAATATCAGATAAAATCGACTTTCAACCAAAAGTCATCAAAAAAGATAAGGAAGGACACTTCATCCTCATCAAAGGAAAAATCTACTAAGAAGAACACTCAATTCTGAACATCTATGCTCCAAATGCAAGGGCACCCACATTCATAAAAGAAACTTTACTAAAGCTCAAAGCACACACTGTACCTCACACAATAATGGTGGGAGACTTCAACACCCCACTCTCATCAATGGACAGATTTTGGAAACACAAACTAAACAGAGACACAGTGAAGCTAACAGAAGTTATTGACCAAATGGATTTAATAGATATCTATAGAACATTTCATCCTAAATCAAAAGAATATACCTTCTTCTCAACACCCCATGGTACATTCTCCAAAACTGACCATGTACTTGGTCACAAAACAAATCTGAACAGATATAAGAAGATTGAAATAATCCCATGCCTCCTATCAGATTACTATGGTTTAAGGCTGGTCTTCAATGGCAACAACAACAACAGAAAGCCCATATACACGTGGAAGATGAACAATGCTCTACTCACTGATAACTTGGTAAAGGAAGAAATAAAGAAAGAAATTAAAGACTTCCTAGAATTTAATGAAAATGAAAGTACAACATACCCAAACTTATGGGACACAATGAAAGCAGTGTTAAGAGGAAAACTCATAGCTCTGAGTGCCTCCAAAAAGAAACTGGAGAGAGCATACACTAGTAGCTTAACAGCACACCTGAAAGCTCTAGAACAAAAAGGAGCTAATACACCCAAGAGGAGTAGAAGGCAGGAAATAATCAACCTTGACTGAAATCAACCAAATAGAAACAAAAAGAACTATACAAAGAATCAACAAAACCAGGAGCTGGTTCTTTGAGAAAATCAACAAGATAGATAAACCCTTAGCCAGACTAACCAGAGGGCACAGAGACAGTATCCAAATTATCAAAATCAGAAATAAAAAGGGAGATATAACAACAGAATCTGAGGAAATTAAAAAATCATCAGTTCCTACTACAAAAGACTATACTCAACAAAACTGGAAAATCTGGATGAAATGGACAATTTTCTAGACAGATACCAAATACCAAAGTTAAGTCAGGATCAGATAAACCATCTAAACAGTCCCATAACCCCTAAAGAAATAGAAGCAGTCATTAAAAGTCTCCCAACCAAAAAAAGCCCAGGACCAGATGGGTTTAGTGTAGAAGTCTATCAGACCTTCAAAGAAGACCTAATACCAATACTCTTCAAATTATTCCACAAACTAGAAACAGAAGGAACACTACACAATTCATTCTATGAGGTTACAGTTACACTGATACCCAAACCTCACAAAGACCCAACAAAGAAAGAAAACTTCAGACTAATTTCCCTTATGAATATCGATGCAAAAAATACTTAATAAAATTCTCACAAATCTAATCCAAACACAAATCAAAATGATCATTCACCGTGATTAAGTAGGCTTCATCCCAGGGATGCAGGGATGGTTCAGTGCCCAGAAATCCATCAATGTAATCCACTACATAAACAAACTCAAGGAAAAAAAACCACATGGTCATTTCATTAGATGCTGAAAAAGCATTTGACAAAATTCAACATCCCTTCATGATAAAAGTCTTGGAACGATCAGGATTTCAAGGCCCATACCTAAATAGTAAAAGCAATATACAGCAAACCAGTAGCCAACACCAAACTAAATGAAGAGAAACTTGAAGTATTTCCACTAAAATCAGGGACTAGGCTGTCCACTCTTTCCCTATCTATTCAATATAGTACTTGAAGTTCTAGCTAGATCAATTAGATAACAAAAGGAGGTCAAAGGGATACAAATTGGAAAGGAAGAAATCAAAATATCACTATTTGCAGATGATATGATCATATACTTAAGTGACCTGAAAAACTTCACCAGAGAACTGCTACTGCTGATAAACAACTTCAGAAAAGTGGCTGGATATAAAATTAACTCAAACAAATCAGTAGCCTTCCTATACTCGAAGGATAAACAGGCTGAGAAAGAAATTAGGGAAATGACACCCTTCACAATAGTCACAAACAATATAAAGTATCTTGTTTAACTCTAACCAAACAAGTGAAACATCTGTATGACAAGAACTTCAAGTCTCTGAAGAAAGAAATTTTTGAAGACCTCAGTAGATGGAAAGATCTCCCATGCTCATGGATTGGCAGGATTAATTTAGTAAAAATGGCCATCCTCCTGAGAGCAATCTAAAGATTCAATGAAATTCCCATTAAAATTCCAACTAATTCTTCACTGACTTAGAAAGAACAATTCTCAAATTCTTTGGAATAACAAAAATCCCCGGACAGTAAAAACTGCTCTCAACAATAAAAGTAACTTCTGGGGGAATCAGCATGCCTGACCTCAAGCTGTAATGCAGAGCAGTAGTGATAAAAAAACTGCATGGTATTGGTACAGTGACAGGCAGGTAGATCAATGGAATAGAATTGAAGACCCAGAAATGAACCCAAACACCTATGGTGACTTGATCATTGACAACGGAGCTAAAACCACCCAGTGGAAAAAAGGCAGCATTTTCAACAAATGGTGCTGCTTCAACTGGAGGTCAACATATAGAAGAATGCAAATTGATCCATTCCTATCTTCCTGTACAAAGCTCAAGTCCAAGTGGATCAAGGACCTCCACATAAATCAGATTCACTGAATCTAATAGAAGAGAAAGCGGGGGAAAAGTCTTGAACACCTGGGCACAGGGGAGAAGTTCCTGAACAGAACATCAATGGGGCTTATGCTCTAAGATCAAGAATCGACAAATGGGACCTCATAAAATTGCAAAGCTTCTGTAATGCAAAGGACACTGTCAATAGGACAAAATGGCAACCAACAGATTGGGAAACTATATCAATCGTAGATCTGATAGAGGGCTAATATCCAATATATACAAGGAACTGAAGAAGTTAGACTCCAGATAACCCAATAACCCTACCAAAAAATGGGGAACAGAATTAAACAGAGAATTCTCAACTGAGGGAACTCAAAGGGATCAGAGGCACCTAAAGAAATGCTCAACATCCTCAGTCATCAGGGAAATGCAAATCAAAACAACCCTGAGATTCTACCTCACACCAGTCAGAATGGCTAAGATCAAAAACTCAGGTGACAGCAGATGCTGGTGAGGATGTGGGGAAAGAGGAACACTCCTCCATCGCTGGTGGATTGCAAGCTGGTACAACCACTTTGGAAATCAGTTTGGCAGATCCTCAGATAATTGAACATAATACTACCTGAGAACCCAGCTATACTTCTCCTGGGCATATACCCAGAAGATGCTCCAACATGTAATAAGGACACATGCTCCACTATGTTCATAGTAGCCATATTCATAATAGCCAGAAGCTGGAAACAACCCAGATGTCCCTCATCAGAGGAATGGATACAGAAAATGTGGTACATTTACACAATGGAATACTACTCAGCTATTAAAAACAATGACTTCATGAAATTCACAGGCAAATGGATGGAACTAGAAAATATTATCCTGAGTGAGATACCTCAGTCAGAAAAGAACAAACACAGTATGTACTCACTGATAAGTAGATAGTAGCCCAAAAGTTCGGAATATTCACAATTCAATTCTCAGGAACCATTGGACTGAGCATGTGGTCTCAGATGGAGGAGTTGGAGAAGGGACTGAAGGAGCTGAGGGAGTTTGCAACCCCATGGAGGGATCATCAGTGTCAACTGACCACATCCTCTGGTGCTCCCAGATACTGGACCACCAACCAAAGAATACACATGGAGGGACCCATGGTGCTGGCCACATATGTGGCAGAGGAGGGCCTTGTTGGCCATCAGGGGGAAGAGAGGGTCTTGGGCCTGAAGGTGTTAGATGCCCCAGTATAGGGGAATGCCACGGAGGGAAGATGGGAGTGGGTGGGTAGGTGGGGGGAATACCCTTCTAGAGGCAGGGTAAGGGGACTGGGATAGGGGGTTTCCAAAGGGGAGACCTGGAAGGAGAAAACATTTGAAATGTAAATAAAATATTAAATAAAAAAATTCAAAGAAAACGAAATAAAGTATCAAAAAAAGTTTAGAGTAATTGTAGATCATTGATTTCTCGATGTGATACGAGCTGGGGCATCAGGGCTCCAAGAAGAGGTGGTTTGTGTGTGTGTTTGTGTGTATGTGTGTTTGTACAGAAGCCAGAAGCAAAGCTAAAATGAGAGGACTGGTATCTGGTATCAAGCTTAAGGGAGTACAGATCACATCAGAGATCCTGTATAGCTACCTTCCCAATTTTGGGGAACAGCTGTGGATCCTGAAGCACAGAATTCTATCACTACCCTACTTGAGACAATAAATATTTCCATTTCTAACAAGGCTTTTGGTTCTAAGTTGGTAATGGAATACTAATGATAGCAAACTGACAACTCTTACAGGGAACTGCCTCTGAGCTCAGTTTTAGACATGCTATCCAAGATTTTCCAACACTGGGGACAGATCATGTGATCTGTCACACAGTGTCACCTGATCCCAAGTAGGTTCATGTAGGTGGCCTATGAAGTGGTAGGGAAGAGGGTGACAGAAGACCAGTGTGGGTCGGTGGACTATGACAAGCAGCCTGGCCCTAGTCAAGCACAGGCTTAACCCTAGACGACCCAGTGGGGCTTGCCCTGTAAGGGACCGGAAAACGTTTTGCCAATGCTCCCAGGAGACCCTTGGCTCCTGTCAAGTAGCTACAAACCCCACAGCCCCCCTGTAGAGAGGTCTGTCAAGTAGGAGCAGCACATCAAGCCCTCCCACATGCAGATAAGGTATCCCTAAACTCTCAGACCAAGCCAATGGGAAGTACCTGTTGTCAGACCCCTGACCCATCCCAAACTGTATATTATACCACCCCAAACTGTATAGGAGAGATCCTATCCAGAAGGAATACAGGTGTGAGAATTACTCTGTCATCTCAGAGCTTCTATCATAAGAGCTGTAACACTGCTGCTTGGGAAGAGGTCTGCTCTCCCGAAATGCCGCAAGAAGCTTCCTGCACTCTCCCTGGCTAGTCGGCCTCTCGTCTTGGAGCAACCGAGGTGGCAACTGTGGAGGCTGAGGTGGAGGTGACTCCAGTCCCTGCTTGTATTCTCCCCTTTGCTTGGGCCGGGCCAGAGATCCCTGTGGAAAGCTCCCAGCATGCAGGTCCACAGACCAGGGAAGGGACTGTTGGCTGAGAGAAAGGTAAGTGTAATGAGGATGGAGAAGACAGCAGACTGTGTGTGTCGGAGGTTAATTGTGGTCCAGTGCCATGAATACGTACTGCACTTTGTAGAGTGAGGAGAGGAAGAAGACTTGGGGCAGAATAAACATTACCACAGTGCTTAAACATCAGGAACTCCCATGGTTCTGTTGCAAAAGCAAGGTCTTAGTGAGAATTCCAGGGAAGTACACAGCTCAAAGAGTTGCATATTTCTTAACATGGAGGAAGAGCTCCCAAGCTTAGTGTCCCTGGCTGAGTATGAGCAACCATCCAACAGCATCAGTGGAAAGGAGAACAAATGTAGCAGGCAGGAAGGGGGACATATGGAACAACCAACAGCAAGCTTTGGGGAGACCTTCCTGAAGACCTTAGGGTATGTGTGGCCCTTTGAGAAGGTCCAGACCGTCAGAGAAAAGAGCTGAGGAGCAGAGGAAGAGAAAAAGAAAGGGCAGGAGATGGTAATGGTGTAGTATATGTGAATCCTGAAAGCTGTTCTAAGAACTTTACATAAAGTAACTAACTTTTGTTTTGAGACACAGCCTCAGTTTTACTCTCATGGTCCTCAAGAACACAGACTCTAGTGATCCTCCTGCCTCCAGCTTGCTGAGTGACCATAAGCATAAACTATCACACGAGCACACGCATGAGCTTTAAGTTTTGTCAGCCTTTATGGAAGACATATTATCATTTTTCATTTTAAGGATGAAAAAGTAGATACAGAGACATGACATGAATTGTATAAAGTCACAAAACTCACATGGTGAATCTGGGATGGTTATTTGGTGACCTTTATATACAAATTTATGTAGCCTGGGGAAAATCAGACTCTAAACATACTATGTATATGCTCTGTATATGTGGAACATATGTGGTTACTCTATGTAAATGCCTCAGGGGTCATTTTCTTTATGTGTACAAAAGTTAATAACTATTTTATGATCGTGCAGTAAGGCAGGTTTACCTACCACTGTGTTTTTTTCCACAAAGGAAGTGCCTTAACATTCATAAAATAAAGTACACGAAGTTGGAACATAAGAAGAAAGGAAATTATTGCAGTGAAAATAAAATAGAGATAGGAACTACACCTCTGAATACAGATTGTCTAACAGTCAATGTCATGAGAAAATCCCAGTTTCATAATATGAGATGAAAAACAAAGCAATTGCTAGTGTCAATTGAAATCCAGACAGAAGCTTCCTTCAGATTCCTATGAAAGGTTTGATGTAATAAAAAAAAACCAACTATTTGATGCTATTCTTTAAATGAGACATCATATCAGATCACTATATTCTTAATGTGGATGGAGCATATAGCTCAGTGGTAGAAAGAATGTTAACCATCCAGAAGACTCAGAGTTGAAGCCACTGCATACCACATGCATAAAATATATGTTAAAGTTCATATACGCACAACTCCCAAAAGTGGTAGTGTGACATGGAATGAAGGAGGCGGGCATTCCAGTTCTGTGCAGTTTGACCCTGACAGCAACGATGCAAAGGAAGGTTAATTGGTGCAGGCTCATTGCTGTTACTTTTTTTTTTTTTGGTTTTTCGAGACAGAGTTTCTCTGTGTAGCCCTGGCTGTCCTGGAACTCACTCTATAGACCAGGCTAGCCTTGAACTCAGAAATCCACCTGCCTCTGCCTCCCAAGTGCTGGGCATTGCTGTTACTTTTAACTTAAGTTCTTATGCCTCAGTCTCTTCATTTGGAGAATCAGTTACTAATATAGTGGCCTCCATTTCTTATCACGAGGATTAAATGAGGAGTGTGCATCATGTCCTGAGAAAACACTGCCTTCTAGAATCATGAGTGGAATACATGTATTTCGGTGCTTTGTTATAACTATAGGTTTTCTCGGTCTAGCTTTTCAGAAACATTGGGTAGCAATGACTTGGAGAGCATCTTTAAGCAACTCTATGGCTATTTGAATGCAGCCTGTTTCTTTGGAGTAGCAGAGAATTAAGCTGCAGTTGAGAAAGACATCCTGTTGTGGTATCTGAGGAACCTGATCTTGCATATTTGAATTCACCGACCTTTCTTAAAGAATTACCCAGGGAATATAGGTAAGAATATGACAAGACAAAGCTGCTACTATTCAAGTAAAAGTAACTTTCAACCACATGCAGACATTGAAAACATTCAAGTATTAACAAAACTGTCAGAGCAGGTTGGGACTGTAGATTGTAGTGGCTTTTTGTGGATAACAGAGCTTATAAAAATAAATCAAACAAAAGTCAATGATATGCAATCATCAGCCAGGTAACACGATGTCATAACTTTAAATGCGTTGTCCTTATGATGCACCCACCCTGTGAGTTATTGTCACATAGAAAAGGAGGGACTTTCTCAAGCTCTTGGAAGCAGTGAATGGTAGAGCCTGCAGGAAGGAGTGCTATTTAACTACCCTTTTATACTTAACACTTGTAATTAGCAAAACGAGATGACACATGGAAAATGCTTAGCACAATGCCCTCAACTTGGTAAAGGTTCAGTTCCTTCTCTTGCTTTAAATATCTATTTTTTTCCCTGCACATGATTTTAGCATGGGAGTCAAGGTTAATTCCATTCTCCTTTCTTAGCTTTGAAAATACTGAATTCCCTCACCTGGCACTGCTTTCAGTGGCTTTGTTTTCTTCTTTTCCCTCAACCTGACTCCTAAATGATGGCGCCCTCCAAAGCTCTGTCCTTCACCCCCTCCTAATTCTCTTTCCCTTCTTTCTCATTTGGAGGCTCATTTCTTTCTGCCACTTCCAATTTCACACTGACTCCACATACCCTCCGGTCTCTGCTATCGCCTGTTTGTTTTGGCCTTCCCAGCAGCACGGTGTTCATAGAGGCTGCAGATGCTGAAGCTGGAAACAACATGCTTCTTCCCTCTTGTATTCTTTCTCCGATTACAATCAGTCACCACTGTCTCAGTCCCATAGTCATCTCAATACTATCTTAGGCTCCTCCTTCCTTCAATTCATGCCACATCCAGCCCATAGCCAACATTTTATGATTTCAGAGCCCACTTGTATTTATCCCATTTTCTTTCTTTCATCACTTGCAGCTGCCTTACCCATGGCTCATGTGATCTTATCTACATCACTGAAATTTGTTCTGTCTGCTCTTACAATCTTTGAGATTTGAGGACTTCTATACCATCACTGACTCTGCTGTTAAAGAGTTAACATCCTATCCTGCCTAACCATCAGGCCTAACCCTGAGAGGCTGAGATAAGGATTTTACCATGAGTTCAAGGCCACCTTGGCCTACATAGTGAGTTTGAGGTATTGCCTGGCTAGAGTGAGGCCTTGTCTTAATAAATACATTGGACCATAATTACCCTGAATGGGGGGACAATGTCATTCCTAACTGAAATGAGAGGCATGGACCATCTCCCTATGAGTTAGGGTCAGGGAGGTACCACAGGTCTGCAAACAATATGGGATATTGCCATTGCTCTTGGTTAGTCAGCAGAACGATGTGTTAAGACTCTTGTGGAAGATATCTGGCCCTGGGACACAGAGGAATCAATTTCAAATTGATTGGGCAATTTTATCCCTTTCAATAGGAGGAAAGACATCGGTGTAGAGCTAGTAGCAGTTGGTAGCTGCTAGGACAGGAGGAATAGTTCTTTTCGGAGGATGTGGCCACTGGGAGGATTCTAATGTTCCAGTCTTCACTGAATTTATCAAAAGAGACATACAGATTCATTCTCACTCTGACCCACCACCCATGTAAACATAAAAGCAGTGACTGCTTACAAGCCACCATGAGAAAATAGACTTTGATATTAGACTTTCTAGCCTTCAGAATTAGATGAAGAAATAGTTGTTGTTAAAGTCACTTTTTATATAGTAATTTTTGGTACAGTATGAGATAATACATGGCTATTTAGATAAAATAAGCAATTTTATCAGCAGCAAACACACTGGATTTGTCCTTCACATGTGTTTGGTGAATGAGAATTCCCCCAAAACACAAGTACAGTCTTTGCCAGCATGGGCCATGAGCCATCCATCATTTCATGGAGTATACATACTGTATCTCTCAATCCACATGGACACCGCTTACATAACAACTGCAAGACTGGAAAGATAGTTCAGTGTTTAAAAGCACTCTTCCAGAGGACCTGAGTTTGGTTCCCAGCATCCACATCAGGTGACATATGATAACTGGTAACTTGAACTCCAAGGAGTCGGGTGCCCTTTCTAGCTTGTCTGGGCACATGCGCGCACATGTCAGCAAACATTCACTCAGACATACAGACACATGAATAAAAATAATTGTTTTAAGTAGACCAAGGGCAAAGACCTCCTATGTATCTTTAGTCATCTAGCTATTTTTTTCTCTAGTCTATCTATCAGATTGCTCATTTACTGTGGATTACATAAAGAAATCCAGAGTTTTAATAGGCATATTACAGTTATGGCAGGGGAGAGATAAATATGGGGAAACAATTAAAATTAAGTGGGTCACAAACTTTTCTCTTGATATCCTGCTACTAGAATTTTGTTTTGTTTTTCTTATTGAATCAAATGTAAGGATACATGAAAGGGATGCTGAATGCACAGTGCTACAAAACTGGCAGGCATAGCTTTCATCTGAGAGAGCAGCGTGGGAACAGAAAAGAACGCTGACATTTGGGAGTACTCATCATAGATTCACGTAAGGTCCAAGAGCAAGGATGTGGCAGTTAATAATTCAGGGCTTGGGCAGGCTGTGGTCTGAAATGCTCAGGGACCATGCCTGCCCTACGGCAGCCTCAGAACCGAGAAAGGGCAGAGCTCAGTTTGCATTACATGCCTGAGAAAGTGTGAGCAATGAGAGTTGGCAGAAAGAGTGCTCTTGGAAAAGACAACTCAAGATGATGAATGTTCATTTTACCTACTTTTTGGTAAAGGTGGGTGTGCTGGTTTGAATGAGAATAGCCTCTATAGGCTCATATTATTTTTTTATAATTAACAAGTCAGATTTATGTACCAATAAATTCTCAAATCACAAGATGCCAATACAATAATTTTAGGACCAATTGATAATGATAAAAGCTGCCCACCTAGATTAGACAAATTATACCAATTATTGTATTAGTTATGATATCATAACTACCTGTGGCTATTTAAAGCCATGCTGGTTCAGGTTCTTCTTCCTGTCTGTCTGCTTCCATCTTAGCCGGCTCATATATTTTAATGCTCATCAGTTGGTAGGCTATTTGGGAAAGATTAGGAGGCGTGGCCTTGGAGGAGGTGTGTCAAGGAGTGGGTTTTAAGGTTTCAAAAGTCCATACCAGGCCCAGGGTCTCTCTCTCTCTCTCTCTCTCCTCTCTCTCTCTCTCTCTCTCTCTCCTGCTGGTGCTGTAATGGGAGAAACTCCAATAGTATCAATGAACAGGTCAGCCTAACTGAGTTCCTCCAATGGGCTAAAAAATGTCAGATTTTATTTCTGCATTGACTTTTTCATTTTGCAGGGCTTGCATTTGTCTTCCCTCTGCTGAAGTTGCCTGGCAGAGGTCTCTGCTTATTACATAGTATCTATTACTTCCTTAACAAGCAATGTCTATTTAGTTGGAAATAACTTGCTTTTATTTCTATTCTTGATTAGTGACTTTAAAATTAATTATATATTATAGAGATTCTGGCTGATGTAAGGTAAGCAAAGTAACAATAGTAACTAATGATTCTTTTTACACTCAATGAAAGAAATTTGACCTGGGGCCCAGGAGATAGCACAATCAGTAACACACTTGCCATGAAGAATGAAGACCAAAGTTCAAACCTGAGAACCCATGTAAAAATGCTAAGCATGAGGCTGGAGAGATGGCTCAACCTTTAAGATCTCTTACTGCTCTCGCATAGGATCATAACCATTTGTAACTCTACTTATGGAGGATGCCTTCTTCTGGTCTTGACAGGCACTGCCCATATGTAGTGCACATACACACATGGAGACAAAATACTCACACATATAATATTAGACACAAACAAATAAATACCTGGCATGCTGGCATGGGTTTGTAACCCCAGTCTAAGGAGATGCAGGTGGATCCCTAAGTCTTGTAGGCAAAACATCTTGCTGATTCAACAAGCCCTATTCCTTATAAGCCTGCTGTAAATAAATGCACATCTCACTTTGCAAGCTTTATGAAGGACGAGAGGAGTCCCACAGGCCTAGTGGTTAACCTCATTTGAAGTTTTCATCCAGATCATGATCTTACATATTTGAGAGTTGCACATTGAAACTCATAGTCCCTTGTTCTCTTGCCAAACTGACTCCTTGGCCTAGAGCTGATGTAATTGATGGTCAATTCCTGAAGCAACCTGGGTCCATAAAGTGCTTCCAAAACGTTGAAGCAAGATTTATAGAGCATGTATCTTATGGACCACTTGAATTCAGGACATAAAAAGTCCAGGACTAAAGAGCTGCACTGTATGGCCACCTGAATCTGGCAACATGACAAAAGCTAACAGACAGACAGACACACACACACACACAGAGAGAGAGAGAGAGAGAGAGAGAGAGAGAGAGAGAGAGAGAGAGAGAGAAACATGCATGCAAACGAACAGCTCAGGATGCATAGGAAGAGAGCAGAGATGTCATTTTAATGGTTATTAAGTTGCTTGCTGCAGTTTGTGGTGAGGCCTAGCCACCCTCCTCAGATTTCATAGGAGGCAGTTTTGCTCTTAAAAATTTCTTTTTAGAGCAGAAGCAGGGAGGTCTCTGAGTTCAAAGCCAGCCTGGTCTCCAGAGTGAGTTCCAGGTCAGCCAGGGCTGCATACTAAGATCCTGTCAAAAAAAAAAGGAAAGAAAGGAAGAAAGAAAGAAAGAGAGAGAGAGAGAGAGAGAGAGAGAGAGAGAGAGAGAGAGAGAGAG
>CM052702.1:50880961-50941593 GCA_028551405.1 Uromys caudimaculatus
TGGGCCTGAGGGTGCTAGGGGCACCAGTAAAAGGGAATGTCAAGGTGGGAATATGGGAATGGGTGGGCGGGTAGGTGGGAGGAGGAATTCCCTCACAGAGGCGGGGAGGGGGAGGGGACACGGGGTTTCTAAAGAAAAGGGGAATCATCGGAAATGTAAATAAAATATCAAAATAAATAAATAAATAAATAAATAAAAAAAAAAAAAAAAAAAAAAAAAAGAATTGGCCTGAGAGAGGCCCTGTTCAGCTTCTTGTGTTTTGAAGGGATGCCAGCTCCACCACAGGAACTCAGAGCTTGGGATCACATGAATGGTTTAGCATTCTCTGGACACATATGGCAATTTCTTAATGTTCTTTCTAAGTTGAAATAAGATGAGGACAGGCATTAAGCTGCTTAGAGATCTGAATTAGAAGAACAATTATCCTAATACACGTGGTAGGGAAAAGCTCTCTGAGCCAGAACCTATAATCTCCCTATTCTTATGAAAAGCTGTCATTCTAAGGACAGCTATGCTTGATTAGAGGCCATGAAAGAGATGCTCTGAGCCTCTTTTTCTGTTATCCTTGTGAACTTACGTATGTTCTTTTTGGAAATGATTGTTCTACTTTGAAACTTTCTGTGCACGATCCAACGCAGAATCTGTTTTCTTTGGCGCTCCAAACACTCTGTCATTCTGCAAGAATGGGTGCCTTGTCCGTGGAAATTTCTTCAATGGAATGTGAAATTGCTTTGAAGGCACATTTAGAGCATCTGACTTAGGCCAAGAATGCCAGGCAGGGGAGGTTCAGGAAGTCATGTGCATTCTCGGATAACTCACAATGTTTTCTGTGGCACTAGAGCTTTGTACATGCCAGTCAAGCACTCTGCTGCTGAGCTCCCTCCAAAGCCTTGCTGCTTCTGCATTTTAATCTTTCTTGAGGGCCAGCAGAAGGTTGGGAACTTAGTATGCCGAACCATTTCAACATGTCTTCATACATCTTCCTGTCGAAGTTGTCCTAAAAAATGCGCAAGGGTCTTGGTCTGAGCTCCAGTGACTACACCTGGCAGCTTGCTGTCTCCTTCTCTGCCACTCACCACCTATGACATGGAACAAGTCACTAAGGCTCTCTGTACCTTATTTTCTTCATCTGCAAAATAGACACTAGCATCTATTGACAAAGGCTAAAGTAGACATTAAGCTATTTACATCTGAAAAGCTTAGACTCGGCCTGGCATATAGTAAGCATTACCAATATGCTCTTAGCACTTAGAATCCTCAAGCTTTGTGCTGGTGGAAGTCAAAGAGGGTTGATACTGTATGTGGCATGCCCTGTCTATCCTCCTAAGTAGAGGATGGGTGTTCAGGGATTTGAGTCGTTCTTCTGAGGACTCTGTTTTCATTTACCTGTAGCTCCTGTTTGCCAGGGTGGGCAAGAAGTTTTAACTTTGCCTCAATGTTTTTAAATTTGCTTCTCATGCTATGGATTATTCTGTTTCCTTTCTGCAGGCATTTATTAAAAATTTTGTCATCTGACAGTTATTTCTCCCTAGATTTCAGTATTTACTGAGTTATCCTTACTTATGTATTCTTTTAAAATAATGAAAGTATGTAAGAAGCTTACAGTCCAATAACAATTTATCCTAGAGTTGTAAAATCACATATAATAAAAACAAAATATTTACATAGTTTCAAATGGTCTAATAGAATCTTGTTTTTATTTTGATTTTCCATTTTTTATTATAAGGGAAGTTGACAACTCATTGCTCCTTTCCTCATGTTTTGAGAACTGTTGATATGTACTGATAGAAAGCTAACTAGGGAAGGTCTTTCAAATGTGCTGTGAGTCCCCTTATGTAAATGATTATAGACTCAGGAATGAAAGGCGCTTGAGAGATTGTCTAGCCTCTGTTGTTACAGAGAAGGGAAAGAAAGCTGGGACAAGTTAAATGCTAGTTTGAGGTTCCAGAATAAGTTAGACAGAGAGCTCTCCCCAAGCTTTGAGGTCTAATACTTAATTTTCATAGAAATATATTTAGTAGATGTTAGACACACAATAAATTGAATCTGGACATACAACCCAGTTTCAGAAGCAGACTTCATTAAGGAATTACAGACTTCTTTATATGCATATGATATATATGTATGTGTGTATATATGTGTTTGTATGTAGATGTGCATGTATATATATATATATATATGTGTGTGTGTGTGTGTGTGTGTGTGTGTGTGTGTGTGTGTGTGTGTGTGTGTGTAGGCCCATCATTGACGTTGGGTATCTTCTTCGATCGCTCTCCTGCATATATATTGAGGTAGGGTCTCTCAGAGCTCTTGGATCTTGGCTAGTCTAGTTAGTGAGCTTTTTCTCTGGCTCTAGCTCCAGTGCACAGGAATATAGATAGGCTGCCTCACAGTGATGGGTACTGGGTAAAGGGAATCCTGGCAGGCTGCTACACCCATGTGGGTGCTGGGAAGATGAACTCATGTCCTCATGATTGCACAGCTAGCCATTTGCCCATGGAGACATCTTTCTAGTTATAGATTATATATTTTTTCAAAGCAAACGTTTCATATCACAGTTTTGGTTTTTTTTAAATTGGTATGTGTTCATTTACCTACACTTTTGCAACTAACTGAGGTTCATTCATATTTTAATGTTCATGTTGAAGGATTCTTTCTTAGTGCTTTCATTGTTGAGATAAAATGATACAAATAACCTCTATTATGTCTAGTGAGGCATAGCTAAAGTTTCTCAACAGTTTGCACTTATGAGTGGGTTTTCTGGAACATAGGATAATATGTACTTTCAAATTTGTAAGATAATACAAAAATGATTTTATTTTCCACACCTATCAGCAGGGTTTTAGAATTTCCTACACTCTAAAACTTACCTAATAACTAGCAAGTTAAACGTCTTGCACATATGTATTTACCCTTTGTGCTTTACCTTGTATGAAGTGCCTATTTACATATATTTGGTTGTGTTTTTGTATCTTTGTGTGTTTCTTTCTTTTTGACTTTTAATAATCTTTAATAACAATGATGCCACCTTTAAAATCAGATACTAAGATGGCAAACAAATTTCCTAGGTGCTTACTGGATTTTAAAATGTCTATAAGTGGGTTTTGTTTGTTTGTTTGTTTTACTGTGCAAAAAATTCTTGGTTCTAATATTGCCTTCAAGATGGGTTTTATTATACCAAAGATATTAGTAGTCAGAACAGAAAAGAGATTGTCTCCAAATTACAGAAATTTGGTAAGTACAGATAATGTTATATCACAGTCAATCCATACCCAAAATGATATGCTGAAACTTACCATAAATTAATATAAATAAAAAGGAGAATTCCTAACATGTGTGTATAAAATAACCCATTGCTCAAACATGGAGAGCAACTCAACAGACGGGAATGCTTCAAGACACCAGACACAGAAAAAGTCTTGTAAAGAGCCAGCTGCTAACTGACTTGTCTTTCTTGGAGAGCCTCTCTATTTGTGTATTTTTCTCCTCTTGAATGTTAAGCAGCTTTAGCATTACTGCTTCTGCAAATATCTCAAACACTGAAAGCAACAAACATGGAATACAGAAACAAAGCCTTGCGGTCATTGTTCTGGATTCTAAGGATATCATCCAGCTTGCTCTTTCTCCCCTGCAGGCTACTTCTCCCAGGGACTAATTCCGTTGGGTTCTCTGGCTCTTTCTTGTTCAGATTCCTTTCATTAGGGTCATCAGTGACCTCACTAAAGATTTCATATGTTACTTTCCCATGCTAAGCTTATTTGACATGACTGCAGTAGTCTACAGTTCTCTAGTCGGGATTCATCTCAGCTCTGGATTCTCTCATTTTTCCAATTCTCAGTATTTCACCTCAAACCTTGTGATGGTTTGAATAAAAATGGCTTCTATAGGCTCATAGGGAGTGGCACAATTAGGAGGTGTGGCCTTGTTGGAGTAGGTGTGGCCTTGTTGGAGTAGGTGTGGCCTTGTTGGAGTAGGTGTGGCCTTGTTGGAGTAGGTGTGGCCTTGTTGGAGGAAGTGTGTCCCTGGAGGTGGGCTTTGAGGTCTCAGGTGCTCAAGCCAGGCCCAGTGTCTCTTCCTGCGGCCTGTCAGTTCAGATGTGGAACTCTCAGCTACCTCTCTAACACCATGTCTGCTTGTGTGCCACCATGCCTCCTGCTATGATGATAGTGGACTAAACCTCAGAACGATAAGTCAGCCCGAGTTAAATGCTTTCCTTTATAAGAGCTGCTGTGATCATGGTGTCTCTTTGCAGCAACAAAACCCTAACTAAGACAAACCTCTCTGCCAACTGTCCTCGGGTGCATACTTCAAATAGTGGTGATATTTCCAGGATTTTACTGTTAGCTTAGTGTTCTTTCTCTGATGTTCGTCCTAGGGGAACACACATTCTCTGAGAAATCAATTGTCTATTGGGTAGTGAAATCCTTATTTGTACATGAACACCTTTCTTAGGCTCCAGGGTTTTCTTTATAGTGAGCTTCTCCACAGTTTCAACCACCACCCGAATCTTGATGATTGGATGATCTACTGCTATAATCCAACGCCCACTTTCATACTCTAGTCCCTAGATTATGAAAAAGTATAAAAGTCTAGAGTTTAGGCTTTTATTTCTGAATACATATGTAACATCTGCCCCAGATGTCTCTTAAGCAATGTATGCTCAAGATTTTCCATTCTGAATCAATTTGTCTCTTCCTTTCACCTACTGAAACCCTCTCTCATACAGTGGTGCCTCTGGAAATCACATTACTATCAATACAGTTTTTCAAGCCAGAAAATGGAATATCATTCTTGAGTCTTATTTTCTCCTCCCCCTGACTCCATATTCAGTCAGGGTCTGATAGGAGTCCACCCTTCTGCTTCCCTCCCCCTCTAAGCAGCTCTCGTCTTAGTGTCCCAAGTGCAGGGTATGTCTGCCACTGAAATTCTCCTCATTTCTCAAGGATGTTCCTCCTATCTTCTGCTCTTTAATTCAAGATGTCACCATTTCCTTCCAACACCATCAAAGCATTTGTTCAGATTACTTCCTTTTGGTCTCACATTGGTTCACAGCATGTATCACTTGAAAACTTTCTTGAAAGCACAGGCATACCAATAACCCCTTTCTAGAGGATAAAACAACTCAAACTTTAGTGTACCACCCCAATTCCTTACAAGCTGATTCTCTTCCCTACAAGTGACAAGTCATACATTTCCATTGAAGGTGAAGTTTATCTACATGTCATGCTCTGTGATTATTTACATATTTTTCCTTCTGCTTCAATTTTTCTTCCTCCTATTTCCGTGCTCAAATGAATGTTCTTAAGGCACAGTGCAGGTGTTTGTAGGTCCTTTGTTTTCTCTAGGTGGCACTCCTTCAAATCCTCATTTATTACTGCTTACACAAGAGTCATTACCACTGAGCTGTTAGTATCTCAAAGAATATGGGCAAGTTTCATCTATCTTTGTAATCCCACCATGTACAGTGAACACTGAAACAAAGTTTATAGAATAGATCAAGGTTCATGGTGTACCTAAGAGTCTTTTCTACAGAAGCATAGGCTCCCTAGCTCTAGCAACGGTTCTAGAACCTATACAGTGAGGGCTATGCTTTTACCTAGGATGATCAGCTACTATTGAGAACATTTGCTCTGATGTAATGTTGCCCAGAGATTAAGGTACTGTAGGCATAATGTGAAAAACACTAAAAGAAGAATAACACGGAAACTAACATCATACTCCCAGAACAATGATTAAATAGGAATTGTTTATATAAGGCGCCATGAATTAAAAAGAAAATAGTATCTATTCCAATAATACTGCATAAGTCATCTTCCAACAACATATAATGATGATAAGTCAGAGAAGACAAGTTCTTTGTTGCTTCTCCCACTAAGATGTGGAGTCTGATTCAAGGTCATGTGATTGTCCAATGGCATAGAGCAAAAAGCATAATGAAAGACTTCCAGGACCAAGTTGGCAGATATCTTCCAGCTCCACCTTGGCCTCTTGGAATGTCTCTTCTTGGAATGCCTATACTCTAAACCCAGCCACTGGGCTGTGAGAAGTCCAAGGCTCATAATGAGGTAAAGAAGATGTTCTATTAATGCCAGCAAATGCCTTATTGCCAGTCATTCTCAACCTCCAGGGAGAAGCAACCTTCACCTTGTTGAACTTTCACCACTGACCTTTAGCTGCAGTCACATAACAGCTTGGGCAGGCTTTCAGACTCCTGACTCACAAAAAAAGGATTTAATGATTTTTAAACAATTAAATGATATGTTTGCCACATAGCAGTGGAGAGTAGAGCAATAAATACATACAGACATTGACTGAATGGTGACTTGGTAAGAAGAAATAATTGCAGCCAAAACTGAGCTGTGCTGCTTATATCACAGTTCAAAAAGGAAGTGATTTCCAATTTAAAAGGTTGTAGCTGTTAGTGGGTCGCCTTCCTCTGTCCAGGGACTCTCTCGTTTATGAGGGTGAGCTCACTTTTTACCTCTAGTTGGTGGCTCACATCACATTTTTGCAGTGTCCCCAGTCAGTGGTTAAAACAGATGGAGGAAATACTCTAGACATTTCTGTGGATCGTTGAATGAGTAAACTCTCCTCTATAGCTTCCATTGTCGTAGCAGAGACTTTATCTGCCTGTAACAAGGGCTAATGTCGTCACTGCTGTCACCTCTTAAGAGGTGAAAGTTCCCAATAAATTTGCTTCATGCCTCTCTCATCTCCGTGTCTGCTTCCTAGAGAGCACAATATGGACAAGTGTCTTGTATTATCTTAGGAAAATGAGAGCAGCAAAAAGCACCTTATACCTTTTTTTTTTTTTTTTTTTTTTGGTTTTTTGAGACAGGGTTTCTCTGTGTAGCCCTGGCTGTCCTGGAGCTCACTCTGTAGATCAGGCTAGCCCTGAACTCAGAAATCCACTTGCCTCTGCCTCCCAAGTGCTGGGATTAAAGGTGTGTGCCACAAGCCTATAAACACTAATACAGCTATGGTTCAGGCTACTGGTGGCGTAAGGGTGTTACGTGGTTTATGATTGCTGAGATAAAATGTAACAGTGAAATTTATTTATTTATTTATTTGATATTTTCTTTATTTACATTTTAAATGTTATTCCCTTTCCCAGTTCCCCCAGGCCCCAAAATCTCCTATCCCATCCCCCCTCTCCCTGCTTCTATGAGGGTGTTCCCCACCACTCCCACCTCCCTGACCTCAGATCTCCCTATGCTGGGGCATCAAGCCTTCACAGGACCAAGGGCCTTTCCTCCCACTGATGCCTGACAAGGTCATCCTCTGCTACATATGCAGCTGGAGCCATGGGTCCCTCCATGTGTACTCTTTGATTGGTGTTTTAGCTGGGAGCTCTGGGGGATCTGGTTGGTTGATCGTTGTTCTTCCTATGAGGTTCCTTCCTTCAGTCCTTCAGACCTTTCTCTAACTCCTCCATTGGGGATCCCATGCCCAGTCCAATGGTTGGTACAGTGAACTTCATTAATGGCTACATAGACACTTCACAAACTAGGACTGTAAGTTAAAGGAGGGAATGAGTGGGCCACACATAGTTCATGGAAGTCCCAGTGGAATGATCTCACAGAGATCTCATTGGTTCTGGAAGGCATTTGCTGTTTTACAGAAACCTCAAACCAAGGTCAATAATTCTGAGATTGTTTGGAGAGAGAATAGCAGAACACAGGTGCTATAATATGGCTGATCTGGCAAAGGATCACATCCAGAGATATGATCTGTTCAGAATGCAGACAAACCACACCTTTAATCCTTCTGGCTGGAATAAAGACAGACCTTTAGTACAGCCCTTTGATTCCTCTGGATGGAATGCAGACATGCCCTTAGAACACACCTTTAACCCCAGACAATGATGTCTAATTGAGGGGCAGACAAAGTGAAGGATCAGAGAAAAGATTTGACAGAATGAGTCAGAGATAGGCTATTTGCCAACATTCACAAGGACAGGAAAGAGGGGCTATTTAAGGAGCAGTGAAGAAGAGAGAATTAAATGTGATTCAATTCAGTTCAGTTCATTTTGGAGCAGTTTAGTTTACTTTAGTCCAGTTCAGTTCCTGGAGTTCAGAGGCAGTCTTTCAAAGCAGACCAATTCAGTTAGAAGCCAAGAAAAACCAGTTTGAATCAGTCAGCTTGGAAAGGAGTTTGAGTCAGGACAGCTGAGTTGAATCAGCTAGCCAGAGTAAAGAAAAAGCTAAGAAGGGTGAGTTTATTCAGCAGTAAGTCTCAGAAGCTGAAACATTCTATGCCTAGGTTAGCAAACAGGGACTTGAAACTGAAGCCTTCAGGGTACTGGCTTGCAGAAGATTAGATTGTAGAGAGGATAGAAGCTTCTAGATCTAGAAATAGTTAGAACAGAGAAAGAAATACTCTGGGCTCAGTCCAAGCTGTGTATTTGCACAGATTGGGTACAGCTCTCACCTCATCATTTCATCAGAGTCAATAAAAGAGATATTTACCTTTATACACACACACGCACAGAGAGAGAGAGAGAGAGAGAGAGAGAGAGAGACAGAGAGAAAGACAGAGAGAGAGACAGAGAGACAGAGAGACAGAGAGACAGAAAGAGAGAGAGAGAAAGAGAGAGACAGAGACAGGCAGAGACAAAGACAGAGACAGAGAGATAATTACCTCCATACAGAATGATAATCTTCCATCCCCCAACCATAGACTAACAAAAGTATCAGGCAAGTGATACCTCCTTCTAGTTGTTGAAGAGGAAAGAGATTCTCAAAACAATACAGTGGGTATCATCATTGCTTTCAGGTGCCTAGCATAACTTGAGCATAAGACCTTACTGCTGAGACACCTCACATTTTGGTAATACAACCTAAAGAAGTCAAGCTGGTACATGCAGAAGATGCTGTGCAAACTGTTGGGGGAGAAAAGTTATCAACAGCCTTGCCCAACTGTAAATCCTGCAGATTATAACAACAACCCACTTGGGAAGATATGCCTAGTGGTGCAATAACATCACTAATGTCCAGTGTGACCAAGAACTATTTGATTGGGTTTAAGGTCGGCTCATTAGGAGGGAACTCATTTCTTATCATATAAACATAGTCAAGAACCTATAGTAGAGGAGAACCCAATACTACCATGTTACTAACATAAAATAGTTTACAATTGCCTTCCAAGTACTCATCCTTATACCAGGATAATTACAGCTTCCACCCTCACCAAAGAACCTTTTTTTTCTCTCAGATGCAGGCTATTACAGAGATCCACAACTGGTCAAAATGAGGAGGGACTCTGGAGCACTCAGCCCCAAATGGGCCATTTATAACAAAATATCTACCTTCAAGGCTCAGGGAATATCCTGGAAGAGGAGGCAGAAAGATTATCAGAGGCAGAGGACTGGGAGGACTGTTGTAAGGTAGTGTCTTCTAGACATAATGAGGATGTGGTGTTCATGAACTCTCACCAATATGGCTACTCCACAAGATCATACTCATTCAAAAGGCTCCACCTCTAGTTGAAGAGCTATAGGAGGTCAACATTTACTAAGGGAGGGAGAGTCACTTGTTTTTTAGGGAGACAATTTTCTTTATGGACAACACTGATTGGAATCAATACATTGTGTGTGTGTGTGTGTGTGTGTGTGTGCCTGTGTGTATGTGCATATGTGTATGTCTGTGTGTAGTTAAGTAGATAGATGATAGATACATACTCATATATATGAAAACAATGGTTATAAGAAAGAGGACATGACTTTGAGAGGAAAGGCTGGGAGGAAGGGACACAGGAGTTGAAGGGGAGAGATGGAGGGATAGCAAGGATTTAAAGACTGTATACTTAGCTATGAAATCCTCAAAAATCATTTGTGAATAAAATAATTGATAATAATTAATTATTAAGCTGAAGGTCAACAAGAATTTATAGTCATCAATGAAAGTGGTCCTGAGATTGGATCTCTGGGGTAGCATTGAAATGATAAAAGCATAGAAACTGACTTTGCTTTCTGTTTCCTTTGTGGTTAAAGTTGAGAACTTTTAAAGTGGGTTATTGTAACAATGAAGAGAGAGGGTAAGGAAGAGGAAACTATCAATCAGTTCATCATTATTTTTTTGTTTTTTGGTTTTTGGTTTTTCAAGACAGGGTTTCTTTGTATAGCCCTGGCCATCCTGGAATGCACTCTGTAGACCAGGCTGGCCTCGAACTCAGAAATCCACCTGCCTCTGCCTCCCAAGTGCTGGGATTAAAGGCGTGAGCCACCACTGCCCGGCCAGTTCATCATTTTAAAAAGGAATATAATAACCTATTGCGTTCTGCTCTTTGATCTCACATTCATAGAATTATTTGCCCTTTCTCTGACAGTTGACATTACCACTCCTGAGGGAGAAAGGATGGTCCTGAGGACAGGACTCTTTTGTTTAAATATTCAAAGAACTCAGAGAAATGAGATTTATTATGGTGAAAATGGCTATCACAGCAACAGGGTGGAGACTGCGCCCATGACTGGAAACTGAGCACTGAAAAACGGGTGTGAACTTTCTGAAGAATTGTTCAAAGATGCAGTGGGCTGCTTTGGTGGGTGGGGTACCATGTGCCACCAGGGAAAGTCAAGCTCAGACCTGACACTTACATATTTGAGAAGGCATCAGAGGGATCCAAGAGATTCTTTAAAGCAGCTGTGCAAAAAATTTCTATAAATACAAAAGAACCAGATTGGCAAATGTGAAGACATTTAAAAAGCCCCTGTCCCCTCCAATACAAATATGACAGGAATTACATCACAACAACCAGATGTTAGCCCTGGTCCTAGGTTGTTAGGTAGAAAGCTCAGCTCATATACCTTTATTGCTTTTCTAATAAAGCCAGCCAAGCTTAAAATAACTTCGTGGTTACTTTAGTAGAGACTAATAGAGGAAATTACACTAATAAGAGGCTAATAAAGCAGACAAGATGACCAGAGACATCTTCAGATGAAGATGGTGGATGCTGAGTTGCTAAGTTAAGAGATTAAGCCCTTCTTTTCTTAGGAAGGGTTTAGGGGATTTTATCAGTAGGGGGCATTGGTGTACTATCAGTGGGAGAATCCACCGCAGGCACTAAGTGTGCTTGGTAATTCTGAGCACTTTAAAACAATCAACAAAGCCAAGTGGATAGGGAAATCATTTTTCTTAGAAAAAAATGTGCATGGATAGATCATGTGTTCAGAGTGAAATTTAAGGAAATGAAAGCAAAGCGTGTGCATATTTGTTTTTTTTTTTCCCCCAAGATAAACGAGAGAGGCCAGAGGCATGCATTCTTTTTCTTTCCTCGAGTGAGACTAATATCATAGTGACTGCAGATTCAGCATTTCCAATGTCAGGAATTGAGGAAAGAGCTGAGTTTGCAGAGCAGTGAGCTAGCATCTATAATGCTGAGGGCTCCTACGTAAAGGTAATGAATGTGAGTACAATTAGCAGTTCTCTCTGTTAGGAAAGTCCCCAGTGGAACAGATGCTGGTCTGCTGTGTAGCTCCCCTAATACCTGGGTAAGCAAAGTCATACAGGTGTAAAAGTAGCTTTCACTCTCCTGTAGCAATTGTCTCTGAGGCTTACTGCCTCAGTCTGCTCATCTAGACCTAGTCCTGGAGGCTTCTACTCTCCATACAAACTTATCTAGGCCTAGAATAGTTTTAGTCTTTTAGACTTGGTGCTAAATAAGCTCACCCTTTCTAGGTCTTTATGAACTCTGGCTGGCTGGTTTAGCTCAGCTGTTCTGGCTCAAACTGACTGATTCAGTCTGGCTTCTTTCTCCCTGCCTCTCATATTAACTTTGGCAATATGTTCTAATCTTCTGGCTCCTCATTCTCTAGTTAGTTATGTCTTTACTTGTGGCTAGCTTGTTCTCTCTCTTCAACCTGTCTTTCTATATCTGTTCTAGTAAAACTGCCTCTCTGTCTCCTCTCTTTTTGAACTTCTCTCTTCTTTTTTCATTTATTTATTTATTCATTTATTTATTTATTTATTTATTTATTTATTCATTCATTCATTCATTCATTTCATTCACTTTACATCCCAGTATGAGCTCCTCTTTTTCCCCCAGTCTCCCACTCTCATAGCTCCTCCCTCCATTCCCCTCCTCTTCTGTGAGAAGGGGACCCCTCTGGGAATTACACTCCCACTGGCACATCAAGTCTCTGCAGGACTCAGTTAGGGGGTTGGGGTTCACAGGCAGGCACCAGATTCATGGACAGCACCTGCTCCAGTTGTTGGAGGACCCGTATGAAGAACAAGCTGCACAGCTGCTACATATTGTACTATGTATCACACAGTTTCTCTTTCCCCTCTCTTCTCATGAGAGTTGGGCATATCACATTTTGTCAAATCTTTCTCTGATTCATCACTTTGTCTGCCACTCAATTAGACATCATTTTCAAACATGGGTGCTTCCTTCTAAACATTAATTTTATCTTTGTTGTTTGGGATTAAAAATGTGTGCTGAGCTGCTTCACAACTAGAAATGGGTTTTTCCAGTAAATAACATGATCTTGGGGTTCACAGTATGATCAAATATCCTGTAACAGGATACAAGACAGGAATCCTGTACAGGAATGAAATGAATGGTGAAAAACTGGAAACTTGTAGCTTTGTAATGTACAGAATATGAGCGTCACCCTTTGCCTGCAATCTACCATGGATGGGGAGTTTCTTCAACACTAATACAAATACACCATTTCTCAAGTCCATCACAATATAGACGTGCTAGGTAGATACAATTATGTATGAGTTATTACATTTTATAGAAAAACATGATTTGCCTGATTCTTTGATCTCTATCCTCAAATAGTTTCATATCATAGAAATTATAATCTTGAGGCAATGAAATTTGAGAGCTGAAAGAACAACAAAGCAAAAAGATCCATGAAAACATCCACATCCTTGCTTTCTCTGATTCAGCTCTGTAAGAAGCATCATTGATTTAGTATGCACCGGTAAAGCCTTTCTAAGTAAATCTGTTTCAACTGCTGGTACTATCCTCTGAACTTTTGGCACATGTGTTTCTAGTTCACGGACAGAATCACATGTTCATATATACATATATTTCAACTTAATAAGTTCTTGAAGAATTCATCTAAGGTATAAAACTTTTTTTAAGGCAAGTACACTTTGAGATGTGCAGGTGGAAAGTAAACCCCTGAGGACACAGACTTGTGGAGACAAGATAAGGAAGGGAGCCATTTGTTCTGCATTTTTAATGCTCTGAAATTTGATATGGGGAAATGAAGAGGAAGGAGGAATCAGAGAGATGGTTCCTTAGGGTAAAAATGGCAGAAAATGTTCCAGATAACACAAGACTTAGAACTGAAATATCTAATTATGAAACTTTAACTTACTGGATTGTAAAGGGGAACTCCCATTGCTTCATGTTTTCTAAAAGTAACTGAAGTTTGTGAATGGGTTTATTTATAGATAAAATAATGCTCAAAACAATAAAGAACAGTAAGCTCTATGCTGATGGTAAAAGAACAATAGTGAAAATTTCAATAGCAGAGAAGTGCAGAGAGACAGCATAACAACTAATACTAAATGCACTAGATCAAGAACGTGAAACAGAGCAAACAGTGTGAGCATAAGGCCTTCTATTTATTCTCTGCCAACTGCCTCTCCCACTAGAGTCCAAATGTTGAGCAGGACTTGTGGATAGCCCTGGGGCCTTTTGTATTCTAATTCTGCCCTCATGGGAGGGACTTCAGAGAAGGAGTAAGTTACACCTGTGACTTCTTGTGAACCAATCCCCTAATGAATAAAAGAGCCAATCACTGGGTGTGTAAGAAGGGACTTCCAGGTCAGAGGAGGAGAAGAGAGGAGCAGGAGAGAGGGAGAGTCCTTTTAGCAAGGGGAGAGCAGATAGGTAAGATGTAGCTAGTAGAGTCTCCTGGTATCATGGTGGATCCACAATGGTTTTCGCCACCAGAGGAATCAGACTTTGATAAGGTTTACAAGATTAGGTTTTAGTTGATGCGCCCAGAGATTGAGTTATTATTGTTTCTGAACTAAGTTTGTGTTGCATTTTCCTTCACGCTGTGGCTCGTCTGGGTTCCAGAGAGAAAGGTACAGAGCAAAGTGTGGGTTTGCCTGATGTGCACCACAGAGGCCATGGGGTAATGAACCATGGGGCTGGCATGGTAGCGACCCGCCAGTGGGAACCTAGCGAGCTGGGTGGAGAGATCATGGAGCTCTGAATGAGAGCTCCATGAGTTGAAAGCAGGTCAGCCATTGTGCGATAGTGCATGGCTGGCCAGCCCGCCAGGGATGAGAGAACCAGGGCATAGTGTGGGAACATGCTGTGATACATTCCTTCTTTTTTAATACTTCCTGCAACACGGACTCTGGACTTCTGAAGGTCTGGAAGGGAGGAAGAGTCAATATTACAGTGATTTAAGGGATGAAACAGACATAGCCAAGGTTGTAGTTACACGATGATGTCCAAAAAATGATGTTTACCATCCTTTTAAATAAATGGTCTTGCCTTCCTTATAGAGTCCACAGCAAAGTTGTTCTGGTATCTTCCTGAATATTAGGGTCCTGAGAGTCTGGTCCTAACTCCTCTCTTAATCTGTTTTCCTATAACAAAATAACCTGAGACCAGGTAATTTATAGTCAACAGACATTAACTGGACCTCAGCCCCAGAGTCTGGGGAGTCCTATATCAAGACATTAGTATCTAGGCAAAAGAGGCCAACTCTTCCTTTTATATCATCAATCCCACTATAGAGAGTACTTAAGGCCTATTTACTTCCTATAAGTAGTGTTGAGGTTGATATGTTAATGTAGTTTGAATCTCTGTAAAGTCACAGGTGCAATTTGGTAACCAGTGAACTACGAAAGTGATTATAAAACCAATGCCATTCCAGGGCTGGAGAGATGGCCCAGCAGTTAAGAGTGCTGGCTGCTCTTCTAGAGGGCCCCGGTTCAATTCTCAGCACCCACATGGTGGCTCATAATGATCTGTAATTCCAGTCTCAGGAGATCTGACTTCTCCCGGCCTCCCCGACATGCACATGATGCACAACAGGTGATTATGCAGACAAAACACTCATACACATAAAGTAAAAATAATAAAAATTCAATTATCCACAACTTAATACCATTCCACAATAGAAGCATCCCTGAGTGGTACAGAGCATGCATTTATATTTTAGACCAGAGCTTCGCCCAGTTTCTCCTTAGATCCTTTGCGTGTGTGTGTGTGTGTGTGTATGTGTGTGTGTGTCTAAGAGTGTGGTATATGTGGCTTACAGCTACAGGCAAATCACCAACATATTCTAGAGCCTCAGTTTCTTTCTTTAAGAAAAAGAGTGGCAAGAATGTTCACACAACTCAAAGAAAGCACCAAGAACAAGATTTTAGAGGCTTAGATCCTCTGTGCGCTCACTGCAGGTCAAGGCACTGGTCTACTGGAATGTTTTGGCTCACCTAGGATGGACAAGATGCCTCCTGGGGGTTCTCAGTAATGCTTCTGGGGGTTCTCAGTGATGCTTCTAGGCCCACAGAGGAAGCTTTGGAAAACAAATTATTTAGAAACCAAGCCAAACCTAATCAATCAAACAAACAAAAAAACCAAAGCAGTGCCATAAAAGTTGGCTTTGCATGAATCATGATACCTTCCTGTCACTGACTGGACTTCCATACAAGGCTTGTTCATTTACTCATGGCCCCACCTAGATCTCCCCCCAGGTCAGCGTGCTTCTGACCTACATTGTGTACGATCTTTTTATTAACCTTTTTAAAAGTGTAATGCTTCGAAGATTATGTTTGAACTATGGCACAGTTTGATGATCAAACATAGAAACTTGGGAGCAGAAGATTAAACATGTAAAACTGTAAGAAAGAGAATGAGAGAAATCAGAAAATGGTCAGTCACCATGAGTCAGAAGAAACCTTGCATCTCTTATTCCTAGAGTAACAGGAAGGGGAAAATTCTGCTCTACTCACAAGTAGATCAACAGTCAGAGCACTGGAAATAGAATGGGTGATATCTGCACCTTTCTCTAAAGTAATTGTTTTATTGTGGTAACACAAAGAAATCAATGCTTGTGTGTGTGGTGTGTGTTTTTTGTGAATGGTGTGTGTGTGTATGTGTGTGTGTGTGTATGTGTGTGTGTGTATGTGTTTTCCTGAGCACATGCTGAAGGTCCAACTTATGTCTTCATAGCATCACTGTTTTTCCTTTGTATTTGTTTGTTTAAGACAGGATCTCATTTTATAGCTGAGGTTGACCTTGAACTCAAAATACTCCTGTCTCAGTTTTCTTGAGTGCCTGAATTACAGGTGTGTGCCACCACGTTAGGTTCATATCTACACCTTCTCAGGGCTAAGAATTCTTCAGTTGTCTTTTGTAGTCATATTTGCAAAGCACTGGTCAGATATGGAGGAAACCATGTCAACACTTGTTCCACAATGAAAAACAGTTGTGGTAAGACCAAGATAATCAATAGCAGTTGAGGCATTTTATAAAGCACCGTGGAATCACTCTCAACATTGTTTCTGAAGTACCCAGGAAAAGTAAACTCTTGCAATTGTGAAATTTAATTAACTCCCTTTTTCCTGCATATGGCTTAACCTGTTTGGGAGCAGAAAGAAAACAAAACTAAACAACTGTGGCCTGGTGCTTGGTCAGGAGCTTGCAGGCTATGATTGGCTCCTGAATCATGGCCTTTTCCCGTTTTCTGTATGGAGCACCCTTTCCTGTCCCCTTCTTTCCTCCCTTCAGTGGTCAGGGCAATCAAATGATGAAGCCTGTGGCCGTTGTGGAGCTGCTGGCTTGGGAGTTGGCCAGTGCAAATCCTTGCTCTTCTGTGGCAGCTGTGTGAGTGTGGGAAAGTCTCCCAGCCTCATCAAAACTCAGTAAAACAGGGAGGATAATTCCTAATGTGGGCAAAGGAAAAATATCAAAATGTAAAGCATTGATACTAACGATGACCTCCTGCTGAGAAAAACTTGGGCCACAGGCACGTCCAACTCTCCCCATAGCTTCTTTAATGCAGTAGATTCGAGATGAATAGGAAAGGACAGAGAACACATCAGTACAACTAAATACAATAAAATACAATAAATACAACTAAATACAATAAAACTAAATGGAAATTCAGAGCAGAGAGTCATGTGAAAGAAAAAAATAAAGCTTCCTTTAAAACATGGAGGGCAACCCCATGGGAAGACAAGCAGTCTCAACTAACCTGGGCCCCCAAGATCTCTCAGACACTGAGCCACCAACCAGGCAGCATACACCAGCTGGTCTGAGGCCCCCAACACATATACAGCTGAGGACTGCTGGGTCTGGACTCAGTCAAGAAGATGCATCTAACCCTTGAGAGACTTGAGGCCTCAGAGAATGAGGAGGCCTGGTGGGGTGTGGGGTATGTGTGTGTGTGAGTGTGTGTGGGTGTGTGTGGGTGTGTGGACATCCTCTTGGAGACAGGGGAGGAGGAATGGGATGAGGAACTATGGGGGTGGGGGTGGACCAGGAAGGGGATAACGACTAGACTGTAAAACAACAACAACAACATCAAAAAAAAATAAATAAATAAACAAGCAATCAAAAACCCATTCCTAAAGAGGGTGTGGCATTTTACTTTTTTAATTTCCAGCCTTTGTTTAGTACCTTTGACTTCAAAGAGGGCTAGACATGGAACACATTGTAGCCTCCCAAGAGTTTTAGAGAAGTGCGGGGCAGGTATTAAAATACTCCTTGATACTTCTAAGTACTGGTTTACAGCACGAGGCTAAGATGGGCCTCCTAGGACTGAACCACATAATTAGGTAGCCTTGTCCTCTCCACGACAGGAAACCACAACTGTTCCCACATAGACAGAAAGAGTAGAACACAAGTTTCCTGTGGTGTCTGCCTCCCAACATGAAGGCAGGCAAAAGGAGCTAAGCCATATGTGCCCAGTTCTTTCAGTCTTGCTTAGCATATCAATTAGTGTATCACAGAAGAGCTGCTTCTTCCCTTATGGATCTTTCTCGGCAGGATCAGAAATAACAAGCACGGGGAATGTGGAAATCCATTGTCTCGACTCACTCTTGCTCCGTAGGATGAATGGAATTTTATAATAATGAAATTTACTAAAAGAAACAGAATTCTATATCAATAGTCCTTAATGTTTAAACACTGGATCTTGATGAATACACTTCTGCTTTTATTCTGTAATCGACTGAATGAGATATGATGATATATTTGGCTTTCCTTTCTCTTTCTTAAATCTTTTAGTAAATTTAATTTGCAGACATGACTGGATTGGTTCAGGAAGGGGAGGGGAGAAGTGTGTACACATCCGTAACAATCTCTGGCAGTGTGATGTGGAGCAGTGGTTTTTTTACCACAGCAGTCAAAATTACTGTAATTAGGGAAAATATCCACATCTTTCTAAGCAATGTTAACTGATTCAAAAGGGACTTAATGAGAAGTTACGAGAGGAAGAACATTTTTGCCACTGACTATTAAACATTAATTAAAGTCAGAAGGCACCAGTCAAATTGTCTCTGGACTTCAGTCACTTAGCAAGGCACAGAAATTGGAGTTCATAGAATCTGCTGACGTTGCTGACTGTGACCCTCCAAATGGGTTCTCTAAATTTACAGGCAGTCTCCATGTCTAATTTTACTTCCTGCTAAAGACCTTGATAAGATCATACTGCAGAAATCCAGAGCTGAAGGCTTTCAAATGCAAAGGATTTTAGAATGAGGTGTCTTATTTAAAAAACATTTTTGTGACAGGTCAGTAAAGGGAACCTTACATGAAATATAGCATGATCCCAATTATGAAGCAAGATGTACAGGAAGGATGCTAGAAGAAATGCATCAGGTTATTAGGAACAGATATTTTTAAAAAATAATTGAATACTGGATGATTCTTCTGAATTTTATGTATCTTCAGTTCATAAACAGGAAAATATAAAGTGTTTCAATATCCAAAATGTTGCTTATTCTCATGGAAGAATAAATCAATGTCATGAAGTTGTCTATAGGGTAGTGACATTTTAATTCTGTCTCTAAAGCCCTAGAATTTGGAAAATGCAGTAAAAGGGAAATGAACAAGCACAGCTCCCATAGAAATCTTATAGAAAATTGGGGACAATTTTGTTAGGTAACCCAGGCTGACCTTGAATCCTCCTGCATCCACTTCCCAAATGTTGAGATTACACCCGCGGTGAACCACTTTGATTCCTCAACTTCTGTTTCTGACATGGATAACTGTATATGATCTCTATTTTCATTTCAACACAAAGCCACTGAGGGTTGACCCAATGACGGATAAGAAACTTCTCAAATCAGATCTCGTAGTTTATGTATTTGGAGTTTCCAGCTGAGTGATTTTGCCCAGTAGGTGAGAGAAATGCTCTGGGTGGGAGGTGAACCTCTTTAGGGATTATGATTCCAAACATGCTATAGTATCTTCCTGAGTCCAAAGTAAGCAAGAGAGTGAGCTAGGGAGCGTGTTGTTTGCTTACTTTATTTGTCTGTGACTTAGGGTGGTCACGTGTTTACTTTGGCTCATTTATCTTGACACTGCCCCTTCCAGTTTGCATCTCCTTCCTATTATTCTGCCTCAGCCCACTCAGCATCCATAAAATGTAGCTGCCACCTGTCCAGTGACTTTCCACTCTCACAACGATTCACCATTTTATTCTTTCAGAACATGTCAGCCCCCTTTCTGCCCAGCACTTATGACGAGCTCAGTTGCTCCCACTCCTAAATCCTGTCTCTTCAGGTTATCCCATCACCAAGATTCCGCTGGAATTCACTGGTAATTTCAACCTCTGTCCAACTTTTCCTCTTTTGGGTTTACATTTAGTAATTACATGTTATCTTTCCCACTTTCTCTCCTCTGTGTTTAACTCCATATTATTTATTTCCTATAATTGGTACTGTAGGAAATCACATTTTAAAGATGCTAACCACAGCATCTACAACACAACCCCTATACCTAAAGTTCAGGGAACTTTAAGAGCCGGAAGATCCAGGGAACCTGCAGTTATACAGTATCTTATAGACATGACAGGGAAGTTATGCTAATGTAATTGAACAATATTGTTGCCTAAACAAGACTTGCATAATGGCACTAGTTGACATGCCAACATGGATGAGGGAAATCTGAGAAAGCCCCACCCTGAGATGAAGAGCTACAGGGCAATCAATGGCTACTCTCAAAGTAAGAGAATAAGTCTTCTCTCAAAATGAGTACCCCAATAGGTTATCCAATATTAAGTGGTTAGTCTGAAACACATACGTATGAGCAACAATAAATTGATTCAGTAGGTAACATATATGATGTATACATGTACGTGTATGCAATAATAATTAAAATGAGATCATAATTTTGAGAACAAATAGGATAGGGACATTGGAATAACACGGGGAGAGGTAGAAATGATGTAAATACAACCTCATGTATGAAATTCTCAAAAAAATGAAAAACACAACTTTCCAGAAGATACACAATTTGCATCTTTCTGATTAGATCTGTCTCTAATCTTGAAAAACACTCCCTGTTGATTGCCCAATGGAATTTGCCATAAAATCTTAAGAGATACCACATATCTGTATATGTCTGTACATGTGTGTAAGTTTATCCTAAAATTGCTCAATTAGGTTGATGAAAACAATAAAGGATGATATATTCTCATTAGTCCTCTGATGCAAGTAACAGATCAGAGAACCAAAGAAACTTAAAAAGAAAAAAATAAAAGACTTGGAGCATGGGGAACATGGTCAGTGAACATTAGGACCTGAGTTCAAGCCCCAGGACCCACATGAAAATTCCAGGCATGGTGGTATTCTCTTGTAATTGTAGCACTGGTGAGGCAGAAATAAGGAGATCCTCATGGCTTATGGGGCTTACTAGTCTAGCCTAATTAGTGGGTTCCAGGTCAGTGAGAAATCTTGTCCCAAAAGAGGTGTGGCTGGTGTTCTGAGGATGACATAAGAGGTTGCCCTCAGAGGCAGGCGGATTTCTGAGTTCGAGGCCAGCCTGGTCTACAGAGTGAGTTCCAGGACAGCCAGAGCTACACAGAGAAACCCTGTCTCCAAAAACAAAAAAAACAAGAGGTTGCCCTCTGGCCACCACACATACACAGGAATTGAATACATATGAACATATGGAGAGAATTAAAATACTAGATCAGGGAAACGAACCTATTGCCTTCACTTCACACTTCAGTGTTGGGCCTCTGTACCCTGCTCTCTCTCTTTCTCTCTCTCTCTGTCTCTCTGTCTCTCTGTCTCTCTCTCTCTCTGTCTCTCTCTCTCTCTCTCTCTCTCTCTCTCTGTGTGTGTGTGTGTGTGTGTGTGTGTGTGTGTGTGTGTGTGTGTGTGTGTGTGTATGGGGGGGGGCATGGTCAGTTATTTATAGAATGGTTGTAGCCAGGTTGGCTTATGTTAGGCTTGAAATGGGACACCACCTGCACTAAGACATTTGCACTAAGACATCTGCAGAGTATTTTTCTCTTATCTTGATTGCTTTTGCCTTATCTCAAAATATCGAGGCACTCCTTGATGTATTTGTGTGGAGGTCTGTGAGTGTATATTCACGTGTTCATGTACATGTATGTGAGTGTTGTGTGTGTCCTCACAAAGCCAGGTGCTTCAACCATACTAGAAAATCACCTTGACTTTGTCAAATTGGTGTGAGTTAAAAGTGCGGATAACAACAGTAAAGAAAATCTAGTCAGTAACTTTGTGCTGGTGTTTTTCATCAGGTCAAAGGAAGAGAGACGAGGTTTGTAGAAGAGAGTTGATTTAACCTCCAAATGAGAAGGTATGGATCTACTGACCTACAAGTAGCTCTGAGACTCTCAGAAATAACATTTCAGGAAAAGCCTCAGCTCACATGATGGAGAGAGTTTGTGTGTTTACTGGTATCCTCTGTGTCTGTACTTGGACTGGTCCCTGGCATTCACTGAGAATAAGGCACAGGTTCCATCTTAATGATCGAAGTCTAGTAGGAATGACAATTGTATCACAAATAGTTGCACAGCAGAGAGACAAGTGCAGTTTGACATGCGTTTACAAGAGACAGAGTAGTCCGGAGGGCATGGCTGGTCAGGAAAGGCCTCAGAGGACAAATAGGACTCCATCTCATCATAAACCTGACAGCATCACCAGCAAACGATTAATTTTGAAGCTGGGTCTTTTT
This sequence comes from Uromys caudimaculatus, assembly GCA_028551405.1. NCBI lineage: Eukaryota > Metazoa > Chordata > Mammalia > Rodentia > Muridae > Uromys > Uromys caudimaculatus. The sequence goes on from CM052702.1 coordinate 50,903,099, forward strand.
CTATCCTTAGAAAAATGTCTTGTTTTCACTCACTGAGGCAAAGGTGATCTCCATACTTGTCATTTAAGAATACAAATAGCACAGGTATAAAAATTGACCACAAACCAGTATTTTAAAAAGTCCTATTTCTTTATATTTAAGTCCACTTATCTCTATGGTTGAACTAGAATCTCACTTGGCCACAAGAAACCATTCACAACAGGAATTCATGGGACTCCCTCATCACAGATGCCTAGCTAGCCCTGCAGCTCCTGTTGTGTAACTTATAAGTTTCCTTCAGTTCAGAGGCTCTGATGTTTCAGGGTAGGGACTCAGGCATCTACTGAAGCCTGGAGCCCCCGGGACCATGGTCCTGTCTCCTTTGCAACCCATGGGTTACCACCTTTCAGTTTGCCCTTCCACAGCAGATCGGCACTGCCTTTCCTCAATAGGCTAAAGTCTCACTCAGTCTGCTCTTTTTCAGCATAGGGGAGTATGTTCCTCTTCCTCCTGGCCCTCAAAGATGCTCTCCTTCTCTCTGTGCTCCCTAGGCCTCCCAGTAGAAGCACTTTAAGGCAGTGGTTCTCAACCTTCCTAATGCTGCGACCCTTGAATAAGAGTTCCTTACTTTGTGTTGACCGCCAACCATAAAATTATTTTCTTTGCTACTTCATAACTGTAATTTTGCTACTTTTATGAATCATAACATAAATATCTGATATGCAGGATATCTGATTTAGGACTCCTGTGAAGGACTCATTCAACCATAGCTTGAGAACCACTGTTTTAAGGAGAACAAGCACTCAAAAACTAAGCACTATGCATGAGTGCTTGGGTCTCCCTCTCTCCATAACTTGAGATCCTAGCATCCAACCCCTTTGAGATGGTAGCAACCATGTGTGGTGTTATTGTAAGAGGTCCTAGACTACCATAGATAGATGGGATGATTCAATCTCATTTAACCTCAGTTTACAGAGATGTGAGACAAGTAAAAGTGGTGGGTTGATGTAAAAGCCCCTCAGCTGGTAACTGGTTTACTATAACACAAAAGGATCTATGTGTTTACAGGTTACCTTAATAATTACCAAAGCATTTGGCACATTCACATTACATTGCTTGACTAGACAGGTACATAGGGGGCATAGACATGTAGAAACATCAAGAGTGAATGCTTTATGTAAGTTAGGAGCAGCAGACAGGCTGTGTCCAGAACATTAGACTCTTACAGGCTGCTGTGGGTCCTGTTTCTGCCTTCTCTATATGTTTCCACACTGCATTTAGCTGTACAGGCAATTTCAGTCATTGGAATGGGAAGTTCTGGGAATCAGACGTTTATGGATAAATCCTTGTACAATAGCAGCCTAGAAAATGTTTGAGTTAGCTGTATGGAAACAGATTGAGAGCATGGCCCCGGTCAGCAAGGTGAGGTCTCTCTTTCATTAACCCTGACTTCTGTCCCTTCTATTTTAGGGATGATTTGGTATGAGCAGTGACAATATTTCAGTCTACAAATGTCCCATAAAAAACATTAAAAATATCATGTGCTCTAAAAAATTGACTTAATATTTTTTTCTTTCACTGGGAACAGCATAGAATTCATTCCTTCAAGGACTCCAAATGACAGATTCCTGGCACATGTTCAGGTCAGACAAACTAACTCTGGCTTCTCACCTCCTACATTCTCAATTCTGTCACTAAACTCTCATACTCTCCTCTATGTGCTCTCAAGGGGGCCCACAGTGTACTCTTTCCTAGGGAAGAAATAATACATTCCATCAAAGGCTGGAAGAAGCCTGCACACAGCAACTCCGGATTCAATGAGAAGGAAAATGAACTCAAAGTCACCAAAATGGAAGATTTTAATTATGTTCTTCACTGAGCCATTGTTTAAAGTGGAATTGTAGATCCTACCTCTGTTGATATGGCCCTGGAATACTTCCTCTTTTTCTCCCTGCCAGATCATTTTTAAGCATTGTTAGTATATAACCATCAACAAAAGACCTTCACTGCCTGACTTGTAAAGAAAATCCCTTTTGCAGAATCTCTCCATCGGATTCAGCTTCTTACCCACTCAACTGCCAGAGGCGACAGCACAATGGGATTGCTTTATTTATTTCTCACAACAGTGGGAGGCGGGAGGGCCTGCTACTTCAGCTTTCCAAGATGAGGACAGTTTTAGACCGAGACACAAAGCCACCGCATCATTGATAGAAACAGGAAGGAGACACAGGTATGTAGTTGATCTTGTGATATAGTTGATCTTGTGAGATGTTTTGTTGAAAATGTAAGCATTATAGTCTCAACACTGACTCCTTTTTTCTTAACAATGATAAAACACCAGTTTAATTAAATTCAGTAACAAATATTTCATATAAATGTATTCATACATAATTTTCTTTATATTGACGCAAGTAAATTGTTGCATTCTATACCAGAACTACTATTTCCTCCCTTCCCTGAAGACCCACATTGTCTCAGAACACAGCATGCTTCTCTGAATCCCCATCTTGTATTCATGCCCTCATGCTCTCGGACAACAGTCTGCCAATCTCTTTCTGCTACTAGTCAGACTAGTGAAGATGTGATATGGTCATGCTTTATTTAGAATTCATCATCTAGGCTAGTGGCTCTCAACCTTCGCAACACTGTGACCCTTTAATACAGTTCCTTAAGCTGTGGTGACCTCAGACATGAAATTACCATAAAATTGCTACTTCATCATGGTAATTTTGCTGCTGCCATGAATGGTAATGCAAATATCTGATATGCAGGAAATCCCATATGTGACCCACAGCTCATAGGTTGAGAACCACCCATCTAGGTCCTTGTTACCTGTAGGTGTGAAAGCAAAAGTTTCTATTCTCATGCTAAGTAGGGTCGCAGATAGTTCTGCTCTTTAGATCATACATTATTATTGTATACCAACCAATACACTCCACATCAATTCAGGGAAAACCTGCCAGGTCACCCTCTCCACACTGCCCCCTCCCCCATCTGGCGACTTTTGCTTTAGGGCCTCCTGAACTCAAAACAGCTCAAATACCAGAGAAGCAGAAGCACACTTCCCTCCAGGACCATGTTGTAAGCCTCTCTAATATGTGAAATGTGATCCGTAGCCGCTATCTCAGAGCTCCAATGATAGAAACAGGAGTCTTGGGATACTGGGTGGAGAAAGAAGAAAGCAGAATTTCTCAACATTCCTCTGCCCTGGTATCTCTGAGCCCCAGTTACAGACACCTGACCCTCAAATGAAAAACCCACCTGAGAACACTCCCACAGACTGTCTGCCAAACAGGTAGGTTATACGCAGCTGCTCATTTTCTGTGAGATTCCCTAGCTGCGTATTATGGATCATAGCTGTCTCAGTCAGGGTGGCTGTTCCTGCACAAGCACCATGACCAAGACGCAAGCTGGGGAGGAAAGGGTTTACTCAGCTTACACCTCCATGCTGCTGTTCATCACCAAAGGAAGTGAGGGCTGGAACTCAAGCAGGTCAAGGGGCAGGAGCTGATGCAGAGGCCATGGAGGGATGCTGCTTACTGGCTTGCTTGCTTGCTTCTTCTTCCTGGCTTGCTCAGTCTGCTTTCTTATAGAGCCCAAGACTACCAGCCCACAGATGGTACCACCCACAAGGGACCCTCCCCCCTTGATCACTAGTTGAGAAAATGCCTTACAGCTGGATCTCATGGAGGCATTTTCTCAACTGAAGCTCCTTTCTCTGTGATAACTCCAGCTTGTGTCAAGTTGACACACAAAACTATCCAGTACAATGGCAAAGAGATGACTCATCTGACTTCTCATCACGGACCTTCTAAAATTTATGTAAAATTTGAATAGTAAGCATGTAGAGGTTGATTTGGGTGGAGCATTTTGTTGTTGTTGCAATTGAGTATAGGTAAAAGCCATATACTTTGCCAAAGATGAGAGAAATCCACTTAGTATCTATCTATGGGGTGAAGAATACACAGATATTTTAGCTGCTCCAGGTAACACAAGAATGAGAAAATGCTCCCGTTGTTCATTTTGCTTGGATTTTAGCAAAAGCCATGCTCTTGTATATTAATGCACACCATTCTCCAATGGGAATTTTCCCAGGGCACAGTAGCCTGGGACAAAACTGACATACCTTATATGCAACTGTCATGCACATTGCTCAGTGCCCTGATTTCTCAGGTGTTGCATCAATTCCCAAGGTGCTGCCTAGGCTGTGGCTAATTTCTCTGGGGACTTGATGTCACTACCTAAATAAGTCACATACTGTATGTACCCTGCTGGAGAAACTCTTTCATGTTACAGTAGATGCTGATGGTAGGGCTGTTGAAACTGGCTTCCTACATGTTCTCCATGCTACCACACAGCTAGGGTGTCAGTCATTATGTGAAATTTTTATTTTTCTATCTCTTCCCTTTCCCATTCCCTCATTCTTGCAGAAAAGTGTTCACACTCTCTGTTACCCAAATACCAATGGTCACAGTGCTTGATAGTAGATTTTCAGTAAATGTATACTTATGGTAAATGCATATGCTGCTAACGTTACTTTAGGTAGCATTAAAAACACAGGTTTTAGAGTAAAATAGGCAACAGTTTGAATTCATATTCTGTATTTTACAGGTGGTTTGACACTGGCATGTCCCTGCATTTCTCTGAACTCCCATTTCATCGTTACAGTGGGATATGATGGGAGACACTGTATATAACTGGCATGGGAGATGGATAATGTTCAAAACCGATAAGTCTCTCCTATTCCCCACAACACATGAAGAATGAAGTCTGTGAGCCAGGGTTCAGGCTGACTCTGCCCCTTGGGGGAAGGAGGGTCACTGAGATCCAGAGAAGCTCTGGGTTTTTCATGGGGGCCGTTGGGGAGGACTCTCCAAGTAAAGTAGGTGGGCTATGGATCTTGGTCCACCACATCTGTCTACTGAGCTGCACCTGGTCACTTCTTAAGGAGCTTCCACAATTTCCAAGTTAAGAAACTGGATAAAAACTGGTCTATGGAAGCTCACAGTTCTGCATGAAAATGACCAAGTAGAGGAGGCGTGTGAAAGGATACCACGGCGTATTAACCCGGCCCTGCAGCACCCAGGCCTACATCTCCTGGCATTGTTCCCTTCGCATCCCCTGAGAAACCATTTCTCTTTATTTTGGGCTATGTAATTAAGAGGCAATCTTTTTATCCAAGGCCCAGTGGGTGGACCTTGAATACCGAAGCTATTCACACGTCTAACCTTGTGTCCAGAGTGACTGGTATAGACATGGTCCTATGTTGCAGTAAGAGCCAATAGAATATATTTTAGAATATCAGAGAAATAGGGTTAATTTTCTCTTCTGGAAGTATCACAAAACCATTTCTTTTTCACATAGTGATGAAATATGAGACTCTAAGACCCAAGCTACAGCCACAATGAGTCAAAATCTATTGTGTCAATGGATAACCTGAGAAGTAAGAAAGGGCGCTAAGAGTTCAGGCGTGTTGGTGAAAGAGGGACTCTTAACCAAATCCTCAGATTTTCTCGCTTAAGCCTTATCTAAAACCTGCATATGTCCAGACTTTTTCGTTATGCGAACCAATCAGTCTACTTTCCTGATACCACTAATTAAATACAAAATACTTGACATGGCTCAAATTTCCTCTGTAACCAAAGGAGCTTAATAATACATCCTTCTTATAGTTGAGATGATGAATACTGAGATAATTCATTTATAGCGATCACACAATAGTACCATGTAGAAAACAAGGCAAATTTTGCCACTCAGTGAACATCTGGCAGTGTCGGGAGATATTTTTGGTGGTCACGTGAGGAGAAGAGCTATTACTGACGTTCGGTGGAAATCAAGGAAGCTGTTACACATCCTGCAATGCATGACACATCCCCTTTCAACTGTCCCAAGAACTACGTAGTCTAAACATCAAGAAATCTAGATCATAAAGCATGTCTACTGGTATCAGTAGCATATTTAAATTAGATCCAGGGTTGTATTATTTCTGCCAAAACACCATGTAGAAGTGGATAAGGGAAAAGAGCATAATGGGTGAGCCCACCAAAGGAGCTACAGGCAAGATGGAGGGATTCCCTGCCCTTCTTCAAGGACTAGGAGTTGTATATTTCATCTACTGATTTAAAGAAAATGAAAATAAGGGCCCTGCTGAGGAAACCTGAGAGATTTGGAGCCCTATCAAGAACACACTTGGATACTGATTGCAACTGACAGCAGTGCAAAACTCAGCAGGACAGCCATGTTCAGATGGGGATGGAGCATAGTAGCACCCTGGCCTGAAGCGCCCTTGCATCTTTCACTATTGTGAAAGGAAGCACAGGTAGAGAGACTGAGATTGGGTCAGAGAAGAGCAGAACAGCTTAATTCCACCACCCAGCTACTGACCTCTGAAGGCTACGTGTAGCTTTAAACACCTTAAACATGTTTGCATCTGTTGCTCTGTGATGAGAATGTTTGCACATCCCAGCATGGTGGGGAAACTGAACACCATCTCTTGGAGAGTCTTGACACGGAAGAGGGAAGGTAGGACAGTTCCACCAGTCTGGCTTTTGGGGGCAGTGATAACTATAAAAGAAGTTGCAGAATACTTTACCATTAGATGTTAAATGATTTTTTTTCTCATAGATTTCTTGACACCACATAGCAGCAGTGAATTTGATATTATGTACTTACTTCCCATACTTGAGCTCAGGGGCTTAGGGAAGCCCCACAGGCCACCCTCCTTCCTGGTATCCAGTAGTCCATTCACTTGCAGTGAGAGTTAAGGATCTGACTGATGAAGGAAGAGCTCCAACAACCAAACCCGCCACTCCTTGTACTGGGGGAGAAACTGCACTGAAGAGGCTGTTCACAGCGGGGTTTAATAACTATCCTTCCTTCTGCTCCTGGCTGACTTCATCAGCTCCCCAAGTGGAGTTGTGTGTGTATATCTGGTGGCCGCTTTAATTTTTGCTGCTCAATACTCTTCATTGTGTTCATTCCTGTTGTCCCCATGACTCCGCTTAGCAACGTATTTTAAGGCATTCCAGTGTTTCTATTGGTGAAACAGTATTCTTGTTACCTCTGCCTTAATCATTTTGATTTTCTATTTGCTGAGATTGTGGCCATCTTCATCTTGCCACTTTAAGAGGCCACTGTTAAAAGTTGCAGCGGCCCGAATAACAATAAATATAAATGAAATAAAAATAAACTTAACGTCTCATGATTTTCTAATAAAACAGCAACACAATCCACAGCAGATACATTTAATATCTGAAAGCACTGTGCTATGCTGTGTGTAATATGCTTCAATCTCACTCTCACAACAATTATCAGACAGATAGCACAGCATTATTTACATCTCTTTCTACAAAAGGACATTTGTTGGAACCTGGTCCATGGATGACTATGTGAGAATTTTTGACAACTTGGGAAGATTCCAAAGAAACAAGACAAACATCTTATAATCTGTTTCTCTATAACATGGGTTGTTCTTGAATGTGCTTTCGGGCCCCTGCCAGGGGTAATATGTGTAATAAATAAGAATTTTTTTCTTCAGATTACCCATCATTTTATTATTATTATTTAGATAATGTTTCTAGGTACAGGTTGTCCCCATGACTGAATACAGCTTAAACTCATATGACCTTGCCCTTGTAACTGTATAGCACCTGAACTAAAGTGAACTTGATTCATGTGACCTTGCTTTGCCCGCAGAATGTCCTCAGAATATGAATTGTCTGGTACTCTGAATAACGTTTGCTATTGCGTGAGACTTTAGCCTGCCTCATTTTCTTTAGGCTCCACCATCCCAGGTTCACACTGCCAAAGAGAACAGCAATAGACTTAGAGTCTTAGAGAGGTGACAACTTGTCCAGGTCATGACAGATGTTATCCGGAGTTGAAACTCAGATTGCATTTCAACTGTAGCCTCTCTGGTTCCCTTCAGGATTTGTCACCATATCCCTGATGACATGTTCCTGCCACCATGGCATTTTGCCAAAGCACACAGGGCCAAGTGACCATGAATTGAGCCCTTTGAAAGTGTGAGTCAAAATAAATCCTTCTTTCTTTATTTCTTTACATTGTTGATGCAGATACTTTAATCACAGTGATAAAAAGTTACTAATGTATGCAATCTTTCTGCATCTGACTCATTTTACCTAAACTGGCACTCAAACAGATTAATAACAAAACATCAAATAATTCAATTAGAAAACAAATATATATATATAAATGGTTTCCAGTTTGTGTGTTTATGGTTTTGGGGAGGTTGGTTTGATTTGGTTTGGTTCAGTGTTTGTTTGCATGTGTGTGTATGTATATGTGTTTTTCATGCATTTTCTTTTACCTTTTGTTTATTTTGTTTTGTTCTTTTTAAAATTATTTGCCTGTTGTTTTCTAAAGACAGGGGACAAGGTGTATAGTTGGATAGATACAGATATGGGGGGCGTCTGGGATTAGATGAGGGAAAGGAATATATTGTATGAAAAACTTAAATCACTTACTACTCTTTTAAAATACTAAATATATATGGAAATAAGCTAGAGATCTGAATACATAAATCTCAAGAGAAACACACATGGCTGTACTTGAAGAAATAAAATACTAAGTACCAGAGAATGCAAATAAAAAACATTGTAATTTGTCACCTAACCTTGTTAGAATGGTTACCATTAAAAAGGCAAAAAGCTAAAACAAGCAAACAACCCCCTCCCAAAAAACTGGAAAACCAAAAATGTAAGTATTAGTGAGGATAGGGAGAAAGGGGGATTCTTACATACCACCAGTTTTTATACCTACGTATTATCATAACATAGCTATAGTTTCTCAATGCATGTCCTTAATTTACATTATATGGCCAATAAGAATAACCAAATACAGAGTTTGCAGGGTTAAATAAAAATGAATATGCAAATGAATATACTTGTTAAACAATTGTTAAGAATTTTCACATTCCCTTCCTCCAGCTTCTTTCTCAAGATTAAGACATCTCAGTCCTCATCAGAGAGACTTCTATTTGCAGTAGATGGTGATTCACACAAAGACCCACAACTGGTGAAGGCACAGAGAATAGGAGACTGGGATGTCCAGCCTTAATGGCCAACTGTATCACATCCTTTCTTCCCAAGGCTCAGGGATCATTGAAAAAGAGGTGTGGGAAGAGGGTAAGGGCTAGAGGTGGGGGGTTTCAAGAAAAACTGTTTTCAGAAGATAGCAGGGTATTTGAACACATGAACTCACAGTGGTTGTGGTAGCACACACAAGACCTTAGAAAGCTCAAGCCAGACAAAGTTGGTTTTTAAAAGAATGTTGCCTCTGGTAAGTCAGTCACACTCCAATGAAGGCCACACATTCCAAGAGTATATGGCAGCATAAATTTGGCTCAATTAGGATTTTTTTAAGATAACAACATAGAGTTGGGCAGGTAAGGAAGTGGAGTAGATCTGGAAGGAGTTCGGGTAGTGGAATGGATATGATCAAAATATGTCAGATGAAATTCTCCAAAAATCAATAAAAAAGAATTTTAACATAATCTAGCTCAGCATTAAACCAAGTCCTTTTCACATGACCATGAAGTTCACACCGTCCATACAACAAAACATTTTTTGTTTGCAACCTTACCTTAAAAGCTGGCATAATATAATATATATGTATTATAATATATTATACATATTATATTACATATACTTACATTTGCATCATATACTATATATTATATATACACACATGTATTTAAGTTTACATTATATATATGATGTATTATACAGCATATATGTAATTTAGTTGAAGTTACACCGATTGAGATGGCAACTATATAACAAACCCCCAGTGCGAGACATGGAAAGCTCCTTTAGGGTTGTTGGTCAGGGGCATCTAAGAGACACACTCCCCAAACAAAAGAGGCTATAAAAAACAATGACTTAATGAAATTTGCAGGCAAATGGATGGAACTTGAAAATATCATCCTGAGCAAGGTAACTCAGTCACAAAAGAACGAACATGGTATGTACTCACTGATAAGCGGATATTAGCCCAAAAGTTCAGAATGTCCAAGTTTCACTTAACAGTAACCGCTGGACTGAGAGTGAGGTTCCAGATGGAGGGGTTGGAGAAAGGTCTGAAGGAGCGGAGGGAATTGGTAGCCCCATGGAGTGAGCAAGAGTGTCAATGGGCCTGACCCCCCACCCCCCGGTCGTCCTGGAGTTCAGACCACCAACCAAAGAATACACATCTATTGACCCATGGTTTGGACTACATATGTGGCAGAAGACGACCTCGATGGCCATCAGGGAGAAAGGAGAGGCCCTTGGGCCTGAGGGTGCTAGAGGCCCCAGTAAAGGGTAATGTCAAGGTGGGAATATGGGAATGGGTGGGCGGGTAGGTGGGAGGAGGAATTCCCTCACAGAGGTGGGGAAGGGAAGGGAATAGGGGGTTTCCAAAGAGGAGACCCAGAAAAGGGGAAACATTGGAAATGTAAATAAAGTATCAAAAATAAATAAAGAAAAAAAAAAAGAGGCTAAGGCAATTACCCTTGCTACCATCCAGGAAAAGAAGATAATACCCTACTGCAGTCAACAGCACACCGGGTTTGAGTGCTCTGCATCTGACCTGGAAGCCTCCTCACTGAGGACTAACTAGCTCTCATAGTTTTGAAGGGAGTCATGCAATCTGCCAACAGTAGTTGCATTTATTTTCTGGAATTTTCTAACAAGCAACTAATTAAACTTGAAGCCTAATGACACAAAAATGTCGACAGACTACTTATTCTTGATTATTTTCAATTAAAAGTACTTTATAACTATATAAAAATTGAGCATCAGGTCAGTGTTAAAGTACTTATTACTAGCATTTTATTTCATTATGCAGTGCATATATATGTGTGTATGCATACATACACAGAGAGTAGAGCTCTAAAGTACAACTGAGACATAGCAAAGCTTGGATGTGTAAGCTGGGTCAGGCAGGGCACACTGGCAGTGTAATGATACGCTCACGCCCCTTCGATTACAAGGAGCTATTCACAAGCGCCTCAGGATGAAAGTTTCCTCTATGGCAGGTCAAAATGTAATTTTCCTCAGCATCCCTACAGAATAGTATGATTGATTTCTGAATGGACTAGAACAAAAATATTTCTAATCTAATCCTTAGCCTTCAGTGACAGCAACCCCTAAGCCCCATCTCACCAGGATCTGCTTTCTCACCCCGTCCATCTCTTTACTCATTTTTTTTTTTTTTTCTCGAATCCTCACAGGGCAGTCAAGAGCGAACAAGCTACATTCTTTTTCAGAGATCAGAACTGTAGACAAACACTTCTGTACAGCCTGGGCCACACTTCTTGTTCTGTGAGCATGGGGAGGCTGAAGATTGCAGTCTGAGATACAATTCAGATGGAATAAATTACTTACTACAAATTATCACATGCTTTTCTCTTTCAGTATTTACCCTGTGGTTAATACTGAAACAATAGCACATTTGCATTTGAAGTGCTTATAATTAATTTTCTCTCATTTTCTTTTCAGTGTCTTTCTGTTCAGCCGAGTGTTGGCTTTAGAATTTGATTGGCAGGGTGAAGCAACAGAAGAACTGTGAAAACAAATTGGGACCTAAATGCTATTAGGTGGGCACTGATAGAGAGTATTCTCTGTGCAAAACGCTAAGTACATCACTAAGACTCATTTAAACCACAATGATTGGTTTAAATAATTGGCATAAAGCCTTACAAATACTCATGCATAAATTATACCTTTCTATCTGTGAGTTTGGTACTGAAGTGAATAGATGAAGTCTGCTTATAAATCTTATGTCTCTGCATATGTATTAGTTTCACATCAACTTTAGGATTTCCAGTGTGTGTATGTGTCTGATTCAAACACCCTTCTGTTGAATTTGCTACATGGTTGTTAAAAGTATCGGTAAAGGTTACACTTATTTCAGAATATTTGACACATTTGGATGTGTTCAAGTAATCTCATGATTCATTTGTATTAATCAAAGGCTTAAAAGTTTGAGGTGTGCATGAAAAAACCAAATACAATAAAAATTCTGGCCTTCTGTAAAAAAGTGAAATTAGCATTAAAAGAGCAGTCAAGTAGGGTAAAGGCTGCGTGGTGCCTGGGCTGGGGAGATGGAACCATTGGTAAAGTACTTGCTGCAGAAGCATGAGAACCTGAGTTCAGATCCCCTGTTGGAAGCTGGGTGTGTCTACCATGCCTAAGATCCCTGCACTGGCAAGATGGAGACAAGCAGATCTGTGGGGATTGCTGGGCACCCTAAAGTTAAATTGGTGAGCTCTAGCTTCAACGAGAGACCCTGTCTCAAAAATAAGATGGATGATAATTGAGGAAGATACTTGACATTAACTACTTCTGGTATACAGAGAGAGAGAGAGAGAGAGAGAGAGAGAGAGAGAGAGAGAGAGAGAGAGAGAGAAAGAGAATCCAGAGAAGTGGGCTTCACTCTGGAGTAGGAAGCAGGGATCAAGCAATCTCTCATGCAGGAGAAACTAGGCATGACTGGAATTGTGACTGGTAAGGCAGCCATTCCTACCAGTGCACAGAGTGAACATGGTTGCTATTTGTGGCTTGGACATAGTCCTTGTTTTGAGTGTACTCAGATGAGCACTCAGAGTGGTCTTCTTTTCTCTTTTAATTTATCACAGTCACAGAAAGGCCCTTTTGATGACAGCATCTATGAAACTGTGTTTAAGAGGCTGCTAAGGCCCAGTGGTAGTCCCAGACCCAGGGCCCTGTGTCTGTTAATTCTCTTTCTTCTGAACTGGGTAAGGGATCTGCTGTAAAACACCCAGCCCTGTCTTTTCTGAGCATTACTTTTGACATCATTGTTTGAATTCTGAAACCAACCAGAGACCCATAAAGCCATTATTATAATTCTGGTAAGATGTACAATTAAATTTAATTTAAATAAAAAATGGAAAGATGCCTAACTTCCACAGGGCTAAAAATGTAGATTACTGCTTTCATTCAAAATCTAGATGTTAAATGTCTATTTTTCCTGTATTCTTGTTTTTTGTTTGTTTATTTGTTTGTTTGTTTGAGGCAGGTTCTCACATTGTAATCCAGGCTGGTCTTGAACTCACTGTGTAGCCTAGGCTGTTCACCAACTCAAATCTTCCAGCCTTAACCTCCCGAGTGCTTAGATTACAAACACGAGCTACCATGCCTGACTGGATAACATTGTGAACAAAACTGACCCCCAGGCATAGTTCATCACATTCATGATACAAGACTTCTGGAGAAAAATTTTGATTGCAGATTATAAATTCTTTTATACTCAAAGTCTATTAGAAAAAATGAGAGAAAGATGGCAAGTGCTCCCTAAGAGGACCCAGGAGAGTGTTTTAGGGAAGAAGACATACAGCCTCATCTTTCCAGGCTTCTCACAATAACTGGTTATGGGCTGGGCATATATCCTATTGGGAGAGGGTTTACCTAACATGCAGGAGGCCCTGGTTCAAATCCTTAGTACCACAAACATAAAAACAATTAAGGAATTAATAAATACATAATGGCTGACTAGTTTCTACAAAGACTTCAGAGTCCAGTGACTGAGGTGATGGTATTCAGTCATCTTTGGGGGTCATGAGCCCTGTGGCTGCAGGGCCTTCTGACATTAAGGATTTGGAAGTCACCATATTGCTTCTGACATAATCAGTACGTGGACATGTTTCTATTGCATGATCCCTATAGTGCTCTGAAGCAGCAGATGAAATTGTGTTACTTCCTGTGACATGTATGCAAATTATACACCACTGCCTTAGAACCAAAGTATTTTTATTTGTGATGGAATACCAATGTATATTCAATCAGAATATTATCCATTGTGTGTGGTGTCAGAAAATTTGATGATATAAATTTAAAGTAATTGTTATGACAAATATATTACATTATTGGTTTTATAATCCTAAGAATAATTCTACATTTTACAGAAATGTAAAGGTGAGCAGGGTGGTGCATGCCTATCATCCCAGGACTCAAGAGACAGAGGCAGGACAATCATCACAATTCTGAGGCCAGTCTTATCTACATAGAGTATACCAGGGCAATGAGGGCTATCTATCAAGACCGTGTTGCAAACCAAACAATCTGACTGACTGGACAACTAACCAAAGCAGTTATAAAAGTAATCCTATACTTTTCAGATGTATTGCTCATTATTTACATCTAGGGCACCATTGCTCCTGGACTAAGTTCTCAAGGAACAATCACTGCACAATGGAAGTGTCTGCAAGAATCACCATTACTCTTGAAGACAGAGAAACGATTAGATGAGCAAGGGTATATATCCTGGGGTGATAGCAGAGATGCTATTTTTAAGATTTCTCAATGGATAAATTATTCATGCTTGCAATAATTCTTTGGAATGACTGACTCACCAAAAATTACATGTATCTTGAATGGACCAATCCTTTATAGTCATTTAATGTAGAAATCAAATAACTCTGACTACTAAGAAAACAGCATTGTCAACCATAAAATGTATACCACACTTTATGTCATGTGCATCTCCACAGTCTGGACCAAACAGCTGCTCTGGGTAAAAGTGTTGACCGTATCTTTCTGATGTACAGGCAGTAGAAAGGAGACTGTTTAAAGGGGAGATACAGGCTGGACAATAGCTCAGTCTGTAAAGTATTTGCTGCATAAGCATGAGGGATCAAGTCGAATTCTCAGGATCTACATTAAAAACACTAGGAGTAATGTCGGACATTTATAATCTCAGGTCATGGCAGATAGAGATGGGCAGACCTCTGGGACTGGCTAGCCAGCCAGCCCCCTCTCTTGCTTCAGTCCTGAGAAAATATTGTCTAAAAACCAACAACAAAAAAATATCGTTGTCTCTCTGGCTTCTACATGTACATGCACCACACAGTCATTCACCTCCCAATACACATAAACACTTACAAAATGTACACACACACACACACACACACACACAAGGGAAGATATTCGGACTGTTATCAGAGCTTTAAGGGGTGGGTCCACCTTTGTTAATGTGAAGAGCACCAATTTCAACCAATTAGAACTTGTGTGGACATTTAGAAAAACCTCTCTAAAGGCGCCATTAGAATTTCCAATCTCTTTTTTCTGAGTAGTATGGAAAAAATGCTTAGTGGAATTACCTTTACAAATGAATTAATTTATTCTACCCTGAGGATGTTATATTTGGTGATTTAGCAAAACGAATCTGAACTAATAACATACATTTATGGAGGCTAAGGTAATTTTCTAGTAGAGAGCTACTTAGCCACTTGGAACAAATGAAAGTGGAGGTCTAAAGATTAAAGAATAGCTGTAATGCCTAAAAGAGGTTATCATGTCTACAGAAAGATCACTCAACACTAGCTAAAATGTGAAGCAGTGTTTATGGATCAAAAAAACCTATATAGTATTTTTATGACACAAAAACACAAGGAAATAACTGAGCAGAGAGCTCAAGCTCCAGGAGAAAGTTCAGACTGGAGAGTAGAACACATGGGCTCTCAGAAGCCTCTTTGGGACATCAGGCATCTTACCTCGTGCACATCTTTGAGAGTCAGTTGATGCAAGGGACTGTATTTTAAAAAGTGAATTTCTAGGAAGTTAATCAGCAGGCTGGGGGCACGGGCCCTGAGCTTATACATGCAGTGTGTGTACGTGGTACTTCGAAACCACTGAAACACTCCTTGCTCTCTTCAGAGGATGGTGATAGACCTCAGTAGCAAAGTGATTGCCTAGTGGTAAGTCCTGAGTGCAATCTTTTCAACACTGGAGGTTGGGCGGTAGGAGTGGTGGGGGATGGGGGAGAAAGGAAGGAAGGAAGGAAGACTCAGAAATCATTATGTATCAGTAGGTTTTAGGCCCCTTTAAATACCATCACCTTTGAGGAATAGATCCATTCCTGTGAATCCTGTGTTACTAAGACTTTAATGCTCACATGTCAGAATCCCCAGAGAAATGTGTGAGGTTTTCAAGTATGCCTCCCCTCCATGGCCATCTTCCCTTTTCTAACTATTGGTTGAGTTCCTCTTATAGAAGACCGTGCACATCTTTCCTTCATGAAATCATTTGTGTCTGAGTCAATATTTTAGAGAAGCCTACACACAGAGGACACTCATATATCACTGATAGAAGAGTTCAAATGTGACATCATACCCATGTCTGGCATAGAGCCAAGCACCAGAAAAATTTCAATAAATATGTATTTAATACATGTTGGTTTAGTAGAATATTTGGTTAAACATTTTTAAGGTCATAAGCCTGTTCATGACTTGACATTTATCATATCCAAAGGGGACTGTTGATGTGAACTTAGTAAATGTTAAAAGAAGAAGATGAAACAAAGTACTTCAATGTGTACACGTTCCCAAATAACAATGACTTTCAGATAAACAACTCAGGTTCCTTGTGTTTTCCTCTCATCCTACAGTTGTCAAAATGATACCTATCTGTGACCTATTCTTTAAAGCACTTAATATTTGTATCAAGTTCTCTTTTTGGTCAGTTTTTTCAAAAGCATTTATCACATGAGCTTCTCCAAAATATTTTTTCCTCAAAATCAGATACACTTGTCAACAACAGTTACCATCAGACAGGCAATTTAAAATGTAGACTTTTAATCAGTTACTTTCCATGACTCGTCTTTGCAGAGGACAGTCTGCTATCCACGTCCTAGCACCTTCTGCAGATTCTCATGCATACTACAGTTTTCAAAGGACTGTTCTGGACTCTCAGCATGGGGGAAAAGTGGACCCCCCCTAAAGCTCGCTTGTTATCCCAGCACTTCACAGGTAGAGACAGGTGGATCAAGAGCTCAAAGGCAACCTTAGCTCTATAGTGACTTTAAGTCCAACCTGGGCTTCGAGTTGTCTTACCTTCCCTTACCTCCAAACTAATAAAGCATAAAAAAGAATAATTAGGATATTTTAATTTTTGATTAGAGTATTATAAAATAAATCTAGTTCCAAAGCATAGATACAGTATATATGTTTATGTATAGTCCAGTATAAAATGTATTTTTAAGACTTAGAAGTAAAAGCCACTTTTCTAGAATATTCCAAAAACCCTTCTCTGTTCCTGTCTCTAAACTGCCCAGATGACATCGAGCAGCCTGTTCGGTGAGAACTTTCATTCCTGCTCATGTCTGGGGGAAATATTATATAATACTACTCAATAAGAGAAACAAAATCAAAAATTGGATTGGGAACTCTCCTTGTCCAACATGCATATAGGTGTTACAAACTTTAAGAACTCTACTTTTCTTACAACAGGGAATTCACAACTACTGGGAGTTGTACACTAAAGATTACAAAATCAGCTTTGAACGTGTTAAAATGCTCTTGTCAGTAACACACACATGTGTATACACACATACACATACACACACACACACACACACACTCACATTTCACATACTTTCTTTCTAAAATGTATAGCCTAATCTTCAGAGACCTTGGTCAAGTTGGGCAATACTTGCCCACTTTATGTTTGGTGCCTTTGAGTGGACTGAAGTGAACACAGTCTCCTCTATGAAGATGATCACGGGTATTCGAATGCTTCAAAGATGAACTTGACTCGAAAGTCTTTGTAGTCTCAATATTTAAGAAAACCTTGGTTTACTAAAGAAGCTTAGACACTCAATATCACCAGAGCTCCAACTCTATGGGGCGGGACTGTTCACTAAGAAGGTTTAGAGATAGCCTTAGTTGCCAAGGGTTAACAGAAAGGCCTACAAGTGACTCTGCTTTCTCAATGCATGGGAACTACGGCTGTAGTGTGACCATCAAACTGGTTGGAACTCAAATCCAGAGTTGATAATATCTTCACCTGCACATGAGCCAAGCAAAGGCGTGCCCGAAGGACTCAGGGAGGAGGAGCAATGGCCTGGACGAGGCGGGGGAGTGCTGGCCAGGAATGTGAACTTTCCTTACCTTTGGCATTGTCTCCAGTGTAATATCATCCTTTCTTTGAAATATTTAATTTCCTCTATTCATAGTGTGGTATAAATTCTATTAGAGCACAAGGGTTGCGTACCTAACAGATCATTTTACAACACAGAGCAAACAGCATAAAAAAGGATATTTATTTGGCAAAAAGAGCAATATAGGCTAAACTTGAAAACTGCAAACTTCCTTAATACTAACTAGTAGGTAAGAAATAATTTTTCTAGTATAATCTGACAGCTCTTCTGAAGACAAAAAGGAAGTTAAAAGAAATGAATCACTAGAGGAATCAAGTCAAGGTTATTTTTGGACCAAGTTTCAAGTTATATTCATTTTATGTACTACTATCCATGCCAATCATAAGTCATAACAAGCATATACCCCTCTTTCCCAACTTCTGATCCTAACATGGGAAATATATTCTGGTTTGTAAATATCATTGTTATCAGAAAAAAAATCATTTAAAAAACATATATTCTCAAGGGTGTGATTTCCCTTATATTTGGAATGGAAATGACTGAAGAAAAGATACATACGAACATACATATTACAAAAATAGATATGCATATTGCCAATACATGCAGGTCTGCATTTTTCTTCTAAGTTTTACTTGAGCCACAGGATATAAATTTCACTGCCTTATTTTGTAGTCTATTGTATTTGATGAAAATTTTTCCCTTGATGTTTAAATTTAAAGATGAGCCAAATGAAATCTAGAAGGGCCGAAGTGATTTCTTCAAGGCCTTAACTTTATACAGGAATGATGATGAAAACCCATGCCTCCTGATTTCCGAACTCGCACCATTTTTAAAGGAAAAGAAAAAGTCTCTTACCTTACAACAGTGTTTCTCAACCTTCCAAATGCCTTGTCCCCCTGATCCAGTTCCTCATGGTGTGGTGACCCCAACCATAAAATTATTTCATTGCTACTTCATAACTGTAATTTTGCTACTGTTATGAATCATAATACAAATATATGTATTTTTTGATGGTCTTCTATGACCCCTGTGAAAGAATCTTTGAACCATCCTAGGGGTCGTAATTCACAGGTTGAGAACCACTGCCTTAGAATCTCTGCTGAATCACACACAGTTTAAAAAGAAGGAAGGAAAAAGCACTTTGCCTACTCTGTAACCCAGAGTGAGAATGAATGACACAGCTCTACTGTGCTAGAAGAAAAAAAATGCATTGCACAGCCTTTAGTGGTAGTAGTGCCCCCACATTATTCAGTACTGACAGAGTTGACGCTGTTTAAAACATGTACCTGTAGGAACTAGGTGGGTAAATCAGTGATTCGAAGTTCAGGGCCGTTTGACATTTCTTCTAGCTCTTGGCAACTTCCATTCAATTCTGTACAGTAAGTTTATTGTAAAGTATCAGAGAGGTGGTTAGTTCTCTGCCATAGTTATTTGGCACTGGCTGTTTCCTTATGAGAATGACTCTGCCTGAGGCTTTTCTGGGGCTCAAGTAGTACACAGACTGCATGCAGGGAGGACCAAAGTAGCTATGAATCAATGTCTCAAGAGTAAAGCTGAAATAATACCAAACCTTACAGAAACACTCCAGTTTCCCTGTCACTCTATTTCAGCCTTCCAGAAGTCTCCAGTACATAGTAATTCCCAGTTGTCTACAATAAAAACCTGCTTTTAACATCCCCTAAGTTAAGCTCATCCCTTTTCCATTTCCCTGCTTGGTGTAAATTTCTGGGATTATCACCCAGGCGAATACCTTACATGTGAATGGTTATTTTGGAGGTATATGATGATGATAAGGCACAGCATTATATACATTGAATACATTATATATGTTAGAGAAACAACTGACTTGCTTCTTCCCTTTGGGATTAGTCCATAGAATTTGTTACTGTTTACAGAATGCTGGCTTGAATGATCAATCCAAAGGTAAAAATTTTAGACAACTAGAACTTGTTTTCCAATGGGAAGAGTCTACACACAATTTTAAAACTTGTTGGACAAGATTAATTGGTTATTTTGCATCGTTTGATTGAGGAATATGTGAGAACTATCTATGTTTACATTCAGTTCTGTAAAAATAGACTAATTTCTGTAGACTGCGAACAAATCATACAGATAAATTCTGTGTGTGTCATTTGGTTGATGAATCAGCCATTGCAGTTTTCGCTTGAGCTAATGGCCAGGCCAAATACAGTCAAATATTTACAGACAGTAGTTAGTGACTACACAGAATCCTATAAGCAATGCTCCATGGACCAAACTGGATGACTGGGGCAAGTGACATGAAAGAATAAGCTGAAGTAAACTGTGTGATCAGATATCTCCCGGTCTTTGCTGACCTGATAAATGTGGGGTCTTCACACTGTGTGCTTCCAGTTAGACTGGTTGTGAGCCAGTGGGTACTGACACTCCACTGGCTATAGACTGAGTATCATTAACTCTCAGAACAACCAGAAAAACACATTTTATTGCTCTTCTATGGATGAGAAAACTGGAACCTTCTGAAGGTCACAGAGCTATTCAGCCAGACCTTAAAACCAAACATAGCCTTTAGATACCATGCTGTCTTCCTTCAGGGATGAATATTAAACACAAGAATATTTCAGTTTCAAGGTGATTTCTTTTACACAGCAAAGAAGACTGAAAAAATGTCTCCTGAGAACTTACAATTTAATAATAAAGACTGCCCAGTTTTTTTTTTTTGTTTGTTTGTTTTTTTTTGTTTTGTTTTGTTTTTTTTTGGTAGTTGTTGCCCCTTAAAGTTGTTGCCCCTGGCAAGAAAATGAAGGGTCCCAAGACTCAGGAAGATGTAAGTAACTCTGTGCTATGTTTAGGTGAAATCACTTCTTTAGGCTGTTGTTAGGGTACAGTGTTGAGTGATGTTTTTTTGTGTCTCCCTAAGAAGAGTCCCACAATATCACAATACCATTCAGGTGTTAAGACTTAATGGCAAATTTCATAGCATTGAGAAGTGAGCCCATGACAGTGCTTTTCTTACCAATGGGATTAAGGTCCGTATAAGGGAAGTGTCATGCATTATAACAACATATTCTCCAGAGGACATAGCATCATTTGGAAGCAGCCAGAGCAGTTCTCGTAGACCTTGAACTTGCCAGGGCTTTGATCTCAGACTTTCCAAGTTTTGTAATTGTAAGACAATAAATTTATGTTCTTTATAAAGTATCAAGTACACTGTTATCAAGTACACTCAGTATCAAGTACACTGTTACAGTAGACCAGAGTATTAGGTCCAATATCATGTGGTTTGAGGGAAAACAAGTCATTAAGAATGTGGAGTTGTTTGTTTGTTTGTTTGTTTTGTCCCAACATTCTTTCATCTACTATCATAGAAAATTAATCCATTTCTATGCAGTGTATACAATATATATTCCCAGAAGATCTGAAGATCTTCTTAAGGAGAATTACAGGCTTTAATGTTAAAGCACTAGGATACATTGGCTGGAAAGAATGTTGTGCACATTGGATTTCATAGAAAGATAAGTAAACACACAGAAATGAGAACACTTGTGAAAAATACCTACCCAAGCCAACTCAGTTTTAAGTAAGCTGTAAAGCACTCTGGATCACAAGGATCTTGAATTTAACAAATTACCTTAATCACATATCTTAAATTTCCTTTTAGCCCTCCGTCCTCCAGACCTCATCACTAATTCACTTGGGATATTTTCCACCTCCAGCTACATTCTCTTTCTGTGTTTGGATGGCCTCTGAAGTGAATTTTGAGACAGAGGTATGAAAGGGGAGAAAAGCTAATGAAATTATCAGTGATTATTATTAATGAATATTACTAAGAGCAATTGCCATTCTGTCTTGTTTGGTAACTTGTAAGAGGCTGTAGCAGATCCCCATTAGAGATGCTCTACCAGGTTTTTGCCCACCACCTTGCTTTCTTCTTTTGTAGAGAGTGCTGAGGTCTCAGCCCCAAACACTTACTCAACTCCTAGGTTTAATTTGGTTTTACAACCAGACCAGCCTTAGGATGAAGACCCATCCTACATGATGGTTTCAGACAGTGCAAGCATCCTTAGTGTGGGGCCATGAAAACAGGCAGACCTACTACATACACTGTCTCTATAAATATAAAAATCAGAAATGACTTTATTTCTTCCTGCTCTCAAGGGTTCCCTCTCACGTAATTTTAAATACAGAAAAAAAATACCATACTGCACTTTATATAATCGTTTTTGCTACAAATACTTTAAAATAAAAATTTAAAAACTTTGTTTAGGTATATATTCTATGTGGAATGTATTACCCAGCCTACTCTCTCACCTACCTTTCTATGTCTAACAACTCTTCCCTGTTTGTCATCTTTGTTCCTTCAGAAAATTGAAATGAATTTTATAGTTCTCCTTTTGAGACTTACCTAATGAGTAAGTAGCCAATGATTGTGGCAGAGATCAAGAGCTACAAATTTGATAGTAAACCTAGGTTGCACTTAGCTGTGTGATGTTGTACAAGTTACTTAATCTCTGAATTTCCCTTATCTAAAAATTAGTTGTATCAGTGAATTGTTTAGAATGATATGCTCATGCTTCTATCATTAACTATAGAAAGAGAGGTTTCTGATACTGTAGTTAATATGTCCCAGAGTCTGAGGATCATGGTGGGCACCCTAGCCAGAACTGCCAGTTGGGAAGAAAATAATAATTACACATGTGTGGAGGAAATACATTTCTAAAACTGAAAATAAGAACAATTGCTTATTTTACATAATGAGCAATTTAACATATTAACCTATAATCAGAGAAGAAATTAAAATACTAAAATACACTTTCCTAAAGAAAACCAACAAAGGAAGCACAATTATAATTATTTATAACATCCCTCCACCCCAAGGGCTTGGCATTGGTGAAGACCACATAGAATATGTTGTAAAAACAAAATTCCACGTTAGGAAGAACAATCCCCACCGTCGACTCTTATCAGTTCTTCCATGAGAAATGCTATGAGATTTTGTGAGGGTTTGTAAATATAATTTAATTTTCAAAGTGCAGTGAACATAACTAGTTTCTTTGTATAGAGAATTTCATTGGAAACATGTCAATAGCAATGTAATCTCAAAAGGTAGTTGATTTTTATGACAATAAATGTAATACACAGTCATGAAAAATGGACTTTTAATCCCAACACTCAGAGGAAAACAATAGCTTTTGTGCACTGTTTTTCCTATAAGCACACATACATATTTCCAAAATGGTGTCAAGTTTTAAGTCTGTGCTGCTCCATCTGCATGAAAGATTATAGGCTAAGATATTATCTGGCACTATAGTGTTTAGTGCCACTAATCTAATGGGCATAGGATGGCTGAGAGATTAATAAGGATTATGGGCCACAAAACTCAGTTTCTGTGAGTGAATCCACGTGAGAACATTAAACATGAAGAGAGAGACAAGGGTTGTCTTCCTTTTAGTAGTAGTCCTCTAACAAGTAAATGGTTTATGTCTTGGTCCTATGAAAAGGAAGTCTATATGCAAAAGTTTAAAATACAATGCCCAAGGCTGGGTGTGGTGGCATGTGCCTTTATATCAGCACTCAGGAGACAGAGGCAGGTGGGTCTCTGTGAGTTTGAGGCCAGTCTGGTCTATTCAGGGAGTTCTAGGCCAGCTAGGAGACAGAGTAAGGCCATGTCACAAAACCAACCAAACGCCAGGCAGTGGTGGTGCATACCTTTAATCCCAGCACTTGGGAGGCAGAGGCAGGTGGATTTCTGAGTTCGAGGCCAGCCTGGTCTACAGAGTGAGTTCCAGGACAACCAGGGCTACACAGAGAAACCATGTCTCGAAAAACCAAAAAAAAAAAAAAAAAAAAAGCCAAAAAACAAAAAGCAAAACAAAACAACAAAAAAAAATAACAAAAAAAACCCAAAAAACAAAACAAAACAAAAAAACCAAAAAACAAAAAACCAAACAAACAACAAACAAATAAATAAAGATAGAGAAGACTCCTTCATGAGTGCAAATAGAGATTCCAGGCACACATGTGGGGCTGTTAGAACCCTGTGTTAGCAGTCCAGATGTCAGCAACTCTCAGTGGCATGTTGGGTCACGTTGATACCATGGGGTCTGCCATTCATGCTCACAGACTGGCAAAGCCTGGGAAACTCAGATCACACCATTCTGAATTCACTCCCCTCCCCATTCAGTGACCTAGACAACCTTAGTAATTTCTCATGGGATCACCTACTTTATACAGTATGATTTTAATGGATTTATATAGTTCCACTACATGATGGACAAGCATCTTCAAATACACTGCCTGCGTTTTAATAGCAGGACTTTTATTTTTCAGCACTACAGACTACTTTATGATAAAAAAATGAATCACCATGTAGCAAAGTCTGTTCATTTATGATTATTTCTGGAAGGCAGATTTACAAGCTTTTGGATTTGCAGCATATTGCCAATCTACTTTGTCCACAAACTGATATTTTAACCACTCTTTACAAAAGGGAGCATTTCTATCTCCTATTTTTGTGGGCTCAGAGATTTAGTAGGCATGTTACAGATACCACTTGGGTCTATATGGGTCCTACTCAGACAGCTGTCTCTGAGCTGAGAGGTGCTTAGAATCTGAAGGGTATGTTAACCCTCTCCCAATCCAGTCCAGACTAGAATCACATCTCCAATCTACTACTTAATGGAAACTTATTTCTGCTTAAGGAACAAAGGGTTTTCCTACATAACTCATTTAATAGATACAATCTCTGCAAACATTTCCAATGTCTTATTAACTGGAAGATGGCTAAGTAAACCTGTGACACTCTTACTCTGCTCACCCCTTTCCCAGTATCCTCTTCCATACTTCTGAGGTTGAGGGTTTTTTTGTTTGTTGTAATTCATAGAAACATGTACTTCTCCCAAAAGTTGCAGGAAGGAGGACTAACCATTGAGGCAATCAGAGAAGGCAGCATGGGGATGTAGAAAAGCAGATTTCCAACCCCACATCTTTGATCAAATTAATGGACTCACTCTCAGTTGGTTTCCGCTGCTCCTGGTCCCTTGGCATTCAGGACAAGATCATCTTGCTAGTCCTCACTTCTCTTACGTTGTGAGAACTTGTTTTACCTGGGACTCGGACCCATTCTAAAGGAGACTCACTCACTCACCCACTCACCCACTCACCCACTCACCCACTCACTCACTCACTCACTCACTCACAAGATGCAAAGACAAAGATTGCGTCCTGTCTTTAAAACTAGCCTGGGAACCTTGATACTTACCAAAATGGACAACTGAATATTGATTGCACTGAAAACACCATCAAGTGATGTTTGCACAGAAAAGTACAGACAAAATATTTTATCATTAATATTTGTCATTGTAATTTAAAAGCCATATAATTTTGTTATTCTGTTATCTAGTAAACCCTTGAACTTTCTTCCTAAAAACATGTAAGCCCCCAAAGTTCATATATAAGTGAATTAAACTACCCAGAGGCTGTCTTTTCTGTCAGTGTTTGGTGTGTTTGTGTGTGTGTGTGTGCGTGTGTGTCTGTGTGCAGCTGCACACAGGCACAAGTGGAAAATTGGCTTACTTTCATCTTTGTGTTAAAACTGTTACTTTAAAATTATTCTTGTCAAGCTTGTGTTACTCAGCAAGAAAGCTTGGGCGCCTCACTTCATTAATTTTCCAAAAGCTCCCATGATGCATTTCTATTTCTTTCTATCTAACAAAGTAATTGAAATCTTAAAGGACAAATTCAAGTTTATATCAGCAACAAACAATAGAGGCAGGACTTGAGTCCATAAAGCTTCATAACAATTGATATTTTTCATTACATTGTAGAAGAGAATAAGATTCTGATATTTTCCTATAGACATGAACCAGCTTATTATTTTATTTATTTATTCCTTTATTTATTTATTTTATTAAAAATTGGAGACAAAACTTTCAATATGAATTAGGTATACAAACCTGAAAAGTTGAAATGTGAGCCTCATATACAAATAGTTAAAATGACCTAAACTAAGATGTTGCAAGCTCAGGCTAGAAAGGCAGATACAGAGACATCCTTCTTCTCAAATCAAAGGCACTTAAGACAATGGATGCATTGATGACACTTGATACCCAGAAAGTGACACACAGTTCCTTCCCTTTCACCCTAAGGAAATCAAAAGCAAGTTCTTGGCAAATGTTGTATTATTTATTTATTTCCAGGATGTGATTTATCATTATCATCTGACAGTTTCAATCTGAGAGGAATGAATTGTCAAACACAGGCATTAAAACTTGCAAGTGCAGTCAACTACCAAAATGGGGGGAAAAGAACTCTGCCTCATGCATACAAGTCAAGCCTTGGCTGCAGACATTATGTACAGGCTTCTAGCCCTCAGTCTGAGGAAGCACAGTTCCATTTAGAGTTGATCTTAGCACAAATACATTTGAAAGAGATTTGGTGGTGCATTTTAGTCACGATTTTACAGAGAATACAATAAAACTGTCCTTAGAGAAATCTGTTTGTATGTGGAGAAATTTATCCAAAATGGATAGTTACTATTAAGCATTCTGGATAAAAAAAAAAAATGCCTATTTTTTGCAAGAGAGCATGGGATACCATAAACGACAGACATTATTTTTGTTCAGACTCCTGAGACACCAATTTGAAGGTCTTTCCTTAGGGACATGCTTTCTCTATAGATTCTCAAGCATGAAATGAGTTGCTGAAATAACAGGTGAAAAAGGCAAAATAGAGACAGCAGGATGCAGAAATGAGGGAGTGCACAGAAGAACACAAAGACTAAGGGTTTAGAACACAGAGAGGCTCCTGCATCCTTTGCTACTATTTTAATTTTCCTCTAACTGTTACACTCTCAGTCCTGTGTCTTGATCCCCCAAGATTTTACTGACTATAAGACACAGAAACAAAGCTGAGAGAGTTATGCTTCCTGTTAAAATGAATTGTTTTTTGCTACTCCAACTGACTTCTCTAGCTTCTGTCCAGACTAGCATTTGCTACTTTTTGCTTATTCCACTGCAGTTAAATCAGTGAAAAGCTAAAGTCGATTGGTCAGAAATACCCCATGGATTTTCTCCGATTGTGCTAAAACCTTTACATTCTAGACCCTCAGCTCATTATCCACATGTTAAGAGTCCAGTGTCAGAACCTCTGGTCAGAGACAAAACCTGCTGGCACTGGGGGATGACAAAGGATTGATTCTGCATGCCAGCATGCCAGGCCTTGGGTCCAGAATGCCCTGCTTGTCCACTTCACATTGTGCGTCTTAACCTATCTGCTTTCCTGCCAGTGCTCTGCTTTTCCTTCTGGTCCAGTCGTTATTTTCTACATGTGCTCTTGTAATCTGCAAGCACTGTCTCCTCTCATTTTTGTACAGTCCCAGAACTGTCCAGGGTACGGTGGGTCCTGACCTGCTGCTGCCACAAGACCGTTTGTGATGCTCAGTGCAGCATCAGGCAGCTCTTCGCCACTTTTCCCAAGTGACTCAAAACAAGTCCCTGCTTCACCAGGGAATTTGAATTATGGGTGTTGGTTCACGTCTATTCTCCCTACCAATTGCCAGGAATACACCAAACATACCAATCTGTGCTCACAGAAGTAATCAAGAAAATGCCCGTGAGAGTTCAACAATGGACAGCAGGTGTCTCTCATCCTCTCCCTGTATCAAGCATTCATTTCAGCAAGGCTACAAAATCCTG
The DNA here is from genome assembly GCA_028551405.1 of Uromys caudimaculatus. Lineage (NCBI taxonomy): Eukaryota > Metazoa > Chordata > Mammalia > Rodentia > Muridae > Uromys > Uromys caudimaculatus. The sequence goes on from CM052702.1 coordinate 50,930,650, forward strand.
CCTTTACAAGGAGTTTTATAAGATCCAAGTTACAGAAGTTTGGTTACATGCAAAACATTCAGAAAAGGCAATCACATAATGCCTCAGGGACATTGAAAATTTTGTTGAATTGATAAATTGATGGAACAAAGGTAATGGATAAAAATCTAGTACAAAATATCTACAATTAACTTTCTCTCATTCCCTCCCTCTCTCCTCTCCTCTCCTCTCCCTCCATCCCTCCCTCCTCCTTTTCTCTCTCTGTTGAATTCACAGGTTAAACTGAAGCAGAAAAGGTACTAGAAACTCTGAGTGGTAAAGCATAGATGCAAGCCCCATGAAGCCCAGGTGAGTATTGAGAAAAGGTTACAGATCAGTCTCATTTGGGTTTGGGCCTTAGTGTCTGCAATAGAGGATAGGAGGACTTGTTTTGAAAGGGCAACTCTGTGTAAAAGCCAGTTTTCCTGAAAAGTTGTTCTACACCCCTGAGAAAGAAGGCACTGCTAGCGTAGGAAGAACACAGAGACAGAATGCTCTGACTTTGGGGCTGTGGAAGTTGGAGGTCCAATAATAAAACCAAAGTGCAAAAGTAATATTCATTCAAAATCCCTCCAAAGCATTCATCCCCAAACCTAATCCCACATGAATCCTAAAATCATCTATCCACTGAGAGCCATGACAGCAGACACAACAAATAAGATGCCTAATCACCTTATTCTGAGAGTATGTAAAATGCATATGGTACCATTAAAGACAGGCAAGAAAGGCAAAAGCTATGAAATAACATTATAAAGTAGGAAGATTAAACAAAAAACACACAGAATTTTTATAAATTAAATAGAAATGAGATGAATGAAGAGAAAAAGTATAGAAAGAAGTAGAAAGTGATAAACTCCATCAGAAAGCTGTTACAGTGAAAAGAAGATGGAATGTTATTTGAGTGTTCATTGTTGTGTGTCCTTTGCTGGGGGAGGGCATGAATGGACATCTATTTACCCAGATAGGGTATCAATGGCAGATGAAAGAAATGATTATACTCTATTCTAACGTAGTGAGCCAGTGACTTTATTGGGGTCACTTTCAAGCACAGGCAGCTAAATCACTGAAAGCCCACTCAGGCGTTGATGAGGACTCATGAAGCCTTTATCCTTGAAGCACTCTGCAAGATCTATGTCACCTAGCAGAACAGTCTCTTCTCCACAGAACTTGTTTTATTGCCTTTATAATCTTGAAGAGGGACCTTATGAACCTTGTTATGTTTCAAGAACTTCCTAAGCCTTGCAATTTTTGTTTCTTTCTTGAGTCTTAGGAGTCCTCCTTCTGCCTCCACAAGGGCATATTTTAATCAGAACAAAATATCTATATGTCATTCATATTGAAAATGCAAAATGAATTATAGTAGAATTCACATTTTGGAACCGAAGCATATCTAGGAAAGGGGACAAATAATACAATCAATTGAAAGGAAAGAGTGGATCACCTATTGAGAAGAGTTAATGCCGGAGGAGTTTGCAGCAGCAACAATCTGTCAGGGAGTAAAGGGGAGGAGAACAGTGCCGCCTGGTCTACCCATGGAAATTTCATGCCAAGTAAAGTCATCATTCCTCAGTTATCACAATCTGAAGTCAACTTCAAACAAGTATTGAAAACGTTATGGGTTATGACTTCTGAAAAACCTGCTAAGGGATAAGCTAAAGATTAAAACTATTTTGAGTTCTCATCTCACCCCAGTCAGAATAGTATTATCAACGGATAAAATGATAACAGATCCTGGCATGGATGTGGGGAAAAAGGAACTCTTATTTACTGTGGGTGGGAGGATTACTGTGTAGTCAGTATGAAAGTCAGTGTGGAGCTTCCTCAAAAGGCTAGAACTACTGTATGTCCAATCTATACCTCTCTTGAGTATTTACCCAAAGGACTATACATCCTCCATGTTCATCACTGAACACCACCTAGAAAATAGAAATAGTCTAGATTTCCATCAGCTGATGAATGGATAATTAAAATGTGGTACAAAGAAATTTTATCAAGACATAAAAAAAATGTGGATTTTTCAGCAAAATGGATGGAGCTAGAAAAAATAGGTTGAAGTAACCCAGGCATAGAAAGATAAACACCACATATTTTCTCTCACATCAGGATCCTTGCTTCATTCTTTAGATTTGTGTGTTTAGCTTGCAGTACCTGTAGAAGCCAGGAAACCAGAAGAGGTCCGCTGGATAGAGAATGCCTTAATGGAGACAGACAGAGTAGACATGATATGAAAGAAGAGAGGAGAACGTTGCCATGGAAATGTCTAAGTTGGGAAGGGGGATGTAAGTGGAGGGAGGGTTAAGTGAAATGAAGATGCATGAACTAGCCAAAGGAAACCTACTTTCTTGTAATTAAAGTGTATAGGTGTAAAGAAACGTAGTAGATGCTCCCAGAGACAGAACCACCAGCCCCCCTGCACCTATGTAGCAGATGTGCAGCTTGGTCTTCATGTGGGTACCCCAACAACTGAAGTAGGTAGGGACTGTCCCTGAATCTGTTGCCTGCCTTCCTGTAGATCCTATTCCCCTAATCGGGCCACCTTGTCTGACCTCAGTGGGAGAGGATGTGCCTAGTCCTGCAGTGACTTGATGTGTTCATAATGGGGGAGCAGGGTGGGGATGATACCCAGAGGACGCTCTCCCTTCTCAAAGGAGGAGGAATGGGGAGAGGATCTGCATGAGGAAGTACTTGGAGGAGGAGGGGGGCTGATATTGGGATGTAAAGTAAATAAATAATTAAAAATAAAAAAATCTACCAAGGCTTTCAAATTAAAGAAATGTGCAAGAAGATGAAACCATGACCCTCTGGTACTGTTGCTTCAGTACCAGGTGTTGGATCCCCCTCAGCAACTGTTGATCACGGAGGCCCACAGAACAACACTCTTGTCAATTGTCTTGGTTGTTCACCAGAAATAATGTGTAAGATCATTTTGCTGAAGATACAACACACCCTGGATGCAAGGTTGATAAAAATCAGTCTAGACTTGAGCTGGAAGCTTCCTTCCTGCTAGTTAGCTTTCATAGCATCAGAGGTGCTATATAGGCTGCCATTGGAGAAAAGGCATTAATGGGCTGACCCAGATGCAAACTCTATAAATGATGATACCAACCTACCCGGCAAGATGTACTCACCGATGCAATAGGGGCATGGCTGTTAGGAGAGGAACCAACTGTTCTCTGATCAGGTTTAAGGCTCACTATAAACCCAGTAAGAATCCCTTGGCTGAATAGAGATAACTTACTTAACTTAGAGATATATTTCTGCATATATATATATATATATATATATATATATATATATATATATGTACAAATGCTACCCTCAGTCTTTATCAGAGGAATTATTCTTTGCCTTGAAAGGTAGTGTTCCTACAGAGACTTATTCTCTCTCTAGAGTGAACCGTTTGATATCTCAGAACAGGATTGTCAGTCTGAAACCATCTATACACAAACAACAAAACCAGACTCATCAGGCTGCATTTATATATTTGTGCACCTGTGTGTGTGTGTGTGTGTGTATGAGTGTGTGTGCTTAACAATAATAATCATGGAAGAAAGGGCTATCAATTTGAGAATGGGGATATGGAAAGAGTTGGGGGGGGCAAGAGTGAGGAAAGGGAATTATATTTTAATTAACAGTTGTATAAGAAAATAAAAAGCACACTTGAATCATATTCTATGTTGTAAGACTTTGGCCACACCAGCAACATTTTACTTTCCCTGGGGGAAAACATTTGAAGCAAACATGGAAAAAATGTTAAGTTTTGTTCTTGGTATTAGGTTTGGGGATTTGTTTTCTTGTGTTTAATATCTTTCCTAATTAAAAAACAATATCCACTGATGCAATCGACATTTTAACCTAGTGATTTTGGCTACATTTTCTGATACTCTTGGTGCAGTATCTGGAAGAAATACAGGAAAATGATCCATGTTTATTAATGCAATAGTGAGAACCATTGGAGTGACCTTGAGCCTCCCTTTCTCCTACTTCTCCGCTAAGTTCCATCCCCCACCCATCCTGCTCATTCTGGAGAGGTGTTAATGATACAGCTGAACTCCTGTACAGAATGACAACACAGCAAGAAAAAGGAAGAACCTTTTCTCCTCTCCTGGGTTTCCAGATCATATTGATGACAGCATCAAGGTGAGTCACAGAGGGTTAATTTATCTCTCTAGCTTCTGCTTCCCAAACCAAGCTCACCATTCTCACATTAGAGCTAAAAACCTTCAAAAAGTACAGTTTCCAACAATAAATTATCCCTTGCTTTAAGACGTGGTTCCTGTTGGATTTGAGGGTGGGTAAATCTAAAATAAAAGTGTGCTGGGAGAAGAAAGGTGACTACAGGTGACTTATTCCCCGGCATCCTCATAGAATACTTTAAATTTTGTTTTTATAACAAAAGAAGAGAACACTTAAAAAGGAAATGATATTCTCTTTACATTTTCTGCATAGTTAGCAAGAAAAAGTACCCCCTTCATCCGTTGCAATTTCAACAACAAGAAGAAGTAGAATCCATAATTCATATACTGCCTTGTTAGTATCTGACTGGTGTTATCCATTACATTATGTAGCAAGTTAAAGGCAATATGTGCATATTACAGGGATGAGTTATTTGTTTATGTTTCTAGAATTTTAGCTTGATTAATTCTGCATGAGCTTTGACCTTCTCTCCTATTCCACCAGACTCTGAAATGCAAGCAAGCTGTTTCGTAAAAGTCCAACAGAGTAAACTGCCAGGTAATACTATGCTGCCCCTAAATGCCCACCAGATAAAACACACAGATCGGAATAGCTTTAAACTCAGAAAGTCACTATGATTCTTAAGCTGCGTATAAAAAGTTTTTAGGTAGGTGAGGTCATACTAGCTCATAATCCCAGCCCTCAAAAGGCTAATGCAGGAGGATTGCCATGAGGTCAAGGCAGTCTGGACTAAAAAGGACGATTCTGTGTCCAAAACAACAACAACAGCAGCAGCAACAACAACAAAACTAAAGGAAAAAGCCAGCACATTTACTGAAAGTAATTTGTTGTGATACATAGTCGTTTAGCACATGTGCCTCTTTTCACAGATAATAAATGGATCAACACACATAATCCCCAGGCAACTCAAAAGATATACAACATAAAAGATGCTACATCTACCCTTGGAATGGTGTGACTATTTACACAGCTATCCAGACTGGATGCTCGGCACTTTTCAGCTCTTTACACTTCATATTTATGCCCTTTATTTATGATAAAATAATCCTATAGGTGACCTGTCTTGAGAAGACTGAACAGTAATATAGTTAACAAACCAACATTTTACTCTCAGATAACATGGGGAATAGACTTTTGGACATATGTCTCCCAGTTTTCCCAAATGTCCTCATCTTTGTCTCCTCCATAGCAAATACGCCATAGAGGAAAGGGTTATGGGGAAGGATGCTGGAAACTACCAGAACAGATGCCGGAGAAATAGTGGAGCAACTCATAGTGATGTATGATGGAAGCAGTAGCTCATCACATAAGCTTTCGAACATTACAGAGAAAAATGCATAGCAGAAGTGGTCAATTCTATTTTTCCATCCATGGACTCCAGAGGCAAAAGACCATGAACAAGTAACATTGGTAAACTGCCTGCCTTATTGAATTTTTGGAAAAGGATATTGATTTTTAAAGGAGAATTTAATTAAAGTGCTGCATTGACTTTCATAGCTAATATATTCATAGGATCATTGAAAAATAAAAGAAACAGAATAAAAAATGTACTTTGTTCTAAAGACACAGTTTCAAAACCTTCTTACTTATGGTTTCTTATTTAATAAGCATCCTTTTTAAATGATTGATTCTGACCCAATCATAAGATTAAGTAATTTCACATAAGAATACATATTCTCAGCATGACATTTGCTGTTACAACATGTTCATAGCTTTAAAAATAAACTTACCTCAACAAATATAAAACATGGAATGATGGAGTAACTGCGTTGAGTGTTGTTTTCTACAGCCATTTCTCAAACCATGTGGTGAGACTGCACTGTCAGAAATTGTCCAGGCTGAAACGGAAATAGATGGCAAGGTGTAAGAACTACGTGTTGTGAAGTCACTTTAGATTTGCAGACTGAGTACAACCAAGGCATTGATCTATGACACAGCTGAGCTAGAACCAAGCTTATACCAGCTAAGAATAATCTTAGAGGAAAACTGACCATGCAAGGAATGTCTCATGCACACAGATATAGCAAACAAGATTATTACTCTGGGCACTGCATTGTGTCTTAACTTAGTAGACTGCTGTCATGCCACAAAATGCAGTTTCTGGTATAAAATATTTCTTATTGTCATCCCACCAGGAATTTTCCTACCTGGGCCTAATTCTGGTTTACAACCGTGTTTGGCCTACTTGTTTGCCTCTGCCCTTTCCTCTCCCCTTGGGGCCAAAATCATCTACAGACAATAATCTTCCTCGTTTTTTCCTGAATTGTAATTATTTGCTCTTGCTTGTGACTACACAGCAAGCAACTACTTTGGGTTAATACATCACTGACTTATCTTTCTGTGTGCCTCCTGACCTGTGAGTATGACCCCAGCATGAAGCATTAAAGCAATAATCTATTCTCCAAACCTACAAGAATGGAGGACCTAACTATAGCAAATTACTCTCAAATATTTTATTAGGTCATTTCTGTCCTGCTCCCAACTGAAAATATTCTTTTAGTAGGGGATAAATTAATTTGGGTTTTTCTTGATAGAAGGAATGAAGCTGAGGTTTTAGACTTTTGGGGACTGACTAAATAAAAAGAAACATTCCAAGACATGTTTTATTCTCTGTCCCAAACAGTGCTGCATGTAGTTCACATGTGGCTCTTCCTGGCCACAGATGCCCTTACTGGCTACGTGTTGCTTTTCACTTACTCTGTTTCTATGTCATTATGACTAACGATTCTTGGGGATTTTAATATGAAGAGTTACACAGGAACTGCAGGGCTACTTGAATACCCAACTGCACCTGCTAATGTCTTTATTTAGCTAATTTCTCTCCATTAAGGCCTCTTATACCTTGCATGTTTGCAAAGTAAAGCTTTAAATTAGATTTTCTTCAGTTTAATATGTCACATTCTCGTGTTAATTATTCTCAGATCAAATATAATTTATATTCTTTGTAATCTGTATTCATCACACTCATGATATAACTCACAGACCATATGAAGCCCAAGAAGACAGAAAACCAAAGTGTGGATGTTTCAGTCCTTATTAGAAGGGGGAACAAAATAATCATGGGAGGTAGAAGGAGGGAGGGACCTGGGAAGGAGAGGGAAAAGGGGGCAGGATTAGGTGTGGGAGGGGATGGGGAAGAAGTACAGAGCATCAGAAAATTGAATTGAGGTATACATCAGTGGAGGATGGGGAACTGAGGTTAACCACTACAAAGTCCCAGATGCCAGGGATGCAAGAGGTTCCCAGGACACAACAGGGATGACATGAGCTGAAATACCTAACAAAAGGGAGATAGAAACTGTAGAAACCATATCCAGAGTTAGGCATGGCCCCCCAGTAGAGGGATGGGGCTACCCACCCATTTCAAAAATATTAAATCAGAATTGGTCCTGTCTAAAGGAAATGCAGGGACAAAGAGTAGAGCAGAGACTGAAGAAAAGGCCATCCAGAGACCTCCCCACCTAGGGATCCATCCCATCTGCAGCTACCAAACCCAGACACTATTACAGATGCCAAGATGTGCTTGCTGACAGGAGTCTAGTATAGCTGTCCCATGAGAGGCTCTGCCAGATCCTGACCAATACAGATGCAGATGCTTGAAGCCAACCATCAGACTGAGCTGGAGGACCCCAATGAAGAAGTTAGGGGAAGGGCTGAAGGAGCTGAAGGGGTTTGCAACCCCATATGAAGAACAAAATATCCATTCAGACCCCCCAGAGCACCCAGGGACGAAACCACCAACCAAAGAATACACATTGAGGGACCCAGGGCTCCAGCTGTATATGTAGCAGAGGATTGCCTTATCTGGCATAAATGAAGAGGAGACCCAGTGTGGGAGAATGCTAGGGCAGTGAGGCAGGAGTGGGTGGGTGGGTGGGTGGGGGAGCACTCATAGAAGCAGGGGGGAGGGAGAGGGGATAGGGGGGTTGCAGAGGAGAATCTGGGAAGAGGGATAACATTTGAAATGTAAATAAATAAAATAACAAATAAAAAACATGAAAACAATAAAATTTTAAGTCTCAGACAACTTTAAAAAATTTAAATGGACAGTATATGCTATGAAATAATATTCATAATATAGGTATTATTTTATTATTCAACTTTGGAATTTAGGACAAACTAATAATGTCTTTATTAAGAGATGGACATAAAAACATATTTTACACACTGGATTAATAGTCAGGTTTTATTTTGTTCAATTTTATTTTCTTCAAATATCTTAAAATTCACTCATCATTCTTTAAGATTCAGATATGATCGCCTGTTAGCATCAACAAAGAACAATGCCATAAATAGGAAAAATTTAAAAACTGATCATGTCCAAGTAATAAGGATTACCAGGGACAGCAAAAGTATGAAGTACATAGTATTTTAAGTGATTTTTATATAGACTTAAAATATAGGAACAAAATGGAAAAATGAGACATAATTCCAATGTAATTATGCCCCTTTACATTTACACCATGAATATATCAGCATTCTCATTTCTACACAGCCTCAATGTAACATTATTATGGTCTACCTTTTTAATTATAGTGATTCTAGTATGTATAAAATAATATCTCACTGTGGTTTTAAACCAGCATTTTACTGTTAACAAAAGAACTGACCATTTTTCTGTGTGTACCAGGCATTGTTACATCTCCTTTTGTGAAATGTCTATTTTAAAACTTGAAACTTTTGTGATGGACTTCTTCACTATATTATTTCCAGGGTGTAATTTCTTTTTGTATATTCTGGACATGTCATTTATTAAATATATGTTTCATAATTATTTTCTTCCAGACTCTTGCTTGCCTTTCAGCTTCTAATGATATATTTTATATGCACATTTTCCTAATACAATAACAATTTTAATTAGAGACTTTAATTTCAAAGACCATTAAATACAAAAATTTATTACCCTATTATACTCATCCAGATTTTCATCTGCAACTTAAAAATGTAAAAACATATAAATCAATATTGAGATAAAATAAGTGCTAGGAATTCTTAGAAAAGACTATCAATGTAGATGAAGTATAGTAAATAAATGAGCTGTAGAAGAAATGTATATCACCAATGAACAAATGAAAATGTTCACAAATTTATTTATTAATTCAGGCTATGAAAATGAAGACAAACAACATGGAAATGCTTCACATCTCTGAGAGTAGAAAAAAGAGGTGAAATTTGGGTAGCCACAAAAAAGAAGTCCATTCATAATAAAATCTTTAGAGTTAGGAATAAGTGCAACCAAGAAGGCGCACTATCTCCATGGTAAACATGACAAAACACTCACGAAAGAACTGAAGAAGACACCGACAAAGGAAAAGATGTCCCATGTTAATGGATTCAAAGAACCAATATAGTAAAAAGGTCCAGATGAGGACAAGTGTGGTGGCACATGCCTTTAATCCCAGCACTTGGGAGGCAGAGGCTGGTGGATCTCCTTGAGTTTGAGGCCAACCTGGTCTACAAAGCAAGTTCCAGGATAGTGTTTCAAAAAATAAAAAATAAAAACAAGCAAACAAACAAAAAACTTCCCAAATTTTCCAGACTACTCAAAATAGTCCAGAGTTAATTCAATTGCTAACAAAATTTCAAAGGCATTTTCCATTTTCTTTTTTTAAAAGGTAATCTTAAATAGTACTTCATGGTGACATTCCTATATATTGATTGTGACTTTTTACTGAAGCCTGGGATATTATAAGGTTCCAGGTTGTATTAAGTCCAGTGTCTTATCATATCTCTTCTGAGACTGCTCCAGTGAAAGGCAAATGCAGCTTCTCTGGGGACAATATGAAGTCCAGGCTTCCCATTAGACTCCAGTAAAAGCAGACCCCACAATGTCCAGGAGCATCAAAAGCCCCTTCCAAAAATGAGGCATCATCTGAGACCCTATGATCAGCAAGAGGAAAATATTTTAGTATATAACATATTCAGGTTTATACCATACCAACTATAAAACATAATTTTTATTTTCATGAAGAAAGGGGTTTAAAAACACAAAGGGCTCATATAATAATAATGCAGCCCTAGTTCAAACAAATGTGGGGAAAGATCTGTTAAATGAGATAGTTGTTTTGATTGACTGAAAGAAGGTTAAGCATTCTCCTACCAGGTGAGGGAGGGGAAGCACTCCAGCAAAGCTTCTGGAGCTATGAATTCACTCAGCTTATTTGTGAAAGTTTAAGAACAATAGCAGACCCAATATAGAAAATGCAAGAAGGAGACATGGAAGCTGTCACCAAACTCCACTCAAATACTTCCTGTTCATTATGCACAAACTCTCAAGACTAGAACACTGCAAGGCTACAAACTCAGGACTGGGTATTTCCATACAAAATGAAAACATAATAGAAAAGGAAGAGAAATAATATTGAAAGGCAACGCCCTTTCTTGTTAATTATCTTAGATGAAGCATTTCTTTTTTTTTAACTAATTTATTTATTTTTTTGATACTTTATTTACATTTCCAATGTTTCCCCTTTTCTAGGTCTCCTCTTTGAACCCTCCCATCCCCTCCCCCTCCCTGCCTCTATGAGGGAATTCCACCTCCCACCCACCCGCCCACCCACTCCCATATTCCCACCTTGACATTCCCCTTTACTGGGGCCCCTAACACCCTCAGGCCCAAGGGCCTCTCCTCTCTCCCTGATGGCCAACGAGGCCCTCCTCTGCCACATATGTGGTCCGAACCATGGGTTCCTCGATGTGTATTCTTTGGTTGGTAGTCCAAACTCCAGG
>CM052702.1:50941693-50954239 GCA_028551405.1 Uromys caudimaculatus
TGACTGAGTTACCTCACTCAGGATGATATTTTCAAGTTCCATCCATTTGCCTGCAAATTTCATGAGTAGTATTCCATTGTGTAAATATACCACATTTTCTGTATCCATTCCTCTGCTGAGGGACATCTGGGTTGTTTCCTGCTTCTGGCTCTTATAAATATGGCTGCTATGAACATAGTGGAGCATGTGTTTTTATTACATGTTGGAGCATCTTCTGGGTATATGCCCAGGAGTGGTATAGCTGGGTCCTCAGGTAGTATTTTGTCCATTTTTCTGAGAGTCCGCCAAACTGATTTCCAGAGTGGTTGTACCAGCTTGCAATCCCACCAGCGATGGAGGAGTGTCCCTCTTTCTCCAAATCCTCGCCAGCATCTGTGTCACCTGAGTTTTTGATCTTATCCATTCTGACTGTTATGAAGTGGAATCTCAGGGTTGTTTTGATTTGCATTTCCCTGCTGACTAAGGATGTTGAACATTTCTTTAGGTGCTTCTCAGCCCTTCGAGTTTCTTCAGTGAAGAATTCTCTGTTTAGCTCTATTCCCCATTTTTTGATAGGGTCATTTGGTTCTCTGGAGTCTAACTTCTTGAGTTCTTTGTATATATTGGATATTAGCCCTCTATCGGACGCAGGATTGGTAAAGATCTTTTCCCAATCTGTTGGTTGCCGTTTTGTCCTATTGACAGTGTCCTTTGCCTTACAGAAGCTTTGCAACTTCCTATATTTGAAGGATAAACAGGCTGAGAAAGAAATTAGGGAAATGACATCCTTCACAACAGTCACAAACAATATAAAGTATCTTGGTGTGACTCTAACCAAGCAAGTGAAAGATCTGTACGACAAGAACTTCAAGTCGATGAAGAAAGAAATTGAAGAAGACCTCAGAAGATGGAAAGATCTCCCATGCTCTTGAATTGGCAGGATTAATATAGTAAAAATGGCCATCCTGCCAAAAAACAATCTACAGATTCAATGCAATCCCCATCAAAATTCCAACTCAATTCTTCATAGACTTAGAAAGAGCAATTCTCAGATTCATTTGGAATAACAAAAAAACCAAGATAGCAACGACTATTCTCAACAATAAAAGAACTTCTGGGGGAATCAGCATCCCTGACTTCAAGCTGTACTACAGAGCAGTAGTGATAAAAACTGCATAGTATTGGTACAGTGACAGGCAGGTAGATCAATGGAATAGAATTGAAGACCCAGAAATGAACCCACATACCTACAGTCACTTGATCTTTGACAAAGGTGCTAAAACCACTCAGTGGAAAAAGGACAGCATTTTCAACAAATGGTGCTGACTCAACTGGAGGTCAACATGTAGAAGAATACAAATTGATCCATTCCTATCTCCCTGTACAAAGCCCAAGTCCAAGAAGATCAAAGACCTCCACATAAAACCAGATACACTGAATCTAATTAGGAGAGAAAGTGGGGAAAAGTCTCGAACACATGGGTACAGGGGAAAAGTTCCTGAACAGAACACCAATGGCTTATGCTCTAAGATCAAGAATTGATAAATGGGACCTCACAGAATTGCAAAGTATTTCTGTATTATGAATCATACTTCAGTGGAATCTCAATTCAATGTCCTCTGATGAGTTTTCCCTGAAATTTTCATATCACTTCCTCTTGTTCATGGGAAAGATACCAATTTGTTGTGAACTCAAGACACAGATTATCAAGTACCCATGTTAGGGATATGAAAAATTGATAAAGACATTCTTGGTGAAGACAAGATGGGAATAAATATCTTCATTTACAAGCTGTTTGAAATTTACTCAGTTGAGCAGTCTGGGAAGCTCCTGGGAACAAATATGGCTTTGAAAATGAGTATCCATAGCTGAGCAACCTCTGTGTCTAACTTTGGTATGAGTTAAATTGTTCTTAGCATCCAGCACTGCTAATTTTAGGAAAATACGAGTTTGCTCTCTGTATAGATAGAATGTACATTATGCTAATTTTGCCAAGAAGTCCATGGTAGCTCTTTTTAAAATGCCAAGAAGGCTACCAAAAGTGTTTCCTTTCTGAGCAAGCCCAATACTCTCTACTTTTAAGCCACATTGATTAAAAAAAATGTCTCTCAGCCCTCTCATTGCTGACTCTCTAGTATACAGAGTTGTGCGGGAGGGTTTCCTGAGCATTTCTGGGTGCTTAGCCCTATGTATGGCCTCTGCACACAAGATGCCAAGGAAAGCAGGCATCCTTTTCCCCAAGGTGTGATGACCAAAACTATTCCTGGATATTGCCAAATATTTCCTTCAAGTGGAATCTATGGCCCACACCACATCAATAGTATTTTCTGATGTATTACAGTTTTTAGCCTAGTGTTAATAGAAGCTTCTCAAATTTAGGTTAAAAATCAAATTAAAGTGAGACCATGGTTAGCATTAAAAGCAGGGAGGGAAACTAGAGCTTATTTCTCTATGACATCAAATAGAGGGGTAGGGAGCACCCCTGATGGAGAACTACTACTTTAGGATTGAAAACACAGGCACATGGCCTTGGCACTGCTTTGTCTGACTGGGATAAAGTCCCCAAGTTGAGCCACAGGAATGAACTGGATTCGTATAGTACCTAACAAAGGGGAAACTGGAATTTTGACAAGGTGTTTTACTTGTATATAGGGAAATAAAGAGATTTCAATGTTCAAATGCCATATTAAGATGAACCCAAAGCTACTATACTTTAAGTTATAAGCATCCTGAATTTAAAGAGAAAGCCAGGGCCTCTATCCTTTAGCTACTCCAGAGCAAACTCCTAGTGTTTCTAAAAGGGGCCATGAAAATATATTTAGAAATTTTAAAGGCAGCAAAAATACCTCAAACCCATTTGAAAGTATGCAATGAGGTATCCAAAATATAAAATTTCAGCAACTTCACTAAGTTTAGTGTTTGTTAAAATTTGATTTATATGAAAATGAATTGTAGGTAAGATTTTTCTTAATTCTAAAAATTTCCTTTCAAATAAGCTATGAGTAAATATAAATTAAACTACTGACTGCTATAAATTATTTCAAAAAACTGTTTTTTGTTCATTTTACTTTGCTCTTAAATAAACATTTTTTTTTTTTTTTTTTACATATAGATTCCACTTAGTAGGCTTACGATCATAGGAATGCGGCTCAAAAAGTGACCACAGGAAACAATCTTAGGAACCCTCGAATACCCCTGGAGGGATTTTTGCTTTCATCAATGTCAAATAATCTGGAACATGATTTCTTGCTTGAAACAACCGGAAGAAAACAAAACAAACAAACAAAAGTACACATAGTCCTTCCCCTGGGATTTTTCTTTCTTCTCCTCACCAGCTGCTCTTTCACACTAGGCTTTAGAGGCATTACAAATTAAACGCATGCATGTAAAGATTTAATGCTAAGATCCACATGAGTGAGAACATGTGCCATTTGTCTTTTCTCATCTGGGTTAACTTCACTCAGTATATTTCCCAGATCTCAGTATATTTCCCACTCACCTGCAACTTTCATAATTCCATGTTACTTTACTGATGAAGAAGATTCCATTGTATAAAGGTACCATATTTTCATTATCCATCTATCAGTTGAACATTTAGGCTGTATGAAATTCTCAATTAACAAAATTATAAAAATACAAGGAGAATAAATGGGGTAATGGCTTTGAAGACATTAATTAGACAGGAGACGAATATTAGCAGTGATCCAGAGAAGATGGAGCAAACAGAGGTGAGTTCTGGCTTACTGTCTGGGAAGAGTCAAGAAACCGCTGTGTGATTAGAGAATGCAGCCATATGACTGGTGTTCTTCCAGATCTGGGTGGGGCTATCATGTGGGGAGGCTGAAGTATCTTAGCTTCTGAAAGCTGGGCTTCAGAGAGAATGTATGTGCAAAACATCTGACTTCTCCAGACTTTTGCAGAACATTGATATGCATGTGCAGAACAGGAGGCTACTCAAGGCCCAGTGAAACCATTAGAAGACTAAGCACAAATAACTCTTAGCGCTCGCACACAGCCAAGCCTTCTCACCAAAGTAAGTAGAAAGATCCCCGATCTCTCCAGCTGTCTTCTGCCAGAGTACATGGTTTTCAGGCGAATTAGCTCCAGTATGAAACATTTCTCATCCAGAAGCCACAAATGGTAGTGGGTAATAATTCTTGCAGCACGCATTTTTTTTATTCATTCATTTTTCTGACAGTTCTAAATATTTTCAGATACTCCTTTGATCTATCATATCATGGTTAATATTTTGGACCATTGAGTTGCCTTTCCTTGTCATACCTCTTTGTCAAAACAAGAACGTGTTTTGAAAAGTGTATGTTGATAAGACCAGAACCCATGGCCCAGGTCTTAACAAAAGCATCTTCTGATGTATTCTACAATACTTAGCCTAGTGCTTCTAGAAGCTTCCAAAATTAGGTTAGTTTAAGAAGAAGTGAGAATGTAGATAGCATTAAATGGGGGAGAATCTGAAGCTTATTTCCACATGATGTCTAATACTAATTTCAGAGAAGGAGGCTTAAGCTAAAAGGAGAAAATGAAAGGTAAGAAAAAATGACTTGTGAGAGGAACATTTCATTTTATCTTTCATTTCCTGTGGTGAGCCATAATCCCCAGATGAAGTTCATCCTGAGCACATGTTAAAGATGCATTAACTGCCTGGGTGGTATGAGCTGCCTCTCCCTATTCCGGATCACCTCTGTTCAGTCTATGGTCTCCAATCAAGATCACAGTTTGCATTTAGTTTCCCAGTGATGGAAAAAAAATCCAGTCGTGTTTTTAAAGCAACAGAGCCATTAAGAGACAGGAACAAATGAAACAAAATTGTAGGTGGATGTAAAATAGATTTTATCAATTAGTCATGTGGGATTGAGGAGAACACTACTTAGGCTTTTAAGAGAAATACTTTGTTGAGTTTTAGAGATGTTTTTCAAAGCTTGTGGAGCATGACAGTGTGAGAGCCACCCACAATGAGAGGTGACAATGGTACTTTTTTCTTCAGTCTCTCCCTTCCTGTTTCTTGCAGCTAGATACATGGCCTACACCTTGAACTAGCTCAAATCAAGGCAGAAAGAAATAAATGAGTGACAGATTCATAATTGAGAGAAAGCAAATTGGATCATCTCTTCAGAAAGTAACTACATTCAGAGTCCTGCGAGGTTCCAGGGTCCTCATGGGCTCTTTGATGGGTTTTCAGACCAAGTGACAATTCTAGGATCCTTCAGGGCACCATTGCTCATTGGCCTATTCAGTGGGACTAGTTTTCAGTCTTGTCTTCTTTGCTTAAATATGAACCATTTCACAGTACCTCAGGCTCCCTAAACCTGGGTTCCTTCCTAGTGAGTAGCTCCCAGCTGTTCTATTCACCTAGTTTAACCCTTTGAATTTACCAGCATATCAGGTTCGTCTTTTGGTCCTGTGTCCCAAGAGATAGCAGATAGCTTGCAAGGTGACCATTATGCCATGCCAACAGAGTATTTATTAATATTAATTAGCATCTAGGGTCCATACTGCTAGGGTCCTCCCAACCGAGTGGGCCTTGTGAGACAGAAGATTGCCTGGCTAATATCTCAGATTGCTGTAACTCTTTCAGACTGTCACATGTTAGCAGTTGCATTTCATAGCACTTTTCACCTTGTGGCCACCCAGTCTGTCTGCACTTTACCCACTCCTTCTGGCAATATGCCAACCTCTTTCTTACCTACAGGCCCTCTCCCAATCTGTTCCCACTGCTTAGAATACTGACTCTTCTTCTACATTTGCCTAAGAAATGTCTGCTCATTCTATAGATCTACAAATAAATGTCAACAGGAAAGCTTTGTTTCTTTCCTAGACTTGTTCAGATATATCACACAGTTTTACCATACTGACATCATTTCTGATTTTTTTTTAAATCCACTTTATTTTTTTGTTTTTTGGTTTTTTTGGGGGGGAGTTGGATATTTATTTACATTTCAAATATTTTCCCCTTTGGAAACCCCGTATCCCATCTTTCCCCCCTCCTCCCCGCCTCTGAGTGGAGGGTGCTCCTCCACTCATTCCTGTCTTCCCTCCCTAGCATTCCCCTACACTGGGGCACCTAACACCCTCAGGCCCAAGGGCCTTTCCTCCAACTGACGGCCAACAAGGCCCTCCTCTGCCACATATGTGGTCAGTACCATGGGTCCCTCCATTCATCATTTCTTATTGCAAACATTTAATCTGCTTCTTTTACAAGTTGTCCATTTTGCTCCATGTGGCCAGGACAGTGTTTATCTTGCTCACTCCTTCTAACCTCAGCACTGTGTATGGTACCTGGCACATAGCATACAGTAAATGTCAACACACATGTGCCTCAGTTATCCAGCCCTACTGAATTATCTGTATTATTTTACACTTGACTTGAGTCAGTACTTGGGTTTCTGAGCCAGTCTTTGGTTTTGGGTCAATCTTCTGTAAGTCATACATGAATTCAACTACGTGATGCTAATCTAGGTCTGAGGTCAGTCATTTCTGCCCATTCCATATCATTAAGATTCATTGTACCACGTAATTAAAGAGAACAGAGAAATAATGTGTTTGGGTATCCTAAAGAAAAGTTAAGACTAAATTTTTTTAAAGTGTAAAATTGATAGGAAGAATTATTCCATGACATTCTACCTGGGTCTTTTGATTATGCATTAAAAGATTATTGCATTAAAAGATTTATGCCTTGATTAAATGTCATGAAAAGAATATTGTTTTAGAAGTCTGAGACTATGCCTGTTAGTCCTTCAGAACAACAGTGAACCCAAATATGATGCCAATTAGAAGACTCAGCATATGACCCAGAGCGGTTCGGAAGAAAGCATATAGGAATGCCCTGGTGACTGAGAGGGCCACCCGGGGCCACCTTCTGCTTTACCACCAAAACTGCTCAGTAGAAAAACTAGCCTGAGACAGAAGGGGGCTGCTTCTAATTTCTTTTCAAATTACTGATTTTGTTTATCTGTAACTTTCCATTAGGAAAAACAATAGCTACGGAACATGGAAACACACAGAGAGGTTTTCTTAATTATAAAGTGGTGAGTTCACATTTCCTTCAATCAAACTAGATGCTGGGATGAAATGAGGTTTTGATGTGTGTTCAAAGGAAACCCTGAAGCACTAGAGCCAGAGACTTGGGGACCACACACACACAACATCCCTCCCCGCCCTGACTCCTGAAAGAGCTGAGACATTGGGAAAGTAACAGGAGAAGCAGAGCTTAGCATACTTTGGAGAGAAAAGAAACAGTTAATATGTTGCCACTGGGCTTGACTGAAAAGTAGGGAATGTGATTCTAACATATACTAAAATTATTTCTGTCCCTTTACTCTTTTTCTGGTTATAAAATTTGAATTATGAAAATCTAATTGTAGTTCTCAATAAGATTTATAATTAAAATTATCCTAATTTACTTTAGTGTAAAAGTATTATTCCATTGTGGTTTCTCTCATCTTTCCCATGAAACTGTCCACTGGTAAGCATAAACATACACTTGTATTATGTTAAAGTCTATTCTAAAATAGACTGTGCCATGCTAAGTCAATGGGGCAGTCCTCTGGCCCTCTATTTAAACCTAACCAGACTCTTATCAGGATCCTGAAGATGCACTGGAAAATCATTGGGCTTTTTTATTTGTTGTTCTTCCAAACATGGATGAAACAAACCAAACCAACAGCAACAAAACCCTTGTTTATCTCTTCAAGTGGCCAAGCTTGCCCTAGTAAAGCTGCCAGAGGCCAGGACCTGATCCTAAAATCTCCCCCAGCAATGTCTAGTGCCACGTTGGTTTCCAAAGATTCAGGATATAGGAGCCATTAAGCATTTAGAGGGAAAAGAACCGTAAGAACAGAATGAGAATTTTCCTGAAAGATTAGAACTGTCCCCAAAGACTAGAATCTAAGGATGCTCTGAAGAGTCCTTTTGGATACTGAGGCTCCAGAATGTTAGCCAACCCTTTTTGGTCTTGCCTACAGGGATACAGGGATACATTACAATCTGTTGTGAGCAGTGGGGAGGCTGTAATACTTGTTCTGTTAAGCAAGGCTGCATTTTCCAATTTAAAGCTGAGCTGCCCTGGAGCCAAGCTGTTTGGTTTTTAGAAGGCGAGACAGGAAGTAAAAGTTTGTGTATGTCTGTGTCTCAGGAGTGAGAGTGAGACCATGAGATGGTGCATTCTGTGAGCTGAGACACAAAATCTATCCAGTTTTCCCCATGGAATGGAGTGGTAATGTGTTTGTGAGCTACTCTGCCACCCACAGAAAATCCCTGCCAGAAGGCCCTGGCCCCTCATAGCAGGGTAATTCATCACCCCTGTTAGACCCTGTTGAGAGCAGACAAGGACCTGTAAAAGGAAGTGAGAGGAGTTCCTTTCATCACAGGAGATTTGGGAGGATTCATACAGAACTCTGGGGTGACTCATGGTTCCTCCACATTGGTGCACAATCAATCAGTGTGTGCTCTGTGATTGAAGCAGCCTGAGAATTTTGAATGAGCAGAATAAATGGGAATTTCGTTCATTGGTCTCCTTGACAAACACTGAGCATCTGGTGTTCCATGCCAGGATTACATGAGTATAGCCTTACAGGTTTAAGTTTTGTATTTAACATTTTAATATTTGTTGGGTTACTTTTATCTAGTATAGAGATATGGTGAGCATTCTTTTTAACATTGCAATCTGTTAACCTTACCCAGCATTCTAGACCTTCTGACCCACATCACTGCCCTTCACTTTATCTACACTACTTACCAGTTGACATGTTATAGAGTTTATTGGGAATATTTATTGTCTTTATCACTGCCTATTTTGCTCAGCAGTTATACTTCAAGAATTCCTTGGAGAGATGACACCAAACTCATAATTACAAATGTGATTCAAACACTGTCTCTTTGAGTCCTGTAATGGGCCAAGAAAATCTCATTGAAGAAATGATCTTTGGATGCATAGGAGCTAGAGGCAGGGAATGGGATGGGTTCCTTGTCTGGGATTCCTAAAAGGAGAGACTATAGGACAGTGTGACTCTAATACAGGAAACAGAGGTAAACAGCACATAAGAACAGCCTGGAGTGAGAGATACCTTGCCCAGATGATACAGAGTTAACACCATGCTCCAAAGGTTGAAATTCCTTCTAAGAACGGTAGTAATTTGTAGGAAATTTTTGAGGAAGGAAGCCCTATAACGCGATTCGCTTTGGGACATTGCGCAGGTGGCAGAGAGTGGGTTTAAGAGAGTGAAATAAGAATGAGTGTGGTGAGTGGTGAGTTGAGGTTTCCTGTGATCATCTGTACAGCCAGAGATGGCGCTTTGGGCTATGGATAAAGCAATATGAACGAATTTTAAAAACAAATGGCCAAATAGTTTTGATTTGGTAATTTATTAAAAAGAATACTGAATGTGCCAGATAGTTTTATGTCTATTTGATACAAGCTGGAGTTATGTGAGGGGAGGGAACCTCAGTTGAGAAAATGCCTCCATAAGATGAGGCTGCAGGCAAGCCTATATGATAGTTCCTTAATTAGTGATTAATAGGGGAGGGTCCAGCCTGTTGTGGGTGGTACTGCCCCTGGCTTGGTGATCCTGAGTTCTGTAAGAGAGCAAACTGAGCAATCTATGATGAACATGCCAGGAAGCAGCACTCTTCCATGGCCTGTGCATCAGCTCCTGGCTCCAGGTTCCTGCCTTGTTTGAATTATCGTCCTGACTTCCTTTGTTAGTGAATTATAATGTGGAAGCAGAAGCTGAATCAACTCTTTCTTACCCAAGTTGCTTTGGTCACGATCCCAGCAACAGTAACTCTAAGACACTTTGGTACCAGGCTAGTAGGGGATATTGCTGGAACAGACTGGACCACGCTGTTTTAGGGAAGATTGTGGAAGGGCTTTGGAACTTTGGGCTCCAAAGCCATTGAGTGTTGAGACTTCAGTGGATGTTCTGTAGGCGCTTGGGAGAGAAGAATGTTGAGGACAATGCAGATGATGTGTGCCTGGCTTTGTTTCTTTGAATTAAGAGTCTGCTGTTCTGGTAGCTGGGGCTGAAGATTTAGCTGACTAACAAGATACCAGAACTACTAAGGTGAAACCTTTGCTTTGTTGGGATACTCAGTGCTGGTTGACTGGAGCTGGGAAATTAATGGTGATTAAGAATAGACCAGCATTGTTGAGGTGAAATCTTCTGGGCAGTGTTTCCTGAGAGTCAGCACACAGAAGCTGCATTCCAGACATGACCAAGGTTGTACCTTGTGCTGGGAGCTCAACATTGTTGTACTGGTTTTAAATTCGTGAGAGGGTCATGGAAGTAGCTGCTGCTTGGCACTGTGAGGAGTTAGGAGAGGCCATTAGTGAAGGTGCAGCCTCAGCAGCAGTTGAAAGCCCAGGATTGAAGGGCTCATGTAGAGATGAAGGTTTGGCATCATGAGGAGAGCCTATGACAGGCTATTGGGGAAAGTGCAGACCAGTTGTAGCAGAAGATCCCATCAATTTGGAGACACCAGTACCATAGGATGACCACCAAGAAGAGTAGCAGCCTTGGTATGGAGCCAGTCCAAGCTTAGAAGATGGCTGGGTGTGTTGCAGAGGGCTGAGCTGGAGAAGTGACCCAAGCCCCTCTGGAGGAATCCAGCAGATTGTAAGTGAATCTTACATATTGGACATTGAGTTACTTACAGTGTTGGAGATTTTTGGTTTTTTTGGGTTTTTTGTTGTTGTTGTTGTTGTTTGCTTTGTTCAGATTGTGACTGTGCCCTCATTCTTTCCCTTGAAATAAGAAAGTACTTCATTTATTTTTGAATTTACAGGAGCCTGCAGTTGGGAGATTTAAATTTTTTTTTTTTTTTTTTTAAGAAAAGAGCTTTTGGAGTTTTAAGAGAGACTGGATATTTTTAAAGAGGCAAGTTTAAGGTTTAAATTTGTAAGGCTGTGGAACTTTTTACATTTGTAAACTGTGTTATATTATGGAGTCTTTATTAATCTTGGGGATGAATAAGAAAGGAAAGGTTATGGCTTAACAGTGATGTGTTTGTGTGTCAAGTTGACAAGGAGTCAATTGCGCTGGATGCTCTCCTGTATCCATTTAAATCCTTCAAAACACAACATATCAGGACATACATCTACTTTTCATTTTGTTTCCAGTTGTAATTGACAGGTAATGGGCAGCTTTCTGGATCTCTTGCCATTAAATTACCTACAGCCTTCATGTCACTC
The DNA here is from genome assembly GCA_028551405.1 of Uromys caudimaculatus. Classification (NCBI taxonomy): domain Eukaryota; kingdom Metazoa; phylum Chordata; class Mammalia; order Rodentia; family Muridae; genus Uromys; species Uromys caudimaculatus. Next base: position 50,952,876 of record CM052702.1, read on the forward strand.
TTGTGAATCCCAGGCATTTCCTTGAGGCCTTCATCTGGTTCAGAATTAGGCACTGCATGAAACAAGTTTGTCCTGAAATCATTACACAGTTTCTACCTTTCTTCCTGCACCAATCTCTCTCTCTCTCTCTCTCTCTCTCTCTCTCTCTCTCTCTCTCTCCCTTTCTCCCTCTCTCTCCCCCTGTCTCCCTCTCTCTCTCTCTCTCTCTCTCTCTCTCTCTCTCTCTCTCTCTGTGTGTAGAGGGTGCACATGTTTGGGCAAGTATGCTTGCATGGCTGTGCTTGCATGTAGAGGTCATAGGTTAATCTTGGATGTCGTTCTCCAGGTGCTGTCCACCTCAGTCTTTGAGGCAGGGTCTCTCAGTGATTTGTAACTCACTGAGTAGGCTAAGCTGCACATCCTGTGGATATGCCTGTTTCCCTCTCCCCAGTACCAGGATTGCAAATGGATGCCACCTTGTCTAGCTTTTTCAGTGGGAGTTCTTCAAGTTTAAATGCAGCTCCTCATTCTTGCCAAAGAAGCACTTTGCCAGCTGAGCTATCTCCCTAGACTCCAGAATGCTCACTTTTGAAAGAAGGAGGAAGAGGAGGAAGAAGAGGAGGAAGAAGAGGAAGAGGAAGAGGAGGAGGAGGAGGAGGAGGAGGAGGAGGAGGAGGAGGAGGAGGAGGAGAGAGTAGTGCACTTATGTGTGACAATGAGATGGGTCAGCTAGTAATGCCTTATTCTGACAAACTCTATGACCTAAGTTCATCCCCAGACCAAATCAACAGAGGACAAGAACAAATTCTGAAGGCTTCTTTTCTAAGTATCACTCATAAACTGTGGTACATGCACACACACACACACACACACACACATACACACACACACACACATTTACACACACCCAAAATAAATAAGATACAATAAAAATATTGTACCTAAGGAAAACCACACACTTCAGCCAGGGAAGCAGGAAGGCTAACTACTCCCTTCTCCCCTTCAAATCCAGTCCCCTATTCTTACCCCCAGCTCTGTAGCAGACCACATGCTGTAGCCTCCACTCACTCCCAGCCCCCATCCCCAGTGGATCACCTTTCCTTTTCACCTTCCTTCCCAACTCATTACTATATCCCACCCCCCAGCTCTGGCAGGCATTCCCTGGGAACCTTCATTAGTCAAGCCTGTCAGAGAAGCAAGTCAGCCAGTAAATCAAGTAAGCAAGCTTCAGCACTTCACTTTCTCTCCTCTCCTACAAATCCAATTCTCCAGTATCATCTCTAGCCCTGTAGCAGACTACCTATTGTGGCCTCTTCTCTCCTCCTCCTCCTCCTCCTCCTCCTCCTCCTCCTCCTCCTCCTCCTCCTCCTCCTCCTCCTCCTCCT
>CM052702.1:50954339-51005723 GCA_028551405.1 Uromys caudimaculatus
GCCATACCTGGCAGAATCCCAGAAAATTTTCCTACAAGGTAAGTCACAGCTACCATACTTTCCTAAGAACCATGGAGGGAAACAAAACATGAAACAAACACACCCAACAAAGACAAGACCAGATATCAATACTTAGAATTACAATTATCCCCAAACCAGAAGCCTATATATCAGCAAAAAACCAACAAACAAACAAAAAACCACAACTCCCCCAAACTCAAAAACAAAACAAAAACAGAAAACAAAACCCAAAATAAATCAAAACCCAAAAACAAACAAACAAACAAAAAACAGTAACAGTCAGGACAATTAAGTCCCCTCTAGAGCCCAGCAACCCTACCACAGTAGGACCTGAGTATTGCAACATAGTTGAAGCATGAGACAAGGACCTTAAAATAGCCTTTATGAGTATGATAGAGGGTCATTAAAGAGGAAGTGAATAAATTCTTAAAGAAATCTATAAAAATACAAATAGGAAAGGGATATTAATAAAACAGTTTAAGACCTGGACATGGAAATGGAATAGAAAAAGAAAATGCAAACTGAGGATAATCTGAAAATGAAAAATTTAGGAACTTTAGCAGAAACCTAAGAGGTAATGGTCGCCAACAGAATTCAAGAGATGGAAGAGAGAATCTCAGATACTAAAGACACAATAGAAGAAATTGATACCCCAGTATCAATAACAAAGTAAGTGTTAAATTTTTAAAAATCCTGCCCAAAACATCCAGGAAATCTGGGATACTATGTAAAGATCAAATCTATGAATAATAGAATAGAATAGGAGAAGGAGAAGAAACCCAGGTGTCTTAGGGTTTTTTGCTGTGAAGAGACAGTTCACAGGTTTAGTTCATTATTGTCCTGACAGTACATATGGTGATATGCACTCAGACATGGAAAGTCTACATCTGAGAGTTCCATATCTATCCACAGGCAGAAGGAAGGGACAGTGACACACTGACTAGGCTTGGGCATCTGAGACCTCAAAGACCAACCCCTAGTGACACACTTTCTCCAACAAGGCTACACCTTCTCCAACAAAACAATACCTTCTGTATCTAAATGTACAGAACAAAGAAATATTAAAACAAGGAAAGAATATTAAAGGCTTCAAGGGAAAAAGACCAAATTAAATATAAAAACAAACAACCAAACAAACAAAAACAACACAATGAATCAGTGAAACAAATGCTGGTTCTTTGAGAAAAATCAATTAAGATTGACAAATCCGTATCGAAATTAACTAAAAGATGGAGATAGAAAATGCAAACTAAGAAAATTCTAGATGAAAAGAGGGCATAAGAATAGACACTGAGGAAATCCAGAGAGTCATAAGGGAAGTCTAAAATCCAGAAATCATAAGAAAAATTTAAAATAAATGGCTAATTTTCTCTGTACATACCACCTAACAAAGTAAAATCAAGATCAGATAAGCAAATTAAACAGACATAAAACCCCTATCAAAATAAAAGCAATAATTAAAACTCTCCCAACCAAAAAAAGAACTAGTCCAGAAGGTTTTAGTCTAGAATTCAACCAGGTTTTCAAAGAAGAGTTAATGACAATACTTCCCAAATTATTCCACAAAATAGAAACAGAGGAAACATTGTCCAAATCATTTTATAAAGCCACAGTTACTCTGATAGACAAAACTTCATAAAGACCCAACAAAGAAAGAGAATTACAGACCATTTTCCTTTATAAACATAAATGTAAAAATGCTCAATAAAATACTTGCAACCCAAATCCAAAAACACATCAAAAAGACCATCCGTTATGATCAAGTAGGCTTCATTCCAGAGATGCAGGAATGGTTAAACTGATAAGTGTAACCCATCATATAAAGAAGATGAAAGATCAAACTCACATGATCACTTCATTAGATGCAGAAAAAGCCTTTGATAAAATCAAACATGGCAAAATCACTGGAGCCATTAGGGAAGCAAGGGATATTCCTCAACACGAGGTGGTTTGCAGCACGTCTGTAGACAATATCAGTTTCAATGGAGAGAAACTCAAAGCAAGTCTGTTACAATTAGGAGCAATACAAGGTTCTCCACTCTTTCCATACCTTTTGAATAGAGCACTTGAAGTCTTAGTTAGACCAATAAGACAACTGATGGAGATCAAGGGGATACAGATTGGAAAGGAAGAAATAGAAACTGCTATAACACTATACGTAAGTGATCTTAAAAATCCCACCACTAAACTTCTAAAACTGATAAACACTTTCAACAAAGTAGCTGGATACAAATTTAACTAAAAAAAAAGTAGGCCTCATATATATAAATGACAAATTAGGAAAAAAATCAGAGAAACAGTATCTTTTACTACATCTTCAAATAATATAAAATATCTTAGGGTAACTAACCAAAGCAAATGAAAGACCTGTATGATAAAAACTTTAAGACATTAAAGAAATAAATTGAAGAAGCTAGCAGAAGATGGAAAGATCTCCCGTGCTCACAGATTGATAGGCTCTGTGAGCATGGTAAAAATGGCTATCCTATCGAAAGAAATCTAAACATTCAAAGAAATTCCCATAAAAATTCAAACACCAGTTTTCACAAATCTTGAAAGGGCAGTTTTCAGCTTTCTGTGCAAAGACAAAAACCCAGGGTAGTTAAAACAATCCTGAATAATAAAAGAACCACTGCCAACCTCAACTTATACTACAGAGCTATAGTAATAAAATCAGCTTAGTATTGGCTCAAAAACAGACACATTGATCAATGAAACTGAATTCAAGACTAGAAATAAATCTACACATATATGGACACTTGATTTTTAATACATAAGCCAGAATAACACATTGGAAAAAAAGATAGCACATCTTGGAATAAATGGTGCTTGTCTAAACTGGATGGTTGACTATATAAGAACACAAATAGTTCCACAGTTATTTCTCTGTACAGAACTCAGATAGATCAAAGACATCAACATAAAACAAGATACACTATACCTGATAAAAGAGAAAGTGGTGGATAGCCTTGAACTCATTGACACAAGGAAAGACTTTCTAAACAGAGAGAGCATCATTAACAAAAGTATTAAGGTGAACCATTAATAAATGGGACTTCATTAATCTGAGAAGCTTTTATAAAGCAAAAGAAACCATCATTATGACAGAGCAGCAACCTAGAAAATAGGAAGATTTTTATTAACGACACACCCAATAGAGGGGCAACATCCAAAATATATAATATATAATTAATATAATATAATATAATATATAAATAATATAATATATACTATAACACATATATTATAATATATAATATATATAATATAATATATAATATATATAAAGAACTCATTAAAAAACAAAACAAAAACTAATAACCCAAGTTAAAAATGGGGTGTAGATCTAAAAGAACTGTTTGAGGTATTCTTCAGTTACTGAGGGATTTCTCAATAAAATGATGGAGAAACACTAATGCAATATAAAACTTCAGTAACCATTAGAGAAATGCAAATCATAAATACTTTGAGATTTCATGTTATAGCTGCCGGAATGGCTAAGATCAATAAAACAAGTGACAGTTTATGCTGGCAAGAATGTGGAGCAAAGGGAACACTCATCCACTGCTGGTGGAAGTGCAGACTTCTATAGCCACTGTGGAAATTGGCATGGCGGTTCTTCAGAAAGATGGGGATTGAGTGATCTCAAGAGCCTTTCATCTCTTGTCCAAGAAGAAGGACTACAGAGTCCATAATGTATTATGTATAACAAATGTGAGACTTCAAATTGTGCCCTTTAAACCTGTTAAAATGATTCCTTGCTTTACATGGACCCTATATCAACTGAAAGCTCAAGATTGATGGAGACCAGAAAACTGGTCAAATTCTCATAGAAAGTCTTATATGTAATTATCTTTCAAGATTGTGTAAACTTTTATACAAAAATGTATTGCTGGGAAAAATTCAAGTAAATGCGAATGCAGTTAAGAAAACTTCATTTCCTCAATCACTCTAGACACTGTTTATATCAAAATGTTCTTGAATTTTTTTTTAAATGTAACCATGTTCATGTGACAAGTTGTGGTCAGATGGTCGACTGGATATAAAACATTAGATTCTTTCAGCTATTAAGACTGGCCTTTAAACATTTCTCAATTTCCTTCAAGATCACTTCTGCTTCAATGGACAGCATTAAACCTCTTTGCTTTTGGAATGTCACTTTATCACCTTTTGGGCTGGTGGTCCTGGGTTCTGTGAGAATGTAAGCTGAGCAAGCCATAGGGAGCAACCCAGGACCACCAGCACAGGACTCACCTACAATGAGTGCAACCCAGGACCACCAGCCCAGGACTCGCCTACAATGAGTGCAACCCAGGACCGCCCTGCACAGGACTCGCCTACAATGAGTGCAACCCAGGACCGCCAGCCCAGGACTCACCTACAATGAGTGCAACCCAGGACCACCAGCACAGGACTCACCTACAATGAGTGCAACCCAGGACCGCCAGCCCAGGGCTCACCTACAATGAGTTGAGCCCTCCCACATCTCTAATCAAGAAAATGTCCTGCATGTGTGGCTCCAGCCTGATACTGGATGCATTTTCTCAGCTGGATTTGCTTGGTGTTGTGAAAATGTGGTTCATTAAGAGGTTCAGGCAGAAACCACATGGGCTCTTTTAAGTTTTTCCTGCTGATTGGTTCAGCGCTCTTCTTATCTCATTATCCAAATTTCTCTTCCAGTCTCAAGAATGAATTCCTTGCATGTGACATCCTATATCCTGCCGCTTGCTTGGCTGCCTTGTGGTTTCTCTGTGAGGAAATTGTGAAATTACCTTACATTCTCATGTGAAGCTTTCTTCACATTAGAAAACAGATGTTAGCCAATTAGGTGCCCTGGGAATTAGACAATGATAAGTAACTGATAAGCATTTTATCTGCCTGAATAAAGAGATTATTTAATAAGTCTTGCTAAGGTCCTCTAAAAAACAGATCCTTCTGATTAAGCACAGTTTTTTCACAGCTTCTTCCTCTTCATGACATCTGCTTACTCAAGGACAATAGGAGAAAACAGACAAGTGCTGAATGGTGTCTTCACTCAGCAGTGCTTGCATAGGCAGAGCACCAAACATCTGGATTTGACCTGTCATGACATAAAGGAATAGACAAATAGTGTGTATTCTAGGGTGTGGCTGGGTGCAGGTCTACCCTTGTTAGACCACACTAGTGCTCAAATTCACTGAACAAGTCTATTATTACTTTGCCTCAAAGCTCTATACACTTATTCGTGTCCTATAGTTGATGCTCATGCTCACAACCCTGAGGAAATCCTGCCATTTGAGTTGTGTTCTGGTGACATCAGGCTGAGTCACAGGCTGTGAGTGAAACTGCCCATGTTTCATTACAGGTTGCAATGAAAGCAACATATAAAGACAGAAGAGGGCTTGGTGGGAACAGAGGCGAAGGTGTTTTCTTCATCCTAAAGTATGTGTGTATGTGTGTATATATATATAAAATCAACATGTTCCATCAAGTCTTTGCACTTAGGAACCTTATTTATACATCTGTATAAATAAATGAAGGCTTTATACATTTTGCTCTCCCTGTAATCATTTTCTCTTAACACCTATATAAATGTTCCCTCTAAAATCGAAAGAAAAAGAGGAAGTAAATCTAAAATTATTCATTCATATATGTATTTATTTGTTTCTGATTGGTTGTTTTTGAGTAATTTTAACAAAAGAAAAAAATTTAATTTTTTTTTTAAATCCATTTCACAATTACCCCCTCATGCATTTTCTTTTCATATAAATATCCTTGATTGACTATTCATTAACTACACGGTACTTTGTATGGATGATGCTTTAACCTAGCCAGAGTTTATCAACTGCCTATTTGATGCTAAGTGGCTCTTCCCTTCTAAGGTTAATGTTGTGAAGAGAAAGGAAGTCAGGAGTTTCAAGCATCTCTTCTACAGATGTAGCTGTAACACACATAAATATTCATGATGTGCTATTCATTTAGCCAACATTCAAAATGGAAACTCAAAGAACATACAAGTTGCCTCAGTTTTGTGGGTTATAATAGAGGTGAAAGGGTGACATATGGACCTGTAGAAAATCAAGTCAAATCTTTGTGTAAGTTCAAGACAAACTGAGTGTACACAAGACAAATCAGGGCCGGGCAGATTCACAAGTTGCCTCCTCCCGCCCTGCTGGTGGTGATGTAGTGTGCCCTCATAGCTTGCTGGTACATTAATGCACCACTGTTTGAAATGATGGTGTTAAATACAGTCCCCTCAGAGGGCATCATGGCAGAAGCAGAAGTTGACCTCTAACTCGAGAGTACAAAAGAACCAGAAAAGAAGAGAAAAAAGTAAAAAAGAGATTAAGAGTGCCAACTCATTTGGAAAGTAAGTTTATAACCTGGTTACCCTCCTGATTGTCCTGTGGTTTTCCTCCCACTTGCATCTCTTGGAGGTTAAGGACAAAAAGCCATACTGATAATGTGACATTACAAAAAGCAAAGCTATTCATTGAAGCACAAGCAATCTTGAAGGAGATTGAGAAATACTCTTTTTAAAGGCCAGTCTTAATAGCTGAAAGACCCCAATGTCATGATAAAGTGGATTTCCCAAGTCATTTTGATCGAGGAAAAATAAGTCACAAATGTCCCCAAAGCAAAGATGACAGAAAGCAAAGGCAGGCACCTTGCTTTATCAGCCAGGTGGACTTTTGCAGAGGCGTTTCATGCGACTCCCACCGTGACCATTAGAGTGTGGATAGCCAGCCTGCTTTACTATGAGGGAAATCAAGGAGTAGAAAGTAACCTAGTCTGCATCATGTAGCAGTTAAGCAAATGCAGTTCCCAGACAACGACCCATAAAACCAGGCTGGGTGGAGGAAAGCCAGCTCTGAATTACTAGAAGAAACAAAACTATTCTTTCTTCTTCACCCATTTCTAACAGGCTCAGTGTCTCTTCAGGTGTGCTCATCGGGAACTCCAAAGCCCATCAAGGCCGTCCCTCAGACTCTCACTCAACTCTGATTCTCCCTTAAATAGTGCTATTGCTGCCTCAAAATGTCTCTGAATCCATTTTGTTCTGGCACAATCAAATAACAAGATGCAAACTAATGCCTTTTATATTTCAGTCTTAAAGGCTCACTTATGTCTCAGAATAAGATGCAAAGTTGTACAGTTTGGCACAGAATGGTTGCTCATTTCACCCAGTTCAGTTCCTATGAATGTATGAATCAGTCCCCTCTCTCTCCCTCTCTCTCTCTCTCTCTCTCTCTCTCTCTCTCTCTCTCTCTCTCTCTCTGTTCCTTCCCTCCCCTCCCCGTTCCATTTCCCTCTCCTCCTCTCCTCTTCTCTCCCCTCCCCCTCCCCTCTGCTTCCTTCCCTTCCTCTTCATGCCGGCCTGCAGAACTGGCTGCATTACTGCCTTGCCTTCCTGCACTCTGCTCTTTGCACTCTATCCCTGAATCTCAGCCCTCCCCCCTCTCCTCTTGTCCACTTTTCTCTTTGCTCCATGAAACACCATATCTTCACAGAAGCTTTCAGGAACTTATAAGGTATGTACGGAGTTTAAGAGGCCAAACAAAACCATGGAGTTTATAATGCCAGTAAGAGTCTTCTCTCCTCCAAAAGCAGCCTGTGAGCAATGTCTGCTGACAGATAAAAGTACCCCAGTTCCCTCACTCCTCAAATGAGAGAACTCTCACACTTTCTTATAGGGTTAAGCTGCAGTAACTCAGAGTTAACTGTCTTGATTTAAACCTTCATTGGCTTTCTTCCTTCCCTGTCTCATTTTTTTTTTTTTTTATTTTACCCTACTACCAATACTTCCTGGTTTTCCCAAAGAAAGTGCTTGCATTTGCTTTATTGTCTTAAGGCATGTGTCTCTGAAGATCCAAACTAAGACAAAGGCCAGATCCTTACTGAAACCCTGGCCCTCCCATCTTCCATCTTACTTTTCCTCTGTTGATCCTCCTTTTCTGGGGACTCAATCTTGTCTAATTGTATGAAAATGTCGTTTGCATCTGCTTCCAGATGGGGTGGTAGGAGGCTGCTTCCAGAATCTTCTTCCAACCCTGCCCTCCTCTCCTTTGCAGCCAATCCAAAGAGGGCTTTTCACATCTCTGGTGGTTGCAGTAAGGCTTACTTACTTAATTCTCGATTGAAGTCCTTTTGACTAAAGGGTATCAATGACCTAAATACCAACTCCAACTAAATGCTCCTGACCCTAATTTACCAAATTTCTCTTCAATTTGTGAGGAAAGAGAAACTATCTCCAAGTCCAAATGAACTTGACCATTGTAACGTTGTTCTCATCTCATATTTCTGATTGCTCTTTTGTAATACGCTTTGCTGGGTTCAATTATACAAACCATCTAAATATTGATATTACCTAGGGTTCTCTTCAAAGTTGCCTCCTTTCAGGCATTTTCACTTAGCCATATTGGTTTTTCTTTGTTGTTTATTGACATTGTTAGTCTTTAAATCCCAGACTGGCCTGGGCATCTCCATCCTCCTGTCTCAGCCTCCTGAGGGCTGGGATTACAGGTGTGAACTACTATGCTGTGTCTTGATGTCCTGTTGTTTTACCCTCAGAATATGTTAACAATGCTCAAATTCCTATATCCAGGTTTTACACTTCTTCTGAATTTAAACACACAGACCTTCCACTACAATAGATATGCTGCTGGGTGTGCACAGGAGCCTGAAGTTCATATATCCAAAAGTAAACTTGCCATTTCAGTTCAGTTCTCCTAGATTCTGTATATTAGTGAAAACTCCAATTGTTATGTTACCCATTCCCTTTCTCAGGGATCATGGCTAGTCAGGTCAATTGTTCTTTCTCAATGTTTCCAGAATATTCCCTATCTCTGTCATCAGAGGAAAATCATGCAAAGGGGGAAGAATGCATAAATTACAGTAGGTATTTAGAACTTGGTAGTTACAAATTGTCATTGTCATAGCTCATTGAATACTTCAGAGGCCCCTTCACACAGCATGATAGCTTGAGGTATTTATCTCCAAGCTTTCTCATACCTACAAATCCAGCCTTAAATGGTCAGTGTGTAAGCAGTGGACCAATGTCGATGTCAGGCTCCCTGGCACATAAAGATAAAGTTTAAGCTTCTTTATATGTCATGTAGGGATCTTGAAGCAGCCTTTTGCTTGTCATTCAGTCATATACAGTTCCCAGCAAATGCTTAGCGAAAGCATGCCCTAGCATCTGAACTCCACTACTTCCTCTTCCTGGAGCTCTCTCTTATCCTTAACTGTCCATTGACATTGATTCTTTCATTAAAATCTCCCTTGAGCCTTTACTCTCTGTTCTTCCCTGACCCCACCAGACAGAATTAATCATGTCTTTGGCTCTTCTGTTCCATGTACGTTCCTTTTTTATTTATGTGTGTCACATCAAGTTCTATTTTTGGATGTCTGAGCATATTTATAATTAGATGGCAAACTCCTCTGCCCACAGAAAACTCAGCACCTCTGTCGTAAGGTGTACCAACTCCTTTGAAACACGTGTGTACTTAGCAGTTAACCATCATATGTACAGAAGTCTAATCTTCCCTACTAAGCACTCTGTTCCAAAAGGGTAATGTCAATGACCATTAATTTTTAACTGTGCAATCCAGAGGCCCCATCTCTCAAAAGATGTTTTCAGTAACTGATGAATGGCTAGCTAGCTAGCTCCTTGTAATTATTTTATTAGGTTTAATATTACTAGCTCACGGAAAGCATCCATAAATGTTCAAATGAATGGCAGTTGCCACACCCAAATAACACAGGAAAATAGCAAAGTGAATGGTTGGGTGCAAGAGATCTCATCCTTGCATAAATTCGCAAATCCCTGCCTTCTCCCTTTTACTTTGAGGATTTTGTTAATCAAGAAGCCTGATGGTGAATTAGACCGACATTAGGAATAATGGAAAATGAGTTGCCTTCCTCAGTCCTACTGGGTTTACAGTAGATTCTTTGAGCTTTATGTGAATGAGGTCTGAGGCTATGTTAGATCTCAGTGTAAAGTATACATTGATGAGTTAGCATTCATTTGTACTCCGCAAGAAGGATGCAGCTGCACACATAGCAGCCAACCCTTTAGGAAGCAAAAGGAGGATGAGAGGCACATACTGCTGCCTCACACAAGACTCCCTGTATGGCTCAAGCATTCACCTAGAATGCTAAAGATTCTAGCAATAAGCTCCTCCTTAATAGCAAGCTGTTCTGCTATCCACTCTCTGCACTATTTTAAAGCAAGAAGCCTTCATCTCCCAAGTCAGCAATAGCTGATGCCTTCCTTTGCTTGAGAAGCCATCATGTATCCTCCTTTGAAAACAAGTACCCATATTTGAAAGCAAATAAATAAGCAGGCTTCTGATTATGCCAGCAAGTAAGTCTAGGATGACCTAGATTTATAAAAATTATACTCTGTGGCAAATATTGCGATCTTATATTTAAATATTATCATAGTTTGGTAAGTTTGTTCTCATGGAGGGTTTCCAAAACATCATCCAACCAGGTCAAATGGTAATAAATGTTGTTAGTGTCATGTTAACTAGCTCACAGACTATTTATTTATTAGCCATATATGGCTTTTTAAAAAGTCTGATTTGACTTTTAAAAACACAGTGTTGATTAATGGTAATGTCTTTCTATTTTGTTCACTCAAATACCGTTTTATACAATAGTTGCTATCAGGAGAGATTTCTGTAATTGTAAATGGCAATGCTGTTGCACCCACATAGTCCAGCAGATGAGCAATGCTGTGGGTGGGTACTGAAGGCAAAGCATGCTCCTCAGGTCTCATGCAGCTCTTACATATCACTAACAGGCTACAGCCACTGCCCCCAAAGCCTACTGAAAGATCATTTTGTTTGAGGCAAAAAGATATTTTTCAAATACATATATGAAATCTGACTATGCAGGCATCAAAAAAGCAACAGGTTACGTTCTGATGCTTTGTTGTGTCTGAGGGAGAACAATAGCCAAGAGGTTCTTGCCAAAACCAAAATATAACTTCCTGTTTTGTAGAGTGTCTCAGAGAAAAGCACACTGAGGAGTGTGTGGCAGCAGTCCCCAGATTACACATTTAGAGGTTTACTGAAAACAACATCAGATTTTTGAGTGGAAGAGTTAAAATCAGCTGCCTAAGAACAAACCAAACAACCACAAAGTAGCAATTTTTAAGATAGGCATTTGAGAGAAGAAGATTCAGCCAAACTTATGGAATATTCCAAATTAATTGTTCTATCACACTCCATTCTGACATAATCCTCTGAAACTAATAATCAGATTTAAAAAATTAAGTCTGATATCTCTATGTGAAAGCTACAAAACTAAACAAACAAGAACTAAATCCCCACAACCATGAAAAAATTATATTGAGAAAATCTAACCTACACTAAAGATAGAGTTCTACAAGTAAATCTCATTAGACATGGGCTGTTACAAATAGGTTTAGAACGAGTCTTAAGAAGGAACATGGGATTTCAGAGAGGTGAGTATTACACAAAGGTGGCCAAAAGAATGATTTATCAGAATGCAAGAAACAACATGGAAAAGAAGAATATATTTATGACAAGTAAAATCCCATTAATAGCAGAGAGAAAACAAAAACAGAGTCAAGGGATGCTATAGAAAGTCTTGAAGAAAAGGCTTGAAACAAAGAAAAAGGATGTTAGCATGATTATAAAGAAGACTGTAGTCGTGAAAGGCAGGATAAATCTGAAACACATGTAATTGGTGCTGATGAAATGGAGCAAGAAAAAAAATAACAAGATAAAAACATTCAAAGATACAGAAGAAGAGAACAATCCTGAAGTAAAGGTTTAAAACTCAAGATAAAAAATACACATGATTTTATGGAGGTAGGAAGAGGAGCTAGAGAGACTACACTTTCCATAGAAAGCCTGATGATATAAAAATATAAGCATATTTATATCAAATATAAAAATAAAAGCAACAATAGTTATTATTCATAAAAGGCAAAGAGAATAAAAACACATTGACCACTAACTTCTCTATGAATTATAATCAAATAATATAAGTAAAAGTCTACAGAGATAAAACTATGCCATAAGAATTTTATGGCCAGCCAAACTGTTCCATTTGGCTAACTCTAATGCATGCCCAGTGTGGGAGTCCACTGTAGGGAAAGGGAAGCCACTGTAGATCCCAAATGGATGAAAGACAACCAGAGGGATTATACAACCCTATTGAAGTTTGCAAGTTACATAGATAATTCCATCAGGTGTGTGAGACAGCAGTGATCATAGGTCAGACATTTTCAAAGGTTGAGCTCTCTAGGAACCATCACTGTGCTTGAGGAAGATGAATCTGGTGAGAATTTTAGGATGGGTAACAGATCATGGGTAAGGGGTATTCCTAGGGCTAATGTGTGAGGAGGACTTTCCTGACATCATGAAAAGAAGGGAACTAGAGAGAATATCTGGGATTTATTTGATGAGGGAAGGTCTAAGCAAAAGAGTTTTGGCAAATAGATGCAAATGAGAGGCTGGAGGTGGGGGATTAGACTGAACACTCAAGTATGGCTACTGGGAATTGCTGCTAACAATTCCCCAGTCTTGTCGGATTTCCCTGAGTTAAGTATGTAAAAGGCATCACTTCAGAGGTGGACAATTACAGATCAGATCAGCAGATTCACCTCCACTAGAGCAGGGTCCACAGATAGTGAAACTAGAGAGGATAGTGAAGGAGATGTGGGTGCAGGGATGTGTACACTGAAATGCCAGAGGCACATTCCTGAGGGGGGACACAAGGAAGACACCACTCTCTTCACCGCTATGACAAGATGTAGAACCTCAACCGCCACAGACTTCATTCAGCTCATCCTGGCAGAGTGGTAGGTAGATGCCATCACTGCGCACAGATAGGAGGACACACAGTTTTGCCCACTCTGACAAAGTGGGCATCCAAGTTTGTCTTTACCTATGACCATGGTTGACAAATACCGTCATCTACAAGCAAAAGGTAGTAGCTGGGGCTTGACAGTTTAAACCAACTCTGAAATAAAAACGTATTTGGATTCTTATTCCATTTCTACCTGTACTGGGGTGGCATTAGGCAAATGACTTCCTTCTGCTGAGTCAGCCTAGAATATTTTCTCCTTGTGAGGCTTTCATAAGGTAGAAAGAGTAAAAAAGAGAGAGAGGTCTAGCTGAACCAACACATGATATGTGGGCATGTGGAACCCACCCTTCCACCTACCTACTGCACTCATGGCCGGTTTCCCACAAAGCCACTCCCAGTTCCCAAAGGTATGGTCCTACCTTCTCCCCTCCAAGTAGACACTCACATCTCTTTTTGCCCTGGAAGTGCTGTTTCTTCATCCTGTTTTCTGAATCTTTCTCCTAAGTTCTGCTCTCCATCTTTCTTAGTCACAGGGTGTCTGCCTCTAGTGCCTTTTGCTATTCTGTTCCTCCCTCCTAAGGGCTTAGGATTCAAAAGACATGAAGCCAAAAAGGTGCTTGGTCCAAAAACTTTACCAATTCCCAGGGTAGAACCATAGAATTATGAAGAAGCATCATGACTCAAGTGACTATTTTTTCTAGCCCAAAATCAGAGGGGGGTGGAGGAGGGAGAGAGGGAGGGAGGGAGGGAGGGAGAGAGAGAGAGAGAGAGAGAGAGAGAGAGAGAGAGAGAGAGAGAGAGAGAGAGAGGAGGAGGAAAGAAAAAAATCCCAGTAATTCCTAAAGAAAGCCCTCACTGTGAACATCTCCCATAAATCATGAATGTACAGACTTTGAAAATATACAAGGCCACGAGGCAATGGGGAAGGTTATGCTGTGAGCCACAGAGCGCAGCTTGTGTGTGAAGTCCTTAGGAGGCCATCAGACCAGCTAACATATTTGTAAGCACAGAGCCTCTTTTGTAAGGTGAAGACTGAAGTTGTTCTCAGGCCACAGAGTCAATCTCTCTTTAGTTCTAATGTTGACCAGTGTTAAAACTGCCAAAGGAATGGTTTGACCCAATGCCATGGTCTAGCAGAACCCTGGTCTTTTTTTATTAAGTTAGAAACAGAGATATTTTAAGATTCTTATTATGGAGCTGTGAAATATCTTTATCACAAAACAAAGCATCTCTGAATTCTGCATATGCTCGTAGCATGTTAGTCTAGTGGCATTCTAAGTTTCATAGAGGCAGAACCCATCCTTCCAAACCCAGGACAATGGTCTTGCATCCCAGGGGACTCAGACAACAGGCTCTGTACTGGTTGCCAGTAGAGAGAGATAACTAAAGCAACCGTTCAACCTCCACGGGGACTTAGGGAAGTCATTTCTCCTGCTCTTCCTTCTTGGAAATTGATTGCTTAGCCAGATTGCTGGGGTGAGCTTTCAGCTGTGATGCTATTCAGGTGTGCAAAATACCTGGCCATTTAAGAGAAAGGCAATGTGGGACACCTAAATTTCAAAATATTCTCATGTAAAAATTCTTTCTTAAATTGGACTCAGTAGCAGAGTTTACTAAAGGAGATACACTTTCTTCCTCAGGGGATCTTATCCAGTGAGGGTTAATACTGGCTTAGTATCGGGACTTCCTCATCTAAGACTATTTTCAAGGCTCCTTTTAAACACAATAAGAATCCATCGTCTTATTTAACTAAACATTTAGTCAACCAGCATTCACTGAGCATCGATAAGGTGACAGGCCCTCGGCTAGTTACAAAGTGCAGAGGTAACTACACTGTGGCTCTTCAAGGCTAGAAACATAAGTACTTATGCTACACTAAAGAAATATGAGAAAATAAAGTTCTATGGTCCCAGAGGAAGAACAAATTAATTTTGTTCAAATAGGATGATGGGAAGACTCCCAAGGAGGTTAGGTTTACACAAGGATTTCCTTTTCCCACTTTCTCTAATTCATGGGCATATTAATTTTCTTTTTTAATATATTACTTTAAATTAAAAGCAATTTCTATTGTAGTGAACCATAAGAAAAGATTTGGAGAGTTATCCAATTCCTTTTTGTAAATTACAATAAGTGGGATTCCTCTAGGATAGTTAAATTTAGATTGATAATATATTTTGCTTCTTATACTTTAAAAGACATTTTTTTCTTCCTCAAACTACTTTTTTAAATATATTTTTGATACCTTATTTACATTTAAAATGTTTTCCGCTTTCCAGGTCTCCCCTTTGGAAACCCCCTATCCCATCCCTCCTTCCCCTGCCTCTATGAGAGTGCTCCCCTACCCACCCACCCCCTCCAGTCTTCCCTCCCTGGCATTTCCCTATACTGGGGCCTCTAACACTCTCAGACCCAAGGGCCTCTACTCCCCCTGATGGCTAACAAGTCCCTCCTCTGCCACATATGTGGCCAGCACCATGGGTCCCTCCATATGCATTCTTTGGTTGGTGGTCCAGTCTCTGGGAGCTCTAGGGATCTGGCCAGTTGACACTGTTGCTCCCTCCCCATGGGGCTGCAAACTCCCTCAGCTCCTTCAGTCCCTTCTCCAACTCCTCCATCTGGGACCCCATGCTCAGTTCAACAGTTGCTGTGAATTGAATCATGGGTGTCCTGAACTTTTGGGCTAATATCCACTTATCAGTGAGTACATACCATGTCTGTACTTTTGTGATTGAGTTACCTCACTCAGGATATTTTCAAGTTCCATCCATTTGCCTGTGAATTTCATGAAGTCATTGTTTTTAATAGCTGAGTAGTATTCCATTGTGTAAATGTACCACATTTTCTGAATCCATTCCTCTGATGAGGGACATCTGGGTTGTTTCCAGCTTCTGGCTATTATAAATATGGTTGCTATGAACATAGTGAAGCGTGTGTCCTTATTACATGTTGATTTAATAATCAATGAGATGCTGTCTTGGTGACCAACTTTGAAACACAGCTGAGTAAAATGTGACAATGAAGCATACAGATGGATAGTTTTGTCAAATTATAATATAAAATTGAGTGAAAAGCTAAAAATAAAAAGTTCCATATGTGATATGATATTATCAGCATGAAATGTGAATCCAGATCTTCTTCACAGGCAAATAAAAATAGTAACATATATATATATATATATATATATATATATATATATATATATATATATACACACACACACACACATACACACACATAGCTTTAAATATATATTGTACACATGTTTTAAAACTGTAAATACTGTAGAATGGATAAATCTAACACAGAGAGGGCCTTTATGTGCACCTTTATCTGTGGTAGGGACACTTAGTATCTACTTTCTAAGCTGTTTTCAAGGCTATAGTGCATTATTAATAGCTATAACCACTATGGAATATAATAGATTCATGGAGTTAATTCTTTCCATTATCTGTGATTTTACTTTGAGCACTATCTCTTCAGTCCTCCCAACCTCTGGTAACCACCATTGGATCGCTGCTTCTATGAGTCATAAGAACATAAGGGTGAACCTGGATCTAGATACACAGAAACAAAGACTCAATGGTATGCAGGGACTTTCTCAGTGTGCAGAAAAACGGTCAAAAAGAGTATCCAAGCTGAAAGCAGCATGAGCTGATGTTAACAGTTGGGGATGGTTGGCATATTGAAAAATTTGCAGAGTCTATTTGGCTAAAAGCCCCACTGTATAAATAAGTAAGAGGGTGGGAACACAGTAGCTCCATCTGTGAAGGACAATACTAACTGAGTGACGCTAGAAGTGCATATTCTCACCCTACTTGTATGACTCTCCTAGGAATGCCATAATAAAATGTGATCCAGAGTATGTGGCTTCAGCGACAGAAACTAATTTTCTGATAATTCTGGAGCCTAGAAAGCCACGGTCAAGGTGTCACCAAGGTCTATTTTTTGAGACCTTTCCATGGCTTGCAGATGGTTCCTACCACAAGTTCTAACAGTAAGCTCATAGTTCCAAAGTCTCTGAAGAGTTCTGTGTTTTCTAATATCTTCCTATAATACATGAGTCACTGGATCAGGGTCCCTCTTAATGACTAATGTCTCTTTGGATCAACTATATATCTTCATATATTCTACTTTCATGTAAAGTTACATTCAGAGGCATTAGGGAATAGGTGCTTAATATGTGGATTTGAAAGGGGACCTATTTCACTCAATATCACTATGCAGGATTTCACAAGTTCACTCAAGGATAGTGCTGAAGAGATGGTAGTATCTCTGATAATATTCAGATGGTTTTGATTGACTAAGATTTTGGAGTCATTGCTATAGACAAAACAGGCATTAGACATTTCTAAACATAGTGTGGTGATTTGAATGAGAATGGACCCCATAGGCTCAGATATTTAAATATTTGTTTCCCAGTTGCTGAACCTATATGAGGAGGTTTGGGAGCTATGATCTTGCTGGAAGAAGTATGTCACTAGGGTGCATTTTGAGAGCTTAAGATTTGTTCAAGTTCATTCACTTTGTTTTCTGCTTGCAGTTTCATTTCAGCTGAGAACACTCAGCTCAGTTTCCAGCTCCAGTCACAATGTGTATGCTGCCATGTGTCCTTGACATGATGATGACAGACTCTAATCCCTGACCATAAGGGTCATGGTATTTTATCACGGTAACAGAAAAGTCACTAATACTTAAAGCAACAGTATTGCACAACTCTGTGTGTGTGTGTGTGTGTGTGTGTGTGTGTGTGTGTGTGTGTGTGTGTGTGTGTGTGTGTTTTAAAAGAATATGCTTGCAACAATACTGGGCTGTAGACTGGTAGATCAGAAGAGAAAGGAGACCCTTAGAGGCTTTTGTGACCCAAGGAAAAGACAGCAAAGAATACAAAAGCGATCCATATACCCATTTATGCTTCATCCAAACAGGAACATATAATAATAATTTTAAAAGACCATTCAACTGGGATCTCTTACTTAAGTTGATTATTGAACTCTTACCTCACAGAAATTTCCAGTACTTGCAGGTGACCCCATTAAATCCCTTCCCAGTTCTGCTTTTCCACTTAGACTTGATTCCATGCATAATATTTATCCAAATCTCTACCTCAGAGTCTTTCTGTGCTCTCACACATACTCTCTGTGACCTTCAGGATGAGGTCTCCATTTGTCACATTCTCCAGTCAATCCTTAGCAGTAGCAAAACAAGAGCTAAATAAAGAAATTAAAGAAGCAATAGTAGGAAATGAAAAGGGGATACAAACTAAAGAGATGAAGTTTTAACAGGGACTGGGAAGGATTTTAGGACAATTTCTCATCTGAAGAATGATCTTTTGTTGTTTGAGGATATAGACAAGGTAGCTGAGGCAAAAGACATGTTGGTACAGCAGTCATTCTGGCCATAGCTGAGACAAGAGAAATATTAATCATGGAGGAAGTTCCTAGTATGAGTTCCTCTAGTACCTGGGAGGGAGCCAACCAATTCCCTCCAAACACAGGCATGGGCAGTTGAGACACAGAATTGCAAACTCATCTTCCAAAGTATGGGCTCAGCTGATATTATGACATTCTGGTCAGGAATAGGTTTACTTCCTAATTTTTCTTTAACATATATGTTGATTAAATTACCAGTATAGAAGACCCAAGAAAGTATAATGTAGTGGCTAATGGGGCAAAACTTATAGCCATAGTGACATAGTGACCTATTATTTTCAGTTAGACTTTGAACAAGGTAACAAGGTATTTGAGAATTCTGTGCCTCAGTGGTGTGTGTGTGTGTGTGTGTGTGTGTGTGTGTGTGTGTGTGTGTGTGTGTGTGTGTGTGTAACATGCTCCCATGAGACACTTTCTTGGTGAAGATTATGAAGATTAAAAAATGAGTGGAAAGATCAGAGAGATTTGGGTAGAGAAATGTGGTAAGTGCTTGGAATACCCCTGGAGAACCGAAAGCAGACAAGGATAAGAGCAAATGTGACCTTGCTTTTTCTCTTTCTAGGCAATCATGATTTTTGTGTGATGTTGAGAACTTCTGGGTTTGTATAGCAACTGGAATTCCTGGGAGCATGAACTACAAACTATCCTGATAGAGGGTCACGAATGATCAGGGTAATATGTCAGTACAGTTCCCCACTTTCAGTTTTTATGTTTATTCATAAACATAAAACTGCTGTCCAATTAACTTTAAAGGCAACACTTTTACTCAGTATGACTTTGAAAGCAACTGCGGAATCACGGGTTAGTTTATTTCCTAATACTAAACTTAACAAATATGTTTTTAATGCTCATGTCCACGCACAACCCAGAATCTTCTTGCACATCTTTTGGCAACAAGTCACTATTGTTACAGTCAACAATTAAGGGTAAGATCTGTTCATTTGGGCTCTGACCTAAGTTCAATTCTACCTGCCAAGGGTTGTGAGATTTGCTACTCATGTCTACTTTATAGATTATACAAAGCAAGAATGAAATCAAGTGGTTAACAGAAAATGGTTACTCCAGTGAGTAGCCTGAAGTGGATGAGAATCCACATCTACAACCTTCCCTTTGCCATGAGAGATAAGCATAAGTTGTCCTAGAGACTCATCTTTCCTCACAATGTCTAACCCAATGCTATGTCCTCTGTAGGTGTTCATTAATGTTTATTTTCTGTCCAAAGAAGTCTTAAGAAATGAATATTTTATTCCTGCTCAGGGATAACTCACATAACATGCTCTGTTTTCTTTCAGAGAGAAACTTGTGTATTTGAATCTTTCTCCTGGGATTCTTGCCAGGTACCATCATTCCAAAGACTCTAGCAGAGCAAGTGTTACTCACTGACAGACCTTGGGGTCATGGCCCCATGGAGCTCAGCATCCACCCTTTCTCACATGTGCCTTCTGCCTTGCTGATACTACTGATTTTAGTCTAGCACCATAGCACTGAATCACACCTCTTATCTGGCTAGACATAATATATTCATGTCAAATGGTTGAGATAAATGAGTCTTATATAGTCTACCAGAAGAGTCCTCTGTACAATCCACTGACTAAATTAACTGGAGTATAATTGGTTGCTATCTTTTACTCTCACTACCCACACTGAATCTAAGCATTTAACCATCTTGTTGGCTTCTTCTCTGCTATGTTAGCTTACTATATACTATTAAATGGCTGCCTCTGTTAACTTTTTCCTCA
Source organism: Uromys caudimaculatus (assembly GCA_028551405.1). Classification (NCBI taxonomy): domain Eukaryota; kingdom Metazoa; phylum Chordata; class Mammalia; order Rodentia; family Muridae; genus Uromys; species Uromys caudimaculatus. Next base: position 50,974,354 of record CM052702.1, read on the forward strand.
TGGTGATAAGATACCAAAATAAAACAGCTTAAGGAAGGAAATATTTCTTTGGGCTCAGAGTTCCAGAGGTTTTCATTTGGCATGATGGGGAGGGCCTGGAGGAGAAGAGCAACTCACATTGTGGCAGTCTGAATAGAGAGGGAAGGAGTGGGAGGAAGTGGGAGGAAGTGGGAGGGGGAAGGGTTCGGAAGAAGGGGAGAAGGAGGGAGAGGGGGGAGGGGAAACTGTAGTTGCTGTTTTCTTCTACCTTTTCCTTTTATTTATTTTTCAAATATAGGACCCCTGGCTATTGGAGAGCTCTATTCACATTCATGAGTTGGGGACTCTAAGTGAAGCCTCTGGAAACATGGCCTTACAGAGACATACAGGAAGGTACTTGATCTCCTAGGTATTTAGTTCAATCAAGTTCCCAGTCAGGAGTAACCACCACATTGTGATTTGCCATTTTACAACAGGGGAGATGATAAGGAGGACTTTAAGGAGGGAAAGTACCTGGGGAGCGAAATCATTCTCTATCCCTAGGACCCTTCTGCCTTTAGCCAGTGAAAACCCATGCCTAAAGTCAGTAATTTACACAGCGATTTCTAGTCTCACACTTTCAGTGCTGGCTTTTCAAACATCTCTTACATGAATTAACAACCAATGCAAATCTCAGGAAAGACTGAGGAACTTGAACATAACTCCAGTTTCTCTTAAGGAACTTTTAAAATGTACTTATTAGCCTTGTTTTGTTTCTCCAGAAAAAAGAAAATCTACCCTTCAAACGTAAATTTGGAATGAAAATGTGTAAAATCTCAGTCTTTTAGATGATGGAATGGAGGACTAGAGAGGGAAGAGAGGGAAGTGGGAAATCGCACTTCTGTGGCTCCTTTGGAGTTCACACTTTTCTCATGTGACACCGAAGATTTAGGAGATCTACCCCACACAGTCCACAAATGGCAAACCAGTAGAAGTTCCAGTGAGCAGTGGAGTCAGAAGGGAAGACTAGACTCTCCAGTCTGTTTGAATCTGGACCAAGTCTGAGGTCCTCAGCCTCAGGCTTGACTGACATTCTCTTTCATCTTTACTTCAAAATAACCACTCTAGGAAGACAAGGTCTGTGAGGACAGAGGCTCAGCAGTTATGCTCTATATGTCCCACTTAGCTTTGCCACAAACATAGAATTTCCCTTAAAAATTGTTTACTCTCTGTATTTGTAAGGCCCTGGCAGGGCTCTGAGGCTCCTTTCAGCAAGCATTTCTTGGCATCCACAATAGTGTTGGGGTTTGTATATGGGGACTGTATATGGGATGAATCTCCAGTCTCTGAATGGTTTTTCCTTCAATCTCTGCTCTACATTTTGTCTCCATATTGGCTCCTGTGAGTATTTTCTTCCTTTTTTATGAAGGACCGAAGCACTCACACTTTGGTCTTCCTTCTTCTTGTGCTTCATGTGGTCTGTGAATTGTATCTTGGGTATTTGGAGCTTTTGGGCTAATATCCACTTATTAGTGAGTGCGTACCATGTGTGCAGCCAACCATTGGTCTGAGGGCAGGGACCCAAAGGAAGAGTTAGAGAAAGGACTAAAGGAGCTGAAGGTGTTTGCAACCCCATAGGAAGAACAACAATATCAACCAACCAGATCCCCCAGAGCTCTCAGGGACTAAGCCACCAACCAAGTACACATGGCTCTAGCTGCATATATAGCAGAGGATGGCTTTGCCAGGTATCAGTGGGAGGAGAGGTCCTTGGTTCTATGAAGGCTAGATAGATGCCCCAGTGTTGGGAAATCTAGGGTGGAGAGACAGGAATGGGTGGGTAAACACCCTCAAAGAAGCAGGGGAGGAGGGATGGGATAGGGGGTTTCCGGGGTGGGGGGAACCAGGAAAGGGGATAACATTTGAAATGTAAATAAAGAAAATATCCAATAAAAAATTGTTTACTTTCTTCTCTAAGGTAGTCATTCTATTGGCTAAGTATAATTATAAATACATTGTTTTTGTTTCCATGCTTATAAAAATTAGTACAACGAGGGCATCCTCAATCTGAATGCCTCCTGCTTACTCTGCAGTCACCACTTATAGCTTGTCTGACTAGCTCCTCACCAGTCAGTCCCCAAGGGAAAGGAACCCACTTTCACAGAGATTCCTTCATCTCTAGGGCTCTGACAGACATGCCATACAACTGCCATGTTTAGTATGTTTCATATACCTGGTATACTCAAATGACAGAGGATGGCTAAGGTCAAGAGACAACAGACCACGCCTTAGCTAGGATGACAAAGCTACTCTGAACTCTTGCAGTTACTCCTCCTCTAATATTCATTGTCGATCCCAGGCTGTTTGTATAGATGACGCAGATAGGTAGGCAGGGTCAGAACTGACTCTTTCTAAACTATGTCAGCTTCTGTGTGTCTATCTGATGTCTGGGGCATAGATGCTGTTTTTCCATATTAGGGGATGAAGGGCTGTAGCGACTCTTTTTTTAATCATTAGTATTCTTACAATATTTTTCATTTAATATTTTATAAGTACATTTTCCTGTTCCCAAAATGTGAAGATTACTGTCTTATAGGTTATTTTGCAACAAATTAATTTTAAAGCACTTACCAATTACAAAACTAATGTTTTGCCGAGAGGTCTCATGGGATAAATGCATTCTAACGAAAGAACTAAATTCACTATCTTATGGGATATGAATCACTTTGGGCTGCTCCTCTGCCTGCCTGGAAAGAAGCCAGCTCCGTTGTCTACAGTTTGTGCAACCTACAAGGGCACTCACTGCTGGAGTTAATGAGAACTATGGGCTTAAGGGAAAGTCTCATTACTTGGGAACCCAAGAAGCCCTCATCACCCAGCACAAGATAGGAAGGGAGCATCAGCCTCGTTAGTCTTCAGAAATTGGGATTAAAGCTCTTTATGAACTAAAGCTTTATATTTATTTACTTTAGAGATGTTCAAAAAGCAATCCTGATTTTAAAAATGTAAGCTGGAAAAAAATTCTTGATAATTGAATATTTGTGTGTAGTTTTCAATGCTAGGTGTAATACATGGTTGTATTTAAACCTTAACAATGATCCTGGTAGCTAAAAGGACAAGCTTTGGGCTAGACAATCTTACATTAGACTTCAGGTCCATCCCTCACTGTGTTACACCTGCTGGGTCACTTGTCTGTGCTTGGCCTCATTGTATATTGGATGTTAGGTTATCATATCTAGCTTGCAAGTCTGAGGCAGGAAGTAATTGAAATGATGTATCTAATGCATTTATCAGGGTACCCACAAGGCAGTAATTTTCAAGTCTATCATCTCTGTCTGTTTATCTATATCATCTGTATCCACTTATCTATATGAGGAGCCAGAGGAAAATGGAAAATATATTTGTGACACATAGTTACAATTTTTATAGTAAAATAGTAAGAGAATAAGAGCTTCTGTCCCATAGATTTTAACATTCAGACATATGATTGTGATCTTTGACATAACAGTGAGTTATGACATAATTATTGCTGGCCTCGGTTTACAAATGAAGAGAATGAGGTATGAGCATTTCTTTCACAGAATTGTCTCAGCACTAGAAGCCTCATTATGTATAGATTGTTTTCTATAATATTATCTAAAATGAGATGAACAAGATGACCGTGTTGTTCTATCAAATGGATATTTATAACCTGATTATGTATATGCATAAGAGTGGTCATGATAGATTTATGCACACAGATTTATTTATTCTGTCTCTACTGTGTATCCCACTAAGCAGAAAGGCTCAGGAATTACAGTAAAAGAACCTGGATTCAACTTCTGACTCTTCAGCTAAGTTGGTACCATATGACAGTACTGTATAGACATATATAAAAAACTGCCTGTGGGTAAATTGGTTTCCTCTACCACTAAGATTATATATATATATATATATATATATCCATTTAAGGAGCACAAGAAGTATGAAATCTCAATACTTGGTAAACCATGATGTGTTGTAGAAAGGAATATTATCGTGAGACTATTCAGAAGCAGACAGCTTTCTCTCATTACACCTTAGCCCAGGAGGTAACACACGATAAAGGATATAGCTCTGCTCTTTAGGAAATATTCTTCATCAGTACAACCACTGCTATCAATTATAATATGACTATGTTCTGCACTAGGGAATTCAACCATGGGACTAAGTAGGCATATCCTCTGTTATCCATGCTATGCACCCAGAGGCAGAATCTCACCCAGACACACTGGCATCCCAATCTCACTCCTTTTAAACATGCTCAAAAGGCAGAGTGTAAGCCAAGAGTGCCTATCATTCTGCTTTGTGTTCCTTTGCACCACACAAATAGTATTCATAAGATCACAACGTACTTTCATACCTACAAGAACAAAAAATTTCTTAAAAGCCAATAAAACAGAATTGCTAAACTCATGAAGAAATACACATGCAATTTGTTAGCCAAAAATTAAATAAAGGGAGTGCATTGAAAACTTCACAGTAGCCAGGGGATAAACACTGGAGAATCAGATACTGGGTTTATGAAAGCAGCTTGAAGTCAGAGTTAAAGAGAACATCTCATATAAACCATGTGCTGGATGCTGTCAAACAGACCAAGCAGAGGAGCGCCCACAAGACACTTTCAATCCAAATTCTAACATACCCATGGAAACTGGAAACTGGTGCTAATTAATGAATATACATGCACATATTCTACCAACTCTAGTTCTGACAGCCGTGTGTGTGTGTGTGTGTGTGTGTGTGTGTGTGTGTGTGTGTGTGTGTGTGTGTGTGTATGCACGTGTGTACCTACACTCAATGTTTCCTAGGGCATTTCAGAGTTATTTGCAACATGCTAGCAACGTGGAGGAGTCTAGAATGAAGGAGGTGACAAATGGTGAAAGGTAGATATTGGGATCATTGTTCTATACTAATTCTGAATCACTTTCCATTCGGGGATATGAAGGGAAATGAAAGAAAACAGGAGGAGAAAGGGAGGTTGAGGAAAGAATTTAAAAGTCACTTATACCAAGCAGGTGAAGAAAAATAAATAAGTCCAAGCATATAGTAGAGAAACTTGCCTAAATCTCTGTCACCTTGATCATGGTGCACACTATTTGTTTTTGCATTTTGTCTGCAGAGTTTTTGGCTGCTTCCTCTTCCTAGCCCAGCCATCTGGCTTATCTACATTAAACCATGGGTTTCAGTAACACACAGGGTTTACCACTCTCTCCCCCCAGCTCCCACTGCTCCTTAGAGTCAAGAACCCATGAGCAGACGGAGGCAAGAGAAAGAACTTAAAAACACTAAGATGGAAACAACTGCCCAAGAATGATGTGACAGTGCTCCACAGGATGCCATCCTTTCCCAAGGGACATCTGTTTCAGTGGGTCCCGAAACCTTCAAGCCAGAGGTGACTCAGAGTAGGAGTCTTTCCAGTTTACTGTCTCTCTACTCTAGTGGCGTGAGTGGTTTAGGAACACAGCACAATACAAACTCAAAATCAGCAGCTCTTAGGAGCACAGGGGAGAGCAATTGTGGAGACAGCATTGAAGCAGAAGACGGTAACACTTCATTGATATCGGGTGGTTGATGAAAGTGAGAAAGGAAAAGAAGCACAATCCATAGGAACAAAACAAATTGTACATTTATTTTGGCAGCGATAGAAGTAAAGATCTCCTTAACAAGAACTTGAAGTAAGAGCAAACGAGTGTGGGTGATGTTGTCTCAGAGAAAGCATTTCACCCTGGGAGGCAGAACCTGCTTCTAAGCCATCATTCCTTGAAGCAGACCTTTATAAGGCTAGGTGTTCCCAGTGGACACCAATGGGGCCTTTGTTTGGAGAGTTTATTAATCAGCATTTGCTTCTTTCACTATTGGGAATACAGACAGGGAGAAAGAGAAGCAATTCATCCATAAACTTGGACGCATGAGATGAGGGCTTGCCAATCTGAGTTCTTTGTACTCTAATCGCACACAGTAACACAGCTCAAGTCCACTAGAGGTAGTGCTCATGAGGTGGGTTTAAAACAAGCTCTGACTCTGTAAGTGTGACATCAAAAATAGTAATCTTGGGATGTTGACCAGTTGTGGTTTTCTTAGCCCATTTCTATGCATTTATACATACTTGTGATAGTAAAAAACACGAGGTTGTGAATTTGAGAGTGAGTGGGTGATGGTGCATAGAAGGGCTGGGAGGGAAAATAATATACTTATTAAAAGGAAATTGATACTGAAGTATACAATTTTTAAAAAAAAAAAAAGGTTTTCTCCATCTGTACGTGGGAAGTAGAGATTGGTTTAAGTGAGTTATAAAAGGGGAGGCATAAAGTTAGGAGGGAGAAGGGAGTAGTTATGACCAAGACTCATTGTACAAATGTGTGGAACTTTCAAAAAATAAAAACATTGCATGTTTTGTCTAAGGGGACAGAAGCAATGTATATATAGTAAAGGGAACACAGGGTTGATCAAAGCGAGTAGTAATGGGGAAAATTCTCTCCGTATATAAATGGAAAGAAGGAGCACAGTGTTTACTCCCCAGGCTGCTTCTCCGGCTTATGCTTCCATAACACTGTATTCTACTTGGAGATGGTTTCCCTGGGATTTCTATCATGGCTCAACACTAACTCAGTGCATAGTTTGGTAGCATAGTTGAATACATCTGGCAGGCCAATTTAGACATGAGAACATCCTTGCTTCAACATTAAAGACACACAGGTAGTTTAGACACCAAGAGGGCTATATGCAAAAATGTCCTGAAAATCTTACAGATCACTTTAGTTCCAGAGTCTGAGATAAAGAAATGACAGACCCGCATGTGCTCTAGAATTCCTTAGCATATTCTCTCTTTTAAATTATCTTATGAAGCAGTTTTAAATTCACAGAAAATTGCAAGGAAGGTGATGAGATTTCTCACATTCCTTATCAGCTAAATTCATAGACTTTCTCACAAAGTGGCACGTTTGTTACAATTGACAAACCTCTACTGATTCATCGTAACTGTACACAGCAATTGTTTTCTTTGGGTTATTGAGATACCATAACCAGAAGTTCACTATCTCAAAGTCCTTTGTTCAATGCTATGGTTAGAAATGGGGGGAGGATCACTAGATAACTACTGTCCTTTTTGCTGTCTAAATAATTGCCTTTCCAGAGGCCTGGAAAAATGACTCAAAGGTTAAGAGCACACACTGCTCTACCAGAAGACCAGAGTTTACTTCCCAGCAACCACCTGTTACACCAACTTAAGGGGCTCTGACACCCTCTTCTTCCTCTATAGGCTACTGTGCTTACATACACACACAGACATGAACACATGTACATAGTTAAAAATACATCTAAAAATTGTTTCTACTTTTGTCTTTCTAGATTGTGCATTATAGGAAGTGTATAGTATGTAGACTTTTCAGATTATCTCTATTTTTTCAAGATACTCATATGCATTTAAGTTTTCTCTAAACATTTTCATGATTTGGAAACTCCTTTGTTAAGCGTTGAATAATATTTCATTTTATTAATGTACCGTCATTTATTTAACTACTTGCTTACTAAAGGGCATGAAGGTGGTTTCCAATTTCCAACAATAATTCATAAAGGAGATGTTAAGCTAGTTGGAAGGGTGTGTGTGTGTGTGTGTGTGTGTGTGTGTGTGTGTTTTCAGGGATGCCAGGCCCTTCCAGCGTTGTTGCACATTCATGCATCTCTAATAGCAATGAGTCAGGGGCAGTTGGCTCCTCTTCCCTACTAGCATTGGGTGTTATCAGTGTTCCAGACTTGGGCCACTGTAGTAGGTGTGTGGTCCGATGAGTACCAGTGCCCTGCTCCCTTGTAGAGATTTAGTAGTGTTAATAAATAATCTTTTCATTAGGCTTTCTGGAATCCTCTGCAAATATCCCTCTCCGTTTCCAAACTGTCTTAAAATCTATCACAATGTCATTAGGGACTACTAGCCACATATTCTAGGAAAGATATAATTACAGAAAGCTAGAATAATCCCACTACACAAAACTTCTTATAAAACTTCCTAAGATAGACAAAAATGGAAACAAACAACACACGCATGCATGCATGTGTTTGTGTGTGTGTGTGTGTGTGTGTGTGTGTGTGTGTGTGTGTGTGTGTGTGTGTGTATAAGTGAGTGTATGCGTATGTTCCTCTGAAGCACTATTGTCCATCATTAGAATTTCACAGCCCTGAGAACCAGGACAAGAAAGCTTCAGTAACTTGTACCAGATCACAAATCTCAAACTCAAAGATTAAACTTGAACCCACATAATCTAAGAATACAGTGTGATTTTAAATCTCCTTGCTAAACTTCTTTCAAAATAAGTTCTCAAGGGCTGGAGGGATGGCTCAACCGTTAAGAGCACTTGTTGCTTTCTCAGGGGAACCTGTTTTAATTTGTATCACCCTCATGGCAGCTCAGAAGGATACACAACTCCAGTTCCTGGAGTTCTGACACACTCGTCTGACATCAGGCACTAGGCATGAATGTGATGCACAGACATGCATGCAGGGGAGCCACTAATGCACAGAATCACCCAGGTGGAAATGGTTTTGATGGCACAAAAGCATCAAAGAGAGGAGTTGAAGTTTGGCACCAGGGGAGGACAGGAGAGGCCATTGGTGAATGTGCAACATCAGTTACCATGGAGACCCCACTATATTGAAGATGTCAGTGCTGCCTGATGACCACTGAGGACAGCATCAGATACAGAATGGAGCCAACCTGAGCCTATAAGGCAAGTTGTGTGCCTTTTGGTAGCAGATCCTAGAAGTAGTGATATCTAAGTCCTTTGCACAAAGCTCAGATCATGATTCAATCCCAGACATTAGACACTGAGCTTCCCAATCCTGTTGGACTTGGTTTTGCTTTATTCTGATTATAACTGCCCCCTGGTTCTTCCCTTTTGGGATAAGAACTATATATAACTTATTTTTTTTATTTTATAGGAGGTCACAGTTAAGAAACTGAACTTTTAGAGAGACATTGGATATTTTTAAAAAAACATGACAATTGAAGTGTTTGAAATGTTATATTGTGGGACTTTTAAAGGTATGTTACATTTTATATATTGTGGTATTGGTATGAGAACTTAGAGATAACAAAAAAGGAAAAGTTATGGTTTAATGGTGATATATTTGTGTGTCAAGGGGTCAGTTGTACTGCTTAGTTTTGCCCACTTGACACAAGCTAGAGTCATTTGTGAAGAAGGAATCTCAACTGAGCAAATTCATCGTGTTGGCCAGTAAGCAAGTCTGTGGGGACATTTTTCTTGGTTGAGGACTGATACACAAGAGCCCAGCCTGCTGTAGGCCATGCCACCCTGAGGCAGGTGCTCACAGCTTATATTAAAAAGCAGGCTGAGCAAACCACAGAGAGATATCCAGTAAGAACCGTTTCTCAATGCTCCTGGCTTCGTTTCCTGCCTCCGAGTTCCATCCCGGACTTTATAATATACTGTAAGCTGTAAGATGAACCACCCCCCCAACAAACAAGCCAAATAGCAAAAAGACACTCATGTTCATAAAATAAATCTTAATATTTTAAACAATCCTGTTTCTTTAGGATTCAGTACATCATTGACAAACTTGTATTAAAACATGCATATTTTTGTGAGCAGACTGGGAGGTAAGCTGGCTAATAATGAGAGGGTGCTGACAGACCTTCTTCAATCTCTTCCTTGCTTGCTTCTTTCACATTCTTATTCTGTCTGGCCTGCTCCATGACTACTTCCTCACCAGAACCTCTGAGACCTGGATGTGCACCTCAGCTGGTCCTTCTAAGCCCAGTGACCTCACAACAGATGCATCTGGTTAGGTATCTGTCTTAGTTTCTTTACTTAAGAAACATTAGGTTCCCCTTCCTGCCTGTGATCAGAATGCCTTAAAGGTTGCAGTGATACCCCTTAATGGGGTCAATGGGAGGACTGAAGGCATCAGATAATCTCTTCCTACACACACACACACACACACACACACACACACACACACACCACAAATATTCTACAAGTACTTACTAGAGATATTAGATTGTTACATAAAAATCTACACAGGACATCCTAAATAAACTATTTATTAGCTACATTCTAGATCTTACCCATACCACAAACGGATATAGAAGCCACACACATACTTATCCTGGAAATTATTTCTACTGTTAATATACTGATAATTTACTTTCACAACAAATTCACAATATGTGTATTATCTCATGTAGTAAACACAGAGTCAACTCAGATGCATTGCAGCTTAATAACCCATCTAAGTCCTGAGCTTTGAGCATAAATAGAAAGAGGTTGAGCTCATATTTTATGTCAAACCTGTAAACCCAAAACATTCTTCCAGCTACTTCTTGCTCACTCAAGTATATCAATTCCCACTTTGCTCCTGACACACTCCTTGCATTTCCGAATCTCCTCTGAACGTCTGAACACATTTAAACGCTGTCACCTCAGTTTAGTACAACTGGTAGAGAACTGGTAGAGCCCAGTAGGAATGTTGTATTATTTATGTTGTCCAGGCTAGCCTCAAACTCAATAGGTAGTCAAAACTGATGCTGACCTCCTAATCTTCCTACCTTTACAACCCAAGCTGAGTTTTAGAAGTGAGACACCATGCCCAGTTTATGTGGCATTAAGGATCAAACCCAGGGCTTTGTACATGTTAGGCAAGCATTCTATAAACAAAGCTATATCCCCAGATCCTTATTTCTCTAGTCTTAATGATTAGTTGTACAATAAAAATTAAAATCAGACAAAGAAAGTTCTCAGTAAATGCATATCAGTCACATAGAAAATAAAAGCTACTATTTATGAAGTATCAGATTTGTATCCAATTTAACTTTTAAAACATTTGCAGTTGGGAGCTAGAGAAATGGCTTAGTGGTTAAGAGAACTTGCTTTTCTTCCAGAGGACTAGGGTCTGATTCCTTGCATCCAAATGGCAGTTCACAACTGTCTGTAACTCCAGTTGTAGGAGATTCAACAGCCACTTCTGGCTCCCACATGTACTAAGTATACATATGGTACATAGACATACATGCAGGCAAAATACACACACACACACACACACACACACACACACACACACACACACACACACATATTAAATATGAGGTTGATATGTGTACTGGCTAGTTTTGTGTGTCAACTTGACACAAGCTGAAGTTATCATAGAGAAAGGAGTTTCAGTTGAGAAAATGCCTCCATGAGATCCAGCTGTAAGGCATTTTCGCAATTAGTGATCAAGGGGGAGGGCCCCTTGTGAGTGGTACCATCTGTGGGCTGGTAGTCTTGGGCTTTATAAGAAAGCCAGCTGAGCAAGCCAGAAGAAGCAAGCCAGTAAGCAGTATTCCTCCATGACCTCTGCATCAGCTCCTGCTCCTTGACCTGCTTGAATTCCAGTCCTGACTTCCTTTCATGATGAACAGCAGCATGGAAGAGTAAGCTGAATAAACCCTTTCCTCCCCAACTTGCTTCTTGGTCATGATGTTTGTGCAGGAATAGAAACCCTGACTAAAACAAATTGGTACCAGTGAAGTGGGGTATTCCTGTGACAATCTGACCATGTTTGGGGGAGGACTGTGGAAGGACTTTGGAACCTTGGGATAGAAGATCCATTCTGTGTTAAAATCTCTGCGGGGTGTTCTGTAGGAGCTTGGAAGATAATGTTGAGAACAGTGCAGAAATTGGAGGCCTGGCTTGTGAAATTTCAGAGAGAAGATTAAAGACTCCTATCAGGGCCATTACTATTTTGACTGTGAAGTTTCTGTGGTTTTGGCTAGCTGGGGCTGAAGGATCACCTGTGATTAACAAGATACCAGAACTACTAAAGCAAAACCACTGCATTGCTGGGACTATTGATGCTGGTTAGCTGGAGCTAAGATATTAGTGGTGATTAAGAAGATACCAGCATCATTGGGGTAAAATCTTCTGGGAAGTGTTTTCTGAGAACACAAAGAGGCTGCATTCCAGAGACAGCCAGGGTTGTACCTTGTGCTGTGGCAGGACTTGCTAATGTGTAAGAGTTACCCAGGTGGTACTGGTTTTGAAGGCATGAAGGAGTCGTGAAGAGCAGCTGAGGCCTGGGCACTGTGAGAAGCCGCGGAAGGCCACTGGTGAAGGTGCAGTCTCAGTTGCAATTGATGGCCCAGGACTGAAGGGGTCATGCAAAGGAGTTGAGGCTCAGGCACTGTGAGAGGCTGTGGAAGGCCATTGGTGAAGGTGAAACCTCAGTTGCAAGTGACAGCCCAGAACTGAAGGGGTCATGCAAAGGAGGTGAGGCTTGGCACCATGAAGAGGGCCTATGAGAGGCTGTTGGTAAACCTAGTTGCAGCAGAAGACAGCAGTGTTTTGGAGATACAGTACCATGAGATGACCACCAAGAGCAGCAGCAGCAGTGGAGTACAGGCATCTGGAGCCTAGAAAACAAGGTGTGTGGTACAAAAAGCAGAGCTGGAGAAGTGACTCAAGCCCTTGGATGAATCCAGAAGATCGTGAGTAGATCCCAGACATTGGATGGTTGGAATTTGATTTTGCTTTTGATTGTGACTGTGGCCTGATATTTTTCCCTCTTGAAGAAAGAAGGTATTTTAGTGGTGCCCACAGTTAAGAGACTTCTAATGGTAAAAAGACTTTGAATTTTAAGAGATTGGATAGTTTTAAAGGGATTGAAAATTTAATATGTAAGAATTTGCAAAGACTGTGGGACTTTTAAAGTTATTTAGATCTTGGGGATGAATAAGGAAGTAATGGTCGAGGCTTATCGGTGATGTGTTTGTGTGTCAAGTTGACAAGGGGTCAATTGTACTGGCTAGTTTTGTGTGTCAACTTGACACAAGCTGAAGTTATCACAGAGAAAGGAGTTTCAGTTGAGAAAATGCCTCCATGAGATCCAGCTGTAAGGCATTTTCGCAATTAGTGATCAAGGGGGGGGGAGGGCCCCTTGTGAGTGGTACCATCTGTGGGCTGGTAGTCTTGGGCTTTATAAGAAAGCCAGCTGAGCAAGCCAGGAGAAGCAAGCCAGTAAGCAGTATTCCTCCATGGCCTCTGCATCAGCTCCTGCTCCTTGACCTGCTTGAGTTCCAGTCCTGACTTCCTTTCGTGATGAACAGCAGCATGGAAGAGTAAGCTGAATAAACCCTTTCCTCCCCAACTTGCTTCTTGGTCATGATGTTTGTGCAGGGATAGAAACCCTGACTAAGACAACATGTTATTAAATCCATTTTATAAAGGGGATGATAAAGGTGAGAGCATATTGTTGTGCAGTCAATAAGAGACATGTTTGAATCTATGAGATCTGGGTGTCCTCAATGTCATCCTGCATGCTGGTCTCTGAGAAGTTTCTTATTGTAGGTATACATAGGCTGTAGAATAGTGATGAGAGAAAATTAGGTAGAGAAGAGTTATCAATAGAATATATGTAAAGTGAAAATTTGATAACATTTGACATATTCACATGCACACACATGCACACACACACACACACACACACACACACACACACACACAGAGAGAGACCATTACCATAATAGAGCAGACCTATCACACACCCCAAATTTCATCATTACCTTTTATTATCTTATGTTCTCTGCTTTATCATCTCCAGATAAGAACATTATATGTATAATACATTAGTGTTTATGTCCTGTAATTCTACAAAAATGGAGTCAGACGGTATATTTTCCTTGTCTAACCTCTACAATCAGCATACTTACTTTGATCTATCTTGTAATTTTCTGGTTAGCATTTTGCCCCTTTTTGTTGTTATTCAGTGGTGCTCTACCATTATTTTGATTGCCTGAGGTTGGGAGCTATGAAAAATAAAGCTATTATAAACATGCAAATGCAAGACACCCAGAAGGAAAAAGATGAGTCCCATGGGAGAGTGCTGTAGAGTCATTTCTTTCCAAAGTTGCAATCAGGGAAGTCTTCCAACAGTGGAGAGTATATGGAACTAGACAAATAATGAGTATCTACTTCACATTTGAAAAGAGAATAACAGATTAACTTGGACACATCAACAGAACAAATGTCATCCTCCAGCTATTTTGAGCGTAAACTCACTGAGGATTCAATGCAGTAACCAATGACTGTTTTGAAAGGAGTCTGGTTTATCATTCCTTTGAATCATCACTTTAAAAGTGTGTTTGGCACTCGATACACTATACTGTCTGCCGTGGATTGATTTACATAGTATAATGGCACAAGTGGATAAGAATATTATTATTTCTTAAAGAAAATAATTATCTCTATTTTGTTGGTTTTCTTAAGATTTTTCATTCCTATTTTATGTGTATGGTTGCTTTGTCCACATATATGTCTGTTTAACACTTGAATTCAGTGCAGGAGGAGGCCTGAGGAGGGTGTCAGGCCTCTGGAATCAGAAGTATAGATGGTTTGGTAGCTACTGTGTGAGTGCTGGGGACTGCACCCCAGGTCTGCAAGAGCAGCAAGTGCTCTTAACGGCTGAGCCATCTATTTAGCCCTAGTGTTCTTCTTTTTAAAGGAGATAGCATCTCTGTATGGAAACAAAGGTTTCTAAGGTTATCTTGGAAAGATCATGAATCCAGTGACATTTTGAGTTTTACCACAATTGGTTGTACTGGCTGTTGTGGCAGTATAAGCCATGAACATTGGAGTTTATCATTACAGATTCCAGCTTTTCTTGGATTATCTCTATACACAAACCAAGGTTCTTCAAATGAACAACAACAAAAACAAACCCTTACCCTTATTAAAAAGTGTTTACTCTTTTTATTAGATTTCACAAAATTCTGAATTATTTTTCCTAGAAATTCTGCCAATCTAAATTCCCACCTACATCACAGCCCAACAGCCTGACCACCATATGTGATGTGTTCTAATTCTTCCTACGCCTTCTCTATTTCTCATTCCTCATCTCCTTGAAATTAGTCTTCACTATCTCATAGCTTTCCCTCTTCTAGTGAACCCTCCATGGACTCCCTTCCATACTGGCAGTAGAAAGCCACATCCACTTTTATTGAAGAAATCAGACTCAGCTCATTTGATTTAACCATAAATGTCCTATTTCTTGGTGTTTGAGCCTTGGATCTGAGCTCTAGACAAGAATGTGCTATGGTTTGGATATGGTTTGTGCCTCTTCCCCACAAGGTTCATGTTCATATTTTGGAAACATATTTTCTGAGTAAGTATTGGGAGATGGTAGACAGTTTTAAGAGGTAGAGCTTAGTAGACGGTCTTCAGGGAAACTAGAGCAATGCCCTCAAGACAGACTATGGATTCTAAGCTTTTCTCTGACTTTCTGTCTGTTTGACAATGTGACTGATCACCCCTGCATGGGTTCCACTACGAGAATTCCCACAAGGTGAATCAGAGACCTTCGCTATCAGTGATGCCATGTTCTTTCAACTTGCACCCTTCCAAACTCTGAGCTAATTAAAACTTGTCATCTTCCTATTTTGGATACTTCGTTAGAGTTACAAAAAGCCAGCTCCAGCAAGCATTACAAAGTTTTCAATTTGGGCTGACTTTCATAGTTACAATGTTTTGTCTCAGTTGTAGAGCATTAAACCTACTTTGTATTTGGGAAATGAAGAGAGATATTGATTGACCTTTAGTGGAAAGCATATATAGTAAAACCCGTCCAAAGCTTTAGGACTATTATTGATCCCTTGGCAGATGAATCTTCCATATGGAGACTAAATTTAGGTGTAAGGGAAAGGATGCATATGAGGACCCCAAACACTAGAGTTATGAGACGTTAACTCACAATTCTGAAAACCGAAGTAGAAGGATCACAGTTCTCACTCCTCTGCCTGGAACTGAAAGGCATCAGGGTTTAGGCTAACCTGATGCCAGGCACTAGCTCGTAGACAAGGTATGTACTGATGGAGACGAAAGCAGTTTTCAAAGAGCAATGACTCTGGTGTGGTTTTCTTGCATCTGTATTACAACAGAGTATTTTTCACAGAAGATCCTGTTTCACCATAAATTTACTTGAGCAGATATATTTTTATTTTGGTGAGCTATTGATTGATTCCTAAGGTGAACAGACATGATTCTATGAACAGCCTCTCGAATACTCTTTATTTGAAGCTTTTTTTGACATGTTTTTTAAAATTAAATATCTAACTTGATGCTTTAAAGCTTTTTAAAATTTAACATGTTTCCTCATTTGTTAAGAAAAAAAATAAATCTGAGATAAATTCTGTCTTTGGAAAACAAGAATCATCACAGAGGTCTCGTGAGATTAAAAATCCAGGCATATAACAATGCAATTAATTGTTTGCTAGAGATATTATTAAAGCCAATATTTGTAGACAATGTCAGTTTCTGCAAAACAAAGGAAAGATAAATGGGTTTTTTAAATGCCTGGAAAGGATATAGACCTTTATGATGGACGGCGGCAGTCCTGGGTGAGATTAGCCTGCAGCGGCAGCCCAGGGAAGAGTGCCAGGCTTGCTTCCTTGTTATGGCTCAGATTCTACTCTAACACAGTCCCTCTCTGCACATTCAGAGAAAATTGCAAGGACTAACCTGAAAACCAACTGAATACAAGACAAGCTTCAGTGTCTATTTTCATACAGAGGAAACAGATACCCAGAGGCCGCCTGGTCCCAGGTTCCCAGACAATAGTGGGAAATGCTACTTTCATATTCCTCCAGGTGACTCTGACCCCCTTGTCTTTCGAGCTGCAAATTGGCAGGATCAGGTAACCACATTGTCAAGGCCATAATTTAAACGAATCTCGGATGTCTTGCCTAGCCCATGTCTAAAGAAGAGGAGAGAGACAGCAGCAGCTCTGGGGTAAATTGCTTCCTTTCCAAAGAATTCTTTGTTCCTATTTGTTCACGAGTCACAGAGAAGAGCCCACTATAAAATTCCTGTGATTCTATAAACCTACCAGGGCCAATTACATTTCACCTTCTCTGAGGAACAGATTCCCCATTTTTTGACACCTACTGTGAGAATGAACTGGCAATACATGCTCCATGGTGACTGTAAAATGCAGCTGAGTAAGGTTTACCCTACAGCCATGGGTAGGTAAAAAATTGCAAACTGCCTCTGGATGATGCATTACCATTGTAAATGTTGCTTCCTGTGACTACAATGCATGGCCACCCTTGGTAGATGGGTAGGCCCTTGGTAAGCAGAGCCGCTTTATCTTAGAGAGTGTTACCCTGGTGTGATAAAGACAGAGATCTCCACCAAGATCTGGCTGGGGGCCTGGGCTCTCCTATAAATTTGACTTTGGGATGAGTGACTCTCAGTTTTTCCATGTGCAGAATAGACTTTTAGCAAAGTTCTGTTGAGCATTAATGGAATTAAGGACTTGGCAAAGTACCTGATACGTAGAAGATCAATAAATGCTAACCTATTCTTTGTCTTGTATAAAGTTAGATACCACATTTCAAATGCATTGCAATATTATACTGGCTGAAGTCCCATGGACCAACAGGAATTTGTTAGAAATCTATTCTAGAATAGCTTATAATCATTATGTGTCCTGGATGATAAAGGAGCCTCTGAATGCAAAGGCTGTGGCCCCCAGAAAGAGCCCTTTCTAGGGGAGCTAGCATTTGTCTCTACCAGATCCTCTGAGACTGGTCACTCCCTTTTATATCCAGCCCCATTTACCATTGAGAAGGTTTAATTTCTAGAAAATGCTCTCTAAATTGGGCTGAAATTGTTTCCCTGTGCCAGCTAGAACAACCGACGGGTTCTAGTTCAGTCTACTAAGTCACCAAAAACAATACCAATATACTCAATAACAGAAGGTGGGGGTAAAAGGGGTGAAAAAGTCATTTATCTGAACTATGTCACAATAGGTGGGGCCTCACAGGATTGGCCATATCACTTGCCTTACTTAGTTAAGGTTTCTGTTGTTGTGATAAAACACTATGCCAAAAGCAACTTGGTGATGAAAGGGTTTATTTTAACTTAAAGCTCTCTGGTCATACTGCATCACTGAGGGAATCCATGGTACAATTTGTGCAGGAACATGAAGGCAAGAACTAAAGTAGAGGCCATGGAGGAAGGCTGTTTTCTGGCTTGCTCTTCATGGTTGTCTCAGCCTGCCCTCTTATAACACCCGGGACTGCCTGCCCAGGAGTGGAACTCTCACAGTGGGCTGGGCCTTTATCTATCACCCACTAATTAACAAAATACATCACAGCTTGTCTACAGGCTAATCTTCTGAAGGCATTTTCCAAATTGTTGTTCTCTCTCCTCAGATGAATCAGCCTGTGTCATGTTGACGAAACAAACAAAAATACCAGATATCTCTCTTCTAGGGTAAAGAGATACTAAAGGCCAAGGCTGAGCATTTATAATTGCCAAGGGTGAACCACACTTCCATCTTTGGAAGGAGGGAAGAATATGCTACTGTATTGTTCATTCAGGTAAAGAAATGAAAAGACATTGGGTTAATTGGGAGATAGTGCTTATATTACAAACAGGCACTCATCCCTCCATTCATTGATCAGGGTCTGTTGCTAACTGACTACAGAAAGGGATTCCTTGCCCACTGATGAGGCTCTCACAATAAGGATATGTGTAAGTTTAGTGACGTGGATCAGGGTTAGAGTGCTGACTGATAGTAAGGGTATTTATGATAGCTCCTTGAGAAATAATAAAATATAGACAATAAGACATAATGCCAGTGGTATCATTGGTGAATGAACTTGAAAACAAGAAACAACAAATACGAACCTTTGAATGCTATTTCTACTTTTAAAAGTTATAAACCCTAATATCAGCAATTTTCATCAGCAAGATCAACACAGCCATTCACTAGTTGGGTCTCTCAATGGTCAAAAGTGAAAGTATCAAAAGAGATGAAGAAATGAAGGGGAAATGCTGAGAGATTGTGTATTCTTCTTCTCAGTCATCCGATGCTGAGTTTTACTTCTGTATATGTAAAGATACTTTTCTCTTGGGAAGACATAGTAAGAAGTGGCTGGAAATCACCTTAGGTGTGAAGATGTGAGTCTTAGCTACCAGAAAAAACTTAGAGACTTTTTCTTAGTCAATAAATGAAAAATTCAGTAAAGCACAGGCTAAATGTGCTAAACAAAGGAGAAAAACCACTTCATGTAGGCAAGCCATATTGGTGAGCAGGGGTTACAAGCCCTTTGGAGAATCTGCTCAGTAGCCAATGGAAACACAATGCTCTTCTAAATGTAGGACCAGCCTCCAATGCTACAGAACAGATATAGGATGGGAATGGGTGATTTGGATGGGGGAAGGGAGAGAGGGCTGATGACAGGGTATTATTATGGAGCCCAGGGCCACTGAGCTCTTTAAGTAAGAGAAAGATCCTAGGGACCAACTGATATTCTCTAGTTCCTCTAGAAGGCATTGGATCCAGCTCACCAAAGTCTGTAGACAGCAAAAGGGTTGTAATGAGCTAGGTGGCCCTTTCTGTACAAGATCAAGCTCAGTCGGTTTCTAGTTTCCCAATGGCATTTGCTAACCTATTTTGGAATCTTTAGGGTGAGAGCTCTCAGTCTCTCCACAGCCTATTCTCTCTCCAAAGGGGGTCATTGGTCTATGGCATTTCTCTATCATGCTGCACACTCATACAAAGAGACATATATCTCCAGGCAGTTAATGGTCTCCAGGGGAAAGCTGACCACTCTCTGAAGCCCTCTGCTGCCCTCCACTGGCCACACACGATGGGCAGAGTTTGCTCTTCAGCTCTGGGCAAGTGCAGTATAAGATGGATTCTCTCAGAAGGCTAGGTGAACTTCCACTCTGCCCCAAACAGAAGCTTACTGTACTGGAACACAAGGACATGATAACATAGGCAAAGTTTCACTCTGAAGACTCTACTCAAAATCATTCTGCACAGAAGGGATGCTCACCTTTCATTTCCTAAGCACATGTGGAATGTTAGGGTCCTAGACATGTATGATTGTAGAAGTACCTAAAGAGCAGGGACTCTCAAAAAGGCCTTCGGTGGTCATCCCTGAAACCATACACACACGAGTAGCATTATAGGGATGAGACAGGGTGTGATGCTTTTGGGAACACACACACATGAGAGAGAGAGAGAGAGAGAGAGAGAGAGAGAGAGAGAACACAAGGGAGTATAAAGGGAGAGCTGGAAGGAGAAACTCGCAAGAGGTAAAATGATGCAGGTAAAGTTTTTAACTTAAAAAGTGTTTCAAATAAACATCCCAGTGCTCCATGCCCGTCTATGTCTGACCCATGCCCAGGCATCCAACTCTAGTCCAGAAGAAAAGTAACTTATTCTCTGAGTCCAAACCCAAGAATTTCCAGAAATAAACATCTCATGCAAATATATACTTCATGTGTGATGCCCTTGTTTTGAAGGCATAAAAGTTTAAAATATAAGACTTGCTATCAATGTCTTTCATAATTGGAGAAGGAAAGAGTTATTGAAGGACAACACTTAAGAGCCAAGCTGTGAGGAAGTAAGAGACAAAGACAATTATTTAGGACTGTATAGCTAAGGAGAAGAAGGAAGAACAATCTATCTGACATGCCACCTGTATGTTTAAAAAGAAGGGAGGAACAAAGGAACGAAGGAAGGAAGACAGGTGATAACTGAATGGATCCCCAGTTTCTATAAGTTCAAATAGAACTCTTTAGCAGAAACTATAGCATGATCCATGATTTTGTGTGTATGTAGTATATGCATATATGTGTTCACAAGTGCATGCACTGATTCAGCTAGACTAGCTGTCCAATGAACCCCCAAATCTCTCACTCAGCTCTTTGTGGGGGTGTTTGCTAGAGATCTAAACTCAGGTCCCAACATTTGCAAGGGAAGCACTTTACCAACTGGGCCAACTCCTGGAGCCTCAGCTTCATACCCTTCCTGTAACATCAGTAGCAGTTTTTGTGTTGCTCTCTAATGTCTACTAGTGCAGCTGGAATGCAGCTTTATCTCAAACACTATGTACCCAGAACCCAAAAAGAAAGTTCCAGGCTCTTACTCCCCCATTCAGACACTCCGTGCTTCATTTCCTCCTTAATTTCTCTCCCTCTCTTGTTGCATTTATTCAATTTTGTTTCAGTTGCTTTTTTCTAGAAAGGCAAACATGGTTCCTATGGTGTCCCTCTAAGGACATTTGCTCATGGGCAGTTGTTTTCATTCTGCTCATCCCCAGCTCAGCTTCTCTAAATCTTGAACTTTAGAATACAACCAAGTAATACCTATGTCCTGTCTATGAAGTTTTACTTAAGATCCCTGAGGGCCATGGACCATGGCAGTCACTACTTGCCTTTATCACCTCCCTAGCTGCCTGTGTCCTAAGACAGTAGTAACCAATCAAAGCTATCACAGCTATATTATATCTTAAGAAACTTCCCTAGACTAGCTGGAACCTTCTTTGAGAAGTTGGTTTTATTTTCTTTCACCCATGGGCCACCATATGGCTATATGGATTGTCTCTCCATATAGCCAAAATAATCATTGCTAGACTTGCAAATTGTGTCTCCATGGACAATCCAAGTAAATCAGCTCTTCAAAAGAGGCAGCCTCAGAATCAGAGAGTCCCACTCAATTTGAGAAGGAATCAGATTACACTGTAATGGTTATGAGACTACTCATAGATTAGTGCCCATGATGTGCCAGGTTCTCTGCTAGGTGCTTCATGTCACTGCATGCTTACAACTACCTTTTGATAGTTTAATTGAAAGTGAAAAAATGTAGAGTTTGGAGATTAAAGAATTTTCTTGAGGTTTTCACTTATCTTATACCAGAGCCTGTCCTTGGAAACATGTATTAGTCAGGGTTCCAATGGCTGGGATGAAGTATCATGAGCAAAAGAGATTTGGCTGGTAGAGGTTTATTTAGTTTGTATTTTCATGTCACAGTTCATTATTAAAATCAGCCAGGGCAAAAACTGAAATGGAGCAGGAACCTGAAGGCAGGAACTGACCCAGAGGTCAGGAAGGAGTGGTACTTACTGGCTTGCTCCTCATGGCTTGCTTAGCCTGCATTCTTATAGAACCCAGGACCATCCGATCAGGGTGGTGCCATCCATAATCAACTGGGTGCACCCACATTAATTACTAACTCAGAAATGCTCTACAGACTTGCCTTCAACCTGAGGTATTTTCTCAATTGAGGTTTCCTCCTCTCTGATGACTAGTTTGTGTCAGATTGACAGAAAAACTAGCCACGCACCCCCACTTTAAAGATAGTAAGTGTGGTGTGACTATGTATTCTCACATCTCTGGATTCTAGATGATACTAACTTCTGGCCACAGGGCCACTTTTGCATTTGTAATGACTTCAAGGGAATTTAGAGAATTTTCAAAGGCTTGTGATTCTATAGGATCTCCTTTTATATTCTTTGAAAAAATTTGAGGGGTTTGAAAAGCATCTAAGCGCCACGGTTAAGTAGTGAGGATTATTTCAAACTCAGCATGAAGTGATCACCCTCATAGAGTGACTCGCTATTCTTGTTGCTATTATTGTCACTTGTCACTCCTGGCTGAACGTGAAAAAATTCTATGAATAGAAAATAATCAAGAGATCCTCTTCATTAAGCCAGGATGTTGCTAAGTGTACATTCAAGCTATACAGCAAAAAGCGTAACACACGTAAGCCATATGGTCTACACACACATTTCAGCAGCAGGTTGTAAGCAACAGTTGCTAGAAAGGGCTATTATACAATACGGTTTTTTGTGTCTCTCACATCTATGGATTTTTTACTCTCAATTCCTTGTCCTTTCATAGTCCCCAATAGGGGGAAACACATATCTTTTCATCTCAACTGGCAATTTGCACTTCCGAAAGTAAAATTTTCGAAAGCATTTATGGGCCCACATCTGTTGCATTCATCACTATAACCCTAGTGTTTGGCCCCTGGTAGGCACTCAATAAATAATTGTGTCATTTAAATCAGGTGCCATTTCCACAATGGTCACAGCTGCCCTCTTAGGCTAAATTTATGCAAGTTGATGAAGCTCTGTGTGACTAAGCCTGTGAACACAGATAGCCGTAAATGTAAGGCTGCCTCTTTCCCATACATTATCTCCCAGGAGTGAGCAGGCCTCTTTGTTGTATGAGGCTTGGCTGTGGAAATGGTGTTACAAATGAAAGTCTTTCCTGCCTTGCAGATTGGGCAGAATATCCAGAGTCCAGCACAGGCAGGCTGGCTCCTGGGTGCAATGCCACAGGTACCTGGAGAGCCATCCCCAGCAGCTGCTGGGCTCAGCCTGGTTGGGAAATACAATGAACTGCAAGAGTTAGCAATATCAAAGGAGACCCTCTCCACCAGCTCTCAGAAGTACTGAGTAGTTAATCAAGGCAGACCATTTAAAACAACCCTCAGATCCCTCTCCTATAGAAGCTTGTGTTTATCAGCTTCCTCCTGCTGTGTTTTTCAATGAGTTCAGAAAAAAGAGTAACCCCTTGCTAGCCATTCAAGTCCTCATTAAATTGAGGCCGGCACAGTCAAGTACCATGTATTTAGACATAGGCAGACCCTCATAGACTCCATCCTGGAACCAGGTCAAGTTCACACTCCAGTTCCCAGTGCTTCTTGCCTCCAGATCAACCCTTTTCACCCTTAGAGTGACCTGTGTGCGTGCTGTCAGCTGACTCCTTCCTGCTTCCTGGTGGGGTTCTAGAGAGATATAGAAGGAAAAAGCAGAGTGGGACCTTGATCTGGAGTGCGACCCACTCCTGCCTCCCTCTCCACAGGGTCACCTGAGTCAATCATAGTCCCTGCCCAAAGGTCTTCTGTCAGTAAGGCTCGCCACACAGCCCTGTGTATTGACCGCTGAATTTCAGACCTCCCTAGTTTAGTTACATCTAGGCATACTCTCTGCATAGGGCTGTTCTCCTGCCTGATCCACCATTTTCTGTATGTACTTGGCAGGTTCATATTTAACTTCTCTGTTTACTTATGCTGGGAATGGCACCAGTATCGAAGTCACATGGGTGTCATGAGAACAAAATAACAAACTCATTTATAGCAGTTAGAACAGGGCTTAGTGAAATATTAATTACTATTATTACAGAAGCTCGGCTTGGCAAGATTCCTAGTTTTAGCCTCAGATTTGACCTTAATCTCCCATTCCCACTCTTTTATAACAAAGGAAAATAACTGTGCAGAGACTTTTTAAAAAATTATTGTCTCTCATTTATCTTTAACATATTACCTGAAACAAGTTCAGATATTTTTTCAGGGTCCTATAAGAAGTTAAGCTGCTAAGGTGGTCTTGTCCAACCCAAAGCCACAGGGAGGTCAGGTTCAAAGCCCAAAGTGAAGTCAGTCAGAATTTTAATCTAGAGAAGTCCCCTGGTGTTCATCTTGGGTGACAGCACTGATGGATTGGCAGTCACTACCAGAACACTGTGTTCAGAAATAATGAGGAAGGAGGAGTGCTGTGATTGATTACCAGGGTCTGCGGAGGGCATATAGGTTGGAGTGATGACATCAGTAACCTTGTTCTTTGTTTACTGGTCCACTCTACCTTTCCAAAGAATTAGATGAGTAATTCTTCAGCAGATATTGATAAAGCAACTGATAAAGGAAAAGGTGGAACACACAGTGGGCCTTCAGACCTACTCCATCTTTGTCCCTGGTAGTTTATAATCTAGGCAGAAAGACAAGGGAGAGAGTGACACCCCTATTAACTCAATAGTAATTGAAAAATGGAGAGTTTGCTGTTCCTGCTATTCACTGGTGTTTTAGTAAGCACTGGAGATTTGAAAAGAACATATCTGTGCTGATATGGGAAAACTAGGAAGCAGGGGGAAAGATAGCACATAGGACAAAAGGCCTTTCTAGAAGGTCCATGGAAAGGAGCTGAGTTCAAGCTCAGTGTTAGATGGCATGTCAGATAAGTCCTGCCGGAGAAGATTGTTTGAGTGCTCAGAGAGGTACTGGCAACATAGTTCTCAATATGCTTCTCTCCACAGCGTGGAGTCAGACAGACATACGGTCTCTCCCTCCCCACTATCACCATTTTCGGACTCTGAGACCAGACATGTCTGTACTCAGAACTTAAGCATTCAATTTAATGTTCAGGGAACTGAATATCAAGTTCGCTTGATGAAATTCATGATGATAGTGAATTCTTTAAGTCAAGATTTCTGACACATTGAATCCTAATAGCTACCCCATAGTTAGTCGCCAATCCAGTTATAGATTACACACCCTGCTGCAAGTAGCTTCCTTAATCAGGTAGGTATTGGGATAGCTAATCTTGGTTGTCAACTAGACCATATCTGGAATCAACTGAAATCATACATCTGCAAATTCCTCTGAGGGATTCTCTTGACTGGATCATTTGAAGTGTGAAGAACCTCCCTAGATCTGGGCACATCTTCTGGTGGCAGCTTGCATAAAACAACGTGGGAGAAGGAAGCTTTTGCTTTTTTTGCCTGCTTGCCCCCACTTTCTCTGGCAGGTTCATCTATCCTACTGCTAAGGCATTTCTCTGCTGGTGTTAAAACCTACTTCTTCGGGATTGCAAAGTAAATTGAAAGCCAGCAGCGCTGGGAATCATTCAGGTCTCCAGTACTGGCTTCCCTGGGACTCAATTCTCGGTCTTTCTATTGAGAGACTGACATTCTACCCAGATCAGAGCCTGTGAGCCACTTAGATAATTCATTCTCATTCTCTCTCTCTCTCTCTCTCTCTCTCTCTCTCTCTCTCTCTCTCTCTCTCTGTGTGTGTGTGTGTGTGTGTGTGTGTGTGTGTGTGTGTGTGTGTGTGTGTGTGTGTGTGTTGTGAGAGATGATACATAGATAGACAGACAGACAGACAGATCTCATGTCCTTGTGCATGTTTATATGTGGTGGAATACACTGGAACAGTTACTGATGTGAGCAGAGGCCAGGAATGGATTTTGAGTGTCTTTCTCTATCACTCTCCACCTTCTTTTGTGAGACAGCTTCTCTCTTTGAAACTGGAACTCACTGGCTAGACTGGCTGGCCAGTGAACCCCTAGGGTCCTCCTGTCTACCCCATCCAATCCACATTGCTGGAGTTACAGTATGTTGTCTCTATGTTTGGCTCTGATATGGGTTCTTGGTACTGAGCTCAGGTTCTCATGCTTGCAAGGCAAGCTCGTGCCCCTGAATTCTGTTTGCCCTATACCCCACACCCAGATCTTGATGCTCTCTGCTTTTCAATGGTGCATAATCTCAGAATGCTGCCTACCCTTCAGGACACCTCCATTGCTCCTTATCTTATCTCCTGTGAGGATATCTACACTGCTCTGTTGTCTGCCATGACATTGTCTTCCCGGCATCCTCTCCAGAAAGATCTGTTTCTGGCTTATAGGTCTTCCTCTCTTCTATTGCCTCTGTGGCTAAACCTGCCAAGCCTTCCCTCCATTACTGCTGGACACAGAGCACTTTTTTGTTTCATCATTTAACCAGATGAATGAATAAACAAACAAACAAACAAACACAAAGCAACAATAACACATCATCGAAGGCACACATTTCTACAGGAGTATGCTTTTTAAAATAAACTTTTCCTTTTGATTTGTTAATCAATATTATGAGAAGATTTTTTCTTGTTTTTTTTTTATAGTTTAAAACAACACAAAACTTCAATCACAGCATAAAATAGAGTCTAATATTCTCTTCTCTTTAACATCACCACATTTCCCTCCAAGCAGATTCAATACTGTAATATTTAAGGAGTTGTAAAAATTCACATTACAAATGTAAATTGCAGCTTCGTGGGTATATTTGAATTTTGATTTGTAAAGATCTTGGGATGGTACATTCTCTAGTTCATATTATGGGAGATCCATTTCCTGCAGAAAATTAAAAATATAAATTACAATCATACATTTCTTGCTGTTAGCACTCTCTTGTTTCTCTAGAGAGCAGTTCACACTGCATGAAGGTACAAATGTCTACATCACTGATTCATACCTTAATGTTTTGTTTGGGTTGTGTGAGTCACAATCATTGTGTGCATGCAGGAAGGTATGTTTGTAGTCTCTATGGTGAGGAAGGGTTAGAATAGGCAGGGGCTTATGCCTTAGTTCAGGTTTCTATTGCTGTGATAAAACACAATGGCCGAAAGAAATTCAGGGAGGAAAGGCTTTATTTCATCTTCCAGCTTGGAGTACATCATCCAGAGAACTCAAGGCAGGGAGGGACCTGGAAACAGGAACTAACGCAGAGGCCATGAACGAATATTACTTACTGGCTTGTTCTTACTGGCTTGCTCTCAATGGCTTACTCAGCCTGCTTTCTTACAGTTTCCAAGACCACCAGCCTAAGGATGGCACCACCCACAATGAGCTTTGCCCACCCCACAAACATCGCACAAGAAAATACACCATAAGCTTGCCAGTGGGCCATTATGACACGGACATGTTTATCAGTTGGAGTTCTCTTCACAGTAACTCTGGCTTGTATCAAGTTGACACAAAAACTAGCCAGCATAGCTCAACGTGTGACTCAAATTCTTTTCATCACTTTGCTGCCCATCTCTGTCACTCTGGCACCTTTATGAATTTCAGTACCTACAACTAAAAGAACAAGACAACATTGGATAGTACTCTAAGCCTGTAACAATTGTTAACAAATAGTTACTTCTTTTAGACTTTCTGATCTTCCACTGTAGAGAGAATCTCTTAAAAGCCTCACCTGTCAATTAAAAAGTCTATGGCCAATGAGCTGAAGCAAGAAATAGGAGTTGAGTTGCTGGAAGGAAGAGAAAGGATTCTGGGAAATAGGAGAGATATAAAGGAGAGACACAGGGAGAGACACTGAGGAAAGTGGGAAGGAAGATGTAGACCAGGACTAAAGGAGAAGTACCTAATCAAGTGGATGACAGAATAGGTTTAAATGGGTTAAATAGGTTACAAGCTAGTCAGGGGATGAGCCAAAGCTTATGGCCTAGACATTTAATAATAACTAATTAGTCTCAGAGACTAATTTTATTTATTCATTTAATTTAATTCATTCCAGGAGCAAAGGCTGAGAAGGAAATATGGATTTCTTTTTTACATTCCACAATGAAAAGCTAAAACAAACAAACAAAGCAAAAACATAGAGAAAGCAAACCCATCATTCAATCCCCAAACTATGTGCATCATAAATGTCCACACATCTGAGACAGACATATGAAAAGTGAGGTCAGTGTCATCCCGCACCCCAGATGAATCAATGGGGACCTTTTCCTGTCAGTTTATTTCAACATAAATGATACAAGGCCACACAAGCACCATCCCAACACTTGGCAGCGTAAAAATGAAGTCTTAACACACCTGCACAGATGTTCACAGCTAGACAGCTGCCAACCCCACTTCCTATTTCAATTTGGAGGAGGGAAAGTGTACACTAAGCATTCTTCAAAGCCACATTTCCTCCAAGGTGTGAAGCACCATATGGAAACTGTCAAACTCAGCTCCACAGGGCTCAGAGTACCAGAGAAACCAAGCATGGCTTCTGCTTACCATGGGAAACAATGATAAGATGCAGGAGAGAAGACTTCAGTATGAAAGCCCAAAATTACTGAACAGCACTGTTTGCATTTGAAGCTGTCAATCGAAGATATTTTTAGATATAATAGCACCCAAACTCTGAAAACCTAAAATTGCTTATTAGAGTATAAACTCAGAACTCAATTCATGTATACATGAACAATGCCAACTAAACGTTACTTATGAAAGTGGATTATTATTTTCTTCTCCATTCACTTTTTAATTTCTACATACACAGTAACCATTGCTTATGTATGTATATAGAAATAAATACATATGCATGTGGTTTATAAAACAATATGGAATAGCAGAATCTTAAAAGTTGTGTTAAAGATACTCTTGTGTTCCCAAACCATTTGAGGGATGGAATTAGATACTAAAGCATTGGTACATGGGTTGGCTGTTTAAGATCTCCAAATTGCATTATCTCTCTCACCCTCTTGAGTGTGTGTGTGTGTGTGTGTGTGTGTGTGTGTGTGTGTGTGTGTATGTGTGTGTGTGTGTGCGTGCGCAGGAAGTGAATACACATGGATCTGTGGATGTGAAAGCCAGAAGAGGATGCTGGGTATCTTCTTCAACTGTTCTTTCTTAATTCTTAAAGACAGGCTTTATAACTAAACAAATGGTCACCATTTCTGCTAGACTGACTGGCTAGGAAGCTCCCAGCGTGTACCTGTCTTTATCCTCCAAGACTTGGGTTGCAGGCCTGGGAGGGCCATGGCAAGATTTAGATGGATACTAGGGTTCTATTTCAGGAGCTTACACCTGCACAGCCAGATCTCTCACCCACTGAGACAATGCCTCAGCCTTGAATTGTATTGTCTTTAAGTATGTTTATCAATTGGCAGGTATATCTGCTCATAAAGTGTATATAGATATTATAGATATAGTAAATATGTAAACTATGTATATATGTATATACATATATGCATATATAATATACATATGTTATGTTAAGCGTATATGTATATACATATATATGCAAAGAAATGTTGACCGATCCTCAGAGCTTTAATTTGTTTAAATAAAGCACATTTTGAGGTTGGAGTAGGAGGTTGTAAGAATGAAGTAAAGTATTTATTTTAAAATATTGGTATTTGAGGGATTGAATTCTATTTATTTGACAGCAAAGACGTTCTAATGCTTGTTGCACTCTGCCTTCCTGGTTCTCGGCGGTGGGTTGGGCTAATGGCTACCTCAGATTGATACTGTTTCATTATGTCAAGCAGAGAGCAATTCAGTCATTGCTCTGTGACCAGGAAAACTCATACAATAATGTGTTTTACAGGATACCAATACCATTATGGTTTCACCACATGGTATCTGACATTTTCACAAAGCACCACACCACAAGTCCTTTAGAGTTTGTCTGTTTGACCAAAATGAAGCAAATGTTTACAAAATGCCTGGCTATATTCCCAACAAAATGTTTTCAAATCATTGAAAACATTGCGTTGTTTATCTCTGTTTAGGTAAACAAGTGTGGGTACATCAGAAAAATACTTTCAAAGACTTCACTAAAACATTTTTATTAAAGTAGTTAATTGATAAATAAACAAATTGACAGAATCAATTATATAGAGTTCTATTGCACTCTTTCAAAACTGTATTAAAATATTGAATTATAAAGCAGAATTTCACCAAAAAATGTGGAATGGAGTACTAAATTATATTAAGAGGAGATTGTTTATCTTAAGCAGAAATATCTTCTTAGGATTTAGTTTTAAATAACATTATTTATTTGTGTGTGCGTGTGTGTGTGTGTGTGTGTGTGTGTGTGTGTGTGTGGTATGTGTGTGGTGTGTGTGTGTGGTGTCTGTGTGGTGTGTGTGTGTGGGTGGTATGTTGTGGTGTGTGTAGTGTGTGTGTGTGTGTGTGTGTGTGTGTGTGTGTGTGTGTCTACACAGCACCACCATGTGTGGAAGTCAGAGGACAACTTACTAGAATTAGTTTGGGTTTCTGTTTCCACCATACAGATCCAAGGCATCTTAAGAACCCAAACTAGTTTTTCTTTTAATATCAACAAGTACTGCTCTTTAGAGAGCAAATAGGAAACATAGATTTTTTTAAAACTCTTGTATTGAGTTTGATCATTTTAAACATGTATAAAATTCATTCAGATTGTTATAATCGCTCCTGGATCTTCCCTTCACTTTTGTTATTCCATCCCTCCCTACATTTCTCTTTCCACATTCATTATGTTCTTCTTGTTTTGAGAACCATGGAGTTTAGGATCCAGTGATTTTCATCTGTGTGTCCATAGGTTTGAAACTATTTGCTAGATCCTGGTGGGTGTCTCAGAAAGAACACAACTGAAGAAAATGAGTGCTCGTCTCCTCCTCCAGAATCCATCAGTTCATCATTATTAGCCAATAGTTTATCAGGGATGGGTAGGACCAATCACCTATTAACTTCTTCTTGCCTTGTTTCAATATATTTCTTTCCTTTAAGGGCCATCATCTAATAATTTATTGGGACTGTTCTGTCACAAGATGATTTTAAATACCAATCTATTCTCTTGATCTATCTTCTGTGGTTGATCATTTTATACCACTTCTAATTCTTTAAAATTAATCAGGAAGTTAGACTCCAGAAAACCAAATAACCCTATCAAAAAATGGGGAACAGAGCTAAACAGAGAATTCTCAACTGAGGAAATTCGTAGGGCTGAGAAGCACCTAAAGAAATGTTCAACATCCTTAGTCATCAGGGAAATGCAAATCAAAACAAGTCTGAGATTCCACCTCACACCAGCCAGAATGGCTAAGATCAAAAACTCAGGTGACAACAGATGCTGGCGAGGATGTGGAGAAAGAGGAACAATCCTCCATTGCTGGTGGGACTGCAAGCTGGTACAACCACTCTGGAAATCAGTTTAGCGGACCCTCAGAAAAATGGACATAATACTACCTGAGGACCCAGCTATACCTCTCCTGGGCATATACCCAAAAGATGTTCCAACATGTAATAAAGACACATGCTC
>CM052702.1:51006223-51024018 GCA_028551405.1 Uromys caudimaculatus
TCTCTCTCTCTCTCTCTCTCTCTCTCTCTCTCTCTCTCTCTCTCTTCCCCCTCCCCCTCCCCTCCTTCTCCACCCGCCTGCCCAAGGAGCGCTGCCCGCCATCTTGAACAAATAAAGCTAGAAACTACTTTGGCATCCGAGAACTTTGTCTAAGGGAGCTGTAACTCTTGGGGCGCAGGACACAGCTGATCTCGGTCCGCTCCCTTCCTACACCTCGGCCAAGCCACTGGCCGAGACCGGCAGCGCTCGGCAGCGCGCAGCGGCTTGGGCACCGAGTCGGCGGACTCCATCAGCGCCAGGGGTGCTCCACCCCGGCGTCTCACTCCGGCGGCGTCAGGCCCCGAGGCAAGAGGGCTGCAGCGGTGATCCTTGAAGCCCAGGGCGTACTCTGCAGACCCGACCCCTGGCGGTCCCTGGACCCGGAGACTCCACCCTCACTGCGCTTCCCCCAACGGGAGGGAGCGCGACAGTAGTGGGGACCAAATTTTGGTCCTCTGCATGAGCGATGTGGACTCTTATCCACTTAGCCATGTCTCCAACAACTCCTGCATCCTGTTACAGTGTTTTGAGACAAGATCTTACATGGTAGCTCTCAGGATGGTGTGGTACTTTCATAGCCTGGGATGGCCTTGAATATGTAGCCTCCTGAGTGCCAGAAATATAGGTCTCTGTCTTAGTTAGGGTTTCATTGCTGTGAAAAGACACCATGAACAAGGCAACTCCTAAAAAGGCAAACATTTGATTGGGGCTGGCTTACAGTTTCAGAGGTTTAGTCCATTGTGATCATGGTAGAAAGCAAGGCAGTGTCCATGCAAACACAGTGCTGGAGAAGGAGCTGAGAGTTCTTCATCTTGATCCACAGGCAACAGAAGGAGACTGTCTTCCACATTGGACATAACTTGAGTATTTAAGACTTCAGAGCCCCGCCTCTACAATGACACACTTTCTCTATAAAGGCCACACTTCCTCCAATAAGGCTACACCTCTTAATAGTACCACTCTCTATGGTCAAGCAACATGAATCTATGTAGACCATACCTATTCAAACCACCAAGATCTCCATGCCTAGCTATTGTCTATTCACTACTTATTTGTTTATTTATAGTTTTTAGGGGTTGGGGGTTGATACAGGGTCTCACTATGTAGCTCCAGTTACACCGGGATCCACTATGTAGGACAAACTGCCCTTGAACTCACAGCAAACCACCTGCATCAGTGTCTCCATTGCTGGGATTAAAGGCACGTGCCATTGTGTCTTGCCCCATTTTTCTTAATTTTTAAGGTTATATTTATTTTTGTTTATGTAGTGTTTTGTCTGCATGTATTTAAATGCATTCTCTCTCTCTCTCTCTCTCTCTCTCTCTCTCTCTCTCTCTCTCTGTGTGTGTGTGTGTGTGTGTGTGTGTGTGTGTGTGTGTGTGTGTGTGAGCACCATAAGAGGGTATTGAATCTTTAGAGCTAGAGTTACAGAAAATTTTGAGCAGTTATGTGTGTGCTAAAAATCAAACCCCGGTCCTCTGCAAGAGTGACAAAGGCTTTTAACCACAGAACCACCTCTCCAAGCCCTTACTTTGTCTTTTCTTCCTAAGCTTGGCAGGTCCTCAAAAGCTTTCAGGACTGCTAGCACAATCCCTTATCACACAGAAATTAAGAGTCACTGGCACATCACAGCACAAAGGAAGATCATAAAGAAATGCATAAAACTCCAGCAACACGCTTAAGTACAGGCAGCAATGCTTGTATTATAGTTTACAATGTACAATGGACCCAGGTTTGACTTTGAAGATGAGGTAGACCTGTATTCAAAGTTGATCTGTTTAGCTATCTGACTTTGGGTGTATTGCTTTGCATTACAAATTACTGCTATCACCTACGCAAAGGGGAAGTGTCGACCCTAATTAAGGATTTCAACTAAGAAGATGAAATGGTAAAGTGCCTGGAAAAATATATGGTTGCCAAAAGTGTGTAATAAATGTGAACTATGCTCACTGCACACACACACACACACACACACACACACACAATTACAAAAGAAAAAGAAAAAATTTCTGAGACACGGCCTTGAAGTTTATCTCATCTATAATAGATTTCTGCAAAGGTAGATAGTTCAAATAACATTCAGAATTTTTTCAGAAACAATAAAAAGGGTTAAAACCTAATTTTTATTCTTTCCCTTGTCTGGCCTTTAATCCATATGGTCTCATTAGACTGTCTGCCATGGAGATAAAGACGGCTTTGCATTGCAAAACAGTCACGGCATCCCCGGAGGTAAGATCCCCCACTTTCTCACATCTCACAAATGCTTTGAATCAGACCTTCTTTCCATTCAGCGGCCTTATAAACTTACTGAAGGACCATAGTCATAACTCACTTTTGGTCAATTTCATGTTTCTAGATACTGAACACATGAAAAAATCTCATACACATGTGGCTCTTGAAAAAGGTACAAGGAGTCCCCCTGACCAGGTCCAATAAAAGCAAGAGGTGAAATCAACCCAAACTTGTAACTTTTCCCTCATTTTTACTGCAATATGCTGAGGAAGAAAATAATCATCAGCTCCAGCAGCTAAATGTAGGAAACTATTTATGATGAGTTGTTAGAGGAAGATTCCATTTGATTCCCTGCTGCAAGGCTCCATTCTTGCCTCCAGGAGAGAAGCTCCTTGCTAGTGAGCTATTATTTTTAGTGCATTTGCATTTTATGTCGGGTAATATTTTCACTGGAATTATTTTCTCTTGATTGTACAATGTATGCCAGAAATGAGAAAACAAAACTCCTTTCCTAGTCAATTCATAGATCATAAATATCTAGTGAATAGCTCATTACAGAATCACAGGGGAAGAGAGAGAGAAAGACAGAGACAGAGAGACAGAGACAAAGAGAGACAGAGAGACAGACCAAAAGTATGCTGGGCAGGGAGGGAATTTTAGAGTCAATTTAATTCAATGTCCTTTCTTACCATAATTTTCATAGGGTCTGGAGTTGTATAACTGGGTCAGTTGGCTAGTTTTACCAGTTATTCTGTACTGGGTATTATAAGCATTTCCCGTGTCTTATATACATGGGGGGGGGGGGGAACCAAGACTTCTACACATGTAATATCCTAGGAAAGTCAGCCTTTGAGCAATTGTATAACATTCTCAAGGTCAAATCGCTAGTTAGCAATACCATGGGATTTTAACCTAGGACTAAGCCAGAGCCTGCGAACACAGCAAGCATCCCGAGGACAGGCTCAACCTCTCAAGCAGTGGCAGAAGAGATGAACAAGCTCCTGTGTTTACCCCTGCAACCCTGACTTTTCACTTTTCATATTTTTCTAGTGTTCAACTAGAGACTCAGCTGAATGGACCAGGGCCACCAACTTCCAAGGTGGTGTGGGCTGGATGGACCACAAAACTCTGATTCCAAATGATTCCTCTGGATCAATCTACGCAGGACTCTGGAAGTCATTTAAACGAAATGGCCTTTCCCCACTGTTAAAGCCACCCATATGTCTGGAGAGACACAAATCTATGTAACTCTCCTTCTTACCTTCTCCATGTCTCTCTTCATTTCCCTTTGCTGAGTTTCTTCTTCTGTTCAACCTTTAAATTGTGTTCTGACTCAGCATCTTCAACCTCACTGCTCTTGTCTCAGCAGCAAGTACAAGCCCATGCATTGAGCTAGCAATTAATTAATAGCTATTGATTAGCTATCAATTAGCAAACAACTAGTGTTCCTCCTTTCATCTTCGACACGAACTTTCTTCCAAGTTTTAGACTCAAGGAATCTCATAGCCCTTTACTTCCTCTCCTGAAAAGCTTCTTAGTCTGCTCCCAGGCTCCATGGCTTCACCACGTAAGGGTCAGGCCCGTGGCAGTGGATTTCCTGGTGCTTTTCCAGTCTATCTTCTGCTCAGCCTCCAGTGTGATATTTCTAAGTATCAACCAGTTACATTCCTTCCCTATTTAAAATCTTTAGTGCATTGTTGATTTCTGGGAAAGAAATGGAGAATAGAACCCCCTCCCAGAGGTTGGCTGTCTCATGCCCCACAGGACTTCCATAACCTGACTCTTCAAGAACGTTCCAATTTCTGTCTCTTGTTCCTACCTGATATTTTCCATTCTTGAAATCCCCAGGTGCATGGAGTTTCCCAACATTGCTAAGCTAGCCTATGTGTTAAATTTCCCCTGTGCTAGTTTCCCTTAAAGATACCTCTCCCACACATCTCTTCCTGTCATATTGCAGAATTTTTCATCAGCTTTTAAAACAAGCCTCACATGTCACTCTCCCCTCCCAACACCCCCCACATACATACATACATACATACATACATACATACATACATACATACGTACGTACGTAAGTACATACATACACACCCTACTCTGGGTTGCTTATGTTTCTAAAATAGCTGTAATTGCCAGTATACCTTTGTTCCAGAGCACTAATGCTTATAATTTTCACAATGTATGGGGATTATTCATATACATATATGTGCCTGCTTACACACAGACAGCAAACGCTGTTAAGTATAAAATACATAACCATTTCTAAAGGTTGAATGTACTCAAATGATACCAATGCTCATTTGTTTCACACAACTTCACATGTTATTTTATATGTTTTATGAACATGTTGAGATATAACACAAATCCACCTGTATTCTGCATAACGTCCTTTAAATGATATGTGTATCTGTAACATGTGCTTGTGTAGATGACATGATGCCTGTTGAGATGATACAAATGATGCTTAAATGTCATGTCAGCTCCATTAAATTTGATTTATATTCATTTAAATATTTATCAGCTCATTCAGATAACACATGTAGGTGTGACACTTTTAGGAATTGTTCTTTGAATGTCCTTGAACCAATAGCAAAAATCTTACCTGCAAGCTTGTTAGAAATGTCACTTAAGATCCTTGATGTACTGAGTAAGAAACACTGGTGGAACATGATACCATCACTCTGTGGTTTACCAAGTCCTACAGATATGTCTGATAGGAGCTCAAGCTTAAGTCTGTCCCATGTACATGTTATACACCCTCATTCAGATACTCTCTCTTATGATGTCATTACTCATGTAGGTGAGACACACATGGAATTACTGGCTTCATTGTAAACTTGATACAATCTTGAATCGCCTAGGAAGGGAGTCTGTGAATCTACATCAGTTTGGCCCATGTGTATATGTGTGTCAATTTGAAGTGGGAATATTCTCCCACTATGGGTGGCACCACTCCATAAACAGCAGGTCCCGAACCTTATAGAGTAGAGAAAGCGAACTGAAAGTAAGCAAGCATGCATGCCCTGCTCTCTGTTCCGGGTTATGTATGTGATATGTAAAACTGTCTCAACTCTCTGTCATAAGGCCTTACTTGATATGATTGACAATAACATGGAACTGCAGGGCTGTAGAGATGTCTTAGTAGTTAAGAGCACTGGTTACTCTGCCAAAGGACCCAAGTTCAACATCAAACACTCACATAGTAGCTCACAATTTTCTGTAAATCCAGTTCCAGGGAATCCGACCATCTCACACAGACATATATGTGGCCAAAACACCATATAAAATGAAAATAAAAAAAATCACATAGAACTGTGTACTGAAATAAACCCTGTATGAGTTGCTTTTGTTGTTGTTTAATCAGAGCAACAGGAAGAAATAAGCTGACATATTCATTAAAATGTTATCTATTAGCTTTTAAAAGTCATATTCACTAAGATGGCAAAGGGTTCCATTATACGTGAATAGACAGTACATGTGCTAACTCAGATGTCATACCTGAGATATACTAATATGCTAATATTCACTGTGCTGCTAACAATGCATACTTCAATTGTTTACTTGTTCAGTTGGTAAAGATGTTTTTCACATGATACACATGTACATAGAAATATTTTACCACAACACTCTATGTACCAAATCAGATCAAACTTCTTCATGCACATGGGATCACTAAGTTGTATACTCACTCATTCACATACAAACTTCTAGATGCAGTACGCACTGCTATTCAACCCAGAGAATAGATTACTGAACAAGTACTGTTCTGGGCATTTCCATACATTGACTATGATACTGATCTTCAGAAAGCCAGCTTGGTCCTCTCTGCCACCCAGCCTCTCTCCTGATGTGGGAAGCATGCCACTTCCTTTGTAGAATGTGCTAAGCCCATTTGCTGCCTTATTGCTTGTTGTGATGTCTAGGTTAGCTCAAATACTTGAGCTAATATCAAATACTGAGTTAACATCAAATGCAAAAAAGTATTAAGTACTTATTATGAACTCAAACTCCTTTGTGACCAAGAAATTCTTCTCTGCTCATCTCAAGAGTTTCCTTCTCTAACTTGGAGAGATAGAGCTTAATATTGGGAAACATACTGAAACCAAATTGAGTCTTGTTTGCACCACTGACTGACCCTGTGAACTTGAGGACATTTTTTAGTATTTCAGAGGTAGAAATTTCATCTGCAGAAGACACAGTTTTTATGTGTAGGCTATACAGTATGCAATTGTAGTAAGGTTAGCTTTTTAAAAAGATTGTAAGTAAAATAAGTGCATGAATTATGCTCATTCACAAAGAAACTATCATGGCAATGCCAGAGAAGGTCATGACTGAGAAGCTAAATCCACATACCCGGAAATCCTTATTCTCATCTCAGGAGACATCCAAACATGGAGCTTCAGGGGGAGTACATGGGACAGTGGTCAGAAATCTACCATTCAAGCAAGTAATAAGTAATTACTTCTAATGATTCTACCTAAAGGTACCGGGGAGCCCCTGGAAGTAGCATAGAGGCAGTGGAGAGTCCCAATTAGCTCAGTTGTTGCTAAAATAAAATCTAGGAAAAGAAATTAAGTCAGAAGTCCCATCCTATCGATTGAAGTACTTGATCAAAGAGGAGATATTGATCCTGAAAAACTGAGCACAAGATAACAATTGCAGGATGGATAATTACAAGGTTTATGAAAAGGAGAAAGAGCTTCACAAACAGACTACATGCTTGCGATACCTCGCTCAGAGTCAGACAAGCTACAAATTTACTCTCAACTAGACAGGTGCCTTACGAGCTTGATGCTACCCCTCACTAGGAAAGAGGGTGGGGCCTTCTTATATTGTCTTGAGGACTAAAGGAGACTGAAGACTATTGGGAGGCCTTTAGTGAGGTGAAGTTAGAAAAAAATAGAAGTGGGGATGCAGTTTGGTGAGAGGGAGGCCTGCAGAGTGGGTTTCAAATCCTGTGACAATTCAGGGTCTATATGGACCAAAACTGTTTCCTGGCTGTACATAGTTACTCTTAAAAGAGTTAGCACACATGAATGAATTAGAACAGACTTTGACATAGGTACCATAATTTCTCATCTAATGTACCTTTCTAAAATACAAAACCACAAGGGAAAGACTGGCCAGTCCTGGATGGGTTTGGTGCAGTGGTTGTCTCTCAGAAAACTGAATGGATTTAAACAAAATATAAAAACATACAGATGGAGAATGAGAGATACAGAGGTATCACAGAGAACCAGGGAAAGCACAGACTACAGACGAAGGCTGGAATCAAATCAACTATCTTGGTTAGACTGTAGATAACAGTGAGCCAGTGGAAGTCATTAAGCAAGCTGTGGCCTGAGCTGATATATAATCTAGAATGTAATAGATACTCTTAGGCAGGAGTCTGGGCAGGAGGAAGAGAGATAGCTAGGTCATTCTGCTGCAGTTGCATGAAAGATGATGATCTAGATGAAAGGGAGCAGGAGGGAAGGACATTGGATTCACTGTGTAGAAATGACAGGATTTGGTGGTAACATGGACCAAAAGTTGGGAGAGAGAGACTGAGGTGAACCCTAGCACACTTTCAGAAAAGTTCTAGGTTTGGTTTCCTGTCTATGTGGGAAGAGAGGAGTGCACATGCGCATATGTTTAAAGGCCAGAGGTCAACCTTAGATGTTAATCTTCAGATGCTATCCACCATCTTTTTAGAAACAGAGTCTATCATTGTCTTGAGACAATAACTGATTTGGCTACTCCGGCTGACTAACAAGTCCCAGGGATCTGTGTGTATGTACCTCCTTATCTCTGGGGTTAGGAACACCTTCCAGCACACCCAGCTTTTTTCCACATTAATTTTTTCATCAATTCACTTTATATCCCAATCGCAGCCCTCATCCCAGCCCCCCCTCATCACATGACTCTTTCCCTTCTCTGCCTCCCCTTTACCTCTGAGAAGGATACTTGGGTACTAACCCACTCTGGCACCTCAAGTCACTACAAGACTAGGTACATCCTCTCTCATTGAGGCCAGACAAGACAGCCCAGTTAAGAGAACAGGATCCACAGGCAGGCCACAGAGTCAGGGTAAGTCTCTGGAGGAATGCATGAAGACTAAGCTGTCCATCTGCTACATATGTGCAGGGGACCTAGGTTCAGTCTTTGCATGTTCTTTAGTGGTTCTGCTTCTTGAAGACCCCAAGGGTCTAGGTTATTTGACTCTGTTGGACTTCTTGTGGAGTCCCTATCCCCTTCTGGTTCTTCAATTCTTCCCCCAACTCTTCCGCAAGGCCTCAAGAGCTCTATATAATGTTTGGCTGTGGGTCTGTGCATCTCTTTGGTCAACTTCTGGGTAGAGCCTATCAGAGGACAGTTATGCTAGGCTCCTGTCTGTAAGTATAACAAACTATCATTAATAGTGTCAGTTGGTTCTTGCCCATGGGATGAATCTCAAGTTGGGCGAGTCATTGGTTGGACATCAGTGTCTGTTTCATCTTTGTCCCTGCACTTTTTGTAGGCAGGACAAATTTTATGTTGAAACTTCTGTGGTTGGTTTGGTATCCTTATCTCCCCACTGGGAGCACTGCCTGGCTACATGATGTGCCATGCCCAGCTGTTAGATGGGTACTGGGGACCTAACCCAGGCCCCATGCAAGCTCAGTAAACATATTGTCAACTGACCTGTCTTTCCTGCTCTACACAAAACTCGGATTTTAAGTGAGCTGTTACAATAGATCTAAGACCAGAAAAATAGTTCTGCTGAGGAAGCAGAGAAGAAACAGCAGGAAGGACTTACAGCCTCCTAGTCAGTTGTCTGTGCCGGAGCCTTGACTGCCCCTTAGATGATAAAGCATCGTGGATAATCTAGTGAGGAGCGATTCACTGGCTTCACTTCATTCAAGCAATGAAGAAGAAGCAGCTGCCGTGGCAATGCACATTGATGTCAGCTGAGTTGATGAATAGCAATTCTAAAGCTAAAGCACATAGACCTGGGGTCAAGTGCAAAATTGGTTGGTGGTGATGGAATGTTTGCCAGTTGCATCAGAAGAGATAGGAAGACAGGAAGCTAATTACTGCCTTACGAGTGGGCAGAGGGCTGACATTCTAAAATTCCAAAGCCCCGTTACAGATGCTACATCCAAAATGTTCAGTGAAAAATGTCAGGGCTACATATTAAGTGACCAGTCAATTGGGCAACTAAATGAATAAAGAGATCTATCTGAAATACTAAATCTAGGTTTCAAGATCGCCCGGTGATTACATTGCTGTTCACGTCTTCCACACGGGCATGGTGATGGCATATTAATATCCGCTGTGTTGATTAATGGATCACTGTTAATTTGGCAGGGTGTTTCAGACAGTGCCAGGATTCCCCACTTACTACAACCCTGTTCACCATTTCTATCTATAATCTGAATGGAAGCACAACTGTAATCCTCACCAAATAGAAATTCATTCGGAACTGGTGGCTTCTCTTCCTCCTTCCTCCCCTGTCCTTTGGGATCATAGAGGTCTTAAAGATTTGGCTTTTATGAGAAAGGGGAAATCATAGGCCATCTAGTTCCTGTATAGCCTTTGAGAATTAAATAGAAGGGCAGAGAAGAAGGCAAGGGAAGGGAAGGGGGAAAAGACTGAGGCAAAAGGAAGCCAAGCAGAGGGAGGAAGGACCCGGAAAATGGGGAGGAGAGTGGAAAATAAAGACAAAAGAGAAGAAAGGAGGAGGAGGAGGGAACGGAGAGAAGGGAGGAAGGATCAGCCTGGGAGAGAGAGGAACAGACAAATGCAGTCCGAATGGCAATGGATAAGTGGAAGAAGCCTCAAAAAGACAATATATATTTTATTAAAATCCATCTTTTTACTATTGTTAGTATTTATATGTTTTATCCTATATTTAATGAGTACAACACAGTGTTTTTTTATGTACCCACATAGACAAATTATTGCCATAGTGAGGTAGATGCACACCATTGTCCCACACAGCTTGAAAATATATTTCAGGTCCCCTTACCACAATTTTTAACATGTTTCTTTGCTCTGAGTAAACACATCTGTGTTATCTGTTTGTTTTTTTTTTTCCCTCTCTGCTTAATCTTTCATTTATAAGTGACATAAATGACTAAACATTGTTACTTCTTAGTCTAATTTTATACTAAAAGAATGACTAGGGCTAAGAGATGGCACCACTGGTAACTGCTTGCTATGCAGGCATGAGGACCAAAACTCAGACCCCCAGCACCCACATAAAAGGCAGGCATGGTGGTATATGCCTAGAATCCTGGCACTAAATAGATGGAGACAGGGGATCTCTGGAGCTCACTGTCCAGCACCCTCGCTAAACTGAATCAATGGACTCAGGGTTTAGAAGGAAACCCCATGCCAAAGTGAAGGTAGGGACTGATTGATGAAGGCAACAGGCATTGACTTTGGCTGCCATGGGCGCAGGCATATAAGTAAGTACACACACAGAAACATGCACATAACACACACACATACAGAGAGAGAGAGAGAGAGAGAAAGAGAGACAGAGGCAGAGACAGAGACAGAGAGACATAGACAGAGACAGACACAGAGAGAGAGAGAGAGAGAGAGAGAGAGAGAGAGAGAGAGACAGACAGACAGACAGACAGACAGACAGAAACAGACAGAGACAGACAGAGGTACAGAGAGACAGACAGAGAGACAGAGAGACAGAGACAGAGACAGACACACAGAGAAAGAGAGAGAGAGAGAGAGATCGTTATTTAACTCATGGAAGAATGATTGAATGATTTGCTTCCAAGGATAAGTAGACAGTTCTGAGAGCATTAATATCGAATAGTTACTCTCACTGTTGAAACCAGATTGGACCAATGTTATGAGCTTCAGCTCACTTTTAGAATACCAAATGAGTTAACTTCCCTCCTTCCAGTTCCTAGGTAATCTAGAATTCAAGGCTTTGGGAAACTATCACGAAAAGCGTTGGCCCCTTAATGTGGTTTGCTCCCCATGTCCCTTTTCACAGTGCCACAGTGTGGTTTCCTGCTCATTACAGCACTTTTCCTGAGAACAAAAATCATGCAAATTCAGTCCCATCGATATTTGTTTCTTTTCCCTAGGGAGCAGTAAGTGAGACTGGAATAATGAGAACAGAGTAACTAAGACAGATATCTACCAGAGACTCACACACTTATTTTGATAGAGATGGCCTCTCAAGGATTGAGTAGGCCTCTAAATGATCCATAGAGAGACTTTCAGTGAGGAAAGAAAACTGAAAATAGGATAGGAAAATTCCACAGAATGGATAAACCATTTGCAATTAAACACTCACTTTTCTCAAATGAAGGATGCATCATATAGGTGAACTTAACTTATTTAAAAACCCCTCAGTTTTTGTAAGAATTATTTGTAGGGCTTCAGAGATGGGTGGCTCTGTAGGTAAGAACGCTTTCTATTGAGCCTGAAGATCTGAATTCCATTCCTGGGATTAAAATCCTGATAAGAACCAACTTTTGCAAACTGACCTCTGATCTTTATGTTCATACTACAGCATGTGCACACCCATACACACACACACACACACACACACACACATACACGAGTAAATAAAATGATTGAAAATTTAAAACTGTTTAAAAGGAAATCTTTAATTGTAGTAATAGGAAGCTGTTCCTGGTTATGCTTTAACTGGACATAAAATTGTTTCCTACAAAACTAATTGAATTCATCATAAAGTCTTAGAATACTGTAAAAACGGACTTTTGAGTGCTACTCTGAGGTACAAGAAGGAGTCTAGAGATCTCCTGTGGACTTGTGGCCTCCTGGGCATGACTATCCACATATTTCAGTTCTACTCCGTGACTGGAACGTCAGTAGTGTCTCTGATTTCTGTGAATAATGCAATACATGCAGACACAGTGCTGCATGGCTCTGATCATCTCCCAGGAGAGGACTTACCACCCACTTTATCTGTAGACAAACATCAGGACCTTTGGCTGAAGAGAGCTATCTGGTCTTCTAGTACACTAACCATAGGTTAGGGCACAATTTTATTGAGAAACAGAGGGTAAAGGTTTGTGGATTGATCCCATTGTAGAAGAAAATGATGGGAAATATTATTCTAGTACTTCCAGTTAGATTGGCTGAGATTTGTTGGGCACACACTGCATTTCAACTTCCTGTTTTGCTCCATCTTGCTTTTCATCGCCTAATTCACAGGATTTAACACCTGGTAAGCATGCTTGGTAAACTCCTAATTCTATCTCACTATCTGCTTTCAGAGGACTTGTAATAACACCATATAACTCACCCTTGCCAATGAAAGGTTTAAAAGATCCAGTACAAGGCAAAGTGACTCTTAGACTTTAGGTCCAGATGAAGATGGATCCAGTCACCATTGGTTCACCTTTGATGGGGATAAGCTACCCACTGAACCACTGTGAAATCTATGGAGAGCCTAAAAAGATCAGAGCTACTTTATCAACAAGTCTCCTGCCTCTAGACCACCTCTTCATCCTGAAAACTGGTCCCAGTTGCCCTCTTGTAAAGGCCATGGTTCATACCTACTAAGCATACTACAACAAATCTTCCAACTTTCTACAAAAAGGTTCATTAATTATTGCTTCCATTCCAAATAGACATGCATTTTCTCTTGTTATTTCTGTCCCTTACTCCAATATTCTCTTTTATGTGTGGATGGTTACCAGCACTGTTTGCTTCTGG
Organism: Uromys caudimaculatus; assembly: GCA_028551405.1. Classification (NCBI taxonomy): domain Eukaryota; kingdom Metazoa; phylum Chordata; class Mammalia; order Rodentia; family Muridae; genus Uromys; species Uromys caudimaculatus. The sequence goes on from CM052702.1 coordinate 51,019,175, forward strand.
TCCCTCTGCTCTCCATCTCCCTGTTTAGGGCTGTGTGCATTAGTCACTCCCTCTTCCGTGTACCATGCGGATGGATACAAACACTTCTCCCTGGTTTCCCCCATTTCCTTCATCCTCTCCCTGTCTTTGTAGGCAGATCCTTGAATTAATTGTCACTCTCATGTACAAGCAAAAAGATCCAACTTTGACAAGCAATGGCCAAAGGAGAAATATCTTAGAAAGGAATTGTGGAGGATTGGTTTTGTAACTAAAGAAATAGCAGATTGTAGGACTTATACTGTTAGGCCTAAGGACAACCAGGGCTGGGGATAGGAATGCCATTAGTCCTCTCTCTAGCCATCTTCTTCTTTCTGTATTTGTCTGTGAGTCTGCTTCACCAACAGAACACCAGCATCTTTCAAAACTGGAGACCACCACCATCGTAGTTTCTAGATAGCTGGATCTTAAAATGAAAAACCACAGAGAAAGTAGCCTATTGGCTAAGAAAGTAGAACATATCTATCTCCTGAGTTTTACAGTAATGGCCTTGCCTAATTCACTCCTGGTGTGTGGCGAGGATATTTGCTATTCCCATTGCTTATTTTACTTTAGGTAGTATGCACGCCCTCCACTCAGCCTCGGGCTCTCTCATACTCACTGAATCATGCAACATGGTCTTGCCTAAAACAATGTGGGTTTGTAGTCCAATCTTGATTAGCACCAGGCATTTTCATTTTTCTATGTCCAGTACCAAAAAGAAGAATGAAATTCTGACATTTGCAGGAAAATATATAGAGTTGAAAATCATTAAATTAAACAAATTAAGTCAGATCCTCTAAAGACAAATATTATATTTTCTCTCATATGTGGGACCAAGGAAATGTGCGTGCGCACGCACGCACACACACACACACACACACATTGATTCTAACATTAATATGCCCAGTCAATCTATAGGTATCCAGTGATACCCATCTGAATTTTACTCTTACTTTCCCCAATTGATAGGAATTTTCACTATTTACCTTAATAGGTATAGAATCTCCAATTTACACAGACACTGGAATTTTGAGTGGTGTGGTAGTTTGAATAAGAATGCCACCCACATTGGCTCATATATTTCAGTGCTTGGTCCCCAGGTAATGGAAAGGTTTAGAAAGGATTAAGAGGTGGGCTACTAAGGGTGGGCTTTGAGGTTTCAACAGCGAGAGGCAGGCCCAGTATCTCTCTCTCTGCTTGTTGCTTTAGGATCAGGATGTAGAGCTCTTGGCTAATGCTCCAGCACTATGCCTGCCTGTCACCACACTCCTCACCAAGATAGTCGTGGACTTATGCCTTGAAACTGCAGACAAGCCCCCAATTCAAATTTTCTCTTAGAAGTTGCCTTAGTCACAGTATCTCCTCACAGCAATGGAAAAATAACTAAGATACACGGACTCTAGCAGACCCCAACACAGAGCAAACAGCAAATTGCTCCTTTAACAGCGGAGATCACCAGAACATTTCCAACTGCTTTGTCTTGTTTCAAAAGCCCCCAAGGGGCAAATCAAACTTAGCTCTTTGCTGTGGACCTTCTCATCCTTCCCTTCTGACCAGCTCCATTCCTTTGTGTTAGCCACAAATACCCAGAAACATTTTCTGCCAGGGATTCCCAGTGGCCACACAGAGCTGGGACATAGATCAGTGCCTCACTCAGCCAAAACCAGAGAAACTTCTTGCAGTCGATAGGAATGAACAGAGACCCACAACTGGACAATGTGTAGAGAGTGAGAGATATTGTAGCACTCGGTCTTAAATGGGGTGTAACCATCAAACCCGTCCCCTTGGGTCTCAGGGAACTATGCAGAAGAAGAGGTAGAAAGACTTAAGAGCCAGGGGTAATGGGTGATTCCAAGAAAATAATGTTTTCCAGACAGAACAGGACAGATGTACATGTAAACTCACAGAGGGTGTGGCAGCATCCACTAGGCCTGCATAGATTCAAGCCAGAGAAGGTCCCAGCACTGAGAGGAGGGGCTGACACCTCTAGCCAAGAAGCTATCTGCAACTGGTATTTGCTTGGAAAGGAAAAATCAGTCTCCTCAAATAGAGTCAGAGTGGGTATATTAACCACATGTCAGGGCGGTTACCCAAAAGTAGGTGTCCAACACAAAACAAATTCAGTGGTGGGCATTTTTGTAGGGTTTGGTTTTGTTTTGTTGCTTTTGGTCTCATATTGATCTGTTTGGGAATTTCTTGTCCTAAATGGTCTTTTGCCTGTATATTTCAGTTCCCAATTCTGTGTTTCTGTGTTTTTGTGGAGTTTCATGGTTTTGTGGTGTGTGTGTGTGTGTGTGTGTGTGTGTGTGTGTGTGTGTGTGAGAGAGAGAGAGAGAGAGAGAGAGAGAGAGAGAGAGAGAGAGAGAGAGCTCAGTGGCATGGAGCTGAGTGGTAGGGAAGTGGGGAGGATGTAGAGGAGTTAGGGTACAGAAAAATCATAATCTGAATAGATTAAATCAACAAAAAATCAACAAAAAGCCTCTGAGGAATGCCATTTAACAAGCTAGGTGTCAAAGTCCTCTGTGCACAAAATGTAGAAAAGGTGCCAAATTTCAACTACAGAGATCTCTTCTAAAACCAGCCAGTTGGAGCAAACAAAATTTATCTTCTGTGTTCCTGTTATTAGATCTATCCATCGAGGCACATTAAAACTGTGTCTCCCTTCACAGATGAACTGTAAAGATTAATTAGGCAGTATCGGGCAAGTGGAGTTCTCTTGAGAATTCGATATGAATACACTCACTCTCACTCTTGTTATTACAACACTTGAAAACTCTTCACACCTCTCAGTTATTTAAAGTAAAGAATCTGACCATTATGAAGTAAATCGAAGAAATATTAGATGTTTGTATTCCATGTGGCAAGCTTCAATTGAATATTCTCCTTTAAGACGGATAATGGAGCCCATTCTGAGGATGCTATGTGGTGAGTTATCACCCCTCTTAAGGGCCCACTTCTTTACGGCATGGATACAGTTTTCAATATTGTTTTGAGTCAATCTTTTATTAAAGGCCTACCTTGAGTAGCCAATTGATTTTTGTTAGTCCCTGGAGTAAATGCAAAATGGTGATTCTATTGCCCATATTTAAGAGGATCCTGCCTTTGTATGAAGTACATTCAATGTGCTAAATAATGAAAAGGAAAGGCTTCACTTACCAAATGCTTTTATTTTTTTTTCCAGGCCAAATTTGCTTTTTGTTGTTTTTTGTTGTTGTTGTTGTTTGTTTTGGGGGGGTTTGTTTGTTTGTTTGTTTGTTTTTCGAGACAGGGTTTCTCTGTGTAGCCCTGGCTGTCCTGGAACTTCCTCTGTAGACCAGGCTGGCTTTGAACTCAGAAATCCGCCTGCCTCTGCCTCCTGAGTGCTGGGATTAAAGGCGTGCGCCTCCACTGCCCAGCACATTTTTTTTTTTTTTTTTTTAATTCTGAAAATCCAGCTCTAAATCACAGGGCATTTGAAGCCTGCTTATTTTCCCAGTTCAAGTTAAAAAACAAATTCTCTCCAAATCTGAAAAGATACTAGTTTGAAGATTGGCAATTTGCATGATTAGCTACATACTGGTCACCTGGCACAATTATTTATGACTATGTTAGTTATTTTAACGTATCTTAGTTGAAAATCATGTGTTACAAACATTCATTGCTCTACTGGGATTCCCTCATCATTACAGCATTTACTGCCTGTTAGCATTGACGGAAGAGGAAAAGAAGACATGTTCTTGTGAGGGGGACTCTGTTGTCGTCAGTGATATGTCTCTGAGCAGGTTCCTGGCAGCTGACAAGGATGCCTGCGGGGTAATCAGGCAAATTCTAGGGGGACACCTGAACATTACATGGCATAGGATTCATTGGCTCATCTGAGCTGTGGAGCAATGTTCACTCAGGCCTATAATTTGAATCCACAAGTGAGGAAGGCTCTGTGCTTACTTCTATGACTTGACAAGCCCTTGTATTTGAGCAGTGATGATAACAATAATAACTATGCTGATTCAGGGAGCTGCCTCTTATCATTATGTATTGAGCAGCTTATCTACATTTGCCCTTAATCTTCAGAGCCACCCTAAGGGGAACACAAACATTCTCCCTATTTTATAAGTAAAGAAGATGAGAATTGGAGAAATTAATTAGCTTGACCAAAGTCAAACATACTTGGGCCCAGATCTGTCTCACTCACAAATCCAATTCTCTTGGACAACAATGCTACCAGAAACAGGGAGAACCTAGTGAAACAAATAGTCTATACTAAAGCTGTCCTTTCAAATTCAAAACACAGACTAGGCCAGGAGTGTTCAAGCTTTCAGCACACAGTAGTAAATGACAACTTTGGTTTTGTGGGTTTGACTCCTCAGTTAAACATAAATCCAACCTAATTTCATGCATGGCAAGGATGCTTTGCTCCCGGCAGGACTGACTTTTCAATGTGTAGAAACATAATAAACACACAGATGCCCAGGGGAAAGCGGTCATGGGAAAATCAGGCATGTTCTCCTGGTAGGCGTGAAATCCCACCCTAGCCGAAGAGCTACAGGCACTTGATAGCCTCCAGGAAGGGATGAAAGGGTTCACTTTCTTCAAGGGTGTGAGCTCTGCTATTTGGGCAGCAGAAAAGGGGCTTCATAGATTTAAGAAAAGAGAGAGCAGAACATGGGATAGGTAAGAAGGTGGGTGGATCTTGGAGGAGTTGGGGCTGAGAAGAGGAAAATGATCAAAACGCATTGTACGAAATTTTCAAAGAATAAAACCACTGTTATAAAAAGTCTCATTCCTCTTCTGGAAAACAGGGAAGCTTTCCTATTGATCCCAATACCCCACCCTCATCATTGGGAAAG
>CM052702.1:51024118-51077663 GCA_028551405.1 Uromys caudimaculatus
TTGGTACAGTTCTTCCCCCCCCCCCCCCCGCACAATCCTGAATTAACCCACCCAATGCTCTCAAAACTGAAGCCCAGGCACTAATTAGACATATATGACTTAGTCTCAGAGACAACACTGACTATCTAGACATGAATTAAACATGTTTTTGCTTAACATTGCAACTATTTCTTAATCCAGACAAAGAAGAAAGCATGCCTGTCCCCACACTAATTGCTGTGCCTCACCCAGGCCATGTCAGCCACATGAATACCCATGTTTCTGCTCCTGAATCTTTGTCAATTCAGCTACTCACAAGCTTCAGAGGAGTCCCCTGACAGCACATTTCAACTTCCCACACAAGAGGGTTTTTTTCTACCACCTACCTAATCTCCATGCCCCTATCTGAGATTTAAATACATTCCTGCTCATCTTATGGTAAGCAGCAACAGAACAGTATCGTTCAATATCTGCCAGGGAGGGAGAAGGAATTGAATCTCAACTTAACTGTAGCTATTTCTGATTTCTAATAGAGAAGCATAAGGTTAGAGATTGCTGTAATAGAATTCTTCACTTCTTCTAGTTCAATTTGAGACTAGAGGGGAGGAAATACGTTCGAAGGCCCCTTGGATGTGAAATGGCGAATTAAACACGTGTTGGGTTCTGCTCCCTCCCAAGCCCCATTAACTCCCAAGGAAAGGATTTTTAATCCATTAACTTACAAAGGGAAATGAAAAAGAGAAAAAATAAGCTACAATGTTGGCAGCCTTAAAGTGGATGGATGGGTAGGTGGTACCTGACTCCCTAGACTTAAGAAGGCAGAGCTATCAACCTGCAACAGGGAAAGGGAGGAGTGAATGGCTCCTACTGCAGGAGTGGAAGGAGGCTCTACAACCTCAGTACCACATACTTCTGACAGAAGAAATGAAGACATCCCAAATAGGAAAGCTACCTTCCAGAAATGTTTAGGAAGCAGGTAGCTCTGCCTCTTTTCTATCTCTCTTCCTCTATCTCAACCACATCTGGAGCGTTGTTCTTAGGAAGGGGAAGAAATGACCTCTGACTTGGACCTGGTACCTTTGAGAACCGAGCCCTGGAACTGGCTTGGTGATTAAGAGTACTCCAATTCAGGACAACTTGAGTTTGAGTTTTCAGCTACCATGTAAAAAACACGGCATGGTCGTGAGTGCTTGTAACTCCAACATTGGAGGGCAAAGGCAAGCCAACTCTGAGAGCTCACTGGAGAGCTAGCCTAGCCCAAACTTCTAGTTCATGGGAGATCCTGTCTTAAGGCAGAGGGAGATAGAAGCTTGCTCTGGCTTTCACATGTGCACACAGGCTTCCACATTCATATGCATGTAGTGCAGAGAGAGAGAGAGAGAGAGAGAGAGAGAGAGAGAGAGAGAGAGAGAGAGAGAGAGAGAGAGAGAGAGAGAGAGAAAACACCCAGATGTATGTTGTCAGCCATGCAGAGCAGACAAGACTAAATGACAGAACTAGTCAAAGAAAAAATGTGAAAATCCTGCTTTCAAAAATTCAATGGAATGTCTAAGCATAGATACTTTCTCTATTGTCACCTTCCAGCCTTCAGCCTCAGTGGTAGCCCTGTCTACCCAGCAAACTTGGAGCCTCTCATAGCTGTCTTGATACCTCTTGCTTCCCAACTGATTGTCTCTGTCCCCTCATCCCCAGGCTATTTAACATCATTTAACTTTCTCATAGCTCTTCCTGTATAAAAGTGAACTCTCTTTCTGTAAATGTGAAGGTTCAGTAGCCCACAGATCATAGCCAGTTCTCTTCCTTACAGGGTTAGGGCACTGATCCGTATGCTGTGTCTCTATTAGAAGTGGTCCTATCTATGGCATTGTCTAAGGTTAGGACATCTCACTGGGAGCAGCCTGGATGTCGTGTCAGGCAATCTAGAGTGTTCCTAAGCACAGTCGCTCTGCTTTAGTCCAGGATGGTAGGGACGATCCCTCCCAGCCTGAGTTTCCTCCTGGTACCTCTGATGCCTGTGGTACTATGTTGTTCATTCACTCCTCCCTTGGGCCCATCAGTTTTCTGCTTCCCAAAAGGTGCTGTTCTGAGCTCAGCCACCAATAAACTTCCCACCTCTCAAATCTCTACCTCAGAGAAATGGCCCCAAGCCAGGTGATGGCGGGTTTATGGTGACTTAGTGTCGTTATTACTTGGATGGAAAGTGTACCTTTACAGACGTGTGCATGGGACTTGGATGCAGGAAAACAAGTGATACAAAACTTCAAAGAGAAACAAATGCTTGAGTCAGACAGGTGGGTGGGGAGATGGCATTGCTAGTAATGAAAGAAAATCCATAGAAGGGACTCAGGGTCAGTCATGGAGAATTTCTCTCTCATTGGATCCTATGGACTATAGCAGGCACAGAAACTGTGGCTTTCTTTCACAGTGTCTGTGACAAGTAAGATTAAAGCTAAGACAGATCCTGAGACTCAGTGTATCTGGACATCAGATGTGAGGACTTTGCCCCTTCAGGAAAGCAGCCTGAACTTCAAGATGATTGTGACACAAAGCCCAACGCCTCCGAAGTATAATACAGGAGGTAATGCCTCTGGTCATAAAAGGTGATTTAAAATGGTGAATTAAATGCGTGCATCAAGTTTTGCTCCCTCCCAAGCCCCATTAACTCCCAAATAAAGTCTTTTAACGATGCATTAACTTACAAAAAGGAAAACTGGAGGTGACAAGAATAAGCTCAAATGTAGATGGCCAGAGAGTGGACAGATGGGTGGGTGCATGGGCGTGTGGTTTGGTGGGTGGGTGGGACTTGACTTGCTAGACTTGCGGTTGCAGAATTGCATGTCAGCAGTAGCAACAGTGTGCCCTCTGATATTACTCAAGGTAGTTGGAGCATAGACAATACAGCCTCATAGAATTTTACCAAGCATATCCTAGGCGAGGGAAACAGACAAGAAAAAAGGGAAAATGGCAGATGTAAGTGGCATCTGAGAAGGCTTGTTCTGGACTAGAATATTCTTTCCTTGGAGACTCTATATGTACTAAAGGAATTTTATAGTTGGGGGAATAAATTCTCAGTCTAAAGCTGACTTTTATGTACATGGGCACATCCTCCAGAATCTGAACTGATATCCGGAAGAGGGAGTGAACATTAATTCGTAACTGTTCTAATTATACTCCCTTCCCAAAGCCAATTGTTATTTTCAATGGGAAAATCCGCCCCCACTTAAGACATGAGTACCTGAAGACAACTGATGATGGGTTTGCATTTCCACAAGCAGGTTTGGGTTTCAGTTATCTGACATGCCACAGCGGGGAACTGCTATTTGCATTTTCAGGTACCCAACATCTGGAACTCAGGCATAAGATTGAACACAATTATCCTGCACAATAAAAGTAAACAGAGCTTGGCGTGAATCTGCTAATTGTTCTTTCCTGCTGAGCTACAATTTTTAATCAGAGGAGACACATAAAAGAGTAAGTACCAATCTGTCCATTCTCACAAAGGCCAAAGTTATCTTCTCAAAGTCTACATTACCTTATTTCACTCTCTTCCTTAAACACACTCCAATGGAAGATAAATTCAAAAGCCTCATTCTGGCAAGCAAGGCTCTAGATCAGTAGTTAAGACCTGGACATGGATCTGTTACCAGAGAACTGGCTGAAACACAGATTGCCCAGGCTCACTCCAGAGAGCCATCCAGGAAAGCACAGCAGAACCTGAGAGAAAACATGCACAAACTCTTAGATGAAGCTGGTGCTACTGAGGTCCACACGTTAAAAACTACTAAATTCCAGCAGAAGTCTCTGTTGAGTTCCTAGCTTCATCCAGGACCCTCCATCCCACCCACCATGCTATTGCTGAAGTGGTCTGCCTGGCCTCCAACACTTCACACTTGCTGCTGCATGCCTGCCCTCAAGCCCCCTCTGCATAACATGTTCTCTCCTTCTCTGTCCCTTCTCAGAAGTTTCTTCCCAAGTACCTCATGTAAGAGCGCCCTTCCAACTGAACTGCCTACACCATTGCCCTATTGGTTTTCCCTTGGCCTGGGGCTTTTTGTCACCAGCTGATGGCATGCATTATTTGTTGCTAGCTTCATCATCTGTCTTTCCTACAGAGAGGAGGTTCCAGGCATGCCAGCACTTTTGACTCTCTGGTTTATCCAGAATGCCTGGAGGCAAGCAATGACTAAGTTGGGATGGAGAACTGAGTCTGTGGAGGAGACTAGATCTGGGCAGTGAGCGTTTTCTGGTCCTAAGAGGACCTTCTTCATCAGCCAGGAAGCGTCTGATAATTCCACTTCTCCTGGTCTCTTTCCATTACTCTCATCTAGAAATCCTTCGTTTCCTACGTCATCCATAATGAGAAGATATATCTCACACATCTTTTGCAATTGGAAAATTAAACCAGAAGGTTCAATTTGGCACCAGCCTGGTAGAATATTTGTTAGGTTGAGCAGAAGATGAACATAGTAATAACAGCCGATTGTAACAAAGATAATCAAGTATGTTATTAAAAGAGAAACAGTATTGTGAGAATATTAAACACACTTTTAAATGAAGTGGAACCAATGATTCATTTGGCTTTGATGCTTCTCTGTCATTCTAGGCGTGTAAACTTTGATGCATTCTCAAACTGCAAGTTTAAAAAAAGAAATGCTGATTTTCAGGATTGTTAAACAATGTTTGTGAAGCTCAGTTGTCAACCTTAACAACAACAACAAAAAACATAAAACACTCCATCTTCCAGACACTACATTATTTAACGGCTATCTGTTCTCCAGCCCTTAGAATAAAAAGGTAGGTTTTACAACTCTCATTTGAATTGTTTCTCACAACTTCAGGCTATGATAATTTCTCTCCGTGAGACATTTAATGTCTGTTTCAAATTCTGTGGCTCACACTAAGTAAGCTCTCTTCATTTCTTTGCTTGAGAAGAGAAGGAGGAAAACACTTGCATTTTGTAACTGGATCCTGCTGAGGGGTTTCAAAGGCTCTTCATAAACTTGTTCTCTCTGTGTGAGCATTGTGGATTTTCTTCTGGGTAATTGGTATGATCCTTGCCTACCCAGTATACAAACATCTATACACAACTTTCCTTCACTGCTCTGCTAAAGCTCACAAAAAAAAAAAAAAAAGCTAACACCTAGGGATAGTCCGAGGGTATCAAGTGACTAATAGGCCAAAGAGAACAGGAACACAAAGGCACAGTTATGGATAGGAAACATGTTTTTACTATAGTCTGCACTGTCCCATTTCTCAGAAACATATTTTCTTTAAGAATAGCCAGATCACAGGTTAGCGAGATGGTTCAGTAGGTAAAGACACTTGCTACCAAGCTTAACATAAATTCTATCCCTGGCACCCACATGATAAAAGGAAAAACTGATTCCCCAAATTTATCCTCTGATCTCTACTTATGCATTATGGCATGAGTGGATCCTCAGGTGTACACACACACACACACACACACACACACACACACACACACACACGCACACATACACACACACACGCACAGGCCTACATAAACATACAAATAAATAGATGTAAAAAAAAAAAAGACTCTTTGAGGTACTTATTCAAAGAGAGGAATATCTATGGATCCGAAAAGCGGTTCTATCTCTCTGGAACTATCTTCCTTGGGGGGTGGGGGTTAAGGAGTTAAATGAAGACATATAAAACTCCATAGAAACAATTACATCCATTTCTAATAATTCCTTCCAGGAAAGGGCTGAGAGGCAATTCATACTTGATGATTATAATGGCTAATCTCATTGGCTGAAACGTGTGGGAGCACTCACAGTCCACCACGTTAATGTCTTGCATTTTATCGATCCATAGAAACTGGGTGCCGTGCACACTTTTTCTGATATCTGACTACATCTCCTTGTATGTCACAGATGAACTTAGAATTGAGACCCTGGGGCCACACAGTTGATTTCAGTGACGAAGCTTGGAATCATCGTTTGTTTTGTGCTCTGGCCTGGCCTCAGGTCTTTGGGACAGGAATTATACGGTTGACCCCATAGTCCTTTCCTTTCTCATCTTGTGGCTTTTATGGTGTATGTGTTTGGAATATCATCACATGATAATCAGATATTAATATTCATGGATTCATTTTCTTTCTTTGCTCCCCATAAAATAGATTCTTATAGATTAGCACCAGCTGCTGTATTGCAGACACAAAAGCAGGAGCCAGGGCAGGCATGGAAATCCATGCTAGGAACAACCTAATTCAGAATGAGGGAAACAGATCAATCTATTTTTAGTCTTCAAGCTAACACATTGTAAAAATTAAGCAAAACAAAAGTCAAGTGTGACAGGGATTTTAATTGGAGAATGTGGTCATCACCAAAGCCCATATGAAAATACAAGGCTAATCTTATTAAGATTATCCAGGGAGGCAGCCACAGCCAGCCCCAAGAAACCAACCATTCTTCAATCAATTTTTCAGTGGGGGAACTTAGTTTATTCAGCCTAATGAACTGGGGGAAGACATGGGACTAGAAAAAAAAATGAGCTTTTATTTTTCAACCAGAAAATGTAAACGATTCAGGTTGTTCACAAACCAATTGGTTCGTTCACTCTTAACGAAACATGCAAATTTTCCTTTACATGTGGCCCTGAGAAGTTGCCAATTGAAGAGAACCCTTTCCCTGATTAGTGGCCCTTTGCCTCACCCCCTCACTATGTAGTCATTGAAACAAAACACATGCTGTGCACAGCTGCTTCAATTTATACGACAGAAAAGGCTGCAAAAGAAAATCCATCCACAGATCCCACATTGGTAGGAGACATTTGAATTGGAAGCCCCTCAGAGGAATAACCAAGCAAAAAATGGAGTTGGAGCGTATTGCCAAACTATGCAAATGTCATGATTTATTACTCTGTGCTCAGCTCACCTGGCCTGGGCCCTTTCCTTCACAGTTGTCTTTGTTATATCTACAGAACTGTAGTAATGACTCGTATTTTCCAGATTTGTCAAGGAAGATATACAAAAGCAAAAGACAAGGTTTTGCTCATTGTGTGTGTGCATTCTGAACCTTAGTAAACTAATACCAACAAGAATGTCTAAACCTCAGTCAAACACTTGCTTCCTTAAAGTCTTTATTTAATAACACATATGAAATTGCATGTTTCATGAATGGTGATAGTATTGCTGCTTTAAACATAGTTTTTAGTTTATGTGTATGGGTGGTTTGCACACATGAATGTATGTGCACCTTGTGTATGCTTGCTGTCCTTAGAAGTCAGAAGAGGGCAATGGATCCCCTGGAACTAGAGTTATAGGTGTTTGAGAGCTATTACCTGGGTGCTGGGAACTGATCATCGGTCCTCTGCAAGAACAATAAGCACTCTTAACTACTGAGCCATCTCTCCAGCCCAATGATATTATTTTTAATGCAACATGGGAGAATCAAACATTCTCCTGTTTGTGTAAGATCTTTTAAAATTCTATGTCTCTCAACAAACTACTTCAATATTGCCTCTTGTGTTTTTTGCAGATATAAAACCTATTATGGCAGCCTAAGATCTGGGAAATATTAATGTATGATTTCAATGGCATATACTAGAGACAGCTTTTTTACGGGCAGCAATTATAGTTGGAAATAATTTTCCCCAGCTCTTTCCCAGATCAAATCAATAATAATTTTACTGTCAATCCTAGTTGCTGAATATCTATTGTGTCATGATTTAGATATCAGTGCTCCCCAGAGGCCATGTGCAAAGGTTTGGTTGCAAGTTAATAGCATTCTGGGAGACAGTGGATACTTGAGAGGCAGGGCCTATTCAGAAAGCAGGTGACTGGGGACTGCTTCTGAAGGATGTATCTTGCTCCCATCTCCTGTCTGTTCTCCCTGTCTACTGTCCACTAGGAGACGAACTGCTTTTCTCCACTATATTGTCCCATCGTGTGTTGCCTCACCATACATGTACCTAGAAACACAGCATGAGTTACTATGAGCAAAATCCTCTGAAACTTAAGCCAAAGTAAGTGTTCTTCCTTTTAGTTGTTTCTATCAGCAAACAAATGCTTCTCTGCTGCAAACTAAAGGCACATTGCTTCTCTATGACTTCAGTCAATCTTTTCATCTTCCTTGAGGCAAAGTTGAATTTGTTAGGTGTCAGACTAGACTCCTCCTCCTAGGCCCACAGTTAGCTACATTCTCTAGGCTTCTTGCAGTTATAAGTTGTTTGCTTGTGTTTTGTCAATGGAATTCATGCAAAATACTGTCTATCTCTTGTGGATAGTGCATAAAGTCTTACAAGCATCCTCCTTGGGTGGAAGGAACTCCAAAGAGCCAGATGAGGGCTTAGAAAAGCAGGCCTGAGGTGTGTGGCACAATTTGTAGGCACACTACTACCTGACTGTACACATTGCTCACTCAGGAAGACAGGTGGTGCATTCTTCTTCCAACATTTATGGTTTTAATACTTACTAGGCTTAGATGAAACACGGGTTAGATAGGTATCTCATGAATGAATTGCTTGCCTAATACACTGCTAAATTGGGCCATGTCCGACTCTCCACATCACTGTTTTCTTGCCCACACTAAATTATCCATCTTCCCAAAACACACATTTTAAACCATGGCCTCATTAAAGTTATTCTAAAATCAAATACAAATATGATCTGGTTCTTGACTGATTTAAAGTCCTGAAGTTTCCGGACTGGTTTTACAGGCTCCATGCAGAGTAAGCATGACCATGACCTACCTAGATTCTAATAATTTAATTCCTTAACTCAACAAACATCCAGGAATCAGGTGGCAGGAGACGCCTTTAAGTCCAGCCGTCAGCAGGCTGAGGTGGAAAGTTCATAGCCTCAGGCTAGCCTAAGGCATATAGTGATAGCCTGTCTTAAAACAAAACAAAACCCCCAACATGTGGAAGTTCCTGTTTTTGAATGTTGGGTATTACTCTCAGTGATGGAGGATACATTAATGAACAAGACAAAGAAGACTCATGTACTCACTGAGCTTACAGTCTCTTGTGCTGATCTGTAGTGAAGATAAAAATAACCGCATTGCCCAGCTTGTTAGAAGGTTACATGTGTTAAGTAACTAGAGCTAATAACAACATGAGGAGTGGAGGAGATTACAGTTCACATGAGGAGATCTAGGCATGCTTGCTCAAAGAAGGCACTGTTTGAAGCAAGTGAGTATGGATCATGCACACACAAGAAAGAGCCAGTGCTAAGCTCTGGGCAGCTCCATCCACCCTGTGTAACATGATTGATCTTATGACTCCTATTTCCCGTAAGTGCCTTTCTTTCCTTTCTGTGACACCACATTATTACTTGCTGGGTAGAATGCTGCTCACTTTCTTACCCACTCATCTTCTATTAGCTTCGCTAAGCATCCTCTCCGAATGGTGCACGTGTAAAATACCAGCGTGAAAGATGGCTGCTCCTTCCTCTTAAACCCCAAGGCCACACTGCTGCTACTGCTAACAGCCACTGGACCAGAGGGATAAATCGTCAGTCACAAAGGGCTAGTCAATGTTTCTAAATATGGTTTATATTAGAGGACCTGGAAAACATATCTACTTTTCTCTCTCACATCAGTGGCACACGCAGCCCAATCAAATTCAAAGTTCTGAGAACAAGCTGTGGTACCCATGTACTTTCACTCTCCAGATAATCTCAATGGGCAAACATGTTGAGAACTTCTAAGATCCCTCTTACCTCAGAAAGTCACTACTACAGAGGCTAGACCTTTCCAGAGAGACCATAAGCAAAGCTACCCCGGACACGATACAGGTAGGTAGCACAGGGATTCTAGTGTAGCTCTAGAGCCAGCAGATCACACCCCAGCTCTGATGTCTGACCTTGGGGAAGTCATTTTCCGACTCTCAGCCTCAACTTCCTCACCTCTAAAATGAAAGCTTGGCACATTGGCTGGTATTTAATGAAAGATTTACAAAGGTGTCTTTGCCCTGCATCTCACAAGTAGCAGCAGCCAGTAGTTTTGAGGGCATTGTTGATATTAAATAGGAGAATTTGCAGCATCATATAAAAAGCGAAGATGTATGCTGTTCTCTTGCTTTCCTCTCAACAGCATCCACATGGAAAATAACAATAGCCACTAGGGAAGTCTGCATCAACTTAAGCACCACCCGGGGAACTATTTCCAATAATTTCATTCTCTACCCTCAGCTCCCAGAGCTACCCTGGTAGAAGCTACTGTGTTACTTTATGAAATATTTGCCCAGTATATCAGATAGCAATTCTAAGTAATGTTTCAGGAGACAGAACCCCTTTACTACCCCATCACCCTTGTGCATAACAGGCAACATTGGTATATTCAGTAGGTGGTTAACACCCCCACCTGTCTTCATTTGCTTGCAGTGGACTATGGTTACACCTGTCTCACATGAATCTCTTGGTGGAAGCTGCTACAGCAATAAAATGATTACATGATTCCAGGGAGTTAGTGAGCCATGAGCACCTTGTCTCTTGGAATTTGGGGAAGGAATCAGGTAGCGAAGAAGGAGGTCCGTTTCCATTTCCACTAAGCCTGGGCAACAGAAGTGACATTTTCCCTGCTATTTTTTATGAATCTTCAGTCATGCTCAATGCATGTATTAGGGCAGGCTCTAGCTCCTGCCCCTCCCCGCCCACCAGGCCTGGCTAGTAAGACTTGACCCACAGATAGAGAATTTTGAATAAATTCATATCTATCAAAGCTTTCAAATACATGTAAAGTCCTATTCTCAGAATGCCCTGTTCAAAACCAACACTCAGACATGTCTTGTTGGAGCTCTCTCAGCTGACATCCCTATGGGTTCTACTCCCATAGCTTTACATACTGGAAAGTTACATTTCCTCCCACATCTAGAATCTGAGAGGTACTCCCACTATAAACAGTATGAAAAAGATTTTGTTGGATTCAGAAATATAAGCAAAATTAAGCTTATAGGTTGCTTCTCTTGAAATCAGGAGGCATACAGAACTCATGACCACTGATCAGAATGGCAAGAGAATATTGTATGCACATTATTTAGCCCAGGAAAAAAATCAAAATTCAAATAAGGAAGCATAGGTTCTACTGGATACATTGTGCTTTTATGTAATATCAACACACTTTAATGGAAACATAGAATTTTTTATGTAGCATATTAGGGCTAGTAATCCAAGAGTAATTATTCTGAGGGCATTCTTTTCCCCAAACACATTGAAACAAGACAAATCACTGCACTAGATAATAAAGGTTCAAAATGTGCTTGATTGGTGTCGGTGTCACATGTAACATGGAGGGTTTTTATAAGTGACGAAGTCCAGAATATATCCATGTTTGGGCTTCTTTTAAAAACTATACCTGAAGGAAGTTATGGAGCTTCTTGCCATTGAGCTTCTTGTTGACCTCAAAATCAGTAAGAAGAGATGGAAAGTCTGATAGTAACAACTCCTCCCAATCCCTTACGAAGCCCACCAGTTTCTCTCTTGGTTGGTGTGAGTTTCAATATGGAACTGCAAACTTTTTGGGCATGTCTCCTGCTCAAATCTGGGGTCTCCATCCCTATACCTGAAACCTTAATGTGTGTCTTGACAAACAGAACAGAGCCCCAGTGACGAAATGCCATGGAAACCAGGTCAGGAAAATCATTCCTGCTGGCTGGCTCTCAGGAACACCTGCTCTTGAAATGTGACACATTGTTTCTCTAGACCCAGCCACAGGGGACCGTCACTGCAGTGTCTCTGAAGTCTCACATGTTAGTTGAACACTTCCTAAATTTTCTCCCCACCACATATGTGAAAGGCAATAAAATGACTGTGACTGATTTCAATCCCAAATTCTGAGGTGGTTCACAACTCAGCAACCACTAACTGGACTATTCCGTTTATAATTAGTCCAGAAAGAGGCTAATACAAAATGTCAGGGTGACATGTAATGATCCAGTCTGTGTTGTGTCAAACCTGCTCACTGAGATAGAAATACATCAATTTATATTAATGGCAAGGAATGGTGTTTTACTGTAGGGCTATAATTATTTCATTGCCCATAGTCTCTGCCTTATTTCAGAAAACATGTATTCAGCATCTACTATAAACGGGCACTATGATAGACATTAGGAATTTATTTGTTTTGTCTGTTTTCCCCAAATCAAATAATTACCAGTTTTGATAAGTGGTTTAAAGGAAACCACAAAGGAAAAAAATCTGACATTCAGTAGGTGATTGAAAATTTTCTTTTAAGTCTTGGAAAAAAGTATTTAAGTTAAACTTTGAGGAAAGAAAATAATGAGTTGTGTTAGGAGCACAAAACAGTTTTCTAGAGGAGGGTCAGACCAACATTCAGAAGTTGAAAGATTCCAGGATGAAGATAAATGTCACATGGCTGTAGTTCAATGTGGAAGAGGAGTATGAGAGAGACAGTTAGCGTTCCACTAGGGAAGGTGACCCCTGTTCTGTATCATAGAGTTGGTTTGAGGTTGTGGCTTTCCAGTATAAAGTTTTACTACCCAGCCCAACCTGCTTAGCAAGGATGTAGTCATGTCACTAAGTCCTGGCATGTATTGCCTCTACTCCCTACACTTAACTACCAGTTGGACTTTAACACCCAGAGGTTTCTTGAAAGCTAGATGTGAATATGTCATCTCTTAATTAACCTTAATGAATTTCAGGGAGCCACAGCCCATCCTTCCCCTCTTCCTAGCACTGTGACTCACCTTTAAAAAAAAAGAAAGGAAGAAAGGAAGGAAGGAAGGAAGGAAGGAAGGAAGGAAGGAAGGAAGGAAGGAAGGAAAGAAAGAAAGAAAGAAAGAAAGAAAGAAAGAAAGAAAGAAAGAAAGAAAGAAAGAAAGAAAGAAAGAAAGAAAGAAAACTAACTCCTTCCCCTCAAAAAACCCAGTCTTGCTCAGCTATGAGATCTCAGGGGTTGCCTGGTGTAACAGTTACTTGTACCTTAACTGAAATAAAGGACAGGGATACAAAGTTTACCAGAGACTGCAAGAAGCCCTCCAGAATGCCAAGGAATTTGACACTTAATTTAAGAGCACTGAAAACCCATTACTACATACATGAAATAATATGGTGGTGATTGGTATAGAAGGTGCTAAAATCTGAACCTAGAACGTATCTCATAGCCTCAGGTGTTTGGACAGCTAATTTCCCAGGTTGGAGAGGTTGCAGAAACATCTAAAGTGAGGCATGGCTGATGTAAACAGAACACTGGTAGCAGGACTTAAAAGGTTATGCTTCCCCCTGGGTTCTGGTTTAGCTCTCTGTGTGCTCACCTGCTAAGCTGTGAGGATTGCCACAGCATGGTCCTGTAGCCAAAGCCCCACTCCATCATGCCTTCTCTACCTGTGTGATATACCCTTTGAAGCTAGAAGTTAAAAGAAACCTCCCACACCCACCTCTGCTGAAGTAGCACCTGTCTGGGAATTCTCAGCCATATCTAAGAGAACAAACAAAAAATGTATTTTTAAAAATAATTCAGAACAATTATCTTGGAGAAAGTTATGGTCTTTATATTGCCTAGAAGCTTTTATACCTTCTAGAAACACTACTAAAGTTTCTTAATATTTAACAGTAGTGAAAATTTTGGAATTTTGCTGTCATTGAAAAACACAAAAATATTATAAAGATATGGTTTCCTTTTAATCCCAGCTGTGGGATAAGGAGCCAGCTTCTGATTGTACAGGGCAGCTGACTACATATTGCCTCATGCTTTAGCAGTGGCATGGTTTTGCCAGCTGCAGATAGTTTCTGTGATTATGTGACATTTGGAATTCTAAGGACATTTTAGAGAGCATATAAATGCTAGGGCCCCAAAAGGTAAAGTGGGTTGGATGGTAGGTTGGTGGTGGGCTGTTATTGGTCGGTTGGTTTCTGTTGGCTTCTGTTGGCCTTGGTTTGTTAAGTAGTTGTGTACAAAGAAGAAACAACAAGAAGAAGGAATTAGATATCCTGACAGCAAAGACCAAATTTGCACCAAGGAACTTGACTCCCCTAATCAGTAGACAGTAGTTAACAATAATGTCTCTCCCTTTCCAACCCTTGACTTTATTCAGGGATCTCTTTCCTTTCCTCTCTGTCCTTTTCGTTTTTGTCTCTGCTCCAGTGTTAGGAGGTTGAAAGGGTATAAAAGGGGAGAGAATGGTGGGGGAAAAGAAACCATGAAGCAGCAAAAGGCCAGCTACACTTATCTATGTGTGAGGGGTAGAAACTGTGTGTCATGGCACACATATGGAAGTCAGAAGACAACTTGCAAGAGTGAGTTTTCCTTCCACTATAGGGGCTAAGAGACTGGATTCGAGTCTTCAGACCTGATGACAAGCACCTTTACGTGATAAGCCATCCTACTGGCCCTGAAACATAGCTAGCATCAAAATTTTCCTATTATACAAAATGTATTCTACTTACTTATCTCCTTGCTCTTGAACAGTAAACACTTTACTAACTGAGCTATCTCCCCAGATCACAATTTATATTTTAATTAGTATATTCTTTTCTTTTTCTAAAAAAAAAATGTCACCAGTGAGACACGGTGAGATCAAGTGCTCACAAGATCACCTTGCATTATCTGGAAATTTGCTTTTGGTTTCAGAAAGGAACAAAGACACTAGAAATGCAAAATGAGCTCCCAGGGAACATGAGCATGAACCAGACCACAGAAGACATCTGCTGTTTGAGAGGCAGACCAGATTCTCTCCACCCTGAGGAACCCAGCTCTGTCAGCCTGAAGTTAATGATTCAAAACACTGTGGCTACTCCTGCCACAGGCTCCCAGATCTGTCCAGTGGTCTTCATGCTGAGTCAGTGAGTTTGACTTTAGGTAGCCAGAAAAGCCAATTCACAACTGGGTTTAGTAAATAAGGCGCATTATTAGATGAAGAATCACATTTTCTTTTATAAGGGAGTGATAATAAATCCACAAAACCAAGTTTCTAAGGCTTAGAACTGGCTCTGAGAAAAATTCACACAGGGAAATTTTAAAATGCTTTAGAATATGTCGGTATTACTGGAACAAAGAAACACAGATTTGAAATTCACTGTACTACACAAAGAAGTACACATGGAAGAATAAAATCCCCTCAGCTTGCTACACAGTAAAGTGCATGCTCCATATAGTATTTTAATGCACAAAGAAAGTTATATTTGTAAGCATTATCTAAATTCTTGCATATTTTAATTTAATATACATGTTTCTTTTAGTGGTCATGGAAGTATATCTCATATGTTTATGAAAGGTGTCTGACATTGTGTTTTGATATATGTACACATTATACAAAGACAAAATAAAGTTAATTTACATAACCTTAAGCAACTTCCACTTTTAGATGATAGAGCTTTTAAGGCCACTTTGTAGCAATTTTCAAATATATATTAATGAGGCCTGAAAGATGGCTCTGAAGTGAAATGCACTTGTTGCTCTTTCAGAGGATTTGATATCTATTCCCAGGATCTACATGAAAATTCACAATCATCTGTAACTCCAGTTCCAAGGGATCCAATGGCTGCTTCTGAATTTTAAGGGTTACCAGTAATGCATGCAGTATATATAGTTACATGTGAGCAAACATTCATACACATAAAATAAGACATAAACACGAAGGTTTTATTTCTTTTCTATATACATATGCATATATGTACGCACACACAGAGATGATGCTGAGCTCTGTCTGAGGTACTCTGAGGACTGCCATCCGCTCCATATGCTGCCTCAATCCTCCTTCCCACTCCGTACTGTAAACTCTTATTTTGTTCCACACCCTCACCAGGGCCTGTTACATTTTGTCTTTCGGATAACAACTATACTAATCATCACAAATTGACATTTTTTATGATCTTAATTCATAGTCACTAATGATTAGTGATTTTGAATGTGCTCTTTGCATACTTGTTGCCCATTTGTATGTCTCTGCTGAGAAATGTCTTTTAGGTCCTTTGCCTAATTTTCCCAAGGTTACCGATGACTGAGTTGGGGTTACATATAGTTTGAATATTAAGCCCATATCAAATGTAGAGTTTACAAATATTTAATTTTTTATTTTAAAACTTGATTATTATAGAGCCAAACTGCCTTCCCCTTCATGTGATTATTGGAAGCATTTTATATAAACAGAATTCAAATGTCTTTTACAGGCAGGTGGCTGAAGAATTACCAGATCTTTAATTCATAATTTTAACTTGTTACACTCAATTGGTTTATTGTGTGGAATGTTCATAAGCCCTGAATGATTCATATAAACATTTTTTTTCACTCACAAAAACACGACAAAACCTTTTCAGGGAATTGCTTTTGTTTCCTTTTGGAGTGCTCACTCTTCGGTACACATATAAACAAGCAAATGCTTTGATATTCAAATTAATGAAGGCAGTGGAAATGAGAGCTGAATCCATCTGAGAATCATAGGCCTCCCCTGAATACCTATTATTGAAACTCTCTCTCACACATGTTATTTGAGAGAATATCTACCTCAGAAGCTATGAGGAACTCCGCTGAAAGCCAAGACACACAGGTTATTCCACAGGTAACCATAAAACCAGCTAAGCTGTGGCCCTAGGCTAGTTGATTCACTTTTTGAGGTTTAATTTATTCATCGATAACATGGAAGTAATAGTAATACTCATTTCACAATTTAATTTTAAGAACTGAATAATAGCACATATTTAACACAGTGCCTTGGGATTTAATTGTTTTATTGTCAATAACGGTCATATTAAGTGAGTCAGCTCTGTCTATTTTCTGTACTGCAGCTTTCTCTCATATTGAAAGAAGCAGCTACTTATTTGATCAATGATAAATGAATGAGATAGCAGAAATTTTTAAGTGCTATGTGATGCTGAGTACTGTTGTGAAACAGAAATGCTATTTTCCCTATATCACAGAGAATAATTAGATGCCTTTTCTCCCACCCTACTTCAGACTGGCCATACATCCCCCAGTATGTGTACATCTCGTAATTCAGACTGACTATACATTCTTTAACAACGCATCATCTATTAGCAATACAATTTGGGCAACTATAGCCTGGAGTGGCTAAGCTCTTGTCCCCTTCTCCAAACAGATGGAATTATAGTTTCTGTAATAAATCAAGAGACATTGTTTCCTGCCCCATCTGTTCAGGCAAGATCTGCAAGCAACACCCTCTAGGAGTCTTGGTGTAATACCTAGTAAAGCCACATAAATATATCTCTTCTGTGTGCTCACCAGCATCTCTTAGTTCTGTTGGGCATATAGCGCCTGTCAGTGCTCTTGGTCAGTTTGTCTGTTGGTTACTTTTCTGTTTCTGTGAAGAGACACTAAGACCAAGGTAACTTAGGAATTAAAGCATTTAAATGGGGGGGGGGACTTGCTTACAATTTCAGAGGGCTAGTTCATGATCGTCCTAGCGTGAAGCATGATAGCAGGCAGGGATAGCACTGGAGAAGCAGCTGAAAGCTTACATCTTGATCCACAGGCAAGATGTAGAAAGAGCTAGCAAGAATGGGACTGAGATCGATTTTCGAAACTTCAAATCCCACTCCCAGTGACACACCTCCTCCAACAAGGTCATATCTCCTAATCCTACCAAAACAGATGCACGGGGGGCCAAGAATTCAAATATAAGAGGCTATATGGCCAGTCCAGTCAAACTATCACAATCGGCCATTTAACAAAGGCCCCTGCTGTCAATGTTATTGCTAGAATGTCCATGTCAAGTATAGTATATACTTCACTGTTCATCAAGCCACAAACATTTCTCTGTCTCCATGAATAAAAGCTGTGGTGCAATCCTTTCCCTCTCTGCCCTGCCACAGTAATTCATAGAAATCTTGTCTTTCACTGGGTTCAGATGGGCAGATTGTGAAGCCAAATGTCTCACAATAGGCATTGTGCTACAACTCTATGACCAATCATCTCTTCTTCCTACCTTTCAAGTCAACTCACGACAATGAAGCTGTGCCTCAGGTATTCACAAGACCCAACACAGATTCGGTGACTCCTTCAAATAGGAAACAACTGTCTGCTGACTAAAGCATGTTCCTCAGAGTCAAATGAAAAGGTCAAGATCTAATTTTCTTGCTTATTAATACGTAACTTTTCAGTTTCAATGTCTCAAGCCAGCTAAATGAATTGGCAAGTAAAGGCATGTGCCACAAAAACTTACAACTTGAGATTAATCCCTAGAACCCACGTGGTGGAAGGAGAGGACTGATTCATACAAGTTTTCCTCTGAGCTCCATATATGTATAGACATGCATGCACACAGACACACATACACACACACAAACACACACATGCACACACACAAGCACCCACATGCACATGCACACTCATGCACACACACATGCACACACGCACACACATACATAAATAAATAAATAAATAAATAAATAAATAAATAAATAAATAAATATAGATAATTTCAATGTCACATCTTCTGCAGTGAGCTATTGAAACACTCCTTAGTAAAGGAGTGATAGGATATAAAACACTGAATAACTATAGTTTTTGGCTCACAGTATGTCCTAAAATTATCAGTCATTATAAAATGTGATAACTTTTAATAGTATGTCTTATCTTTCTTACATACATTTGCACAATGCCCATCAATACATAAAAGTAAAAAAAAAAAGATTCAATTTTAGAATTATATACTTTGAGAAAAATAAAGGGAAGTAGGGGGAGGATTGAAGAAGCTGAGAAGAACGACCCCACAGGAAGACCAACAATCTCAACTGACCCAAACCCCAGGGAGCTCCTAGAGACTGAGCCATCCAGGAACATACATGGGCCATACATGTGCTGGTCCGAGGTGGCTGGCACATATACAGCAGAGGTCTGACTGGTCTGGCCTCAGTGGGAGCAGATGCCCTTAATACTTGAGAGACTTGAGGCCCAGGGAAGGGAAGGCCTGGTGAGGGAGGGAACACCCTCTCAGAGGCAAGGGGGAGGAGGAATGGGATGAGGAACTGTGGGGGGGACTCGAATATAAATAAATAAAATAATTTTTAAAAATAATAGTACTAGATTTTTTAAAAAAAAAAAAAAAAAAAGACCACGTGAATCTCTTCTTTTTCCTTAATTAAAATGGAAAAACATTAGTAACACAGTCCAGGTTCACAACATCAGTCAGGTAATATCATGTCACATAGGACTTAGATGGTAAGCTAAAAAGGCTATATTACCTCTGTGTATTCTTTCCAAAACATATATCTGGACATGAAAAAATATCAAGTGGAACCAAAATAAAGATCACTCTACAAAACAGTCAACTGATATACTTCAAAAATGTCAAGGTCACAAAGAATAAAAGCTGTGAAGTCAAGGAGATTTGACATCACAGAGGTGAACCTCTATCTATTTCTAGAGTAGGTGTAAAAGCTAGGAAAAAATCTGAATAAGGTCTGCGGTTTAGTCAGGAAATTGTCACCAAGGTTCATTCCTCAGCTTTAATAATTGTACCAACGTTACATAACATGCTGACTTTGGGTGAAGACTCTAAAAATTCTGTGTGTTATTTCTGAAACTCTTCTTTAAATCCAAAAATACTTGAAAATAAAGGGATTTTAACAGAAAAATTATACTTTGTCTTGTATTTCTAAAACTGAATTTAATTTCTGTCATCATGCTCTCTTCTGAAATGGGAAAAACCTAACCTTCTCAATTCAGAGTCCTCCTTTCCCATGAGGCTTTGCAAATGCCCACAGGTTTCTATGGTGCCAGTGCACTGAGGAAAGGTCATGGCATAGAGGTGCTCACAGGCAGACAGAAAACAATTGATGCTAGATTTCCATTTCAGCTTGCTCTCCGTATTAGTCCACTCATCTTGTTGAAAATTGCCCCAATATTTCCAGCCACAGAACTCTGTGGTTCTCTATGCCACACCTGTGCCAAGATTTGTTGCTCAGTAAGCAAAACTTCTTTCCTTCTTGTAGTGAAGAAAATGCATGATGCTGCTCAGACCCATCTGCCATCTCTTTCCCCTGACGAGTAGTTTGACAGTTTGATGGTGCAGTAGGTGAATGGGTGTAAGAACCCAATTTAAATGACCAGGATTGGTGGTTTGCAAGAAAGTTCAGAGCTGAACTATGCTGAATATAAAAACCAACCTGCATTGCTAAGGGAAGCCCCTCATGAAAGCTTTTACCAGGACCAGAACAAACTCATAGAATCTCTGTGCTCCATAGAGGAATTTTGATATGAAACTCTATCTCAGGGTGTTATATAGCAATGAAATATTTTATCCTTTAGGAAAGCCCATTAAGACATAGAATGTTCTAAAGTAGGGTGAAACATTGCATCCTACAGAGAAGCTCTTTAAGACTCAGGATATTCTGAAGGAAGTCCCTTTACTACTCAAGAAGAGAACAATTCAGAATGTTCAGAATGTCTCTGAAACTGACAAGAAGCACTAGGTCCTTCTCTTTACAAGCTTATACAAATAGTTAGGAATACTGAGAGATACTCTCATACAAGTCTAGCTGCCTGAAAGAGGTTTATATCAACTGACCTGTCTGAAAGAGACACTCTCCTATCTGTTGAGCTGCCTGAAAGTCATACGGTGAGCTTCATAGTTCAAGCTCTCCGGATCCATCATGCATATGGGTGGAATTTTGGTGATTCAGCTGTCTTTGAGTCATTTCTGCTCCTGTAAATAACCTTTGACTCATACTCCTGAAAGTAACCCCACTAAAACTCACTGTCTCACCAAGCTGGTCTGTCATTAGCTCCCCTTCTAGGCTGAGTAGACACTTTGTTTACAAAGTAAAGAAAATATAGGAGAGTGGGTCCCTCTGATCTTGTATGTTAAGATTTCTTTGTTTTGTCATTCTTACCTATAGAATGAAAGAAGACACAGAGTCTTTTATTAGATTCAATCCTCAACTAAGCTACCTTTACTCTACCCCCTTCAGAATTGTCCATCATAGGACACCTGTGAAATGTAAAGAAGACGGAGGAGGAGAAGGAGAAGGAGGAGGAGGAGGAGGAGGAGGAGAAGCAATATTCAAATGCTCATTAAGAAGTGTGGCACTCTTCTCTCCCACCAGAGACTACAGACTCTGGCTAGACAAAGGAAAAGGGTTCTAATCTTAAAGAGGCTCAGGATTTCACATACAGTGATGGGATTAAGAATGCTTTGCAGAGAAATTTTAATTTATCAGAAATCTTTTGCTTGCTTGCTTGTTTTAATTCTTGCTGCTGCAGAAATTCCCCTTCTCCGTCTGCTTTTCCCCAGTCAGATTCTGAGGAGTGAGAGGCACGAAGGAGAAAAAAGAATGAATTTGAAATCTGGGACATGACTTTTTAAACGCCCCTCACATGCCATCAGGGAGCAAAAAGAGAGGAATGGATTACACTGGAACATTTCTTTTTGAGAAAATGTGACCATAAGAGACTGAGTAGAAAAGACCTGTAATCCAATGACATTTACCAGAAGCTGTTTGCTCTTAACTGATGACCAGGCACTGGAGGTAACTGAGCTCAGAAAGTAATAGGGGTCACTACCAGTGCTAGCATCCTCTGCAGCTGAGCGCTGAGTCACACAGCCAGAGATGAACATTTTAATACCCAGAGACAGGATCAAGGCATTCTGAGTGACAGAAGCATAATGCCATGTAAACTTTGCCAGCCTTTCAAATATTCAAAGTTTAAAACTCAGAACAAACAAGGATCTATTAAAAAATACTACATATGCGTTCACATAAGCATGCAAGTGTATATGCATATATATGTATATATATGTATGTATATATAAACTGTGTGTACACATGTATATGCAGATATGTATATGTGTGTATGCATGGAAAAATCAGAGGTCAGTGTCAAGTGCCTTCTTGACATTCCATATATTATTTAAATTTTTTTGATATCAGGTCTCTCACTGAACCTGGAACTCACTAATTCAGCTAGACTGACTGGCCAGCAAGACCAGGCTTCCTTCCATTTCTACCTTTGCAGCACTGGGATTCTTGGGGCACATTATTGTGGCCAGCATTTTCACATGGGTGCTGGAGGTTGACCCCAGGTCATTGTGCTTGCATACCAAGGACTTTACCAACCAAGGCATCTTGACTCCACTAGCCAAGCAGGAGGGGAGACTTCACTTCCCCCTTCACATGTGATCCCTTGTCCCTCCACTAAGTTACTGTGAGCTTATAAGCAGCCTTAGGTTTTCCAAAAGATCTGACAATGGCTAGAAGTGGGAAGTGTTTTTATTTTTGTGTTGTGTTTCGTTGTTTCTTTTGCTTTTTTCTTTTCTCTTTATTCTTCTCTCATATGTTACACACTGACTGCAGTTTCCCCTCCCTCCCCTCTGCTCAGTCCCCACCTCCATCTCCCTTGTCCCTTACATCCACTCCCCTTCCACTTTCCTTCAGAAAGTAGCAGCCTCCCAGGGATAATAACCAAATACAGCACAACAAGTTACAAGACTAGGCACAAACACTCATATCAAGGCTGAACAAGGCAACCTAGAAGGAGGAAAAGATCCCAAGAGCAGTCATAAGAGTCAGAGACATCCCCACTCCCAGTGTTAGGACTCCCTCAAACACCCCATGCTAAACAACCAGGGCATGTACTTAAAGGAACACGAGCAGATGTATACAGTCTCCGTGATCGCCACATCAGACTCTGTGAGCCCCTATGAGCCCTGCTTAGTTCATTCTGTGGGTCATGTCCTCAATTCCTCTGGCTCCTACAATCCATAAATGGTTTTCTTATTTAGGCTCATTCAGATTAGAATGGAGTCACAGGACAAGAAAAAAAAAAAAAAAAAAAAAAAAAAGAACCAAGGGACAGATAAGATCCAAGTGCCAATGGAGCATTATAATGTCAGAGAAACAATGAAAAACAATCTCTCTAGAAGTTATATGTAGGGGTTCAGTAGATAAGAGAACTGGCTACTCTTTCAGAAGATCTCATTCAATTTCCAGCAGACACTTGGCGACTCACAATCATTTGATGCCCTTTTCTGGCCTTCATGGACAATACATGGCATGCATGTGACATATAAACAGAGATGCAGACAAAACATCCCTGCACATAATTCTTTAAGTTATATGTAATTTTGAGGACTACATAACACTTCAATGGAACTATATAATCCTGTGAGCCAATTGCTCAGACATACTCCCAGAAGGAATTAGGTGGGTCTGGAAAAAGCAAATAAACAAAAACTTACACATAATAATCTACAGGAAAAAATCCACAGAGAGAGCTGAAAGCCCTCTCTGGTCAAGGTAGAACAAATGAGAAAAAGTTTCAGGGAAACAGACTTCAGTGACACCTAAGATAATTATCTAACAGCTGGTAGATGACATGGACAGCCGTGAGAGCACGCATAATGACGGGTTGAAGGCACCAGTGTGTAAGTCAAACCTGTAGATTCCAGTGCTGAAGTTTACCTGTGATGCTCTGTTTTTCAGCAGCCCCTACCATACCAGAAAACTGGATAATAATTACATCCCACTGCATTTACAGATCACAGAAAAATCATGTTCTGAACATACAGACCTTCTGTCAACATTCCTTAACAATGTAATATAACAACTATTTGAATACTATTTATGTCTTATTAGGTGTTATATAAGTGGCCTAAGGAGGGTATAAAGTGAACCACAGGTCGCGTGTAGATTATATGTCATTTTACGTGGGACTAAAGCATTTGTAGATATGTCTACAAATGGCAACAGGGATCCTAGAATTTATCCCCCATGATGCTGAGTGAATACATTTCCTCAGAATACTGAATGATTAACAAGTAATGCATCTCAAATACTTACTTAGAATATCCTCCTTGCAAAGACTTGATACACAGAAGTTGTCTTCAGTGTGACTTTGATATTATAAACATGTATAAAGTAGAGGCTGTTAATTACAATTAGAAAAGATTCCTTTGGACAGCATGATATGAAATCCAAATGTATCCTAAGCAGACAATGGCTTTAAACACGACAGTTGATAAAAAGATGAGGTTAATGGTGTCCATAGGCTAGAGAATCTCAAAACATCCACATTGTCCACTGTGCCACTTCAGCGTACTTCTATAATGTGGAGCCACATTGCCCAACACAATAACCAGACAGATCAATAAAGTTAAAACAAGAATTCCCGCAGGAGATGATGTAGGGGGAGGAAAGCCCATGAAATTGGATTATGACATGAAGGGCCTCGGTGTGAGTGTTGAAAATATCTGTAAGTGATTTTATATGACCTAAAGCAGAGGAACAAGAGCCAGTGATTACATAAATAATGGAAGAGGGAGACAGCACAGAGTATTTAAGGTTACTCAAGACAATGATGAAGTATAAGACTATCATTGCAATGAGAGCATCCAATTCTATAAGGAATTGGATAGCTGATCTTTTGATTTGCTTGAAACATTTGGTCAAATGGCTTTCAGATAAACACAACTGTCTCTGCAGGAGACATACAGGTAATCTCTAGCTTTAATGAAATAAGGACTCATAATACATGTCACAGTCTGCGATTTGGTATTAGCAAAAGCATGCTTCCTAGGCTAGTACCGGAGAACAAAATTTTTCACTATTAACATATAAACACAGCATAAGTCATTGTTACAGATAACTCTATACAGGATGTAAAAGACCTATAAGGAAAATAGAATTCATCCTATTCAAAGTGGGAAAATCCCCTACCAGTGAGAACATCTTTACCCAAGGAGCAGTTCATCTCAGGGGATAAAAATCTTAGAAACTGCACTAAGGCTCTCCGGAGTCCACAGACTGTCTTTGTTTATGACATTGCCATGTTGCTATGAACAAAAACTGCATTTGCTCCACTCCTTCCCAGGCCATGTCCACAGCCTTCCTGCACAGCAGGGCCAGAGGCTCGACTTCTCTGGTTCCTGCTTGTTCCACTCCTAACAGCCTCATTCAGTCTGCTTTACTTTTGGCTGACACAGTAAATGCACTTGGAAGAGCCTTACAAAAGGGGAAGTCACAGCTTTGGAACAAAGGAGTATCATTGATAATTTGTTCATTTGTTTCCAGTTCTCTCCTTCTGGAGGTCCAGGATTTCAGGGACCAGGACCTGCGATAAGCATTGTAATAAATCCATTTACAACACTGTCTGGGACTACAGGGCAGTGAATAATCAGTAATAAGTCTTTGAGAAGAACAGATCCTGAGAGTTAGCTAGTGGGATTTTACAAAGCTCTGTTTCAGACAGGTAGAATAGTCTAAGAGAAGTACCATACCCTGGCTCTAGCACCCTGTTGTCATTCTGGACCCTGATCTAATCAATGTTGTCATTTGTGCTTTTTAGAGATGACAGAATTGTATTCTGATATGGACCAAAGGTTATGGTTAAAAAAATAAATGCATGAAAGAGGCTTGAGAAATTATCTTATGAACTGGAAAACTTTAGGTAATAGACTCCAGCTATTAAGTAGACTAAGCTTCGTCAAGAAATGATGTTCACCGTAGAAAAAAACATTCATGTTTGTGATCTTTTTTGATGTTGAACTATTTTGTAAATGGAGTTATCTGCTTCCATTTCTAGGTGTCAGTGGAGGTGGCAGAGCCCACAGCAAGCTCTCAGTGCTTGGCAGAATAGGAGCTTTGCTTCTTAGTATGACATACACATGGTTATAAATGACCAAGCCCAGCACACTGTTCACACTGCATCAGTTTCTTACGCCTTTCAAATCCTTTCCTCCAGCCACACTTAAAGCATTTCTGAAGAAGTAATTATTTATTCATACTTATTTATTCAAGAGAGGGCAGTATCTCATTTATTTACCTATACAACCTTGTAAGCGAGGCAAATTGGTCACTATACATCACTATATATATATACCCAGAACAGGGGCAGAGTGCTCCACTAAGCATTAGAGTTTGATTCTTGAGAGAGAGAGAGAGAGAGAGAGAGAGAGAGAGAGAGAGAGAGAGAGAGAGAGAGAGAGAGAGAGATTGATTTGAAAGAAGGCATAAACATTCAAAAGGCTTTTGTATTGGAATTGGTGTGTTCTGGGTTTTAGTTTGGAAAGGTGGCTCTGCAGGCATGGGGGGGGGGAGGTGCAGTAGAGGAATGACAGGAGACACTGAGGACATGCTAATGATCCAGGAAGGAGCCTGTAAGAATAAATGGATCCAGTGGTGATGTGACTGGGGGCTATGAAATCGATCTGGAAGGCTTTCTGAAGGTAAAGGAATGAAGGGCTCAGGGACTAATTTAAAAAGGGCGAAGGCAGCTCTAAGAGGGGATCAGACTTTCTAGTTCAGCTGACAGCAGTAGTGGGGCCATTAACTGAAATGAGAAATCTGGGGAGGGCAGGTTTGTGGGGGCAGGTAAGCACTTCTGCATGTTTCATATTAGGTGTTGTATGCCATTTGAGGTGAGATGCTACCGGGCACTTAGCACCCAAATCTGGGCTCCCTGTGTAGAAACATCAAAACTAGATTAATATAAAGTTTCTATTTCCTTCATTTCCACCCTGACCTTTCACATTCACCTGTCTCATCAAAGACTGTAAGTGCTAATAACTTCTTAACAGCAATTTAGAAGTAACTGTGAGATAATGAAATGCAGACAAGTGTTGAGGAATGAATTAAGTGAATTGGTACAGGCTTCATGGAGTGTGGTTCAACAGAGCCTCTCTTAACATATGTCTCTTGATATAGTAGGTTTTCACTGTTTAGGTTATTTTTAGCATAACCACATGATTTTGTTGTCTTCATAACAAGACCAGTTTACGACTGGGTCACCTGGCCATTGTCTTCTTATTGTCAGGCAGTTCAAAATGCTTGCATCCTTAATAGCAGAATTCTTCTAAATCTGCGGTTAGAGTCAGCACATCCAAGCTTCAGCACAGTCTTCTCAGTAGTTTTAACCTAAACAGACTTAGACTGCCATGTAGCCTCCCTGATTCCTGTCATCTACTCCTGAACATGTGGCCTGTCCTGGAGTGATTGATATACGTACTGTCACTCTATTGGAGAAAACTGATTTTCCCTTGTCCATTTGGTATGAGTGACAGTTTGGTTGATAACCTTTATCCTAGTGACTAAGTATTCATTCATTCATTCATTTTTAAAAATGTATAACAAAAGAAAATATAATAATATAAAACAAAATCTGCCACTTCAAGACAAACCAACAGAAGGAAAAGAGTCCAAGAAAATGAACAAGAGTCAGAGACCCACTCATTCATCCACTCCACTCAGGAATCTTATAAAACACTCAATTGGAAGCCATAACATAAGTGTAGAGGATCTGGTGCAGATCTGTGCAGGCCCTGTGTATGCTGCTTCAGTATCTGTGAGTTCATATGTTGGTTTATAGGGTCTTGTCTTTTTGGTGTCTTTTAGACTCTTTATGCCTCCTTTTCTGAAGGGTTTCCTAAGCTCTGAGGGGAGGGATTGATGGAGGCTCATATTTTTAATGAGAAGAATTGCATGTAGTCAAAACAGCCCTCCAAGGACACACATCAAAGTATTAATAGCAGTTATGATCTATTGATGTTGGGATATTTTGCATTACCTCTATATCTCTAAATAAAAAATTACATTCCTTTGAGACAGTACAAAGTAGGAGAGATCGACACACATAAAGTAGCTAAGAGCCATGAACTAAAATCAAATGTGTTCTGTAGAAGTGCAAAATATGACATAAACATGAAGAAGAGAATAATCACTTCTAGCTGGAAACACCCAGAAGGATGGGCGGTTAGGAAAGGCAAGAGAAGTTCCGAGGCAGGGAGCAGGGAGTAGAGGGAATGCTTGAGGAATGGCGAGATCTCTCATGCAACACAAGCAAGGAGGAGATGAGGTGGGGAAGAGCGTCGTCTGTAGCTTCCTACTGGGGGAGAGAGAGTGT
Organism: Uromys caudimaculatus; assembly: GCA_028551405.1. Taxonomy (NCBI): domain Eukaryota; kingdom Metazoa; phylum Chordata; class Mammalia; order Rodentia; family Muridae; genus Uromys; species Uromys caudimaculatus. The sequence goes on from CM052702.1 coordinate 51,051,871, forward strand.
CATAGGAAGGTCTAAGACTGCATGACAACCTCCTGAGCATCACCAAGGAAAGAAGCAATGAGTACGAATATTAGGCAGGTATTCAATGGTTACAAAGAATTGGAGGAAATGAAGACAAAAGACTAAAACATGAGGGAGATGATATAAGCAAAATTATGATCCAAGCCATAACAAAAATCATGCAAAATGATGCCAAAATGATTGTGGGTACCAGAAAACCCAAGCTTTTCAACACCCACACTTGAGAGAACATGGAGCAAGGCAAACTAAAACCAAAAAGTAGATTGAAGTTGAGGAGCCATGGAGAGAAAAGGAAATCCATGAAGGAACAATACAATGATGTCATGGGAAGATACAACGAGAATGAGATAGTCCAGTGACAAGGAGAAGCCTACCGAGGCCAGGACAGAGCAGGTGGGAGAAGAGGTACAGATGGGAGATGAAAGACTTGAGAAATTGTGGCACACAGCAATTCTGAATTTCTAGTTTTGTAAGTGGGAACAGTCCTAGCTTGTCTAGGAACAATCAATACCCCTACTGATAGACATCAGCTTTGGCCAATTTTGACCAAGTTTTTAAAAACTTGGAATCACTAAAGAGTGCAACAGAGAGACTGGCTCTGCTGTGTATCCTCTTCCGGAGCCCTTTCCTCTTCCACATGCTTTCTGCGACTCTACAATTCTCAGCACACTTTCCCAACCACCATATCCTACACATTATCCTTCCACTCTTGGCTTTGCCAGTTATAAGCAGATAATGAGACAATGGCACCTACAAATGTGGGGGAAACCTTTAGAGACTTTTCATGCCAAATATGAAAGTCATATCTTTTCTTGAAAAAGCCAAGCATATTTCCACTTTTTTTTTTTTTTTTACATCCAAGACTCACTATATAAAAGATTTGTTTTATTTTTTTTTTTCAGTTATGAGGTGGGAAGAAGAATGTGCTCATGAGTGCAGGTATCCACAGATCCATAGACATTGGATTCCTCTAGATCTGGAGTTACACATGGTTATGAGCCCTGGTCATGGATGCTTTGAGTCCTCTGAAAAGAAGTAGGCACTGGATCTTTAAGTCATTAGTCCAGCCCCAGAGAATTTATATTTAAAACACATGCTCCAGGACTCCCCTCCACCTTTCAGTGTTGAGGAGAAATGCTCTCACATTATTATTGACAAAAAGATAATGAAGATCCAAGCCAATTCAGAGATGAAGAATCACGGATCCTAGCATTTCTTGGACTCTAAGAAAGTTGTTGTTCTGATGATCTGAGCTGGATGAACATAGAAGAAATCCTTTCATGTATCATTTTTATAAAAGCAATGCTCTTGTTATTAGCATATGTCTGGATCCTGGAATCAGGATCCTAGAACACCTAACTTTCTCAGAAACTCTATAAACTTTCTGCTGAGTCCCTTCTTGGTTGCTTCAGTACATTAAAGATTCCATCCCTTTACCATCCGAGGCTGTTCTGTAAGCATGGGACTCACAACAAGATGATAAATCACAGTAGCTATATATATATATGAGAGAGAGAGAGAGAGAGAGAGAGAGAGAGAGAGAGAGAGAGAGAGAGAGAGTTTTTATACAAAAATATAGAATTTTCCACTAACCATTATTCCATCTCTTGGTGAAATAATACATCACCATCATTGCCAACACTGCAGCCACCTCATCAAAGTTTGTACCTACCTCATGCACAAGGCAATTTAAGTCATTAGATAAGTCATTGATCTATGTCTGCTACTTTTTTCTCAGTTGTTAAATGATAATGTGAGAAATAAACGAAGTAATATATCTAAAGTACTGAGAATGGTGCCTGTCACATGGCATGTGAAGTATATCATTCAGATGTCATTACATTCCTTTCTATAGTCATCATGACATTTTAAAAAATCTGGCTGAATAGATACAGCATCACAATTTTCTATTATTATTATTATTTAATCTTTCTTTACAGTCCAGTCATTATCCCCCTCCTGGTCCACCCTCCAAACATTCCTCATCCAATTCCTCCTCTCTATTCCCATTTCAAAGAGGGTGTCCCCACCCCTGCCCCCACTCCACCAGACCTCCCAGCTCTCAGGGGCCACAAGTCTCTCAAAGGTTAGATGCATCTTCTCTCACTGAGGTCAGACCAGGCAGGCCTCTGCTGTATATGTATCCAGACCTCATATCAGCAAGGCCTGGTTGGTGGCTTAGTGTCTGAGGGATTTCGGGGGTCCAGGTTAATTGAGACTGCTGGTTTTCCTATGTGGATGTCCTCCTCCTCAACTTCTTCCAGCCTTTCCCTAATTCAACCACAGAGATCCTGGCTTCTGTCCATTGGTTGGGTGTAAGTATCTGCATCTGATTCTTTCACCTGCTTGTTGAGCCTCTCTGAGGGCAGCCATGTTAGGCTCCTGTCTGTAAGCACACCATAACATCAGTAATAGTGTCAGACCTTGGAGCCTCCCCTTGAGCTGGATCCCAATTTGAACCAGTCACTGGACCTCCTTTCTCTCAGTCTCTTCTCCATTTTTGTCCCTGCAGTTCTTTTAGACAGGAACAATTTTGGGTCAGAGCTTTTGACTGTGGGATGGCAACCCCATCACCACACTTGATGCCCTGACTTTCTACTGGAGATAGACTCTACACGTTCCCTCTCCCCACTGTTGGGCATTTCATCTAAGGTCCCTCCCTTTGAGTCCTGAGAGTCTATTTCCCAGGTCTCTGGTACATTCTAGAGGGTCCCCCCACCTCCTACCTCCCAAGGTTGCCTGTTTCCATTTTTTCTGCTGGCCTTCAAGGCTTCAGTCCTGTTTTCCCCTAATAGCTGATCATGTTCCCCTTTTCCCCTCCCTGTCCCCTCTACCAACCATGTCTCTCCCACCCTCTGTTCCCTGTGATTACTTTCTTCTCCCTCCCAAGTGGAATTGAGGCATCCTCACTTGGACCCTTTGGCTTGTTAACCTTCTTGAATTCTGTGGATTGTATCCTAGGTATTCTATACTTTTTTTGGCTTATTAGTAAGTACATACACATACCACACATGTTGTTTTGGGTCTGTTGCCTCACACAGGATGATATTTTCTAGTTCTATCCATTTGCCTGCAAAACTCAGGATGTCCTCATTCTTAATAGCTGAGTAGTATTCCACTGTGTAAATAAACCACATTTTCTGCATCCATTCTTCTGTTGTGGGCCATCTGGGTTATTTCCAGCTTCTGGCTAAGTAAGACTGCTTTGAACATAGTGGGACACGTGCCCCTGTGGCATGATGGGGCATCTTCTGGGTATATGCCCAAGAGTGTTATAGCTCGGTCTTCAGGTAGATATATTTCCAATTTTCTGAGAAACCTTCAGATTGATTTCCAAAGTGGTTGTACCAGTTTGCAATCCCACCAGCAATAGAGGAGTGTTTCTCTTTCTCCACATCCTCGCCAGCATGTGCTGTCACCTGAGGGTTTGATCTTAGCCATTCTGATTAGTGTAAGGTGGAATCTCAGTGTCATTTTGATTTGCATTTCCCTGATTGCTAAAGACTTTACACATTTCTTTAAGCACTCCTTGGCCATTCAAGATGCCTCTGTTGTGAATTCTCTGTTTAGTTCTATACCCCCCTCTTTTTTTTTTATTAGGCTGTTTTAAATTTTTTTTAGAGGTTAGTTTCTTGAATTCTTTATATATTTTGGATATTAGCCCTCTATCAGATGTAGGGTTAGTGAAGACTTTTGTCCCCAATCTGTAGGTTACGGATTTGTCCTATTGACTATGTCTTTTGCCTTGTAGAAGCTTTTCAGTTTAGTTATATATTATTCCAATTTAATATCCCCAAATTTACTAATCATCTCATTGTTAATAATTAGGATTTTCCCATATTTTGTCTGCTGAATTCCATCCAATTGGATACACAATCCCCACCTAACAAACCCACTGTATGTTGAAAATACGAAAGGCACATAAAGTCAAACAATTGCTAAGTTGAAGCGTAGTAAAGCCTACATCCTCACATCCTCACGCTATTTTTTCTTTCTCCAGTCAAACCGCTGAGTGAAAAGGTATATGTATTTACAATTCTGAGACTATTTAGCAGTTAGAGACAACAACTTATAAGACTATCTGGTCAAGGTTTTTGTTTGTTTGTTTTCATAAGCACTCAGGCACATGCTTGCATCTGTGGTCAGTTTGTCTGTCTGTCTGTTTGTTTGTTTTACATTGTACTCATTAGACAGGTGAAAAGTGAGAACTTGAGTTTTTATTCATCTATTCATCAGAAATTGAACCAAATCCCAAGTCCTTGGCCATTTACACTGTCTAGTTTATGCTTTTGCATACAGCACTGGTGTGCATTTCTTATCGTTAACACTTTCTGGTGGTGTGGCTATATTATGCCCTTTTCATTTATAGACACCTATATTCTTCCTATCTCTTAAGGCTTCATTTGTGAGTGGTCATTTCCTGGAAAGTGACTCTGAATGGAGCTTTCTCCTGGCCTCTGAGGCCTGAGCATCACTACCAATACATTAGGAGATGTGCATATTTCCTATTATAAAATCAATGCTTCTGTGACTCTCTCTGCAATGTACAGAAACATATTCATCTTTATATTTTCCCTTAAACAGAAAGAAACAAAAAAGAGGGATCTCTTATTCTTGTGTTTTACCATCTTGCTGTGAGCCCCGTGCTTACAGAACAGCCTCAGATGCCATAGTGATGGAATTGTGAATGCCTTGAAGCAACACAGAGGACATTCAGCAGGAAGTTTACAACGTTTCTGAGAAAGTCAAGAGCACTAGGATCTTGGAGGCTGTGAATTAGCTCAGGCTAACCCTGACACATCTTCCCTCAAACGTTCCTGGCATCAAATATCTTACTCTCTTATGCCCATGTCTTTTGTTTTCCCAGTGAAATGATAAGTCCACTTGTCATTTTTCATTTTGCTTTTCAGGAGTACCAGTGTTTTCTTGGACACAGAACAAGGCCATTTGGCGTCTCTCCCAGTGAGTGACGATCTATTTATGGACCTATTTCTCTGGCATATTTCTGCTGACATAGTTCTCTAGTAACAGAAAAAAAAATAACCAAAGTTAGGCCACATGCCATCTGAACATTGCAAATGGGCTAAAGGAGGAGATGAGGGCCTCAGTCAACAAATGTCTTGTTTACTTTTAATTGACAATAATTGTCATATAGAATACAACATAAGATTTATATATATATATATATATATATATATATATATATATATATATATATACACAATGTGTTATAACTTCTTGGAGCCTCTTAGGTATATTAAATTAGTTCCACCTACCATTATGGTGAAATATGAGGATAATTACCAAGATTCTCCTACACTGAAGCTCTTCCCTCAATAACAAATGTTCAATTCCTGAAGATCTTAATAATATCCATGATTGGGAGACTTGAGAAAGGATTATGATAATCATCAAAGGAGGGAAGAAGAAGGAGGGACTGCTTTACCCTGCTCAGGCTCAGGAGAGGCATGCAGGACAAGCTGAGTCACAGACAAATCTGGGCACAAAATTTATCTCTAGCATGAACATTATAACCAAGTGCTTTAAAAAAACATTTTGAAAGATTCAGTTCATTTTTATTTATGTATATGTGCCTATGTCTATACATAGACACATATGTGTGAGTAGTTGTCAGCCTAGTCGAGAGAGGGTGTCTGATCACCTGGAACTGAAGTTACAGAGTGTTGTGATCCACCTGACCCAGGTGCTGGGAATTGGACACAAGTCCTCTGAAAGAGCAAGAGTGACCTTAGCTAACGATCCATCATACAGCTCAAAACAGCATGTGCTATTTACAAGCACAAATACTGAGGACTCACACAATTCAAACCTGAGGGGGAGTCCTGGAAACTACAGTGGGCCAAAGGAAAACTGAAATGGCATCCCTACAGGAAGACGATGGAGACTATTTGAGCTGATGAAGGAATGATGTGTTCCTGATACTATGAATAGATGGCCATCACGGTGAGGCAAGATAGGGACTGGGGACAGATATTCACAAACTGGTGCCAAGACAAGTTACTTGACATGATGCTTATAGACACCCTTGACATCCTTTATGCAGTCTCATGTCTCAGTGGGAAGATGATGCCTCAGGTGGGCTTTTTACTTGCAACTAATTCTGAACCAAAGTGGTGTGGCTGTTCAGGGGCTAATTTCATGGTAGGAATATGAGAGCCAGGGAGGAATTCTTCAAGAACTTCATAGGCAAAAGGCGACCAACATCCCTTCATCTAAGAGTGCTGAAATAATTTCAAGGGCTAAATTGATGTGTTGGGGAGTTTATGTGTTTGTCTCAAAAATAAGTTCTGACAAGAAGACCATAAATGATTCTGTTGGATAGAGACCTTATCTAAAGATCACAGGGCGACTAGAGACGGTTTTCATTAAGCCCCACTTTTTAAAGATAAAATTCTAAAAGAGACACATAATTAAGGTAAAGGTATCAAAATAAGTACCATAACTCATTAGATTGCTAATAGCAAGAATAACCTAAGGGTCACAAATATGTTAGAAGAAGAAAAGCTTTTAATGGGTTTTGTAAGAATAGGAGAGATAAAAGAGACCTGAGGCTGGTAATGGACAAAACAAGCCAAACTGGAAAATTCAGTTACCCTGGAAGTGTGAGGATATAAGCTTCACCATTGGCTGTCTGTGTGGGGTCTGACATGCATTAGGTGTCAGCAAGAAAGGGGTCCTAAATGGCAGGAAAGTAGACAAAGAAAAGCAACACCCAGGAGCCCCATTCAGATTAGCTGTCTGGAACCAAGGCCCTGCATCGAGTTCCATTTCTCACTGTGCTCTCTACAGCTTCTGCACAGTTTAAGATGTTGTCTTTTGGATATGGCCATTGCGTTCGGCATCTTAGTTTGAGCTACCACTGATTTTTCTCTTCTAATACATTTATCCAGTAACTTTCAGGCAGTCTTTGGGGTTTGTGGTATGTGATAATGAACAAAATATACAGAATCCCCCATAATGTTTATATTCTAGAAAGAGGTCACAAATGGATGAATGAGCAAATTCATGAATAGAAAGTTAAAGGATTTATCAGGGCTGCTGAGGAAATATAAATCAAAGCAAATGAAAGGGTAGTGGGCTGAATATTTCCGACATTATCAGGGAAGGCCTACCTGATAGCCCAGGAGTAGGCAAACATATGACTTCCTAATTGGAGATGTACAGATTTTTTTTCAAAGCAGACATTCCAGGTGGACCTAACCATGAGTGCAAAGGCCCTGAATCACATGTAAATATGGCTGGCACATTTGATTAACCCTTTCTGCTTTAACTGCCAGGATCCTAGACTACCACAGTCTAGACTCTGATGGCTGCTATCTGATATCCATACGTATGACCACCTACATGGAGAACAATAGAGGCATGGTGATGGAAAGGAGAGGCTAACCTACTTATGTGAGGTGAAAGGAGAGACCTAAGCACTGGGTAGGTTTGTGGTTCCTGTCACCCACCCTTCAGATTCTATGAGCCTCTGCAAGCATATGGATATGTGTACCCATCCAGGTAATCCACCAATACAACTAGGAAAATTGAGACTTAATGCATGTGTTTAACTAATATAGATCAACAGCATCAACCTTATGTGTAAAAACTCCATATATTTGCATCAATTCCCAAGAATTTCCATGAAAGTAGAATAATACAGAGTCAGAGAACTAGACTTTAATTTTTAAAGTACAGCCTTCACGTATTAGTCATTTTCTCTATCTTCCCATCCTTTCAAGGCTTCTGAATTCTACATGTAAGACTTCTGAGAGAGGCAGGGGGATTGGCCCAGCACCACAAAGCTAATGAATGACACAGCTGAGGCCCTTAACTTAACAGAGCAGGGAAATAGAATTAGCATGTTTAGAAGTGGTAGTTTTATTTATGTCATACCATGAGCAAAGCGTTCCAGATACGCATAAGGAGGAGCAAATTGTTTGATTAAAGATGACATGTCAAATGCATTCATTTTGGAATTCATTTCTTAAGGTTCAAGTTGGCAAGATGCCAAATTGAAAACTAAATCCCTAGTAATACGTTCACAGATGAATACCTTCCCTAGGAAGCTTGGGTAACATCTCATTTCACATCAAGAATGTTGCCTGGCTTCAAAGTATTATGCAAATGTGAGACCCTCAGGCCTTTGAGGAAAACAGGGAGCAGGGATGAGATGGGCAGGTTGGGGTGGGAAAATGAGAAGGTAATCTTTGCAGGGGCTCCTGAGTGACATTTACATGAAGAGTGAGTTTCAATTTGGTAGCAATTCATTGCACAAGCTCGTTTTTTGTGATTCAAGTTCCCCAGCTCCCCCTTCTTGATTCCGGAGTTGTTTTGCAGTCAGATGTAATGGAATCAGCAGTGACTTAACAGACTAGAAAATGGTCTGTCATCTCTGTCTTGCCAATCACCAGTTGTGGGACCTTGGACAAGCAAGTTAACCGCAAAGGACCTCAGTCTTTTTATCTGGAAAAATAGAGCAATTGGAATGGACCATCCCTTCCAGCAATTCTGGGAATCAAGAACTGACTGACGGCTGTTACCATGGATTACATTTAGCGCCCTCATTATCTTATCTGTTGTTAGGATGCAAACTCTTGGGAGGCACACGGTTCAATAGGTGGCTTCTACGAGATGTTCAGAAGACAAGCATTAGCTGGTCCTCCTCTGTCCCGAAATGGAAATCAGCCTTTAGCCTGCTCACACAATTGGTAACATTCAGTAAATGTTTACTAGACAGAAAAATCAGCTAAATCCAAAAGGTGAAACAATGTATAGAGTCCCACCATTTAAGGAGAAAATATATAAATAAAAATGGACAAGAACTGTTGGTAGGATGTACATACAGTTTACATAGGTTCTCCAAGAGATTGGGACTGGAATTTGAAAAAAACCACTTCATTTATTATATATGCATTTTGTACAGCAACATAATACACACAGAACTGACTTAATTCAGTTTTAAATTGATGAGGTCTGGTATTATTATTGATTCAAACTAGCCTGGCAAGAGAAACTGTGCCATGTGTCATATGTCATAAGTCGCACTAAAAACAAACAAACAAACAAACAAATGCTAAATTAAACCTAAAAGATTTTTCTCAAGATTTTGAGGTAATTGCCTGGCTTTTAAAGTTCAGGTAAAGTAAATCCAGAATACCATTTGCAGAGATGATGGCTTCCCCTGTTAATATAAGTAAGAATGAGACGTCTTTTTGTTTGTTTGTCTTTTTGTTTTTTTCATTTTGGGACTCCAAGGAGAGTAGGCTGTGGGCTGGTTATCAGATCAAGGAAACGTATGAGCTTAGCTGGAAGTGATGGCCAGCCAGACTAGGACGTGAAAATGATGATAAAGTGAGCCTAGCTTATAGAGATGCTGAGCTGAGCATCAGCTCTCTCAACCGGACGATTCCTGTTAATTGCATCTTATTCCACTTGATTATGTATTTCATTGAATTCATATGTTGATGAGGGTCCATTGCTCAGGGCTTCTTATCAGAAATCTCAATAAAACATTGGCCCAGAAACCCTCACCCCTCAGCTGTGCAAAGACAGCTCATCTCCTTATGGCGTAGTTGCTCCCATCACCACAGTCACCTTTCCATCAGACTGTCTGGGAACATCTTTAGTACACTTGATGCCACAATGCTGAAAGAAATGGCCATTTCTATTGTAACTGAGGTGATCTGTGTTCTCAAGTCATGTCAAGATTTATGATAATTACTAGAAAAGGGTATTTATTTCCTATGTGCATGTGACTCTGCTCGAGATTGTTACTTATGTATGAAAAATATAAACTTGCCATAGATGAAGGGCTCCCCGCAAGGATGCCGAGCTGACTCCCAGCCAGTTAACACTGACTAGCCACGGAAGCCTGTCCCCCCAAGGTTTTCCAGAGAGCACAAAGGTTACGGATGATATAAAATGCCAAGTCTTCAGGATCAGAAGAAATGGGCTGTGCACTGACTATAGATGCATTCTTGACTATGAATCTAACTCCGTGTCAGTCAGCTGAGTAAGCCAGCTCAACTTTCTGCAGTTTGATTTGCTCAGCTGTCAAGTGAAGCTGTTGGTAACTACTCACCAGTGTGCTGTAACCTACGTTGATTACACATGGCGTCCTCCAGATAGTCAGCTGGGACATCTGTACGGTGTCTAGGAAACCCACTCCATCTTCCCTACCTTTAGTTCTTTCTCTCTTCCACTGATGCTCTTTCTCCCTTTTCTAATTTCAGAAACGGTCATTGTCTCTGTCATTGTGCTTGCTGTCCTCATTCTGCACAGGCCACAGGGCTACAATCCAATGCAGGCCAAGTTGACAGGTGTGCTCATTTTTTCCCATTTCCTAGCTTGATGGTTCAAAAACCTCAGAATTTAAAATCAGACAAAAGGTGCATGAAAAAATTTGTAAACCAAAAGATTTGTCTAGACAGTCCTTGCAACCCCTTCTAGCCCTGAGACAGAGAGGTAAGCAAATGAACCGGTAGACAGGTGCTTTTCCTCAGCTCTCAGGTTAGCTCCTTGGCTTGACTTTAACCCTTGAATGCAATGTTTACTTGTTATTAGGCAAACCAGGTCATGAAAGTTCGTTAGCAGCACTTGTCTGTATGTTAGGTGAAGGTTCCATCAATGCTTTATTGATGTGTGCACTTGCCTTAAATAGTGTCATTGTATTCTGATGGCAGAGTAGAAAAGCTAGTGACAAATCCTTACTACATTTTGTGAAAAGAGCAGGAGATGAGACAATAGTATCAGGGAAAAAAAATCAAACAGTTCCCTGAAAACCTCAACAACCAAAATAGGGTGTCTGGGTGAAATATTCTTACACTCATACTTAATTGAAGAACCCCATAATGATCAAAATATTTAAAACTTAAACAAAGACAGGAGCCAATAGCATGCTTGCATAACCGTGCTTCTCTGACATTTCCAAGCTGTCGAGGGGCTTTTCAACCTACATTTGAACACCTACTGTCACTAGTGGCCTCAGGAAAATTGTTGTCCTTATTTGATTCCTCATTCCAAATCACATTTCAAGTGGAAGCCTGACGAGGTGACTCACTCTATGACCCACTACACTGGAAAATTCTATGGTTATTCTTTTTAAAAATCCAAATAAACAAACCCAAAACAATAACAACAACAAAAATGGAAAGCTGTGTTTTTAGGACAGCATCGACGACTCAAAGAGTAAGATTTGTGCATTTATGTCTGCAATGTAAAGTGTTTATCGTGCAGTGACTATGAACCAAGCACTAAGGTAGGCACTGAAACAGCACAGAAATGGAAGAGGTCAGGAGGGCAGGACAACCTAAGAATGGAATTCCAGAAAGAGGGAACATCATAGCCGGAAACATCAAGGTGAAAAAGAAAGCTCTCTCTGGGAGGACCGGGGGAATTTAGTGTATGTGAGCATACATAGGATGGGTGTATACATAGGCATATATGTACGTATATGCATATAAATATACACTGAACAGAAGGGGATTATCCATCAAACCTGAGTCCCACTCACTGCCCTGCTGCTAACTGGCTGGACCATGGGACCGCCTTATCCTCCTGGATTCTGTTTAAAGTCACTACACAAACTTTTCCGTGAGGAAAGTAGACAGTTTGCTGGAGAATGTTGTCAATGTCATATGTGAGGTATCTACAGTCTGTATTTCTCAGTACCCAGGTAGGGCTGTAATTATGATATGTAATCATGTCGCTGAGAGCGTTTTGCTTAACAGCTAAGTTCCCATTGTGCAGTGCCTGAAAGGTTGAAGTGTGTCAGGACCACATTAGACAAGTAAATGTTCATCTTCTCCCTCAGGTGTGAGAAACGAACACCTAGCACAAGTTCCTGGCAGTCACCCCAGCAATTTAATCCTGCACCCAGAAATTTGGGATTACAATCAGCTAGCTAACAAAGGGTTTTTTCTTAATGAACACCAAAGCATACATGGGTTGTATGTTTTTCACTTCGCTATTTTTACACATAAAATCTTCCATCCCCTTGAAGCAGGGTGGACAAATAACTCATCCTCAAAGTCTTTCAGGATAGGATCCTCTGTGATTCTTAAGTACAGCAGGAATTGAGAGCACAGAGACGTTTATCACGTGCCCAAACTCAAGCAGTCCATAAGTGGCAGAGCCAGAATTTAACTGAAGACTGGTAAGATGGCAGCAGGTAAAAGTGCTTGCTGCCAAGCCTGACAAGATGACGTTGATCCTCAGAACCCACATGGTGGAAGAAAGGAACCCACTCCTGAAAGTTGTCCTCTATTCTCTTATGTGAACACCAGCATGTGTATTCTCTCCCTCCCTAGCTGCTCCCTCCTCTCTCACACACACATACTTCATAATAATGATGATGATGATAATAAACAATTCTTAAAATTCAAAGAGGCAGAAACTGGCCCCCAGACATCTTTTAACAACAAAGCATTCAATTAATTCAGATTTTTGAGTGAATTCAGAAGGAGCACAGGCAGCAGCCACATTGCTCTGCCAACCAGGTTCATCAACCTGCAGTTCCAGCGACAGCACTCAGATTAGACACTCAACAATATAACTCTCCAGGCTTCAGGAAACACCTATGATTTAGTAGTCAGGGAATGGGGGTCCTGTGTCTGCCCCCAGACCTTCTCACATTCTTGGGCCCAGACATCCTTTCTTTCTGCTCTGCCTGCTCTCCTCCCTGCACCTTTTGTTCTTAAGCACTACCTCTTTCCATCTGCTCCTCCTTGATAAGAACTTGCTGCAAGCTCACTACACCTTCTCCCGGTGGTCCCATAACTCTTTCCTCTGCCGGACTTCATAAATGATGGATAGATGCATAAGCCCGGATGCTCTTCCTTCCACTCCCCTCTGGACTCTGAAATACGGCTTCTGTGCACACAGTTGTATGAGGCTGCTTTTCTGACTGTCACCCGGCAGGTCTGCTCATTGTCTATCTTCAGTTTTCTACCTTAGATCCCTCCTCACTTAAAGCCATCCTTCTCACTGATACAGTCAATGAAGGGACACAGACTACAGACTAACCACAGTAGCTTTGAGAGCTGGTCCTAATGCTGACCAGCTTGGTACCTCACAAGAAAGCTGTTAAGAAGAACCATCTCAGCACTGAGGCAAAAGGACTAAGCATACTATAATCAGATTCCATGTCTGTGTCCTGATGCAAGGCCTGACCTAGGGTACATCTCTGGAGCCTGAATATCTTTTTCATGGTCCTCCTAGGCTTTTTGCTTTTGTGTTAATTCTTTCCTGCCTTGTCCAAGAAGCCCATTCTTACATTCTTTATTTGACTCTCTCTTTTACCCCTACCTGTAACTAAGTGTTGAGATTTCATTTCTGGGTTGATGGTCTTCTTCCTAACCTCTCTCTTAATGCAAACGAGAGTTGATATTTCTTGTGATATCACAGTACACTGAGATATGTCCCAGTACTTTAGAAGATGTTCCAGAGATACCCCAAAATTGACTTTTGTAAACCATAATCCCACTCACCTTTCTTGGCTAACCTATTTCTCTCTCTATTGCCACCATCTGTCTGGTTACCATATTATCAAATATACCGTGCTACCTGGAGCACTGCTTTTCCTTCACCACTGTGGTCAGTCTGAAAACAAATTCTGATTTGCTCCATGCGGATGTCTCAGACTGGGATTTTCATATTGTAACTCAAGATATGTGGACTTGGTTCACTAAGATGCATGGGCCCTCAAGTTGTATTGTGGGCTTCTAGATCATGGGAGTCTGGTCAAGACGTCAAGATTTCAAGATGCCAAGATGCCAAGAGCTCTTTAAATGAGACCCCAGGGCTTAGGAGCCTTGAGGTCTAACTTATAACATTTTCACTAAGTTCAGTAAATAAAGGTTTTTTGACAAGCAAGGGGAATAGGGAAAGATTCATTATAACCTACTACATATCAGGAACTAATTGTGTGATCCTGCCACTGTGTCCAAGATTTGCTGGTAACCCAACTTCTTCAGTAGGTGCTCTAAAATGATGGCTTAATGCTGTTCACAGTGGCTCTGTGGTGGAGTGACATTTCTTCACAGATTAAGCTGAGAAAATGTGTCTTCTGTCTCCCTAGAACATTTTTTGTCACTGGTCCCCAAAAGTGGGCACCTCAGAGACCATGACTTAGTGTCTATTATCCTAGAGCAGAGTCATTACTTTGTGATTGAACTTCTCAGTCAACTGATTTAGTCATCCATCCAGTGACTGTGTTGACTCTCTATCAGCCCCGTGCTAAATGTGGAAGATACAGCGGTGGTGACTGCTCTGCACTCACAAAGCAGAAAACAAAATGGAGGAATGGATGCTGAGGGGAATAGCAGGGTTTACCACTATCTCTGGCTTCCCAGGCATATTTCCTCCTGCTCCCCACCGCTACTCCACCATTTCTGTCATTTCACACTTAGATTCCCACAGTAAGCTCCAGGACTGCAGCCTCACCGTCTCCAATGCATCCTCCACGCTGTGGTCATGGCCGTCAGTCTCTAGTGCACATCATCTGATGGTGTCTCAGACTCTCCCCACCTTCAAAGGCTCCTACACTTTCACATAAAATTGAAGCTCTTTTGATGGCGCAGGGGTGGGGGTGGGGTGAGGGTGGAGGGAATTCCAGGCACGCACGTGATTCCTGCTTATTTCTCTGACATGTTGTTATTCCACTCTAAGGAGATAAGACCCTGCGTCTCTTGCTGCAGCCACACAAAACTCCTTCCATGCCTCACATTTGCTTTCTGCCTGGGAAGTCTTTCTCTTCTTGTCCTTGTTCAAAACTCACCTCCTGTCATACTCCCTAAGAAACCTTTTGATCTCCCCACCTTTCCTTCCCTGGAAGCTCTGCCTTTGTGTTTCATAGCATCCTGGTCATATCTCTGTACAAACACAAACTCAGGAGCATTAGCTGTTCATTAGTGTCACCCAGTTCTTTCCTGTATGGCTCTAGTCACATGGGATGACTTACAGTTACTCAATTTGTATTAAGCAGTCACACATTTCCTCTGCCTAGAATGACCTTTTAATCCTTCCCTCCTTGAGAAGACTATTCAATGTTTCTAAAGTATCCCAAAGATCACTTAAGTTCTTCTGGGGAAGAAAGCAAATCATTGGCTTGCATGTACTGTTGGCACTTTGCTTACAATGTGGCCATAAGTGAGTTAGTTAGACGCCAGAGGTGGTTTCCTCTTTATTGAAGGTTTGAACCAGCGTTTACTGTCCTGTGTTTTGTTTCTGTTTTACTTGTGCCTTCAGCAACAGTCCTGGTGCACGTTCTCTGAGTGTTGAGAAAATCCAGAGGGGGGGAGTGGAGTGCACGGGTCATATGTCAGGAGCTCAGTACAGGGCAGCAACAGTGCAAGCTGACTCTTCCGTGTGTGCCAGTCCCAGATTTACCTCAACACTGCAAACACTCTGGGGGCCAGAACTAGGTTATATATTTTAAGTGGTTTCTGGTACTAAGTACAGGACACATGGTCAATAGGCACCTGTCAACAGAGTCTGCATGCTATCAAAATAACCAGATCTTGCAAAAGAAGAAAGAGAAAAATGTACTGTAGCAGATAAAGAACCCTAGTAAAGGGGAGTAAAAAAAAATCTTCATCTTTTCTGCCAAGAGTTGTGAGAATAATTCCGAGATTGTCACCCTGAAGTAAAAAGCACTGGCTGGGAAGGTCTTTTCTTCCCTAGTTATTTGAAAAAGAACAAGACAAAAACACTTTTGGATTTCTTTCTCACTGTACACTTCAATGGAGTCATGAAGCTAGGCTTTTTAAATCCCCTCTTTCCCTTGATCAACCCCCCCCCTATATTTTTCCTTTCTTCTTCTATACCTCACCTCCTCTGGCTATGAAAGGTCTCATGCGTGAACTTTCTCAGTGAAGCTCATATGTGTCACAGTTTCTCACACTTCAGTCCTAAAGTTATCAAAGTAAAACCATTCCCTGTTTGTGAAAGCAGAGAGAGATGGCCTCTATTTGCCACCTGAAAGCGAGGGAAAGCCCCTTGACTACACGGCCCAGTCACTGATACTAGATCACAGCCTCCAGCATTTCCTCTGCCAGCACCAGCTTCACTTCACTCAAACACCAGACTCTAGTTTATAGAAGAGATAAAACTGTACCCACGTGCATCCACCCCACCTTCCACTCACAAACACGGCAAGATGGAGAAACGTGAACACATCTACTTTCTACACCCAAAAAAGCAAACTTGTTTATATAGTAAAGGCAAGTTTAGGAACGACCAAGTCTTTTGTGGTCCAGAGGACCAATCCTGACTGCCAACCACAGCCCCAGAAAGGAGAATGGATTCAGTGAGGCTTTACTGTGCCTGGCACCGGCCCTCGCCCTGCCTTAATTGGCTGTCTGTTCACACCTCTTTAGATGTCTCTGGTTTGCCCCTCTTCTATTCCTCTTTGTCTGGCCTCACCTGCTGACCCAGTGTTGGCTACCTCAAAGGACCCTGAGATTCCAGGCTTTCCCCAGTGCAGGCAGACCCTTTGCTCAGAGTTCACCTCAGCGGGGACTGGCTTTTCAAATGGAAATTCTGTTCTCAGGACCTTTTCCCTGGTGCAGAAGAGAAATTCATAGGCAAATAACTAGATAACTAGGTGGCAGGTGGCAAAGCGTCTCCACCGAAAAGGTTGAAAGCAAAAAAACGATATCCCCACAGAGACAAATAACAGCCTAGAATCCTACACATAGTGCCACAAAATTCAGGGCAAAAATAAATTCCCAGATTCGCTCGACACCTCTGCCACACCGCTGTCTGAGTCCAGCTCCCAGAGCTGCTGCAGTGGTGTTTGTGAAGACAGCGCCTTCCCCCGGGAGCAGAGACCCTGGGGCCCGGCGTTTCTAGGAGGTGATTCTGCCAAGCCTTTCAATAACTCATCATTCATCCTGCACTGACCCGAGACTCACCCTAGAAACTCGGTCACTGTCGAAGTCGATGAGAAAGCCCTTGGCCATCCCAATTCTCCAGGTGACACCGTTACTATGTGCCTGGAGCTCAGGAAAGAGAATCTCTGGCAGGTGCCCACGCCTGAGGCAAAATCAATGGCAACGCTTACATCTAGGGGCTGAGAAATCTCAACCCCTGTTGGGGCGGTGGGTTTGGCATCAGCTACTGGAAGGTCTCTGGACCCCCACGCGCACCCCTGCAATCCTGCTGGGCATCTCAGCCCGTAATGCAGTCTGAAGGGCGGAACCGGACAGAGAGAGCGCCTCCACGCCCCCTTTGTCTCCACGTTTGCCAAATGACAGGAGAGGAAAGTTTATGAGCCTGGACGGGGTAGCTTTCTTCTGGATCCATCTGGCACCTCGCAGGAGCAGAGATCCTCGCTGGGATGGGATCACTCTCTCCTCCTCGGAACAACCAGGGCACTACCTTCACCTGCCCCTTGCAACCCGCAAGCCAGGCGTGGGCCACCTGAGTCGCTTCGTCGGGTCTGAAACATGCCCCCTCACCCCAGTATGTGCAGGCTCAGCTGTGCCCCGGGCGCCACACTCACCTTTGACGGCCAAGCTTCCTCCCTTGCGCCCTATTGGGCTGACCGGCTGCGGGCGGCGAGGTGCATTCAGGCAGCGGCTGCAGACAAGCTCCTCGGGCGCTGCTGCATTCCGCTTGCGTGGGAGAGCGAGCGGGCGAGCGCGCGGCACGGGCGTATGCGAGTGTGTGTGTTTGTGCGATGTGTGTGTGTGTGTGTGTGTGTGTGTGTGTGTGTGTGTGTGTGTGTGTGTGTGTGTGTGTGCTCGCTCTCGGGGTGGGGGCGGGAGTGCGCGGGATCACAGACTCCCCTCGGCGACCATCCCTTACTAAGCCTCCTCTGCTGCCTCCTCTCGCCTTTGGGTCCAGGTTTTGGGACCTCCCGTTTGTTTAATGAAAGGGAAGGAGCAAAAGGCCGGCGGGGAGGGGGCGTGGGGGGGCGTAGAGGCGGGGAGAGGGCCGCGCATGCTCAGAGAGGGGCACCGAGCTTGTTCTCTCTCAAGAGCTGAAGCATGATGCTTGCAGGGTTGTGCCCCAGGGAGTACCGGAGACTCTGCGGGGTTCCTGGAAGGCAGCCCGGGAATCCCGCTACCTAGGTGCTCCCTGAGTGGAGACGCCCGGGCTGCCGCGCGCTGGAAGCTAGTGGCAGGATCCCCACCCACTTAGGAGCCGCTTCTGCTGCCAGTCTTTGGTAGCGCCGCGTTCTTCTTGCCTTGGGTATTTTTAGTGCTTGCTCAAGCAATCCCAGAGGCCAGCGCATGACATATGCAGAGAAGTCCACAAGGAAACCCGGGCTGCAGGTGGCACCTGAACTAAAATTAGCTTTCTGACTTGGGTTTCCTTCTACCCCCAACTTCCACTCTGTGTCTACCAACCGGGAGGGTTGTCCAGGGTCGTCCGAACAGCTCTGATGGCTTCAGGGTAGAAAGGCACATAAAAGGAAGAGGAAGGAAGGTGAATCGCCAGGGACCCTGGATTCAGCCTCCTTCCTGTTAAGATCCGATGAAGAAGACACTTGCCTACTCAAGAGGGCAAAAAGAACAATGCAGCCATTGTCCCGCTTGTCTCCAGTGCCAAAGCAATTGTGGGCTCTTATCGGTTGGGGCTTCTAGCCCCTCTGCTAAGTGGAAGAACAACTGTCAGCTTAAGAGAGTCCAATAAGAGAATTTGAGCCTGCGAAGGCACAGTAACCTGAGGCCACTGGACACTGGCAGGTGAGAGGCTCAGCAAGTGAAGTGGAAACTTTCTCAGCGATGGTTGGTGCACCAAAGAGGCAATTGGTTAGCATCTATTCAAAAGCGTCCATTTTCTTCTCACGGTTTAATCACACAGCAGCACACATACCTCCATTTTCTCCCCTACTTTAGCAAAAGACACCCCAAACGGGACTTTCTGGAACTCCCTTGTGCTCACTTGTTTTCTATCCCTTAAGGAAGAAGCACAGAGGACAGCTCCCCTCTGGCAAATGCGGTCCAAGCTTTCATTAACGATCACTTGGAGAGCTTCCACTAAGCACTACTAGCAAGCAGATGCCTTCTTGCTGAACTCTGACCCGTGTCCCATTCGTCTTCTCAATAATAATGCCGAGTGACACTTGAACAGCAGACAATTAGATCAAATCCTAGGACACACACGGAGGAGAGAAAACAGCATGTCTAAATACCACAAACAAAAGCAAAGTTCAGGAGAGAAAAAAAAAATGGAGAAGAAGAACACCAGGATAGGAAGTTCTTATAAAGAGAAAGTGCCCAAGAAGTGTGGCAGGTGGCAGTACCTTCTCCCTAAGGGCCATTGAGAATAGAGCTGAGTTTTTTGCTTAAAGGACAGCAACTCTGAGTTTCTATCTACCCAAGAAGAAGATCAGGGTCTCCAATAAAATCTCTGTGATATATTTGGGGCTCCTACCCATGTCTGCTTTTATTTTTTTTTTTAATGTTTTGCTATTGCAGTATTCAGAAATGTGTAAGAGAGATCTGCCCCCCCACACACACACACACATTCCCTTTAGAACAGTGAAAAATGTTTATAGAAATTTCAAGGTGCTTATATTAGCCGGGTCAGCCACTGTACTTCCTAGGTGACGAGTAGCCCAGAGACCACATGTGCAATATATAAGAGGTAAGTGAGGCTTCTGAATGAATGCAAGAGTTGGATGGGACCCAGAAACAGAGGAGAAGCCTAAATTCTCCAGCTTTATCAGTAGAGGCAAAATGGGGGCACCTGAGTAGTAAATGGAGAAGCAAGCAAGTCATGTATGCCCAGGTTTGTCTAGGAAGGAACAGGATGGTGTTTAAGCCTGCTATCAGGGACGGTCTGTTCACCAGCTCTTTAATTTTTTCCAATTAATTTGTTTGGTGTGAGGGAAGTGTTCATATGTGTATGGGCACACCTGCCACATCATACGTGGAAGTCAGAGAACAACTTGTAAAAGTCAGTCCTCACCCTCCACTATATATAGATCCTGAGGATCAAACCTTATGGGCTTGACTGCAGATGCCTGCTGAGCCACCTCTCTGGCCCCACTTAACCATCTGAAAGTATCAAGTAGCTTCAAGGTCAAAGGTGAAGAGAACCTTTTATATTTGGAATTGCAAATCAAATGGAATCCCTCTATACTGCTTCTACTATAGGAGTATGAATGGGCACTTCGAGAATGAAAACTTCCTAGTGGGGAGAGTGGGAATTCAGGGGATAAGATGTGATAACATACTCAAAGCATGTAACCGTTCCTAGCATGGATGGCTCTCTGCAAATTGTGGCTATCGGTGTATTGGCTAACATTTTCATTACTGTGAATTTTGTTTTAAGCTGAGGAGATTTTCTTTTTCTAAGAGTGTGTGAGTGAAACAGTTGAAAACCAAAGCTTCCCAATTTCCCTTCTGGCTTCTTCTATCGCCCACTCACACATCATCCTAATGTATTTAAATCCATGTAGTAAAAAGAATACTATGAAGACATGTGGCAGTGTAAGTAGTAACTAATTCTAACCCTCACCTTTCTATATGCATGTATAGATATAACAGCGAGACAGCCTGGGCTTCACACAAGCATGGACACCCCTTATTTCTCGTAGTATGAATAAAGGTTCCCCCTGCCTGGTACTTTCGTTGGCAACTGACTTTGAAAAATATTTATTTTTACCTTTGACATTAGCTTACAAAGTAAGGTTTCATATACAGTTTTCAGACACATTTCATTTGGATGATTACTCCCAAACACAAACCCACCCTTCGTTGCACCCCTCTTTCCCCACTGTATCTTCTCACACCGTGTTCCCGCCTCCACCTTACTCTGTTTCTATCCCCACCCCAACTCCTTTAAAGTGTCCTTCTTCACAGGCACATGGACCCCTTTCTAGTTTCCTGGCCTTTACCTATATTTCCTCCCTCCTGGATACACAAGCTCAACAGCTAGAGGCAAGGATTCGCATGGAAGAGAACATATGGTATTGGTCTTTCTGAGCCCGTGTTAGCTCAAATAATGCTTCCAGCTGCACCCACCTTTCTGCAGATTTCATGAATTCTTTTTCCTTTATGGTTGAATAAAAGCATGCTTACATGTGTATATTTTCACTACCCATTCACCTGCTACTAGGCAGCATATTTTCCTCCCATTTAAGTTTGTCTATCAATTGTGCTACTCCTGAGTGTAAGATCTACAGTAGTAATTAAAATGATACTGACAGAACTATGCCAAATTAGTCTCATGATCCTTTGAGTATATAATAAGTAACTTAACACTCCATGTCTGCTTTTGTTTATCTTTCCTTCAGGCAGGTCAGTTATGAGCCACTGGAATAGAGAGTTTTTGTGCTTCTGGTGCAAGTGGTATATGTTTAGTAAATGTTTAAAGGGTGAGTGATAAATATATACTCACAAATTAGTGTATGCTGATAAAATGCTTATGTTTGAAACAGTCTTCTGAATACACTGGTACTTGGCACTTTTTATAGATAGCGAAGCTGGTAGGTTCTGTTTTTAAAATTTTGTGTGCAGTTCTCTAAAAATAGAAGTTGAAATGAGAAAGGTGAAGCAGGTTTCATGGACAGTTTCTATACCCTTGGAAACAGACACATCAAGTCTATTCTAGGCTTTTCTTCTAATTCACAAAGAGAATAAGTTTGGGCTCAAAGTGTCTGATAGTCTAAGAGACAGATTCATGCTAGACAACTAATCCATCATAATTATTTTCCAGTGCCTCCACTAACAAGAATAAAATTGTGGTTAGTTTTTTTGTCTTCAAAATTGTAATAATGATCAGAAAAGGACCATACCCAGAATTTCACCCTAGCCTCTCTACCTTATTACTCATTAAAGTACGAACTTGGGCTTTATTATTATGGATAAGGGTTGGGGTGTTGTGGGAAGGTTGGAACCACAGGAAAGGTCTTAGCTCTGGTCACCATATAAGCCATGGAATGGGCTATGAGAGGATCAGGTGAGCGATACTATATTTGTCTTTTCCCTGACACACATCTAACAGGAATTTATTGATACTGATATGAAAAATTAAGAAGATACAAAGAGAGAAGCTTAGATTCTTTGTATCTTACTTGATGAAGGAGCAGACCATGAATTCTGCCACATTCTATTAACCATATGGACAAACCTGGTCTCTCCTCAAATTATCTTAATTTAGTCTCAATCTTAGAATGACTGTGATTCTTAATGAGACACTGATTGTCATAAATCTTCAGAACATTTCTTATAGAGAAATAGACTTTTCTCACTCATCTTGAGTGATATCAACCATATTATAGTGTTTGAAAGAGAATGACCCTCATAGGCTCAAATGTTTGAATACTTACTTGCTCCCAGCTGGTGGAAATGTTTGGGAAGTGTATGAAGGTGTGGCCTTGTTAGATAAGATGTGTCATAGGGCAGCACTTGAGGCTCCTGAAGCCTCCTACCATCTGCAGTGCACTCTCTTGATTCTTCATCTTGTTTGTGGATCAAGATGTCTGTCAGCCGCTGCTCTCTCGGATACTGCTCTGGAGCCATACTCATTTGTCTACAGCCATGCACCCTGATAGATGATTTTGACTCTAACCCTCAGAAGCCATAAGACCAAAATGAACTTTTTCTTCTGTGAGCTGCTTTGATCATGGTATCTTATCATAGCAGTGACAACGAAACTAAGACATACCTCATACTTGTGCTCTGATACCTGGGCTTCTCCATACCCTGAGCTTTGTATTTTGGGTTAATACTTCACGTCATACACTTCCAGACCAAAAGTTCCCACCAAGGTCTCTGTCTCTGCCCACTGTTAGCAGCTCCTTAGTGCTGCAGAATGTCCAGAGAGACAGCCCTCCTGTTCTTTTTATTCTGGCCCCTGCTGTCAGTCTGGACTGGTTTACTCCCAATGGTGTTGGTGGCTTTTTTTAAACCATCCTTTTCATTGTTTAAATTTAGAGAGCCAAACTGAATTGCTTAATCATCACTTTATAGTAGTCTAGTCCAGAGGTTAACAGACCAATAAGTACACATTTTATGTCATGTAGGCCATATGGTGTCTGTCAACTCTGTAGCCACTGACAATGTATAAAAGAATGAGAATGGCTATGCTCCAGAATTTTTTTTTTTTTTTTTTTTAGTAAAAGCAGGTGGTGAGATGGATTTGTCCCTCAAGGTATAGTTTGCCAACTCTGAGTTCAACTTTTCCTTTATAACCTTCATCTATCATCAGCAATGTGTTGGGTGTAAGGAACTTTAAACTTACCTTTTGTCCTATTTGTAGGAAAATAATAAAAATCATGACACCAGGGCAGGGAGTCTTAGTCTTGTCAGTTTAGAGGATTCTTGTCAGCAAGCACAACTTTCTCACTACCTTAAAAACACAGTCAAGAAATTATCTTTCTACTTGTACATCTGCCTGTTTTCTGCAAGCAATAGCAAGGATACTATTTTTAGCCTAAAAGCAACTTATGCCATCTTAGAAATTTGATGGGAGAACTATTCAAAGAAAAATTCAAACATGGCATTATTTCCTTCTAAAATAGAGCAAGTAAGATATCCTGATTCTGACCAGCACCTTAGAAACTACCTCCCCAAATAAACTCAACCCAATAAAAATATATCCTTACGTAAGTCCTCATGCAGAGGCAGCCCCTCTACTGAGTTGAACTTATATGATTTTAGCTGTTGCATGAGCACTTTTACAAGATTCAACCCAACTTATAAAATTCATCCCATCTGAGAAATGTCCCTATACCAAAGTGATCTACAGATTCAACAATGTCCCTAATAAAATATAGCATTTCTGCAACTCCAAAATTCACATGGAATCTCAGTGGACTCCATACAACCAAAAACGATTTTTTTAAAGAACCAAATTGGAGGTCTCACTCTCCATAATTTTGAAACTTACAACAAATTTAATCAAAACAATGTGATGCTGGCATAAAGACAGTCATATAGGCTGAAATAGAATAGAGAGCCCAGAAATGAATCTAACATATGGTTAAAATGATTTTTGACAAGTATACCAAAACTGTTCAATAGAGAAAAGTTACTCTTCAACAAATGGTGACAGAACTGCCCACATGCAAGATAATGACAGTAAATTCCACTTCACACCACCAACATTAATGAGTTGACCAAAACCCAAACATAAGAGATAAAGCTTTTAAAACCCTTAAAAGAGAACAAAAGTAGAGAGCTTTATAGCATGGGTTTCATAATCATTTTTTCACTCAAGTGATGAACAGCACAAGTGATGAAAGAAAATTTCATAAATTTACCTGAATCAAAACTAAAAGTTTTGTGTATTAAAAGGTACTATTAAACAGAAAAGAATATTCATAGAAGGGGATATATATATATAGATAGATAGAGATATATATCACAAGCAACATGTAACTGGTAAAATAGAGAATTGGCTCCACAATTAAGAGCACGGGCTGCTCACTCAGAGGACCTAAGTTTGATTCCAAGCACTATAACTCAAAATTGCCTATAACTCCGGTTTCAGAGGATCCAATGCTTTCTTCTGACCTTCAGGTGCATCAGGCACACCTATGGTGCATAGATATACATGCAAGCAAAGTATCCATACACATAAAATAAAAGTTAGAGAAAGGGAGAGAGGGGAAAAAAGGATGTTACAATCCAGAATGCATAAAGAATACTGGGGGTGGGTTGTTGGCTCAGGGATGAGGAGCAGCTGCTGTTCTTCCAGAGGAGCCAGTTCTGTTTCTAGCACCCATAAGAAGGCTCACAGGCTCTGACTGGGCCATCAGGGTCCCAGAGCCAAGCAGTGCCTGGAGAAAGTTACTCTCCTAGGCCCTCAGGACACAGAAACTGAGGAGGAAAAGTCAGGAAAAGGAACCTTCTGGTTTCCATCTGTGGCAGGAGACCTCTGCCTCAGCCACCAGGGTTCCATAGCCAAGCAGCGCCAGGAGAAAGTCACCCTCCCAGGAGCATGGAAAAGCCATGAGTGGGATAAGACAAGCACCACTGCTCACCAGGACCTGGGGACATCAGCCTGGGCCACAAGGCTCCAGGAGAGAGCTGGTATCCCAGGAGTGCTGACACACCTTCAAGCATAGGCAAAATCACCACTTCTGTTCAAACTCACTGAATCAAGAGGGACCCTTGCAGAGCCATCAGGACACACGAACCAAGGGACCGCTGGGGACAAGATCCTTCTGGTTTCTGTCTGCACCCTAGAGCTGACCCTGTGCCACAGCACTCCAAACCCAAACACCTCTCAGAGAGAGCTGGTCTTCAAGGATTACTGATACGGAGGTCTGCAGGAGGGACAAGTCATTGCCAGACAGAGTAAGATCAGCTAATATCAGAGTTAACAAGATGGCAAAAGGCAAGGGCAAGAACATAAGGAACAGAAACCAAGGCTACTTGGCATCACCAGAATACAGATCTCCCACCACAGCAAGCCCTGGGTATCCCAACACACCAGAAAAGTAAGACTCGGATTTAAAATCAGTTCTCATGATGATGATAGAAGACTTTAAGAAGGACATAAATAACTCCCTTAAAGAAATACAAGAGAACACAGATAAACAGCTAGAAGCTCTTAAAGAGGAAACACAAAAATCCATTAAAGAATTACAGGAAAACACAATCAAACAGATGAAGGAAATGAACAAAACCATCCAGGAATTAAGAATAGAAATAGAAACAATAAAGAAATCACAAAGGGAGACAACCCTGGAGTTAGAAAACCTAGGAAAGAGATCAGGTGTCATAGATGCAAGCATAACCTACAGAATACAAGAGATAGAAGAGAGAATCTCAGGAGCAGAAGATACCATAGACAACATTGAC